>VZSE01011877.1:1025657-1658194 GCA_013398275.1 Promerops cafer
GGCAGGCGGGCTCGGGGCACCCTTCCCGTGCGGCGGCGCGGGGGGCACCGAGGAGGTGAAGCGGCACAGCTCGGCCTCCTTCGAGAACGTGTGGCTGCGGCCCGGCGCGGGGGAGGCGGCCGCCCGCCGGGACCAGGGGGTCACGCCCGCCCTGGAGAACGGGCTCAACTACATCGACCTGGACTTGGTGAGAGACTGCGGCCACCGCCGCCACCACCACCCACACGCCCCCGCCGAGGCGAAGCAGCCGCTGCCGCCGAAGCCCCCGGGCCAGCAGCGCGGGAGTGGCCACTGTGGCGAGGATCTGAGTGCGTACGCGAGCATCAGCTTCCAGAAGCGGGAGGAGATGTAGGAGCCGGGCGCCCGCCGGGGAAGGTGAGCCGAGGTGGGACGGGGCGCGGCTCCGCTCGGGGAGTGGAACGATCGCGGGGAGGGGGCTGGGGCGGGGGTCGAGGCTGCTCGTGGCGGTGCCTTCCCGCGGGCTGGGGGCGGGCGGCATCGTCCCCCGGGGCAGCCACGGGTTGGGTTGGTTTCGTTGAGCCTTTTGGCCCCACTGCAGCATGTTTTAGTGGCAGAAGGGTCCAGGAGCGCAGCATCCCTGCGGGTGTCCCGCCGCTGGCCTGTACCTGCACGGGCTGGGGAGTGCTTCCAAAGCAACTTTGGACGTTCCTGTTCAGCCGGGGATACAATACTGTGTTTACCGTGTTTTTACTTTCCAGAATTAGCAGTGCTTCAAAGTGTGTGGGAGAGGGGTGTGAAAGCGAGTCACTTCTAATATTGGGCTGGTAACAGGAAACTCCCAGTGTAATCCTGGTTTGGTCAGTAATCATCAGGCTTGTGGCCAAGAGTAGAGCAGTGAACCGTGCTAACACGTGCACGGCTAAGGGCATCTACCTCACGGGGCTGTGACCAGTGTTAATTCAGTTTTGTTGGAAGGAGCTGTGAGTTTGAAAACAGACTTCAAAGCCTTTAGAGCATTGTATCTATCACTTGTGTTTCAGTTGATACTGTGTGGCTGTCCCTCACCTGCCACAGTGTTACAAACAGCACAAGAAATGAGCCCTATGAACTGTTTTTGACATTGACTAATGTGTACTGTTTCTTCCTGCAGCTTTTAGTTTTTAATTCGGGAATAACTTTTGCCAGGCTGTTACACGTTGATTACAGGCATGTAAGATGAGTAGGAGCCTTGTTGGAAGCTGTGTGATGTTTCTGCTGAGTGGGAACTTAATGCAGCACAGAACAATCTTTTTAAGAGCTCATAAAGTACAGCGCACCTGTGTAAGTCCTTTCATGAAAGGTGAAGGGTGTTTTGTTTTGGTGCAGGCAAGTACTGGCAGATAGTTATCTAGTAAATTTTGTCACTCGATTTTAACAGTTTTCTACATATCTGAGCAGCAGCAATCATAGTAGTTTAAGCAGTTACTATGAATATATGCAATGACATTAGGGGGTGAATCTCATTCCACTGTTTACATCATCTCAGTATTTGTGTCGCCTGTTGGCTGTGCTGAAGGGAACATTGAGGCCTGGGATTATCTGTTTTTCATTTTTAGATGTTTTGCATCCCTAAAATCTGAACAAAAGCAAAACAGTCTCTTCACATCTACTGCTTGGCACTTGCTGCTGTTGCCCATTAGAGCAAAGCAATATTAAATCCTAGTGTTACGTGACCTATGACTACTAGGTTAATTTGAAAGTTTGAGGTAGGACGTAAGATCAGTGCAAATATTGCCAGTCTGGTTCAAGTGGTAACTGGTAGGAAATGGTAGTTTTTGTGGCTGACAGGACTGTGCTGAGTGTCACATGTGTAGTTTGTGTATTTGTGACTAAATGTATACAAATTTACACAGCCAGAGCTTTTCTCAGTTCTGGCATGTGCTTGCAAGAGCCCTGTTTTTGCAGATGGCTGTTGTTACCCTGGGAATCCATATCTCCTTAGGACAGCGTTGGTGTTGTGAATTTTCCAGGAGGGGATTTTCGCCAGAGGATGCAACATGTTCTACAGTTAAGTCACTTTGCTGGGAGCATCACTGTTCCCTCTCACCTGTGCAGTGATGAGACTGGGGAGTAAGTGTGAGAGATCCTTGGTCAGTGTGTGGGTAAATAAAGAATAAATGAAGAGTATGAGAAGGCAGGTCTGGTGGGGAGCAGTGTCATAACTGTTTGCTTACACAGTTTTTTTCCAAATGCATTGCTTTCCTTTTGCTGTGGACAACTTGTTTAATTGAACTGTGTGTCATCTTTAACATAAAAGCTGTGGCAATGCTCTCCATGGTGGTGTTAGGTAGATACCTGCTGTGATTATGCTGTTCAGTGAAAGATTAGGATGTGGAAGACCTGATATAAGAACTGGCTGAAAAGTACTATGCAGATGTTTTTAAGGGCAGCATTGTGTAAAATAGAGTGTAATAGAATAATTGTTATTTGAAGTTGGTTCTTATTTCCCAAAATTAGGATTGGATTGAGGAGGCAAAGCTTCTTCTGGGAGGCAAGGGAAGAATCAGGTTGTAATTATATGGGGAGTTTGAACCATGGCTGTTCCTTCTCCCTTCCCACTATAAAGCTTTGTTGGTTGCTTGTAGCCTTCTCAGACATTAACCCTCGGGACTCTTATTTTCCAGGCTAGATTTCTTGCCATCAACTGAAACTTCCCTTGCAAAATTCAGCCCGACTAGCTTATCTCTTGAGTGTGCTAAGGGAAGAAACCAAACAATGTTTCATTCATACGAAACCATTTTTACAGCTATGTTTTGACATGTACTTGTACCTTTTCTGCTTTGGAGGTAAAACTTAGGTTTGGTAGGAGACTTGTTCCATGTAGGTTATACCTCATGCCATTCCTAAGAAAACCTGCCTGGAGCTGAGTGATTTATGGGACTACTTACACATGCCTGAAAAAGTTTTTGAGCACCTTTAGCCAAACTGTTCACCTGAAAACTCCACATGCAGTAAGGGTGCTCCAGTTCCCCAAAGCTTTGCCTACCTTTCCCAGTGAGCAGCCTCCTTGGCCAGCTTCCCCTGTGCTCCTTCTGGCAGCTGAGGCTGTTCAGGCTGCAGCTGAGAGAAGGGAGGTTGCAGCTGTGGTTTCTCCTGTTGGTGTCTAAACAAGTGAAGGATGAAGGAAAAGCTACTTGGTGTGTTTGCAGGTACAGTGGAAAGGAGAAAACATCTGGAGCTGGGAAGGGAAAGGTGAAGCTGCAGATATCAGAACAAGGGCTGGGGAAGGCTGCACTAAGCACTCTTTCTTTACTCTCCCTCTATCTATGGGTTATTATTTACACTTTTAATCTCAGAAGTGGCAAGGGGACTGCACATGCTTTTTTTTTTTCCTCCATAGAACAATCTTCCACCCCATCCCAAAGGCCAAAACTATCTGGATAATGCTTGTTTTATCCATTCTGGAATTTTCTGTTGTTGCTGTCTACAAGACAATGACCCCAAATGTTGGCTATTCATCTCCTAACAGTAAAATGACTGTTGCTGCTTTGATGCAAACTAGCTAACTCCTGTCCTTTTCCCTGCTCCCCTGTCCTTCTCTGCCAGCTGCCTCCAAGTTGTTCAGGCATTAGATTCTGAAGTATTTTTAATCTCTTTCAAGTGTAATTATTTTTCCTAACATTAAGGATCCTGGCTGAAATAATCATGTTGTTTTCCAAATTTAATTGAAAAACATTTCTCTCTCACCCACAGCATTCCTCTGCGCTCTCCAATCCTATTGCCTTCCCTGTCATATATTCTTGGCTGTTTCCAAACATCTGGCCCTGCCCTACCTCTCTTCTTTTTTCCTGTTAGAAGTGCTGTGGTTTTAGTGCAGTTCTGTATGCTCCCCTGCACAAACTTTTACATCTGCTCTAGAGAACTGTTGTGTGTGTCTAGCCTAGCTGGTGACTCTTTGGTGCTTGGATCCTCTGATGAGTGGCCTTTTATGCTGTAGCTGGAAGGCTACATTGCTGCAGTTGCCAAGTTGTGCTGGGAAACACCAGCCCATGACATGGAAAAATTGAGGGGAGAGAGCAGTGCAGCCCTAAGGCGTTTTCCTCCTGCTTAGAGTTTTGCATGCACAGATGTGGTGGGCTGGTCCTGGCTAGACACCAAGTGCCCACCAGAGCCACTCTATCACTCTCCTCCTCAGCTAGACATGGAAGAAAAAGATATAACAAAAGGCTCATGAGTTGAGATAAGGGCAGGGAGAGATCACTCATCAGTTACTGTCATGGGCAAAATAGACTCAACTTGGGCAAATTAGTTTAATTTATTACCAATCAAATCAGAGTAGGATAATAAGAATAAAAACGAAATCTTAAAACACTTTCCCCCCACCTCTCCCTTCTTTCTGAGCTTAGCTCTACTCCCCGTTTCTCTACCTCTTCCCCACAGCGGCACAGGGATATGAGAATGGGGATTTAGGTCAGTCCACTGCATGTTGACTCTGCTGCTACTTCCTTTGCACAGTAGTTTCCTATATCCACAGTGGTCTCAGATATCCTCACTCCTCTCTCTGGCTGCAGTTGTGCAGGTTTTTTTCTTGTTCCTAAATACATAATCCCAGAGGTGCTGCCACTGTCGGTGGCGCTGCTTGGCCTTGGCCAGCAGCAGGTCCATCTTGGAGCTGCCTGGCAATGGCTCTGTCACACATGGGGGAAGCTTCCAGCAGCTTCTCTGAGGAACCACCCCTGTAGTCCCCCACTGTCAAATCCCTGCACACAAACCCAAGACAACAGGTGAGCAGATGCTGTGGATATGCTGTGGATCTTGCTTTTGGGGTTGCTGTGAGAAGGCTCCTCAAATGAGCAGGGGTTTTGAAGATGAACTGCTGATAACTTGTGTTCTGAGTATATAGTAAAAAAATATTCCAAAAAGGAAACCATTAGATGTTGGCTCTGGAGAAACAGGAAATGCAGTAGCAGGATAGTAGAATGAATCCAGGTATCTTGCTTTGATCTCCAAAGCTTCAAAGCTTCATTTCTATTTTGTTGATGACTCTGAGAACTCCTGAATGTAAATGCTAATAACATGGAATAGAATATGTGTAGTGTAAGCAAGTAGTAACTTGGCTCACTCTAGCTTTGATGCTATTTCACCCACTGCATGGGTGGTTTGGGGTTTTTTGGTGATGTAAGAAAGTGGAAAACAGTACAATGGGAATTTAGCACAAGGACATATCTAGGGTTGTTATACCTTTTGCCTGTATACAGTTAAAGCAAAACACTTCTAAGGGTAGAACTAAACTTTTGTGTGGTTCTCATGAAAATACACATGATGGTAAACAGAAAATTACTCATGTACTTGTTACTTGTACTGTATACCTGGGTTTTATTTTTGTTAGGACACTGCTTGCTTTTTAACTTTATTTCTTTCATAGTTTTCAATAGTTATGTTCTTTTTCCCAAGTTAAAAACTTAAGGTGGAACAACAGAAACACAGCAATTCATAAAATCATAGGATATCCTGAGTTGAAAGAGACCCACAAGGGTGCCAAAACAAGACTTGTACTGTTAAATTAAGTTTCTAGGGGTGTGTTGTTTCCCGAACTGAAGAACAGAAGTTTCTGTAGTTTTGGGTCAGCACCAAGGTAAATACCAGCATGTTATGAAAATTTTTCATGCTTTGTGGGTATTACTGTAGACAAAACAGTGCATTTCTTGTGTGTATGCACACACCAGTTTTTCCCCATACCTAATTATTTGCCAAAATTGAGCCTGTGTCTCCACATACTTGCATATTTGCAGTTCTCCTGTTTAACAAGACCACAAGCTTATAATTAATAGTTTTAGGTGTTTTGCTTTTGTTTTCCTGGCTTAAAAACTGAAACAGAATGATTTATAAACAAATTCATATGATTATGAGGTACTACCTGGACATCTTTAGCACATGGTTTTCACATTTAGTTAATGTTTAAACTGGTTTTTGAATGTGGTTTAAATCTGAAAATGAAACAAGACATTGCAGGGTGAGGATGATGCTGATTTTTAATAGCAACTGTAGGGAAATCATAAATTTCCTTAGATAACACTTGTAAATAGAGAATTACAGCTCTTTAAATGCAGCAAGCAGCTGTGAAATGGGAATGTTATTTGACCAATATCTTCAGTATGTTGCATTGTTTCAGGACTTCTTTATGATAGCTAAAATTTTATATTCATTAGGACTGTACAATTTTCATGATATCCTAAATACATGAGTACAAATACTGAAAGTAAATGTACTTGAGTATTCTTTTGAACAAGTAACTGTATAATAGCTTGTTTGTGAAGAAAGTTTTTTCCCAGTTTCTTGAAGCTCTGAAAATTAATCTATTCAGTACTGATTATTACAGGAATAAAGTCACATAAGCTTTAAAAATAATTTTGATGTCCAGTGATACGGAAGAGAAATAGATATTATTTTCCAACATTAATTTGATTTTAGGTTGAACTTCTATACCAAGTTTCAATGAAAACTAATTACTGTGTTTGATTGACAGAGTTATGAAATACTCTTAAGAGATGAGAGGCAAAAGGAGGGGAAAGCTGTTCATGGGACCTGTGCTGTGACTACAAGAGACTGGGGGTTTGCCTAAGATAATGGGGAACCTGAGGTAAAGGCTGGGGAGCACTTGCAGAAAATGGTATGGGAAGGAGATGGAAATGAGAGAGAAATTACTTGGGGGGACACAGCAACTACACCAGGATGATGTAGATAGAGAGAATTGCAAGGTGTTTGTGATCTGAGGGCAGCTGGGATGGTGATATTGCAAAGTTTGAGGATGAGTATAGAGAAATGTGGAGAGCCTGGATATACACAAAGAGTTTGTTCTAGAGGTGCTCATTTTGCATGGTACTGCAGTTTTCTGAAGGTGTTTTCCTTCCATATATTTTTTTTAATCTTTATTACAGGGATGGCCACTCTGTTTAGGAAGCACATGTATTCTTTATTTGTTATTGGATTTTTTTTTTTTTTTAGTATTTGGATATTCTACTGACCTTAACAGGATGATTTGCTTCTTAAGGCAAGCAGAATTTACCTCCAGCTCTTCTTTCCTGAATTCTTTGTCTTGTAGTATCCCTGTCACAACCACAAAACCACAGATACAAATCTGAATTAAGTACAAGATAAATAAGAATGAGTGAATTTTAACATTAAAAACCCTTGACTTTATAAAATACATACAATAAAAGGAGGACTATATTCACACAGGTTTTTTTTTAACTGCAGCATTTTCTTCTTTACACTCTACTACTTGGACAGTTATAAATTTGATTTGGGTTCATTAGTTTAATAATTTGTTTTATGGATTAGTAAGTATAGATTCTCTTACTTATTTTTAATTTAAAGAATATATTGTAGAAGAAAACTTCAAATGACAAAGCTATTGTGGCTTGTTATAGCAGATGTGGTTTTCATTTTGTGGTAAGAGTTGCAACACAAGTATATTAATACTGACAAATATGTCTGAATTCCCAGCTTGTCAGAATGGTAAAAGCTGGTTTTTGGTCATCTGTACATGATCTGATGTGTTAGAGTACCTGTTCATAAAAGTGAATAGCATTATTCTATTTCTACATAATTCTGGGGCTTTGATAAATGGTGATTATTATTTTGACTACATTAAATAGAGATAGCAAAGGAGAGACATTGGTAACTTAAAAAAAAAAGATTCACAAGTTTAACAGCTTTACTCTCTGCTTACAGAAATGATGTGAAATTTAACAAAAGCCAAGGTGTGAACAGATAAAGGAGATTTAAATAAGCCTGGCACTCTTAACTAACTAAAGGATGTCTTGATATATGTCTCTCTGATCATGCTTGACATATCTAGGTCATGTTCTCTGAAGACTATTATTAGAGATTTAACCTTGGGTAATTGTGAAGTGTATTTTCTTCAGAGTAATTTTTGATCAGGTAGATGAGACAGTGGAAGTTTGTGTGTGTTCAAGTGCTTGTAATTATTTGGGAGTCTAGTTAGAAGATCTGGTGTCAGCCACCTGAGCTGGAAGGTGAAATGTACTGTTCCGTGGTGTATCACAGAAGATTTACCTGTGTACATTTTGTCAACTGTTGTAAAATTCTATTTTTTTGGAAGCTGGGAATGTGGAAGAAATGACCTGTTAAATTTTCAAATAAGATATGCTTCAGGAGGACATTGCACGCTTTACAGCTAGTAGATGTTGCACATTTGAACTCTCTGATGATGTGTGTTATATAATGGAGGAATGTAGAGTCTGGGAACACCTACAGCTTTAATTGATTGTGTTTCTGCTTCTTCTGCTTCAGCCCATCCCCTCCAGCCTGTGTAGGATTTGGACATTTTTAACCACTAGGGCACCTAAGGATTGCACATGCTTTCTTTGAAATACAGAATCTGTGTGAATAGAAAAAATGGGAATTAACTAGCAGCCTTGGTTCCTGTCTAGTTTCAGCGGTCTGGCTTTCAGTGTGGTGCACAAATATTTGTTAAGACATAACTATAGGGTAGGAACCCCATAAGCTGGATTTGCCAGTCAAAAAATATAAAATACTTAACTAGTTGTTCCACGGGAGCTTTCCTTCAGTGGCACAGTTCCCTGAAGAAATAAAGAGCTTGAAGCTGGAGTGGAGGAGACTAAGCCAGTCTGATTGTATGGGTTCCTTCTGCCCTTACTTCACTGAGCTGTGGAATTAAAACCAAACCAAAACAAACCCTCCCATCATCCTCCTCACAAGATACTGCATGTCTGTACATCACCAGTAACATTTCATGCAAATGCTGTGCCGAGAGTTGTGTGTCTTCATTGAGAGAGTAAAAGAACCTCAAGAACTGTACATGGGAGGTAGAAGATTGTTTGTTTCTCCTCTTACAGAACATCTCAGCTGAGGTCTTCTGTTTATCAGTTTGTAAGTGACTGCAAAGGAATGGAAGGGAGGTGGGGAGCTTGAAACACCATGGCTGGAGCTGTGACTTGTTTCAGGTCTGACCTGAGCTTCCCGTGCCCTGTGCTGTGTGAGAGATGCAGGCACCTCAAGTGACAGCTGATGTGTGTCAGTGAGGGAATCTTTTAGATTAAAACACTGAATGGTAATTAATCTTCAGCCTTCATTTTGAAGAGAAGATTGCTGTGTTAGAAAAGAGATTTTTAACCCCTAGAGAGCAGGAAGTGAGTGACAGGGGTGACATTTTGGCTTCAGAGACAAACTCGGAGCTCAGAAGGTTTCTGTATGTGCTGCAGGGGAGTGCTGGTGTCCAAGTAAGTGATGCTTAGGCACTCTGCTGAAATACCTTGAAAATTGCTAGAGCAAGGAGACCATGGTCTTTCAGTAGTTCCCAGTTTGGTTTGATGGTTCCTGTGCAAGTGATTGACAACGTGTTTGGGAGTCACTGTCACCTGTGACGCTAGAGCCTTCACATAGATATTAACATAGGAGAAATACAGAAGCTCCTCTCTTTCCTGGAGAAGGCACAGATGTAACAGAATGTCCTTTGCTGTGCCTGCCATGTCATAGGGCTGGTAAAGACTGCAGCCTTCCCTGCATGGTACAGTGTGCTTTTTCATGGTGCTTGATCTCTGTGGTGATACCCAGAGAAATAAAGGTTGGGTACTTAGCTGAAACGATGATGGCTGTTCCACTTCTGACTCTTGTAGGTAGGTGATGGTGGCGTTGGCTGAGTGGTCTCTGAAAAATGGGATTAATTTTCATTTCCTCAGAAAAGTTTGTGCTGTCATAATTAGTGATTCCTCTCCTGCAATTCCTCATCACAATTTCTGAATTACTTGTTACTTCAAAATAGCAAATGGGACATTTATGGAGCAGAATGTTATATAATAATGAGGACATAAACTAACAAGTTGTTTACTTAGTTGAGGCTAAGACAATATTATCTTACTTTTTTTCCTGTTTTGGAATTTATCCACAAAGATTTTCCTTTCATAGTACAGTTGTATTTCCTGGAAATGACCAACAGCAGGTAGCTCAGCTGTGCAGTCCTTGAAAGAGGTAGGGCAGGTCAGCTTGCCACAGGATTCAAAATGACTCTTAGATGTCAGTAAGGTAATGCATTCCTTGTTTTGATGAGAATGAAGATCTGTACTATGGCTACATGAAGGGAAAAATGAGCAATACTCAGCTTTTTGCAGTGATGGTAAATTAAAATTAAACCATTTTCATTTGGGGAAAGTGAAGGCGACTAACTGAAATCTTTAGGAGGACAAAAATATATTTTAGACAGGTGGAAACAGCATTGTTAAAATTGAAAAAATTGCCTCTCTTTAACCTGTTACATTTACCCTGTTTCTCTTTTTGACTTCTGTGCTTGCAAAGCATAGGCACACTGTACCTTCCCTTCATGCTTTGCTATGTTACAGTATTTTTAGCGTTTGGTCCACTTTTCTGTGTTTCATATCGCAGTTGATGTTCTTAATAGTGTCAACTAAACTCCAAAATAAAAAAAAAAAATGGTTTCTCTTTAAAAAAAAGGGAAATTCAGGAGTAATAAATAGTTAATTGCTTGATTGCAGATATAAAATGAAATACGAGTAAGGAAACCTTAGTTTAGGTGTACTGAAAACTATTGCAAACAAAGGGAACTTTTTATCTCCTGTGTGTGGTTCAGGAATCCCAAAAAGCAGTCTGGCTGGCACATCTGGGGCGGGGTCCTGCAGGGGCTTTGGGCAGATGTAACCAGCTTGCCTTCCTGCAAAGGAGGGGATCTCACCTCGGCTGCCCTCACTCCCATCTGCCTGCTCCACTGTTTCTGTGCACTGGTTCCATACCATGAAATGGTAACTGTAGTTAGGCTAGCCTGTTCTTTTGTACTTGTTTATATCTCCTCATTTTACACATAATGGCATTCAGATTTCTGAGAAACAGCAAAATAAAATGTATAAAAAGGAATTTAGTTTGTTTAGGAAGCTGTATGTTGAAAACTGTAAATATTTTTTCTGGTTGAAAGTTAGTATTTGTTCTATTGTCAGTGTTTTGGAAATAATCTTGTATTTTGTTGACTTTATCATCATCTTGTGAACATGATCCATGTTCTTGAATGCCTTGGATATCTTAATATGGGTGGATAGCCATGTGTGATTTACATCTATCTTAGCAGTTTGAGATCAAAACAGAGGCAGATTAAACTAAATAGAAAAGCAGTGATGGAAGTCAAACAGCTCCAGATCATCCCTTGTCCTTTTCCAGCTGCTGTGCACACTCCCTCCTCACACAGCTGCCTCTTAGGAGCAGAAGTTAAAGAACTGTGCACTGTGCATGAACATTGTACTTTAAATATGTAAATGGTGCACTTTACTCTTCAATGGATTAACACAGCTGATCAATTCATATGCAAGGCAGTCTTGAATCCTTTAAACAATTTCAGAGTTCTTAAAAGTGAAACAAAACTCTCAAATGTATTTAATTCTTTTCTGTATGAAACTTCTTTCTCTAGCAAGCTCTGATAGAAGGGAAAAGCCCTGCTGAAGGTGTGCAGGCATGTAGCTAGGGCATGTTTTTTCAGGCCTTTGAACTAGGCTAGGAATGTGTCTCAAGATGGAAGAATGAATAGTTACTTGGTGCTTTTAGCCTCCGGGCTTGAAACTCGCAAGAGGAATGTTATTGTGTCTTCAAAGCCTGTTTCACACAAGCCTTTGCTGAGCAGGAACTTGGAGAGTCTTTGTATTATCATGCACACAACAAAAAGAGCCAGCCACCCAGTTTGATCTAATTGGGCGGCAGTGGTGAGATGGTTCTTCAGTAGGAAGGCTCTGGAAAATGGGGTGCATATTTTTAATTAGGAAATACCCTTTAGAGTGAAGGGATTGCCTACACAGACGTTTGCCAGCTTGCTAAAACTCTCTAATTATACTGATGCAGTTCCCCATATGCACATCCCCTCTTTTTCCCCCTCTTCCCTATGTAGTGCTTTCCCAGGAAGAATGCAAATATTTACATTTCTTTTAAATTCTGTTTTGACCCTGCGGTGGTGGTAGCACATCCGTGGAGAAGGCAAGCTGAGGTTGAGAAAGTAGAGTGGTTCAGGTTGAAGTAATTTTTGTCTTGCTATCTCAAAAATAAATCTGTATTCAGGACTAAATATGCTGTATTATATTAATACTACCTAAATTAAGACAGAACTTTCACTCAGTGTAACTGCCAAACGTTTAGAGGAAATAAAGCCATTGTTCTAGTGAACATGAGTGGAGTTTGAAGTGCTAAAACCTGATTTCTGAGAACAGCAGCTACTTCAGTAGATACCCAGAGAAATTTATTTTCATTTTCGTGTGAGTAGCCTAATAGTTATTCAAAACTGAATGAGATCAACAGAAAGGATGGGAAAACAGCTTTCTTTTTACATTTTTAGTAAAAAATCTGAAGAACTCTACAAAATCAGAAATTTTGAATTCCACAGTAGCTACTAAAGAGATGAGGCTTAAAAATAAGAGAAAAATTGTCTTTAAATGCAACATTTATTTTGTTAAGTAACTTCATTAGGTGTTCAGGGATTTTGTTAGTTTTCATCCTGTTTTTCATTCAAACAGAGGTTGAAAAGTCATAATATAAAATTTAACCAGCTAGTAAATAGTGACCTGTGTTGGTCATTAATTTAATGACAAGAATCTGCATAAATATACACTAATAGTATTGTCTAACTAGGGACTATATTAAATGCTAAATTAAAAGGTTGTATTGCAGATCATCATGATTTAGTGGTTATTGGTGTTTGAGAATGACCATTAAGGACATAAAAAACCAAGTTTCCTCATTTGCTAATCTAAATTTGATTATTTTAATTGCTTTAATTTGAATTAATCCACCGTGAAGCTGAGTGTCAGTATGTACATGATAATTAAACATATTTGAACTGGTATAATCATGCAGAAATGAAGGGTAGGCACAGAAAGGACCTGGATACAGGATGTCGCCTGATCCAGAGGAGCAGGAGCAGACAATCCATGAAATTATAGGAAGCTGGGTGGGGGAGGAGAGGGCAAAACCACAAGTACAGAAAAGTGATGGTTAAATGTATTGAAGGGTAAGAGTGACAGGCATGCTGTGTAAATTGGCCAGCTCCTGGGTCTGCTGTAAGAGAAATTTCACAAGGTTAGAGAAGGGAAAGTTGTGTGGGAAGGGGTACAGGGGCTGAGTGAGCAGAAAGAGAAATTGGAATAATGCCGGGAAGCTCAGATTTCAGTTGATGTAATTGGACTTTAATGGCTTGAATGATTCATAATCTCTTAGCTTGATAGGCTGTTATAAAATTTTAAACATAGGTATGAATGAAGCCTTTTGCTGATAACATTGTGGCATTGCAGCAGCGGAAAGCGTTGATGTGCCAAGAATTGTTAGAGGAAAAAAATTCCTCTAACATATAACATGTTCATAAGTTTTGTGTAGGCATATTTTGGAGGAAGATTTGAATGATCCTTCTGCATGGATGGGCTATGAATTATTTTTCTTCTAGGTGTGGAAGGGAAGGAATCTCCAGTTGATGTAAACTTCTGTACCTACTTGAGGTTGGTGGGACTAGGGCAGCATGCCTCAGTTTAGAATGTGTCCCTTTAACAGTTTTTCTTTCTTTTTCTTGAAGCTGTCACTACACTGTTCTGTTTGAATTAATAGTGAGTCCCTATTAATTTTAATTAGCTATAGTAATGAGTTAGCTCTAAAGGGCTACAAAATGATCTGTAATTCAATGTCTAGTTTATCTCCTACTTGGTTATTTCATCTTTTCCAAAACTTTTTCTCCTGAAGATTGGTGAGATGTTTGATCTGTCTTGATTCAAGCTTGTTTACTTCTGTGTTTCTTAGAGTAGATCATCAGCTTTTATTCCTTTATCAAATAACTCCTGTGATGTTAATCATAGATTTGGGTCACATTTCAGCATTTGCATTTGGGTTGAAGGAACAGGTAAAAGCAAAAGACCATTAGCAGGATTGCTTTATACGTAGAAAAAAAGAGGACTACAGAACATGTAATGGTAGCCTTTGCATTACAGGACTCCTGTTATTTGTAGGACTACCCAATCTGTTTTAACTGATGCACTCTTGTAGTAGCTTCTTACTATTCTTCACTGTAACTTTTTGAAAGGTTTTGCTTTGGTTTTATGAAGTCAAGATTGGTATAAGTCACTGGAATCTGTTTCCCTGGCTTTATTTGCATATCCTTGGCTGATACTTGCAACTTTCAACATTATGACTTTCTCTGTTCTGATTCCTTAGGCTCAGTTCATGCAGGTAGAAAATTAAGGCCAGGGAGAGCTGCAGTAAGTATGGGCAATCACTGCACTTCAGAAGCAGAATGCAGGACACAGGTTTGTCATCAGCTTAAAGAAATGGAAGGCCACGCTGTTGTTTCTGTCTCCTTGAACATGCATTCCTCTGGAGAGGTGTTTTTGGCATCACCTGGGGAGCACTTGGGAATGTATTTAGGAGGAAATCTGGAACCATTTCTCTAGACAGCAGCTAGCTCCTAGTTTGGTTAAAACTGACTGTGAAACCTCATCTGCTTTATTCTTTCAGGCAGCAAATCTTCAAGCAGGATACCTTATGTGATTACTGCCTTACATTGCCATTGAAATCACAGTTGTCTTGGCCTACACTACTGCTGCTTCTGCCTGCTGCAGAAGCTGTGTCTGAGACTGTCCGCAGGGTTGCTGTGAAGCTGTGCCTTTAGTGAGTTGTGATCCTGACTAGCTGCAGCACCAGTCCAGTCCCTCAGCCCAGGCAGTCTTTGCAGGCGTGCTGGGTGAGAATCTGAGACGGTTTATCAAAGTGGGTTTGCTTCTTCACTCATCCTGGAGGTGCTACTTTGGAGTAGGAGTGCAGTATAAGTGTATTTATGCTGTTAGAAAAAAACCCACTTCTCAATTATGGCTTGTTTTGGTTTAGGTAGTCTGTATCTGAGAAAAGACATGTTTTACTGCCAAACTTGTGCTTGCTGCTTTAGTATTCATGCTAGTTTAGCTGTCTGTGTTAGTCATCTTCTCAACCAAACACTTTCTGCCAAAACCCAAATCCACACTGACAAATTAGCCTTTCTAGTTTAGATAAGGTCATATATATGTGGAAAATATTTTCAGGTGAAAATGAAAAATATATGTAATGGCTTCAGACAGCTGTCTTCCAGACCTTTGGTACAGTTACTCAAGATGTCATATGAGAAACAGGCAGGGTTCCTGCTTTTCTGCCCCAAATCTCGGTCAAATTTAGTGATTATAGGAGGATTCAGTAAGAAACTGACTTCAGTATTCAGTAAGTGACTTGCTGTGATAGAAGGAAACATCAGTTTCCCTAAAACATTTCCTGCTGGTCTCACAGCAATTCGGATGACTCTGTGGAAGAAAACTTTTGTTACTTTATTAAAAAATGTCTTGCATGTTTATCCCCAGTGGTGTATTACAAAACTGGATGTCTGTTGTCCGGCACATGCGTGATTGTACAAACAAAACTTGCTTTTAACTATTTGTTGAACTTCTGACATTGTGATCTACATTAGGAAGTAACCTCTTGAAGACAACTCTGCCTTTCTGCTGCTCTGTGTAATGTTTCCAGATGTATTTGGGTAGAGTTGGAATATTAAAGTACTCAAAGAGCTACTACAGTTGTTTGTAGCTTGGCTTTGGTTTTTTCCTTTGCTTCAGTTTTCTAATGCTTTCTGTTTTAAGCCTTATTTATTAAGAAGTGTTACTGCATTCTGCTTATTTTTTTAAACTACTGTGTCATTTATTTGGCAGGAGAGGAGGAAGGTTAAAGTTCTCCTTACCTCCTCCCCTTCTCTCCAGTGAAATTTTTGATTGTTCTGTTTAATGAGTCATTTTCTCTACAGCTGAAGTTAATTTAGTAGCTCATCCAAGCAGTGAGTATTTTCTGAGTGAGGAAGTGAGAGAACTTTAATTCTTTCCCCTCTTTTGAAGTACAAAGGTGTGTCTTGGGTGTTTAAAAAAAAAAATACATGGAAGAGAACAGTGCCTGTTGGAGGTATTTTATCATTTAACAATAGGTAACAAAACATCCATTCACTTCACTGGAGTGAAGTTTCCTCAGAGTACAGGGGGTGTAGGTAGGGTTTGCAGTGCTGTAGAGCTGCTGTATGTGCAGAAATGCTCTTTTCCAAGGGTTCTTTATCAGTATGTAAAAGCTGATAGTGAATGCTATTGAACTATTAGTTGCTCTAATTCTTTCTTTCCTGTGGTAATGTATGTGTGCATTAGAGTGAGTTGTGTTGAAGCCAATCTGGTCAAGAGCATTGTTTTCCAGAGAAAGAGGATAATCAAAAATTTGAAATTAAAATCAGTTGTGAAATATTTCTGACGTGTATGTCATAGATTTGTAAAATCTGTTTCATATACTTCTGTTTGCTCAACATAGGGTGTTCTGATTTGGCCAAATAGTACCAAGTTATTGTGTGGCAGTGTCCTCACACACAAGGCTTTGATTAAGCATGAAAAAAAATATTAAAGGCTGGCCTACATACAAACTTACAGAGAGAAACAAAAAGTGTGAATTAAGGAAGATAGCATTTTTATACAAGTGTTTCAATACCATGCATAGTAGTGGCTCGTCTGGGCAAATGAAAGCAACGGCAGAGAGTGAAAGATTCATTTAGACCTTTGGGGAAGACACAGAGACATTTCATACTAGGTCGGGGTTATTTGAGGTTTTTTTTTTTACAACTGAGTTTAATTTTAACCAGGGTAAGTGACTTTGTTTGCTCATGTGGACCACAGGTATGCATGGCTATTCAAGGTTCAGTCATCAGCTCAACTTCCAATTGACTAAAGCAGATTTTCCCCCTTGCCATGAGTCCCTTATGCCTTTGGTTGCAGTGTATGACAGTGTATTCCTGTGTTCAGTCAGGTTGCTGGGCTGAAGTTGCTGTCTGATTTGGGCCTCCTCTTTCCAGGAAGAACAAGGAGGAGATACTGGGGCAGCTGTGGTTACAGCCATGTCTCTGGACAAGGGAGAGTTTGTGCTCTGTCAGTTCAGAGCATGCGTGGGACTTGTACACGAGTAGCTGCACGAGGGAAGCTTTGGGCATGCTTTCACTGCTACTTTTTAGACTGTCATTTTGAAGAAGGATTCTTACCCCAGCTCCCATGCTGACACCTCCTTTGCCTGAGTACATGCATTCCTGTAGCTGAGCCAGGCAGCTACCTCAGGGACCTAATCCAGGCTAAAAGTAACCAGGCTTAAGGAGGGCAGAAATCAGAATTCAGATTCACTTCACTGTATTGCTACAGACCCTGGTGCCAGGGCAAAGGAGGGGATGCTGTGTGTGGTGGGAACATTTACAGCAACAAGACAGGCTTGTACAGGCCTCAAGTAGACATGAAACAGTGATCATCATCTCCGTGCAACATTTTCATTCATTTTCCAAAGCGTTTATTTCATTGGGCCAGGGCAATAATGATGGTGTGAAGCAGAAGGGGCTTGGTTTTTTTCCTGCATTAGGATAATAAAAACTTTCTAACTCTAATGGCTGGAAGTGAGCCTTATGCACAAAGGTTCTTTTGTTTTGTTTTTGTATAAACCTATTTGATATTAAGCATGTTTTGTATAAACCTATTTGATATTAAGTTTTTGTATAAACCTATTTGATATTAAGCAGCCAAATCTCATCCTTTATGGTTAGTCTGCTGCGTTTTTTAGAAGCTACTGCACTTGTTGTTTAGCTTTCAGCCCCAGCTCCAGAAGGCTGCATCTCCTTACATGGTCTTGTCTCCTACCTGCTCAGTCAGCGATACCAAACTGGCGCTGAACACCTCTGGTTAGAAACCTGGATTTCTTCTTAGGAGTGTTAATTACTACAATAATTTTTCTGTCCTTCAGCTATGGAGAGTTTTCTGGGTTTTTTAAAAGAAGATTTCCAGTTCTTAATAGAAATGAGAGTGATTGTGCTGAATTATGTAGTGAGGGGAGGGGTTTGTTGTTGTTTTGGTTTGTTTACTCTTGAATAGCTTTCCTGAAAGGCTTTCTGTCTGCTCTCTCTGTGCTTATGGAAGCATACAAGCTCTTGCTCCTTGGGAAATGTGTCACTGTAAACTCTGTGTAGCAGTTAGGCAAGAGAAAAAAACAGTGACTGAGGCTTATACTGTAGGCCTCTCAGAGTACCAACAGCAGGTGAACTGGTAGTTTACCTTACCCACTATTTGATTCGGATGTGCAGGGCAGAGATCAGTAGTTTTCTGACTTGCTAGGTGCTAGAAGGTGATGCACTTCGTGCCACAAGGTAGATTCTAGGTTTTGTTCCTCAGATCTGCAAGCAAGTATTTTGATCTGAAATATTTGCCATCTTACTGCTTATTTGAAAATTAGGAACAGATGTGGGCTTAATTTTTTTTGCAACAATGATTAAATTATCAAAGCTTAAGACATTCTTCCAAAGAAGGAGAAATAAAGATTTTTTTTCCCTCATATTTTATAGGACTAGAAAGATAAAGGAGAGGGAAAATAATGAACTTCAAACAAAAACTTTCTGGATTTTTTCATGAAATGCCAAATTAAAAGCAGAACTGAAAGACCAAAATTAGTTAATTAAATTTTTACTTAAAAAGAAGAAACCTAAAAATTCATGCATGGAATACCTGATGGGTGACCTTTGTTGTGGGCTCAGTGGGCTGAGTTTGGAAGCAATAAACTTGTAATCTGAGGCCTCTGACCATGAAGGAATTGATAGAAGCCACCCCACTGTAACCTGCTGCTCATCTTCTCACCATCCAAATGATAATCCAGTGTGTCACAGTGGTGAGGATATATTCCTAAAGCTTGAGATGAACAGCAGGAATGAAAACATCCAAGCACAACTCCAAACACTCTCTATTTTAATGTTGGGTGTCCTGCACTAGTCTGCTAAAGATAAGAAATCTCACAGTTTGGATGGAAATTCTCAGATGTGGGCATGGGAAGGATGTTGAATTGTTGTGCAATTGCAGCCATATGTTCCTTAATTAATGAGAAGTGGCCTGTCTGTGGCCTTTGGTGAGTTGTACATGAGTCTCACAACACATTGAGAAACACTCTGATGTCACTTCCCTGTGCCCTGATGTATCTACTGGTCTCTTTTTTTTTTTTCTGTAGGTATGCTGGGGCAGGGACTGTCATTTTCCTGTGTTTGTGTAGGAGCAAGGAAAGTGAGGCCTTGAGTTGTGACTGGAGCTCCTGCATGCTGTCACAGTGCAAACAATGCCAATAATCATTATCACTGGTTATCACTCCTTATCACTCCTTATCCCTGCAGTTCTGTACAGCGCTGGCTGGGCTCTGGCTGAATGTGTAACATGCTGACATTCAAAGTCTTCATAAACCCCAAATCAATAATCCTCACCTTGTTCAAAAAAACCTGAGTTGTTAAACTTTCTCCTCTTCCTTCATCCTGGTAGCTGTTTCTGCCAAAACTTGTCCAGAAGTGCAGCGGGATGTGTTTCAAGCCTGCCTCATTGAGGTTGTAACCAGGAATTTGATGTGTACACCAGCTTCCTGTGCTCTGTTTTTAACATTGAATCATGTGTGTGATTGCTTTCATTGCTCTGTAATCTTGCTGATTGGTTTTTAGGAATAATGGCAATCTTAAAAGGCACACCTTGTATTATTTAATAAGAATTGGATCCTTTTTTAACATCAAGTGATACTTTGTTACAAAACAAATGACAGGTGATCTGTCTTCTTCCCTGCCCACAGTTAAGTAGCTTGTGTGGAAGGCTCTGTGTACCTGGAGTGAGCTGCACGTGCAGCTGCTGCTCAGTGCAGCAGAGGTGAGACCAACAGGGTCGCTCCCTGTAAAACAGCTTGGAACTGGAGCACTTTGGAGAGGAGAGAAACAGCTTCTAATTCTTTAATTTTATGACCACAATCATCTGAATTTAAATCTTCTGTGATTTCAGGGATGATGAAACCAGATAGCTTGGGAGGTTCCTTCTTTGGGGTGCATGAGAGAGAGCAGCAGCCAGACAACCGGTACAGACAAGCAAGAGGCTTTGAAACACACAGCGTGATCACTCGAGCTGTGCAGGAGGGAGAGCTATATTTACCAGATACAAGTGCTAATAATGAGACTTCAAAGAGAGCACACCCTTTTTTCCACAGCTGTGCTCTGCCATGCAGAAGAGACAGGGTAGTTTTCCAGTGGAAGTTTGCTGTGTGTCTTTGCCTTGGGGAAGAAGTTCAGAGAGTAGAATTGGTATAGAATTTCAGAAAGGAATTGATCTACCAGTAAAACCATTATCAATTACATAAGAGATACTCCTAAGGGATTGACAGAATGGTGGAGTTCGGTCTTGCTAAAAATTGTTGATTGAAACTGTTTTAAGTTTGCTCCTCTGTACTAAGTCCATTAGCTTGTAGTCAAGCATGACTAATTCGAAGAGGATGCAAGATAACGGATAATCATTGTAAGATGCACTAACCTGTTATCATCATGTGCTTCATCTTCCTTAACTTGATATCTTATTAGATGAAAGTCCCAGTCCAGGGAACCTCAATAATAATTGGTCAAATGGAATAGAGCACATATGAAAGTGAAAACACATAAACACTACTAGTCAGCTGAGGGTAAATAAACCTTCCATTCTGATGTTTGGTCTGTGATTTGAAACTAGTCTGACTGCTGAAAAGTGACCTCTGAAGATGGGTGAGAAGATGGTGTTCAGCTTGGATGCTACTGGGGCAACCTTTTTAAAGCCTTTAAAATGACTGTGAATGTTTCTTTCCCACTGAACTTAGAGATATAAAACAAGAATTTTCAAACTTTTAAGTGCAGCTTTAAGGCAGTATCTTAGTTTCATTTGTCAGCACCACAGTTTTCTCCTGTTAAGTTTTCTGTGGTTTAGAGGGAGTTTAAAGAAAATAATTTTTAAAGGCGAATGCAGATTAGAGAAACCAAAATATTTGATCTAATGAATAGAGAGGGAATTGTTAAGAGGAGACATATGACCTGTAATGTTTGACACGTAGCCTTGCTCTGTTTTTAACAGATTATAAATTACATTATTTATTGCGTCTGACTTATGTGGGACAGATTGCTGTTTAGGAGAGGACTGGATATAGATGCCAAGGTAAATGTGATAGTAGTAGTCTTTCTTTTCTTTACTAAATTGAACTCAGGATGTACAGGATAAAGAACCAAATACCTGAGTTAGCCTCTGCTAGTACAGCCAATGTGTGTATTCTGGCAGCTCACTAACAAATTGTTGTATATACAGATTTCAGAGTGTTTTGAAAATAAATTTGTCGTACAAAAGCTGAAAATAAAACTTGAAGAATTTAAATCAAAGGTTAGGTTAAGGTTTCAAAGTAAGAGATTTGTCTCTCAAGGCATATTCCTTTCACAGGGAAAGGCAGCAGACATAATGTGAGGCTATCAGTGAAATTTTAGTGGTTTTTTCAGGAAAAGGAAGTCAGTACCTGTCCATCAGCAGATCCCAAATAGAATTGATTCCTAGAGAGTAGGGGTTTCTGAAAACAGGTATGCTGAGCAAATATTCTGAAAATCCCAATGCACACATTAGGGGGAAGACAGTGCAAGTGGATTTCAAATACATTGAATTGATTTGCATTCTGGAATCTGGAAGTTAGTGGAGTTCTTTTTTGGGGGGCAGTAAGTTACAGCATTTTTTCAGTAAGTATGATATGCTAATTGTTACTTGCAATGTATAAGCATCTTTGCAGATGAAAAATACAAAATGAATGTGACATTTATATTTGTTAAGAAGCAGTCTGTGCCCACAAACCTGCAACAGAGTCCCAGATCTAGTAGGAATGGCTAAAAAAATTAGCCTTCTGTTGTAAAGTTACTGTCTAGACAACAGAATCTGATAAAACTAATACTTTTTTTTTGTCTGAAATTATTTGATGCTCAAGAGAATTCTCTGATTCCTTTGACTGCCAAAAAGGGGAATGGAGCTTTGATAGTTAATTTAAATTAACTATTGAGTTTGAATAAAGGTATTGTGCATTTAGTTGTTTTTTCTTTTCTTTCACAGAGCAAACTGCAATCACATCCAAAAATGGAAATTACCAGGTTTTTTTTTAACTTTAGATCTGCTACTTTTATTACACAAAGTTTCTGTAGTACATTTTAGGGGACAGCCCTTGGCAATTCTGCACATGATAAATGATGATTTCTATGGTGGTTTAACTGTGATTGGAATGCAGCAAAATACTTACTTTCTTAAGATCTTAAGGCATTTGTTTACAGTTGCTGGTTAATTTTCTTGTGTGATAAGGTGCTATAGCCCTCTAATTTGGGTAAGTTTTTGTATAATTTCTGTTGGTGCTGTGGTGATTCAACTTGCCCAAAACCAGAATTCTTTAGCAGAAGAATCTTGCTTCACTCTTCAGTATGTTTTTTAATTAGATTTTTTTTCCTTCCAATGTTACTTGGATTTTACATTAACTCTTTAATAAGTAGTTTTGAAGATTCTTCTTGACAGTTATTTTTCGCTGTAAGGTAAAAGTGAGAACGGATAGCTGACAGATACAAAATGACATTAGGAAGCCTGATGTCTGTCATGCTAGAGTATTACCACAGTTGGTGTTACAAGATCTAATTTCCTCCACAGTAGTGTTCAAGTAGCTCCATCCATGGGTAGTCTACAACTCCATGGACAATCCATTGCAGATTTTGTTTGCCATCATCAGCCGTGGAGGTGTGATGCTTGGGTTTGGGGGTTTTTTTTCAGTTTTGTTGTTTTGCACCCTATTTCTGTCCTGTTTAATAAGTCTCCTGTATCTGGTAATTTTCCCACAATGATAAAACTAACTCTGGTGGTCTTGACTGATCTCACTTGCCTTCCCTGTGGCTTCTAGACATCACTTGAACCAACAGCTCCATTTGTTACCTTGCACCAGCCCCAGAATAATTCCAGTTTTGATGAAAAATGGTAGTAGTGTTACTTTTGGGTAGCTAGATGCTAAGTGCAGAGGAATTCCAGAAGGCAATCCCGTAACTTCAGTGGGCAAGAATGTGGTAGACTAATGTCAACATAGGTAAACATAGGTTTGTAAAAAGAATTTTTTCCAGTTAGGAAAAAATTATTCTAAACGATGTTTGTGTGATGCTGAACTCAAAACTGATGCTTGCAACTTGGAAAAGAGGCTTTGTGGTTGTCATTGACAGTTTTCCAGGACTATTGTCAGCAATGTGGACTAGCAGCAGCCAAAAAAATTGAGAAAAACCTGGGCAGTGTGTGCCTCTTGCATCATCAGAAAAAGGTACTGAGGACAAGAAAATACCTTCTATTGGTATTTAAAGCACTCTTGTGCTCACCACATTTTGAGCACAGGGTCTGCTTTTTGTGCCCACTTCTAAAGAAGGTAGAGTTAATGCCTTTAGCTTAGGGAAGGTACAGAGGAGGGCAGCCCTCAGTCCAGGGGGGTGGCATTGCTGCCTCATGTGGAGTTGCATCATTTAAAAGGTTTCATTTGGAAGGTGGGCGGCTGAGAGGGGCAGCGGGTTCAAGGTTTACGGAATCATGAGCTGCTGGAAGGGTGAACGCCAAGCTCTTGTTGACAGAAACCCTGCAGTACCAGGACACTTGGTGAAACTAGTTGGGAATCAGTTTAAGACAGATGAAAGAAGAAAGTGTTTGTTTACATAGCAGGTAGTGAATTTATGCAACTTGCAGCCAGAGGATGTTTTGAAAACAGGCTGCGTAGGCAGGTTCAAAACAGGGTTAGGAGAGTTCATGGTCAGCGGCTAGAGTGTGAGGGGAGTGGACCACACGACATGGGCTATTGGTTCTCTCTAAATAGCACCTTTTCTGCCTTGTTGGAGATTAATTCTGGACTAGATGAACCATCAGTCTGACCCAGCTGGGTGTTTCTTACATTCCTGAGCTCTCGGGTTTAGTGGGATCTTTTTGTCATTCACTTACAATTATATTCTTGTTCATGGCAGGGTAGATGGAAGGCATGAAGCCTCTCTTTTCTTTTTTTGTATGTTCAGTAAGCTGCACCTCCAAGGGAGACTCTTGCATCTAATTGTTAAATTCATCAGTGCTGCAAGCCGATATGGCTATTACTTCTTAATAAGCTGGAAAAAGTTTCCTTCTTTCTAGCCAGGAAAAAGTACTGGGAAGTCCATCTGGGAATGTGATTCATCCGGGTCACAGTCATAATTTTCCTCTCAGATACCAAGGAGAGGTTTGGGATAGTGCTCAGATACTAGTGATAAGATTTTATTTAGACGTAGCTTTCAGTTGTAGTGGTGAGCAGCTACACTGGTGTTTATACAACAAGGCTCCAAACACACTTTTTGTTACTTCATCAGTGGGACAAACTCCCTGGTGTTTGGTTATGTCCCAGTGTGCTCTGAGAATTGGGAGTTATTCAGCCCCTGCCTTGTCTCACAGTTACCAACGCTCAGGAGTGAGAGTAAAACCCACAGCTAGAAGTCATTGAATCTGAAGGATGTGAGTAATTCTTTTGCTAAAGAGTAGGATTGAGTATTACAATATTTTCAAGTAATTTTTTTTAAATCCTTCTTAACAAAGTTAACTTCAGTATAGCAGTGCCTTATAGGGTGGTAACCATTGGTAACTGTAAGACAGTGAGCCTAGGCTTATTATTCATATTTTTAGACTTAATTTGGGTAGATTTAACATAAAAGAGGTTAATAAAGAGAATCTGGAGGTTTTTGCATAATGTTAAGACTGGAGAGACTGCAAAGCTGAAAAATAGTGAGGGCATTCCTTTCAAAGGTGATGACATTTTGTTTTACCATCAGTGTCTTACAAGAGGGAAATAAATGCCCCATTTTTAATGTAATGTTCTACAATGATTTTTATCCTGGAGGAGAACTTAATTAATGGAAAGAGCTATGTTATGTCTAAATCTGGACACTGTTGAGCTTCTTCATAGTCTAATGTCAAGCTGCTGTAGAATCCATCAGTATGAAGGCTGTGCTAGCAGGAGTTATTATTCATGTGGATATATACATCTGACTTTTCCTTGCTGGGGCACAGTCGTCTTGGAAGAAGACTGAGTATGAGCCCTTTGAGAGCTTGTCCTGCTTTCTTCCTTCCTCCCCTGTCCCCACTTCCCACAATTGCAGTAAAATCTGATACCTCAAAGTGTAAATTAATCCTAAGCTATAGAAGTCCTTCCTTGAAACAGACTCTAAATCTCAGCAATACACTTCTTAGAATACAGAAAAGGAGCTTCTGTTTAGGGAAGGAAGGGGACTTATTTTTATTTTTTTATAAATACTGAATAGAAGTGTATA
Organism: Promerops cafer; assembly: GCA_013398275.1. Taxonomy (NCBI): domain Eukaryota; kingdom Metazoa; phylum Chordata; class Aves; order Passeriformes; family Nectariniidae; genus Promerops; species Promerops cafer. Next base: position 1,050,823 of record VZSE01011877.1, read on the forward strand.
AAGTAAAGCTTCCTCAATAAGTTCAGAACTGACCAACCAAAAACCTCCCCAGCTTTTCTTCTTTGACCAAGAGAATGCTCTCTTACTGTTATGAAATACATCAAAAGTGTCAATATTTACTATTGCGTGAACAGTCTTAAATATTTACTATTTGAAGCAGCTCTACCTTTTTTGTTCAGTTTTAAGAGTGCCTAGTGCTTCTAGTCAATACACTGAAAATATTAAATGTTAACACTGTATTTAGTCATCAAAATAATCTTCTAATTTGCATTAAATGAGTTTGGTGAGGTGATCTAAAAGGCATTCTTGGTGGGTGGAAAAAAAGCACTAGAAGAATACAGAAAGAGTGGCTGTTTACAGGGTAAGCACTACACTGCAGACCTGAGCTTAGAAGCATTAGGATTTTGGTTGGTTTGGTTCCAGTCACATTGTGCAACAGGGAAAAACAAATGGATGGAGAAAACCTCCTTTGTTTTTTGTCCCTTTCTAGGATGTACCTGCCTGAGTGACTGTATGTCCTGGTTTAGGGCAAATTTGGAAGGAAGCCTCTGAAGGGGTCCCTCTAGAAAGCAAATTCAAGTGGCCCTTCCCCTCACTGGTTCAGGAGACATAAATCTCCTTCGAGAAAGCAGAAAAAACTGTTTATTTAGCAAGCGAAGGACTCACAAACATGGAAAAACGAATAATACTAAACAATGGAACCTCTTGCTGTACTGAAGAGATGGCAAATTCAGACAGTCCTTTTCGTGGGATGTAGCTCGGCTTGCTTAGTCTCTTTTCAGTCCCTCCTGCACTGGAAAATGCTGCATCCTGGGCCACAGGTGGGCCACAGGTGTGAGCTCCCGGTGTTTTTCTGGGTTTTCGGTCCAGAGCAGGGACAATCAGTTCCAAGAAAAAGAAGAGGCACACTCCAGGCAACTTGTCTGCCTCAACTAGCTAAAATAACTAACTGAAAACAAAGGAGAGCTCTCTCCCCCTGTCCCTCCATGCTGCAGACAACACAGTCCTTAGGGAGGATGCGGGGGAGCAAGTGCAGTTTCTGATAACAAACTGCACGCTGCTTCTCCCCCTCTTCTCCCTCAGAACCAGTCCTAAAGGTGCAGAACTTAATATCCAGCATAAACAGAACAGATGACTGGGAATACAAGCATTATAAAGTCACCCTAGGACACTGTTGAAATTGATCTTCCTACCTTCTAACCATCTTAGTGCTCTAATGGTGGGGGAGTAGGAGGAGGATGGTGACTTCTTTTTGCTTCCTACAAATCATCAGCTGTAAAGAGTGAAGGAAGTGGTAGATAGTGGAGTCTGCCTCAAACCTGTTTGGTTGTTTGATGCAAAACCACAGTGTAAAGCTCCTTAGGTTGCTTTGCTGATCCGTTGGTAGTCCTCCATTCCTTGAAATATTAAATTGCTGCAGCTTGGTCTGTGCAGGGACAGGGTACTGGTGCTGGCCAGCCAAACTCTGAGGGACAGATGGAGCCACCTCTAGCACAGGGAAGTGTGCAGGGGCCACTTGATGCACTGTTTTATGTACAAGTACTCAGGGATGAATGTCAACATTTTTTTTTATAAGTGTGTGTGAGTCTGCTGAGAGAGCATTTAACAAATGCAGCATAAGAGGAGCTGCAAGATGCTGAGGTTCCCTCTGTGGCTGAGTAAAGCTGTGGGCTGCATACCAGCAGTGGCGAATTTGGTGCTCTCAATGTCCATTCAAGTGGCCTTGCTCCTTAAAGCATACTTAGTGCTGTTCTGCAGATGGATGAGTAGGGATAATGTTACAGCCTGATGGCTACTGAAGGAAGAGAGCTGCAGCACAGCCTAGAAAATTGTTGCAACTTTGTTCAGTTTCTCTGTTCTATGGAAGTTGTTTTTTTCCACAACTATACTTGTAGAGCAGAAACTGAAATTCAATCCAGCTTCCTAATATATATGCATTTCTATTGGCAGTTGTATTTGAAGCTTTCCTTGGCTATTTAGCTTTGAGAGGTTGACAAAAGCTGTCTGAAATACTCTTCTCTGATGATGAGGTAACTGACCATATCACAGCATGTGGGGAAGCTTCCTGGGCAGCAAGAGGTGGAGGAGAGGCAGTGGAAAACATTCAGGTCCAAATCAGCTGGAAAGAGGGAACAGCTGTACTATGTTACTGTGAACAGAAAAGATGCAGTTTGGTTGTATCAAATGGAGGAGCAGCCTCCATAAGAAGGGAGAAGACATATGATAATATGCCAACTAAGCCAGGTCTTGAGTTCTGGCTAGTGCAGGGATGGCAGCCTAGCTGTGCATTTGAGGTGAGAATGGAGGAATTATTTTAATAAAAAGACAAAGTTCTGAAAGCTACAGATCTATGTGCAGGCTGGATCCCTGTTTTCTCCCTGCTGCAGAACGTCAAATATCATGGTATTCCCATGACAGCCTCACTAATCCAGCTGCTGCAGTTAGGAGTGACTGTAGCCTGATCACATGTGGAGATTACTGAAGCTACAAACTAAAGTCTGGCCATTGATATTTTGCACAGTCAAGTTCTCATCTCTGAAGTTCTGTGAGCAGAAAAATTCCATCTGTTACTCTTAGAGAAATATGCAAAGTATCCACATAATCTCTTCAGCCTCTCTGTTCCCACAAATCACGGGGTGCTTTGACGGACGTGGTTGCCATGTTCGTTATGAGAAGGCTGAAGTCTTGTTGCATAGTTTCAAAGTTAACTTAACACCTTCTTGGATGTTATCTCAAACTGTGAGATTTGTGGGGTTTTATATTTAGCTCAAATTGTCTGCTATAATTGGCTTTGAGGCTGCTTATAGAAGGGTAGCTGACTGCTCAAGAAACATGCCTGCATTTCATGTTACTTAAAAACATGTCTGTCTTTTTGTCATCTCAGAATTTGCTTTGCAGAGTAAGATTTGTTGGCATAACTCTTCAATTTACTTCCTTTATTTCCTTACTTCTGTGAGAATGGTATGAAGCTCCCTCTGCATCTTCTCACTTGGCCACACACTTGTCTTGACACCCCAGCCCACCCCCGATGGTGCTCATCTTGTCTCTAACTTTAGTTTCACACAGCCAGGTGGCAGTGAAGCCTGGAGGTGGTGGCTGTCCTGGGAGTTCTGCTGAGAGGGACCCACACAGCTGTGCTGAAGAGCACACCCATCCCTGTGCTGTGGCCACGGCCTGCCTTGGGGTCATCTATTCCCCAATATATTGTACCTTCTAATTATAGAAGAAAGCAGTGTAATGATATAGTTGCTTGCCTTGGACTTTTTGAGTAAAATGAAAATGTATCTGTATGGCTGTGATGTTTTATACTGATAGCTGTTCTCAGTGCCTTGCTAGAACCCTTGCTAGGGTGATAAAGAAAGAAAAGTAAAGTTGAATTCCTTCAAAACATTCTGTGAATGGTGTGGAATCAAAATATCATGCAAGTCAGAAGTTTCTGTCTTTTTTTCCCCCCAAAACAAATGTTTTTCATTAATTTTCAGTTCACTTGCATTCTCTCAAGGTTAGTTATAGTCGTTCCAAAATTACAAAAATAAATCCATCTAGAATGGTGGTTCCCAACTGATGTGCAGGGGCATGCAGAAGAGCCAGCAGGCTGTTAGATATGCTTTGAAATCTGAAGTAATTACAGCCGTCTCTCTGAAGTGTTCCATTCAGGTTATAAGCACACTTTTGCAAGGATTTTGGCACATGCAGGTATATCATGGAACAGTTAATGGATGCAGAAGGATGCTGGGAAGAGGGGCTCCTCAGGAGAGTTAAGATACTTGGGCATCAGGTACTTACCAGGTGAGGATCTTACTTGATGCTTTGTTTGATAGTGATGTGAACGTTTTTTTCTTCTTAGTGGAACTCAGAGCTCTTATTGCACTTCACGGAAATGTTTGCATATTTGTGGTAACCAGAAAAATTGCAGCATAATGATATATTACATAGTGACATGTATGATACTCTGGCTTGTTCTTTATTACATGTGGGTATGACTGTCTCGCTGTACATGAAGCAGAATGAACACCATCTTTTCACTTCTAAAAGAACCCTCCCACATTTCATCATGACACACTGTATTAGAAACCCCAGTGCTATGGGTTTCTAGTATGGATGTAATTCTGCCTCTGGTAGAGCTGTCTGGCTTCGCTGCACTCCCTTACATGACGCTTGTTCGGTTGGAGTACAGAAATCCTTGTTAGCGCATGGCAAACCATGCAGGAGCTGCAGCAAGGTTTCTGAATTGGATGTGCTGCAGCTGCTGTGCAGGGGTTGGAGTGTCTGGCTGTTTCCCAGCTGCTGGAATCTGTGCCAGGCACATACGCACACCCACCCCCTTTAACTTGGTATTGTAGCCCAGGGCTGGAACATTAGTATCTGCTTTTGCCAAAAAAAATGTATGCATGAAATGATAGAAAAAAAACTATGAGACACATGTCCTGTTAGAGATGCTCTGCACTGTGAATAGGAAGTGCTTAGTAATGGCCTTTCAAAATGATAGTATTTTTCATAAATGATAATATAATTTAAAATTAAACAATCCATTCCTATACTTTTGCCTTCCCACCACCCAGCTGATAGGTTTAATAATGAAGTATCAGCTGCAGAAGGAGCTGCACGTTGTGGGGCAAGGAGCACAGTTAGTTTCCTGAGCTGAAAAGGGGCCAAATCCACAGGTGAAGGGGGGCTGGGGAAGGCCTCTCTGCTGTAACTTAATCTGAAGAACAGATAAATTATTTTCTAAGTCAAAGCCAGTAAAGAGTTCTCTTGGTAAACCAGTGGTATACTGGTTTATAAATGACTGCTTTTTTCATGTTGTTTTTATAGCCTGTAAGATAGAGGAGCTTGAAGCTTTGGGGGTTATTTAGGTGTGTAGACATAAGATTAATTTGTATTTTATTTTATGTGGGCATATATGGGTGCCAATACTTCATTTGATCTCCACAGAACCAACCACCACCAAGTGCAGAGAGTGATTTAAAACCTTAGGAAGGCTAAATATTGCTTGTTAACATAGTTTGATTTCTGTATTGTGTATATCAGAGCCTCTTGTAAGCTTTTTTCTGCTAAACGTTCAAATCACTGAAAATAAAAGTCTCACAAGACACCTGAGCTCTCTGTAAGCTGTTTTTCCCTCTTAGCTCCTTGCCTAGCCTAGCTTCTTTTGGCTATAGCTGTAATGCAGATTACAAGGGTACTTGAGCTGCTTTGTTGCAGGTGAAGGCAAAAGGTAGTACTTTAAAATACTTCCTGCTCAAAGTACTGAAAACTGTTGCTCACCCAAAGATTGTCCCTTAAGTGTTGAGTGACTCCAGTATTCCTGTTTTACCTCTCAAAAGCTAAATCTGCAGACAGCTTCAGGACAAAGAGTGATGCAACCTTTGCAAGCTTCTGGGTCATGTTTTCAGCTCATAGTTTTCTAACAATTGATAAATCTGCACATAATTTTTATCTGGAGCTGGACCATAGCACATACTGTAGACATTTGAAGGAGATGCTGAAATAGATTTTGCTTTATGCTTGCCTGTATCAACAAACGAAGAGTACTTGAATGTGTTGTGTGCATATATGTGTTGTGTGTATGTATACTTAGGTGTATCAGTCTGTGTGTACCTGTGTGTGTAGGGGGAGGGGGAGAGAATACCAGTTGGTGGCAAATGGAGGCAAAAAGTGGGATAGGTCACATAAAAATACACATCTAAATGATTGCAATATCAAGGCTGCTGAAAGGAGTGATCTGCAGTAAAGTAAAATGCCCCTTTTTTGTCCCTGCCACCTGACAGCAGAAGCTCTGTAGATGCTGCATCCTTTGGAGTACCCTGTCTACTCGGGCTGCAGTTGAGTTTGCAAAATATTACAAAGAATGCAGTGTTTTAAAGCTACTGTTGTTTTGTCCTTCATTAAGGCACAACATGTTTTGATTTGTATGGAGAATATCTTAAAGACTGGATGCTTTGGCAATGTAAACAATTGGAAAAGGAAAATGCATCTGTTTTCTATTACAATCTAATATGCTCATCTGTGGCTTCTAAGTAATGGGTACTTGTTTACATATTACAGAATATAGATTATAATTTTATAAACATAGTTTATAGTTGCATATTGGTTTCCTAAATAAAAGAAAGAAAAGCAATAGTGGCTTATAGAAATGCTTGCACTGAGACAGTCTTAGAAGTCCAAAGAAGCAGCTGGTATCCAAGGGCGGGAATGGAAAGCTCTCTGCTTTCTGCACTGCCTTTCCCATAGTTCAAATACTGCCTCTCTTTATGCTCAGATTTGTTTGTTACTGCTAATGACTTCTGCTTACTAAATTTAGGATTTGTTGTAAATGAAGATTATAGCAGTTTTCCTTTAACTGAATCTGATTTGAAAACCCTTACGCGAAAGAGAAAGTCTTCTTCTTTAAGTGTTTTAAAGGAAAATGTCAGTACACATCTGTGTACTTCCCTGGTTTAATCACTACATCTAAATTGCAGCTGTGGGATATTTCCAAACCCCTGTTTTCCTTTCTTACATTTCCATTAATTTTCAATGAAGCATGGCTTTGTTGAATGAATTGGGTTATTATTTTCTGAATCTCAAATACATCATGTAACTGTAGTGGCCAGTTCAACATTTAGAATCCACAGCTTTGAAATCTTACACATCTGAATGTATTATTACTGTTTGTTGATACAAGATTGCTGTGGCTGAAACTACAATGTAGAAAAATGTGGTTATTTAGTCCTCTCTTGAATGTCTAAGCTGACAGTACACTTCAAGCAGCAGTAAAGGAGTCATCTGAGCCTAGAAGAGAAAATAAGAGTATGGAAGCATGTGTAGATACATTCCTAAGCCCACGTGGAAGAAACCTGACAAATAAAAAAGTAAAAGAAGATGGGAGGTTCAGGGTATTTTTATTGTCTGTGTTTACAATTATGCAAGAATTTGATGGTCTAAGATGAGTTAACTTTAAAATAATTGTTTCATTTGCCCTATAAGGAAGTTCAGGGTATTTTAGCTAAGTTGCTTATTCTTTTGAAAATGCATATTACAAGAAGATTTTTCACTTAAAAAGTCATATGAATGTCTGTATTGTCTATATTTTGCATGGTAAAATAGCAGAACATCTAATTTGCTCCTATTTTTGACAACTTGCAGTGCTTAAGGCAGAAATTTCCCATGCTTGTTACTAGTCTCCCTCTAGTTGAAATTCACTGGAAAGCCTTAGCTGAAAGAATTTAACAATCTTCAGTGAGATGAGAACACCATTCCTTTTTCATCCCTTCCAACCACTGCTTCAGACAGTGCTGATGTTTTGCAGATTTTGGAGTGACCTTGAAGTTTGGAAGGAAGCAATTGCTCCATTTCAGGGGGTGTATTTGCCTGAGAGCCACACTTTGTTATGTCAATACTCTGAGTAACTGAGAAATGTCAAGTTGCATTTACAGTAGAACTTGCTACACCTTCAGGTATTATTTGGAAAAGCTGTGGCTCCCACTGTGTGAGCTTCCACAGACCCTGATGGTGCTTTTCTCTTAGCAACCAGGACTGCAAGCTGGGAGAGAATGACAGACAAAAATGCAAGTTTGAAAGGCAGTTTTTGCTTGCTGAAATACCAGGATTTTGACTGAAAGAAAAGGTTCCCGTGTTTGTATTTCATCATATTGTCTCTGTAGAAGAAAATGCCTACAGATGCTACAGAAACTCCTGACTTCTAGTTGTCATGATTCTTAATTCAAATTAAACATTGCATTAGACCTTATGCATAGTTGGTAACTAGAGAGAGATGAATATGCAATTACTGAGACTAGAGAACATGTAATAGAAAAGCATTACCTATATAGGATGTATTTATCTGTAGAAAATAGTTAGCTTTTCCCTTCTCCTTCTATGATAATTCTTATTTCTAACAGTCGTCAAAATTTGAACTGGGAATCATAAATTTTGTCTGGCAATATGGAGGTTTGGGGGGAGGGTATTTGTTTTTGAGGCAGGGAACTGTCCTGGTTTTGGAGAGCTTTTTTGTCCAGTAATGCAATTGAACTACTTTTTTCATGCTACTATAGCCTATTTTAGCTCCTTTTTGTATATAACACACTTAACAGGCAGTGGTGTTACACTGTTACCTTTTGTACATGTGATATGTAGAAAATGCATGTTACAGAACAATGTGATAGGCAATATACCTTCTGACAGAATTCTAAACTGCAAAATATATATTTTCCTATGATAACATATTTGCAAAGTTTTCTTTTGTTCCTTAAATGATTTAAAATGATGAAACATCTTCAGAAAAGCTTTAATAATATTAAAAATCTGCTGTTGCTGGAAAACAGATGTACAAAATAACATTGACTGAGATCTCTCTAGTTGCTGTGCTGTGTACTTTTTTTACCCCAAAAGACCATGCAAATTGAAGTTTTATAACAAATATACTAGCTTTATCTTAATTAAAACCTTCATTTAAGAGAACTGGAGCTTAAATTAGAATAATTTTGGCTCTGGCGTGAAGATACAGATGGAAAGTAGAAATTGGGATACTTCACCATTCTTCGTATGTCCTCTTTACTATAGCTTGGCCATTCAGAGTCCCTACCACTGGAGGTACAGGGAGTTTCCAAATGTATACAAAACTTAAAAAACAATGCAATGTTCTGTTGGATAAGGGGGGAACACAGGAAGAATTTATAGGTCACTTCTGAAAGCAGAAATTGTTTTAAAAGGGACTGAGTTGTAAAATTTCTTGAAAACTGCACTGCTGCTTGTCACAACAACTGATTATTTTTTAAATTGTATTTAATTTTTTTTTTATAATTTCTCTCTACATTTCACGCTGCCTTCTTCCATCTCAGGCATATCTTTGATCTGCACTTGCTCCTTGAAGTATAATGCAAGCTTCTTTTTTTTAAGTTACATCTATAAGGCTGAATGGAACATTACCCTCCTTGTTTGACCTCCCACATGCGATACACAATCCATTAAATCTCATGTAATATTTAAGAATTTAATACATTCTTTGCATAACATAACAGTAATAATACTGACAAAACACTGCTCCAAGCAAAACTGCTTATACAAACAGCTGATCTGTGAGCAGTGGAACTACTGAAGCCATGTTTCCTATACATTTTTCTCATATGTTATTGAGGTTAATCCTATAGCAGTCCAGGGTACGTTGATTGCTAATTCAGTGGGAGGAGAAGGGTAGAACTCTTGCTTTACCAGTGAAGGCTTATTTTCTGATGTTGGAATTTTGTTGTCTTTTTTTTTTTTTTTTCTCCAGCTAAAAATTCTATTGCATACAGAGTTTACTTAATTTTATAAATCTGTTTTAGTGTGGAATAATGCTTGGCTGTATGTAGTCACACTCAAATGTTATTTATTTCTGTAAGCATTGATACTTTTGCCTCCCACCCTCATGCATATGGGTTGTTGTAGTTTCAGACCATGTAGCACAAAACGTACATTTCCCACACAGAACGTATTCTTCAGTTTGTAAGAGTGATCCAGGAATGAGGCATTTTTCAGTTCTTCTTATTCTCAGCAGTGTGTGGCTGCTCAATGTTTTATTTATAGCACCTTGTCCAGATGCTGCCCTGCGTCTGTCTTCATGTGGGCACTGTCAAGACATTACCACCCTGCCATCTGCCCCTGGCACAGCCTGAACTCTGCTGGCAGGTAGCAGTTCTCAGCTCACGGGCAAGGCACTGAGACACAGGAAGATTAGGGCAGAAAAATGATTCCCTGACATTATAGTGACTGCACATGTTTGAGACTTCTGCCCTTCCTCCTCCTCACAATACAATTTCATGTAGAAAATAGATGGGGTTTTATGTTTTCCTTGAGACAAAGACAAAGTAACTTGAGTAAAACTACAGAGCAAATCAAACCAAGGGCAGAGTTAGATTTCAGGTCTCTCTGCATGTGGTTGTGTGCTTGTCCAGCTGGCTGTAGGTCGTGTACCCCAACCAAAGCACTTTACTGTTGGCAGCTTTTGAGTATGGCTGATGCTCTGAATTTCAGTTATCAGCTTAAGAGTCAAAGGAGTCTGAACACCAGATTTGAAGTGCTGGGAAGAGGACAATGCCATGTCACTCTTAGAGAAGCTTTGCAATTTACAGCAGAGAGGGAAGGTAAAAGATCAGGTCAAATGAGTGCAAATTACTAGAAATAAATTGTGAATGTATGTGGATGTACATGAAAATGCATTCATACAGAAACAAATGATGCTGTACGTCAGTAGTTTTCTAGGATTTCTTATCTTGGTCTACAAAGAAGAAAACTATGTGTCAAAGCAGTTAACATAATTCATTTAATGTCAGACTGATGGTGGTATCTTGGTGAAAAACTAAATCTGTGGTTAAACTATTGTTTTCTAGGGCAGCTTCAAGATGTAACAAACTTGGCTGTTGCTTTTCCTTTTTACCAAAGGCCTTCTCCTTTCTCTTTATTAAAGCACAACCTCTAATTTGTTTTCAGCTGTTTTTGCTGTATGGTAGTTTTTATATTATGGAGTGGCAGACAGTTTCAAAATAATGGATTCTTCCCTTCTACCTTGGCTTTCCAGACTTCTTGGTACAATTTTGTCAACTTTATGACATTTCATTTGTTCTTACCCCTTCCCTGCTTTGTTTTCTTGGCATGCTTTTCACAATGTGTTTTCCAGTACCTCCTTGTTAACCTTTTTTGATATTTAATGCACTGTTGTTTTGAATTGAGGAAGTGTTTCATCCAAAATCACTGCAGAACTTCCTTCCCATGCTGCTGCCCAGACTTGCTGCAGACTAGCTACTTAATTTGCACTGGCAAAATTTCAAAGTGAAGGTCAGCTGGCCAGGTTATCCCCCTGCGGGGCTTCTGTATCCCTTCGTAAATGCCATTTTTCTTCTGTCTGTTCTGCGTTTTCCCCTTATTTGTCCATTGGGAGGCAAATGGCTCCAGCAAGGGAGAATGGTGTGACTCCTTCCTTGCTTTAAGCTGTAACTCTCACAATTTCGCATGTATCACGAAAACAGTTTCAAGGTAGTTTAGACTATTTATTTAGGGTTTTTAACTTAAATGTTGTCAGAGAAAAGTAAATCTGTCAGAAAATGAGCATTATAAAGTTGGATCAGACAAGCACAGGAGAAAGTGGTAAGGTTTGGCTTCTGGAATGGGGAACCAGCCCAGAGTGCCAGAAAGGCATGTGAAATGGATTCACAGAAAGGTAAGGATATTCATCAGCTGAGATATATTCTGACTATGTGGTAGCTACACTGGGTGTTACGTGTTGCTGAGCTCCACTGCTGATGTAATTTAGTTGATATAATATGACCACAGCTTTGGTGAGTTTGTTGAATTTGAAACTGCCATTAAAGTAATTTAATTTGAAAAATAAAAGTTCTAAGAAAGCTCCTTTGAAGAACAAATTGCATAATGGTGTTGTTTATGGGTTGCCCTTGTTAATATTGTTTATACTTGGTTATATGTTTGATAAAGATAGAAACTGAGCAGTGTTTTCTTTTAGGATACAGCCATACAAAGTGTACTTCACCAGTGCTTTCTTGAACTGGGTGTGGATTTTTGGTTCATCATGAGAGGGGTGAATGCCACAAATTCTTCAGGGTTAGACTCTGCAGACTTGGTGAGCTGAACAGTACAAATTCCAAAATAACGAATGATCCCAGTTGTTGAATTTGCAAGTTTATTTGAATCTTAAAGACACAAGCAGTGTTACCCTATGAGGACTGAAGCTATTAACTAGGTGGTGCACATTTAGGGTTTGATATTGCTCTCATTATTGCAGTCTGGGGAGGAGAGAAGACCTTGGGCCAGCAGTGGGTTTATCTGAAGGATATCAAACACTAATAGTGCTGCCAAGTGTATTAGAGGAGAATTATGAGAAGATTTGGGATGAACTTGGAGTATTGATCTCATGAGATCCCTGGCTTCGTAGTAACATCATTATTTTCAGTCCTGAAACAAAGGGATTTTCTCTCCATTGTAAGCTAGACTCAACCTTTAGCTGATGACTCAGATTGACTATTAGTAAAGCAAGGGAAAGATCCAGACCTTCAGTCCTTACAAAATTGGAAGACACAAACATGAGAATCCCATTTATAGCATTACACTTTTTAATGAGAAAGACTCTGCTCATATTCTTTACTTCATAGAAACCAACCAACCAACCACAAACCTACAGGCTGCATCTTGGAGTTTTGTAACTTGCAGCTGCTGGACACTTCTTTTGTTTTATGTCTTGCTTAGCTGAGCCACCACAAGAAAAGTTTCAGAATTTCTTTACAAAACATGCTATTGAATTTAAGCCCTTTCTTTCTAAACTTAATTGTATTTTGTTTCCTTTAGTCTTCCAAAACCCTACAAATTTGGTAACTTTCTTTTCCAAAATTGAAAAGATGAAATATTTAATCAGAAATTCAGTATTTGGGTCATCAGTCTTGTTCAAACCCCTAACTGCTACTGATTTTGTGCAATAGAGCAGGAGATCCCTTCAATACTTTTTCTACATAGAAACTTTGTGATTTCCTTTTCTCCACTGTGTTTTATGCCAGTGCAGAGAGGTGGCTGGTGTCCTCTTTATTGGTGGAACCAGGCAAATCTGACCTCCAGCAGCTTCACTCTTTCCCATGCCAGGTGCTGGGGGCAGGCAGTCCTTGCCTTTGTGTCTGTGGCAGCAGCCTTTCTTGCTGACCTCAGTGATGGGTTGAGTTTTCTCTTGAATGAGTTTAAATCAAGTTGACATGCTGTGAAGCTGAAATCAAACATAGAAATTCTTTGCTGGGCAGAAGCTCATCCAAAGAATGTGTGTGGTTCAGTTTGTGCTTTCCCACTACGTCCCAGGAAACAGGTTCTGAAATGTAAGAACCTGGTTCTGCTCATCATCTTATTTCTAAAGTCTCATAGTTGTTGTTTTTTCCCACCTTCCCTTTCTGGGGAAAAAAAGGAAAATTGCCTGCCGTAGTGAGGATGGCTTTTTTTTTTTTTTTTTTTTTTTTTTTGGTGCTGAACATGAACTTTGTCTGAACCAAGAGCAGAAAGACGGTGTCATCTGTCTTTAGGTTCCTTCCTCCAGCAGTGAATGACCTCTATAAAGACAAAACCGGGTGGAAACACCAAATTCAGTTATTCTGCCTTATAGGAAAGGACTTGGTGAAACCGAACCTTCAATAATTCCCCATTTAAGACGTTCACGGCAAAGCTGAAATAGGCATTTTGGGGTACAAGGATGAAAAGCTTATCGATTAAATGTAGATTACAGCCTGTCAAGTTAAATAGCAATGTTGTAATTACTTTGTTTGGTTCTGTTTGGAATTGTTTTTGTTAGACCCGGGCTGCAATTAACGCGCTGGAGCAGCCATTGTTCCTGCCGGCATTCCTTGGCTCTTTCAGCGTCGCTGGGAGTGGGGAAGCGCTGCAGCCTATTTGCATCTCTTTGAAAAGGAGTTCCGTGAGCTAGCTTAAATTTTGGTCGATGTTTTTAATTTATCCGAAGGAGATGCTTCCCGTGCCTGTGCGCACGTTAGTAATGCCGGGAGAAGTGTCAGCAGGCACTACTTGTGCTCGTCCGTGTGGGGAGCGCCGAAACGGGGATGGATTCGCTTTGTGGGTAGATGCGCACCGTTTCATTATAAATAGCTGGTGACTCATGCAGATATCACCAAGACGAGCTGTAAATGAGTTTTTCAAGGCTTCTTAATGTGTTTACTTTGTATCGGATCTCTAAAGACATCCCGTTATACCTGTCCAGGCAAAGGGTGCGGCAGGGAGACCTCGGCTGGTGGAATCCTGCATGAGTCCTCCCGAGGATGTTCATACTGGCTCTCCTTACGTTTCGAGCTTTTGTTCATAAGCTTTTTATTTTTTTATGAGCTAGATTTGTTCATTATGTGGGAAGCTGGTGTTTAATCTATCCAGAATAAGGTGATCTATATGATCCTAAAATAAACAATAAATGCACTTCTAAAACCTTTTATTTGTAACTAGTAACTGTGACAGGGAGTCTTCAACTGGTCCTTGCCCATGGTTTCAAATGAGGTGTTGATGGGATAGGTACAGTTCTGGAGAATGTGTTTGGATTAACAAAGACATTGACCTGGCTCTGTCACATGTGGAGTTGTTTCCTAAACAGATGCCAGCTGACACTGGAAAGGTGTCCCAGTGTGCTGAGCAGGTCTGATGTTTGGGAGCTGTGTTCTGCCCTGCTGTGTTAATCAGTGACAAAGTAGTTGCATTTATTTGCTGACATGATGGTGGAACTTCAACAGCAACTTCATGTTATTTGGACTGTTTTGAAATTAAATGACTCTTTGGAAGGGCATTTCTACTGGTGTTTTAGGGACAAGACACGTTATTGGCTCTTAATAGCAAATGGAAGTTTAAATTGACTACCGGAAAGCCTTTTGCGGGAACATTGCTTGAGATTTCACTTTTTGCTTTGTTTTATTTTTTCGTCCTTGGTTACATTCGAAGAGAATGGAGTGTAAGGAAGGAGTAAGGATTACAGTTTAAGTGTAGTTTAGGAACAAACCTATGTTATGTATGAGAATTCTGTTTAACTTCAGAAAAGATATATTAAGCTGTCTAGACACTCTGCTCTTAGTTCAGAATTTAAGTATTCTTCTTCTCCAGCTCCCCAATAATGGAAATAAAATGAAATATCACCTTATTTTTAGTTACTGGATTTAAGAATGGGATTTCTGTAATGGGAACTGCAGCTAGCTGTGCTGTATTCACCCTGGAGTAAGAGATTTGAGAAGGAAGCTTTGCCAGCTGGAACGTGCATCAGTGTTATCTGCATGTGTGTTGTAACAGATGTTGAGCAGAGACTACTTGTCAGAGGTACCTTGTAGGAACTTTTAAAGATGCTTGTTTGTTTCAGTACATTCTTCTTGCATCGCTAACTTTTTCCATAAAGTCAACCACAAACTGCATTATTGGGGACTCTAGCTGAAACTTGTGGTGAATAGGAAATAGATTAAACACAGGTTTTCCCTTTTCTCTGGTTGCCAACAGTGATGTCAGTAATTTTAATGATTCTTACCTCAGCTCGCTGCTGTCCTCACACTCTCTATTAAAACACTTGTCTTCTGCACTGTTTTGTGTGTTGTTAAGGAAATGCTGATGGCTGGAGCTATCCAGCCGATTACTTCATTTCCAAATAAGGTTCTTTCACCTTAAAGCACACTGCAATAGCTCACTGAGGGGAGAGGAGATTCAGATTGTTTTGTCAGAAATTTGGGAAATACTCTTTTGAAGTCCAGCAAAGAACATTTGTATGCTAAAACTGAGTATAGTGCTTTTGGCTGTGCATAAGGCACAAATAATGGATCCAAGGTTTAGAGCTTGAGTGTATTTCCAGTGACCTCAGAGGAGCAGCTTTGCTCTCAGATTGTCTGTTTCCTGCACATCTTTGTGCATTCAGACAGAACAGGCACCACTGTACTGTAGCAGTAGTGTGGGTTGTCATTCTTGATTACTCAATTCGTGTTTTGTTGAAAGAGATTGGTCAGAGGAGTTGGGTATGAAAGCCAATAATTGCAGTCAATAGATTCAGATGGTCCTTAGCAAATATCGAGGTTGATTTTTTTTTTCCTTCCCAAAATTAAAAGAAGACAAAAGCTACCAATACATCTTTAGGAAAGAATGACAGACAGATTTCCATGTTGTACTGCTGAATATCTGGAGGTGTAAGTAGAAGCTTGAAACTGCTCTGTGCCCCTGTGTCCTATCATACCTGTAGCTGAGGTTTGTATGAAATTCAGCCTGTACCAGGTCGTGTCCTACATGATTCTGTCTCTTCATCCTGTCTCCAACTCTTGTATATTTCAGGCTTCTGTGATTTTTCACTCTTTTTACACATGTGCAGGACTATAATGTACAAGCATTTGGGTTTCTTCAGTTTTCTTTTCTTAGTGAATTCCTCTAGGTAGTGTTTTGTTTTTCCAATAGACTAGTTACTCTCTTTCTTCCTCTGCTCTTCTGACTTCGGAATCCAGGAATAAATGCCCTCCAGTAGTGGCTGAGATGACTTCTTGGCCATATTGATGGAATTGGTGAGGAACTGGATAGGACAGACCGTTTGGTTCAATACATGATGTATTTGAGTTTAGATGACCTGAATACTGGTGAAGAGGCGTAGAACTTGGCCCTGATACTGCAAATCATGTATTATTTATGCTCTTAAAATCTCTTAGGAGAATCAAGTCTGGCCATGTAGAAAAGCTGTTTCTTGCTGTCCTTCCACTTGCCCTGTTGGTACAGGGCAGGTTGGACCTTTGGGCCCTGCTGGGGGCACCCAGCTGTTCCCCTGGCCCTGCTGGATGGGAGCTGGGTGTGGAACACCCACGTGGATATGTAGCACACACATCACACACACCTCGCTCCTCCATTTCTCCTTTGTTGCTTGTCTTTATTAATAAAGTATGGCATTACTGGCTAATTTTAGGTCAAATGTAGTTGAAAGCTGACAGCTCTGTGAAGCTGTGTGTAGATATTCGGGTAGGAACATTCCAGTAGATCGCAATTTGAGTGCAGAAGAAAGTTCAAAGTAAATAAGAGATCTGTGAGATAATTCTCCAGGGAGTTTTCACAGCATACCACACATCATTTGCAGGGATAGGCTTTCCTTTCACTTGAAGGACCACACAAAGTAAATTTTGTTTCTTGGGCAATTAAAGAATATAGGACAGGAGGTCTTTTCAGTTTTTTCCCTTCATCGTGTCTATGGGAAGCCTTTATTTGTACTGAGGAAAATGCACTGTTTACCTGTCTTTTCAGGAGCACAGTTAATATTGAACAAAGAAATACACACACTTTTATGTCAAATATGAGTCTTGCTTCAGCAGATTTTAGCAAAACTACTGAAATGTAAATGCTGGTAGTCCTCTAAGCCCAGTTAAAAGACAAGTTGTACTCATTTCAGTGCTGCATGGTTTGATCCCCAGTGGGTCTGGCTGCGTGTCACTGGTGTGCAGAGAGGAGCTGGCACTGTGGTGTGGGAAGCCAGGAGTGGTGTCAGTGGGGGACACCAGGGCTGTGTGTGTGGCCAGCCAGTGCCACCGGGCCTCAGGAGCAGTGGGAGGCAGCCCTGGTGCCCCAGCGTGTGACCTCAGCTCTGTGTCCCCCAGCAGGGACTGTGCTCCGCACAGGGGCTGGAGCAGCTGCCAGCAGGACACGAGGCCATCCAGCCCCGAGTGCATCCTGCTGGGCACTGCCTTGCTCCTGATCAGGGCTGGGACTGACAACCTGCCTGGGGAGAAGGAGCAGAAAGGCAGAGTTCAGAGGACTTGCTGACCCGGACTGGTGCACTGTGCACTGGGTCAGGGAGGCTGCAGCAGATGAGGAGAACTGGGGGGACAGGGTCAAAGGCAGCTTCTGGCATTGATTCCCCTCTAAACCTGTGCTCTGCATTATCGGGGTTGCAGGACCTTGTTATTCACCCAGCCCTCTCTCAGAGGGAAGCAGAATGTAGATAAATTTATGGACTTTACCAGGATTTTCTAAGTACAATATTTTTTAGAACTTGTATGTCAAATAGGGAATGGTAATGCTGTACCCTGAATGCTCCATTCCTTGGTCATCCTTCCCAGGCCAGCCGTGGTGTTTGCAGGTGGCCTGGAAGGCCTCTTGTAGGGCCTGACATGCAGTGGATCTTTCTTGTGGCTGGTAACAATGCCAACAGCAGGCTGGTGTTTGGAGATTTCCTTTCTCTTGTCACAGGAGCTTGTCAGAGTTAATGAGTATGGACACCTGAATTGTTTCTGCTTAGGTGAATCTCTTGCAAGTTTTAAATGTGTTTCTGACTGCTTTGAATTTTATTGCCAACATCTGTTTTAAATGCTTTTGGGATTCACATGCTTGAGTACAGTTCAACTGTGTATGCCATAATTTTTCAAGGTGCTAACACTTTCAATTTGAGTGATAACTCTTTTAAAGAGAAAAAAAAAAGGAGGGGTAGGGAAATAATTGCAGAAAAGTTTTAAAGTGCTCATGATGATAATTTTCTTTCTCTTTCAATTTCAGAATGATGACCTACACAACCTCAACAAATCCTTCTTTTAAACTCATGGGTATCAAGACTATAAATGTTTCATGCTATCACAACTAGGACCTCACCTCCTCCTCCTCTTCCTCTGTAAATGGGTACGATGCATCCAGTTCAGTTTGTTTACTTTACACAAACCTCAGGAGTTGTTGACTGAGCTGCACATCCTGTGTTGTGCCAAGCAGAAGCACTGTGACACCTGGACAACAAGTCTCTCTTACTTCATCCTCTACCATAAGGACTTAGCTGGCCACATGAACTGATGTGCCCACCACTACATCATGGTGAGAATGGGTATTTTACTAGCACATTTACACAACTTCATTTGCTGCTGAAAACCTGTATGACAAATCATCATTGTAAATTATTACATACAAAACTTAATGTTGGTTGAAGAGTATTAAATATTTAACATAGGTTTTGATTTATACATGTACTTTTTTAATTAAAATGTAACTTTTCCTACAGCACATCTTTTTTGATGTGGAACTGAGGTATACTATATTCTGTTGTAAACAGAGTGGGGAACCTGCTTAAAACAAGGCTTCTAAGAATAGAGTAGGGTACTATTCTTGTTTTAAGATTGTAATTCAGAAAATAATATAATATGAGTCATTGGTCCCTGGGCCTTGATTGTACAGTCATATTTACTGATACTATCAGTTGTAAGATAACCCTGATGTTGAGCTGAATTCTTTCCAAAAGAAAAATAATTTTGTACTCCTTGTAAAATAATAGTCTGTATTAACTGCAATGATGACAAACATTACTGTACATGGGTATTTACAAGTGTCAACTTGAATTCATCAATTGCACAGTAACTGACAAAAAAAATCAGAAAAAAGAAATCAAAGTCTTCCATTGTATATATTGTAAAGAAGAAAAACAAACAAAAAAAACCCCAACCAACAGGAAACCACAAAGCAAAATGGAAACAAAAAAGGGTGAACTTTTTAAATTGACTCTTTCCCTGGAATGAAAATGTGGGTGTTTGTAAATTCTGGAAATCTCTTTCTATATGTAATAAACTAGATACTGTTTTATCTGCTGTAGTGGGTTTTTGGTCTTTTTTGTTTTCTTGGTAAGCTGTCTCAAATATCTGAAATTGTCCCATCAGGTTTCTGTGATGTTTCTATGGTTTGTCATTGAGAATGGCTGTGGACCACTGTAGCTTAAGAATGAAGTGTAATTAGGTGGAGTAGGGAGTGTGCTTCCTTGCATTATTTCACTGAAGCCCTTGTTTCAGTTTTCTGGAGACTTTTCAGGATACAGCTCTCCTTCCACTGAATTTGGGGGAAGGATTCACAGCATGTAAAATCACTCGGAAGCCATAGCAAGACTTGAGCATAAAATTTAAAAAGCATGGCTCAGATGATTGTCTGGAAATCAGTGCAAGAGGCACAACAAGGAAGAATGCTTCTGTGACTCTCCTCTGCTTTACACTGATTCTATGCAGATGAAAATTCTTTTGTGTATAGCATTTGCAGAGTCTTAATTCTTTTGGGGACTGAAAAAATACTGAGATCATGGATTTTCAAGTAAAATGTTGCTGAAGTGATAATTGAATTTGAAGCCATGTCAGGTCCCCGTTGGTCCCTCCTGCTTCCACGAAGCAACTCCATGGGCTAGTGCACATTCAAAAGAATTCTTGTTATCAGGAAAAGGCAGGCAGGCACAGCAGCAGCTCTCCCTGCAGGAAGGCTGTCAGCCCTCAAAGAAGGTGTTTCTTCCCCTTGAGATGTTTATGATGTCTGGGATTAGGCTGTGGTTAGTGCAGTGTCTGCTTCTGACTGCAGTATAGATGAAGGGGCCATTGCACAGCTGCTCTTCACCTCTCCTTTTGCTGGAGGCTTACCAGTCCCTTAGCTCTGCTGGTATTGCTGCATATACAAAACCACTTCGACCCTGTGAAGTCAGAATATTCACTTAAGAAAGGACTTGTAGCTTAAGAATGCTTAAATCATTCCAGATTCACTGGGAACAGCTGCAGCAGTGGTGATGCTGGCAGAGGGGGGTGCTGGTGTGGGGGGGGCTGCAGCCTGAGATGGACCTGTGCCTGCCCAAGTGCTGCCTTGGGAAATCTTGGCCTTTGCTGACACAGCAGTCTCCTCCCAAAGGTTCTGCCACCAAGCAGCAGCAGACAAGAGGCTTTGATGCTTTTTTTATGTAGGAAGGGGCAAGTGGATCTGGAGTAGCTCACCTGTTAGCCTTCATGGGCAGTGATGTGGATTTTTCCAAAGAACCATTAATACCTAAGAAGGCAGCACTTGCTTTAAACTGAAAGCCATGTGCATCAGACCAGTATTTAAATTTCCAAGTTACCCATTTTAATTTCATCTTAAGCCCTCTTTTTTAGATCCTTTTATTTTTATGGGGTTTATTTGCAATTGAAAGTTTGCATATATTCTGAAGCAAAAACATAAGAACAACTCACCCTCAACTCCTTTGCCCAGTTTTCTCCATCTTAGTGAAATAAATTAAATGTTCACTGTGTTGATTTGGTTGCTAAATATTAGCCTGTGTTGATGTTTAAGTGCCTTGCATGGAAAAGCATTTAATGTCCATTGTGCTTTGCGTTGTTCCAGTTAATTTGCAGAATCTGGCAATTACTAAAATCACAAGTTTGGAGGTGCTGGAAGCTACTGTTAAGGTTTAAAAGACACCAGTGAGTTCATTTAATGTCGGTAGGAGTATTTCACACTTATACCTCTGTGAGCAAGTTTTGTTCATAAAACAAAATGAATTCTGCAAAAGTGTAGGAATTGACAGTGGTCATTAGGGATGGCAGGGGAGATAGTGCTGATCTGGTGGGTTTACATTCATCTTGATGATAGCACGCAGGCAGAGAAGGAGCCTGTTAAAGATGTTAATGTGCATAGGGCCTATGGTAATCATTATTTTTTCCTAAGTAAAATTAAAGATGCCTGTTCAGCAAATGTTTTGAAAAGACTTTTGCATTCATAACCAAACCTAAAACTCTTGATTATTGCATAGACTTTTATTCTTATGAATTACAAACTTTAATAAATAGACGATTATGAACTAAACCCTTTTAAATTAAGGCATAAATGCCTCAAAAATACAGTGCTATACTATCTTATCCTTTTATGAATTCTTTTGCACTGTCTGCCACACAACAGATTGTCATTTCTCTAAGTTTGAAAATGAGCACATGGGATCAGTCCTAGATCAGCTGGTAAAATTCAGATGCTCAGGAGTTTATTTTGCTTTTAATTTTTTTCAAGTGGAAGTTTCTGGTTATTATTTGAGTTCCTTTCTGGTTCCATTACTGACACAGCTTCAGTGTTCAAAAACTCTGTACCGAATGCATTTTATTAGTGCTATTGGTTGAAAATGAGAGGGGTTAGAAAAACCATTTGAAGCAGTCTCCAGGAGCACAAGGAGCATTTACACACTAGGGTTTTGGCAAAGGTTGCTGTGTTCAAGCTCAGTTTGCTTCTGAGTTGATGTGTATGTTATGGAACTCTAAATAAATTTTTGTCCTTCTAGTATTTGATACTAATTTGATACTTTAAAATATCATGTCTTCCATAGTGTTGTTTTGGGGATTTTTTTCAGTGAAAGTACAAATTCAGGAAGCAAAAAGAAAACTCAGGCCATGTTTATAAGCATATTCTGGTGCTGTAGTCTTACTTTGTGCGTGTTTAAGAACCAAGCACTGTGTCCATCTCGCTACCAGCTGCCTTTCAGCTGAAGCTGTTTTCGTGCCCTGTGTTTCACTGCAGGGCTGGGTCGTGAGCAGGGTGTGCCCGAGTGGGTCCCTCAGCCTCCAGTGCTTGGGGGCAGCTTGAGTACAGCGTTCCACTGCTCACTGAATCAGTCTGTTCTGCAGCTTCATTCACCTAGGCTAGTTCAGTTTAAAGAAACAATACTGAAAATAAGTTACGGCAAATTTTTGCCCATCTCCTATGTGGCCTCCAAGCCATCTTTGGGAGCAGATGATTTTGGGGGTTTTTTTGGGTTGTTTTTTTGTTTGTCTGATTTTTTCAGCCTGCAAACTTTGAGGCTAGTTCAGTGGTGACAGGGAAGTGTAAATACTGTAAAATGACAGTATTGTCCCTTGTCCAGTTCACCTTGTATTTATCTGCCTATCAGTATTTTCATTGAGATGTGACTTTGAAAATACTATAAATAAGTTATTTGTGAACTTAGCAGATCCCCATTAAAAAAAAAAGAGTGAAAGTGGAAAAAAGTTCAGGACTTTCAGTTTGAGAAAAACTTTTATTTTGTCTTTGTATCTTTAAGGTGATACTGTTCTCAAAAAAGATGAAATGAGGAATCTGTGATTTCCAGATGTATGTATTTACAAATAAGAGAAGGTGGAGGCCAGTCAAGGACTACTTGAGGAAGCAGGTGTTATGCTGACTTCTGTATTTAAATATTTTCAGGTTGGAAGCTTTTGTTCTACATTTGGAATAGCAGTAACAGGATAATTGAATGTTAATGTGTGCCTGCGGTGGCCGGGCTTGGATGTCACAGAAAACATCCCAAGAACTCTGCATGTCTGCTGTAAGACAGAGTAAGGAAGGTGCGAGGCCTCAAGGGCGAAGGATGGAGGGAGAACTCAAACACTCTGTGCCTTGTGAAGCTTGCTGGGGACAGGTTTTTTGGTAAAAGGTTCTGTGCCATTCTGGAGTCCTGATCTGAATTGGTGGATGGTTTGAAAATTGGAACTTTATGTTACTGAATGGGCATGGAAAAGAAACTGCTGGGAAGTCCCCCTAACACACCACAACCTATGGAAAGGTGGGATCTGCTCTGCTTGGTGGGATCCCCAAAACTCTTGTTTCTGCTGTATTAGGATACTTGACAATTGTATTTGGAGATGGACACCAATAAAATAAAGCCAGTCTGCCTTTTGTTGATGTTGAATACCTCTCAGAGAAATCAGTGTCTGTAGGCAGATAAACTGTATTGAATCAGAACAGCAAGAAGTGGAGCCATGCTGTGTCATGGCTTGATAAAATGTTCTGCTTTTCAACCAGTCTTGGACCCTACTTCTGTCTATAGAAATTGAAGTACTGGTTAATTTGAGGAAAATGACCTGACTGGAGAACTTGCCTACAATGTTTGTAGAGGATAGAGCATTTCAAGGAAAAACCATTAGAGCAGCAATGCTGCTACAGAATTGATAAAAAATTAAAACAACCAGATAATGTCTTTGATACTTTTACTGGTAATTTTTGAAGAGGAAAAGTTGTGACTTGCAGCTCTGCTCCTGTCCATCCAAAGGCTTGTGGGTGGCATTGTATATGGCTGTCACAATCTGTGCCTTTCTTTTTTACTTTTATTTTTTTAACTTCAAAATCAGTCTGGCACCATTTGGCTGTTGGATGTCATGGCTGAACCCTCCTGGAACATCAGCAGGGAGAGAGTCCCTCCTGCTGCTCATGGCTCTTGCTCATGGGGCTTTTCCCAGGGTCCATCTCTCAGACTGGAAGTGAGAACTCTCTCTCCTCTTGTTTGCTTGCATTTGGTTTTCTTTATTGTAATAACCAATTATTAGTTAGATTGAATAAAATGTCAGTTTTGTTGTGAATGATCTGCTGTCAATGAAGTACAATAAAGCTGAAATGTCAGGGGCTTTCTCCTCTGGTTACTGTGGACATGGCTACTGTCCTGTTCAGTTTCATCATTGCAGTGGTAGTGCTTTGTTTTTCCACCTTTTTGAAGATCGACTGAAGGAAGAAATTATAATTTTAACTATCAATTTGCTGTTTCACCTTCAGCTTCTGAATTTTCAGCAGTTCATTTTTCTTTAACCTGTTTAGAAATTTGATTAAGGCAAGAGTTTGAGAGCAAAACAAACCCCAAATTTCTGGCACATCCTGATTCTGCAGTCAGCTGAGCTGGGTGCAAGGCAAACTTGCCACTGTTTCTTCCTCAGGCTGTATCTTTTGAAGTCAAGGCCAGGTTGGCTTTTGTTTTTAAAGGGTTGATGGAAATAAGGTGAGTTCCAATTCCTGTGGTTGTGGTCTTAGTCCAAAACACGCATTTGAGCCCATGCAAGGCCAAAAAGTCATTATTTGTCCTTCAAATTACTAACTTCAGAGGAAAACTGTTGCCTTCTAACACTAAAGTGGTGCCTTCAGACACCGCTGTGGTTTCAGCGCAGTAGGGTTTGGTTGTGGCTCCTCCGGAGCAGCCCCAAGGCCTCTGCACCGGCTCTGGGTGCTTGGCCCTCCTCCTCCTCAGCAGTCCCTGCCCCCCTCCCTGCCGCCCTTTTCCCACAAGCTCTGGCTTTCCTCAGCCGCCTGGCAGTGATGTGGCTCCTCCTGACAGCCTGCCCTTATCAGCAGCATGTTTTGCGTTAATTTCAGCCTCTTCACAGCGTGCCTGTGACTGTGGGAACGCAGCCCGCTGGTGGAGAGCGTCCGTCTCCTTCAGCCACACGTCGGTGCCACCTCAGCGGGATCAGGGAAAGGTAAGCTGAAATTCTTTTTCCTAAATCTGCCAGGAGGCAATTTGCCTGGATTTCTTCCCTGTTAGGCCGTGTGAAGTGGCTTGGTAATCTGTTGGCTCATCACCAGTCCCCCAGTCATGTGGGTAATCCTGAGGGTTGTCATCTGAGGTGAAAGATAAGGAGAAGGGCCTGAACGTGACACATGGATGTGAAAGATCAAGAGACTTCTGCCTGCTGTGTTATTTTTAAAATTAGAGCTAACAATGAGACACGAGTGAGCTGTTTAGTTTTGTCTCTTCCAAAGCATTATATGAATGTGAATAAATAATTCGGTATTACTGCATTAGTTTTGTGTATGCAAAGCAAAATTGATTTTTACCTTCTTCATTGAGGTGTTAGGAGGATTAATAATGAGTAAGAAGTACGCAACTCCTGCAGTGTTGGGTAACAAAAAAATGCTGGTAAGGAAGCTATGTAAACTGTGTCACTGCAGAACAGTAGCACTGTCCAGCCCTTTTTCTCCCTCCAGATTTCAGTGCCCACTTCAGTGCTTCCTCTGTTCTGTTTAATGCCATCTCACTCGCTCAGAAAACTCAGTTGCTGGAAAGTTTCCTTGTGTGTTTAGTCCCTTCCACTCCTGAGTTTCGTTCTAACTGTTGCACAGCCGAGGTGTCCTCACCAGAAGATAAGCAGCTCAAGCCCATTCTGCAGTTCTCAACCCCCTTCTTTGTAATCTGTTAGTGAAAGTTACACTTATCCCTGACTCAGGAGGCTGCTGCTGTTCAGGAAGACCAGTTCAATGGCCACTAAAGGTTCATCAAAGTGATCTCTACTAAACAAAGCCTATAAGCTAAACACAGAAGCTTAAAGCAAGCGTGTCCTTAAATTAAGAATGGCTCTACAGACACGTTAAGTGCTTTGGGGAGGCTGTGTTTGTTATTCCAGCAGTCTCATTGTGAGAGCTGGAGGTCTGTGAAATGCAGATCTTCAAAGCTTCCTTGAAGATATGATGCCTATGATTCTCCCTGTCAAAACAGAAGTCTCTTTTAAGCTCACAGTCAGCAAGTTTTCTTCCTCCTAATACCTCTTCCCTTGGATGCTTCAAGGAGGGAACTTCTTATTCTTGAGCTCCTCACCTCTTCACCTTACCAGTGAGCTCCTGGTGCCTTTCTGAACATTTCTTTTGCTTTCTTCTTTTCTGTGAAGCACTTTTAGCACACGAATGTTCTTTGACTGTCATATGCTGACTCTGGGGACAGTGCTGCCTTAGTGAAACAACAAGCCAGCAGAACTTTCTGGAGACATCCTGTGAGCAGTATTGGCTTGGACTTAAATGACCCAAGAACAGGGGAAAGTGTGAAATCCTTAACTTGAAATTGCCATAGTAGCCAGTGGGTCCTGAAACCACAGGCTTACTGTGAGTAAATGGGCTGATAGCATAAATATGGGGGGGGGTGGGGGAGGAAGAGTAAAGGAGGGGGAAATAATATTATTTTTCCACATAATACAATTATTTTGATTTTAAAAGATTTGGTCTTCTCTGGTATCTTCAGCTGGAAGGGAAGGCCTGATGGAATACTGGGAGGGTTTTACCTACTTGAGTAATTTTGTTCCTGACTAGATACGTGGGATAATTTCACCTGAAATAAAAAGTGAACTCACTGTTTTTGTTTGGTTGGTTTTTTTTAACATCATTAAATAAACACAATTTAGAACATGGTTACACAGGTAATAACATTACTCAAAAGGCAGAGCTTTCCAGTGTGAGATAGCATCCTATTAAACTTATCCTGGCTTTAGAAAAAGAGAAACAAGAAACCAGAAGACTAACGGCTCAGAGAACATGTGACTTTCTTTTTGATGGGATCCCAAATGAACTTGGTGTGCAGATTGGAGTCTGTTTTCCACAGCAGGTGTTACACACCTTGCTGTCTGGCAGTGCAGTGGAAGTGTTTCCTAATGAAACTTCCATCACTGTAAAATAATCACATATACTTGCTAAGCAAACAGTGTCATAACTGTGATGTGGGTTTGTCAGTCCATTTGCTTAACAGCCTTTTTATTTAAGCAGGATGTTTGGCATATAGAACAGTAATATAAATTGATGCTGAATAGGTGAGATCTTTTGAGAAGAGCTGTACTCAAACCTATAGGAATTTAATAGCTTTTTGAGGTATTTTTTTCTTTGTTTTCTTGAGGTTCTTTTGCTGCTTATTAGGTTTGTGTGTGTGCAGAGTAGAAGTGACTTTCTGTAGCTTGTCAGTGAAGAATCAATGACTGATTGCATCGTAACAGACATTTGGATAGGTGCTCTCTGATAAATTTATATTTGATCTTTGTGTAGACATTGCAAGTGTCACTTTTCAGAAAGCAGCAGCTCTTCTAGCTCCAGTGATCACCAAATGTTATTTTAGGAAGTTACAGGAAGTACGTGCTTAGTCTGAAAATAGTTAAGGCCAATTCTTAAAAAGAGGAGTTAAGCCATCTATGACTTACAATTGACATAGATAACTGTCATTATATTATAATTATTCCCTAAAAATATTTCAGGAGCTATAATTAGAAGGAAACAAGAAGTGAAACTCAAAGGAAACAAATCACACACAAGTCCAACGTGCTTAAATTCTTCCTTTTTTCATCTTTGCATATTTTGTTGTTTTCAGTATTTCCACATATTTATTCAAAGCAAACTTTACCCAGCAAACAAGTCAGGTTTCTCATCCCTAACATTTGCATTTCATGGTTTCTTCTCTGTTGTTCTCAAAGGTTGACAAAGATGAATTTGGATTGACTTTGCCTGGTTGAATAGCCTTGGTGTTTTTAGCTTAATTCCACCTGTAGTGTAGCTGTTTGGTGTCACTGCAGTACTGTGGTCTCTTTAGGTATAATATTGAATGCATTTTCATTTGTTATGAAAAAACAAACCTGTGAGAACTCCTAAGGCAGTGCCTTCAGAAAAAGGTTTTACTTCCTGTGCTCCTTCACAGGAAATGAAAAGTCAGGAGAGTTAAACAGGAGTGCTGATTTTGCTGCAGGAAAGTGCAATGCCTCTGTATTATCATGATTTTAAATTACTTCTCCAGCTTTGTCACTGCCAGAATTAATCGGGGTAATGTATGACAGAGTGAACTGAAATACACAAACACAATAAGGTACCCTGACTTCCAAAGACAAGGGAAAAAAGCATTAATTTCTGAGAGATGGCTGAATTACGAAGAATTCTTTACCATATGAAGCAGTCCATAAGATATTAGTGTATTGTTTTGTGCTGTGTTTTGTTTTAATGGTAAGACTTAAAAAGAGGTTGTTTAAAGGAAGTTCACTATCATAAGAATTCTTTGGGGGTTTGGGGAAAAAATTAGTGATTCCCTGCCAGGTTTTTTGTCTGAAAATGGGGTTGGTGTGAGAGTGTGTTGTGCACAGGCTTCCATATACCAATGTCCTGAGGCACACAGCAGATAAACACATTGGAGATTGTAATTATTGTTTTGTTGATGCCCTGTTTTAGATCCAGTTTAGAGAGCAGAGAATAGATGTCACCCTTCCTCCCACCAGCAGAATTTGAAGGAGGCGAAAGCTGGGTGCTAGGCTCAAGCTTGGACACGTGTTTATGGAAGGATGCAGAGGGGTAAAAACAGACAACAAGGATTGGGAAAAACCTAACAAAGTCCACAACTGCAATCTTTGCCCAGGGAAATGGTGTGATCCAAGTGGAGCTTAGATGCTGAATTTAACTTGGCTCACGTGGTTCTGGCCTTACCTGGTGTCTGCTAAGCAGAAGTGACCTCAGAGGAGGGCTCAGCCAGGGGTCAGTGCTGTCCTGCTCCTGCCCATGGCCCTGCCCCTGGAGCAGGAGTGTTTGCAAGGGCGATGCCACAGCTCTGCTGGGCCCAGGCAGTGGCTGCACCCAGCCCAGCTTGGTGGGAAATCTCAGTGCTGATGATCACTCATTGCTGACACACCGAGTTCAGTGCCACTGTTCAGGTGCGCAGTGGTTATAGACCAGCACAAAGCAAGTGGGAATTAGGCTGGTCACAGAGCACTCAGAACATGTCATGATGAAGTAATTTCCTGCCGTCCACACAAAGTGGTCCACCTTCAGTTTTATAATTTATTAATATATTGCTAGGAATAAACACAGGACATATGTGCTCGAGGCAATTGTTTAAAGCTCTATTTTGCTCTTGTTTCACTGCATAACAAAATCCCTATCACAGATGGTAGTCAGGCCAGAGACAACGCTTATAATGAACTGATGCTAATTTGTTTTTTTCTAACATACCATTAGATTTTTGTAAACATTTCTTTGTTTGTACCTTCTTGTGTCCAGAGTATCCCCACCTGCATGGAAAGTCTGCCACTGCTATGAGAATGACTTGACCTAGATTTTAAAACAAAAACTGAACCCAGGAGGTTTTCAGCTGTAGGCTTACATTTTCACTGGAACTGAAATTTCCCAAAAGTACATTGGCCTTGATCAAGGTCTGGAACGGGTGAGCCAAGAAGGGAATTCTTGCAACTCAACCCTGACTTTCTGATCCAGCCAGCATAATTATAGTTTAGCTACCGGCCAGTAGCACTGCTCTGGATAGCATCAAAGCATTCTTGTGAAGCGTTTTGAACTACTCCCAATGACCACTTCTGTGGTCGCTGTGCAGCAGCTTCTGAGCACACCCTGAGCTGCTCCGTGCCCAGGGAGCTGCAGCTTCTACACACAGAGCGCAGCTCGGGGCGGTGCGAATGGCTCATCTACCAAAGGCTCCCTTGGAAAGGCCCGATAATTTGCCTGCTCGGGCATTGTGGCATCCATTGCATAACTGCACTTCAAACGCTGTCTGGAGTCCGTGGCGGCTTCCCAAGCAGGATCTATCGCATCGGATAATGCATCTGGAATGGGCTCTATCAAAAGCTTTAGCAAATCAATGCCTACAGAAATGTAATTTGTCTTTAATCAATTTTATTCTTAAGAGTAAAAGAGGAAATCGTAGATAAAAGCTTTAGGAATACAGAAAGGAAAAATTTAATTTGTAGGAAGCTAATTAATTTGTTTTTAAGATGTGTTTTTCCAGTCCTTTGCTAGAGTGCAGCTTGTTGAAGGAAACTGATGTGCTGGAAGGAAAAGACAGTGTCCATATCAGTGTCTTTGTCTGTGCAGAGATTAGTGCAAATTATTTGTGTTTGTTTCTTCTTTCTTGAAGGACCTAAAATACACTTTCATATAGGTGTGTTCTGATTCAAGAGAAAAAGAAGGAAAAAGGGAATTAGGTGAAACTGTAGAAGATAAGGAAAGAGGAAATGGGGAAAGCGTCAGAGTTACTGAGAAGGTCTGCATGTATGAATGTATATGTGTAAAACCAGTAAATGCTCCAACAGCACCGACTGCAGTGTAACCAAAAGTCACTAATTGCCCTTGAAAACTCAGTTCTATTTTTATCCCACAACAGTGTTAACATCTGTATTTCATAGGTATTTATTCATTAGTGCATTACATGCAGTGATGGGTTTTGTGTGGGCTTCAAGTTATGATTTGATTTCTGTTAAGATGCACATGTCCTATGGGATGTGTTTAAAGCTGAATTTTCATCCACTGGAGGAAATGTTGAACTGTTTGTGTTTCAGAGGATGTTGACTGTTCACCCAGGACTCAATAGCCCACCCCTGTGAGGTGGGCTACAGTTCAACAGTTTCTGTTGGACCAAGGTAATTTTGGAGTTACTTTCCTGCAGGTGAAAGCTCACCTGGACCTCTGTCCATGTGAGAGAGGTCTGTGTATGGTTCTTGCTTCTGTAGCAGGCTGCTCAGGAAATTAGATAATCCTCTTCTATTGCTGGTTGATTTGAGGGATGTCTTCTGGGAAAGACAAATACATATAAATCTGCCTACCCGTTTAGATGATATCTGAAGAATGTCTGTGAAATTAAGAGGCCATATATTTACATTTAACTGTAGTCATTGTGTAATACTTTTGGTTCCATGTGCAGTTAAAGAAATTAAATAATGAAATTTCCTATAGATGTATCTAAGATTAGCTGTCAGTCAGCCTATCCTGATAATGCTGTGAATGCAAGCATTAATTTTCAAATGCTCTCCTTTTCCCAGTTTTCTATCAGCTTGCTGCTGCTATTCTTAACTCCTGAGCAGTCAGCGTTTGGGTTGGGGAAGATGGAAAGTTGGGATTTCGTGTCTGTGTTTCTTATTAAGGACAGCTTAAAGCTGGAGAGGTAAATCTGAACATTTGTGGGGAAGAACTGTGTGACTAGAAATCGGAACTAAGCACTATGAATTTTTTCTATTTATTGTTTTTAAAGCAAGCGAGATTTTTATAAAGTCATTGGAAATTACTTTAATGGGACAGACACAGGAGTATCTTTATTTGCAGCTTTTGGACTTGGCCTGATTTCCTCAAGTGCAAGGCACTGACAGATGCTGTCTTTTATATTGGGCTCTGAGGTTATGGCACATTTCTGAGAACCAAGCCATTTGCTCCTACTTCTGAAACTAGCTCCTTAAGGTATTCAGGTCTATAGAAAGTGATTTATATAATTTGCAAATACTGTAAATTACTTGAAAAAAGAGTTGTATTTGAAGGAAAAGCATTGCAATTGTTACAGCATTGCTAAAGAGCAGCAAACCTATCAAGAGTACCACAAAGAAAGCATGTTTGCATCAACTATCATGCATCATTTCAAGACTTAAATATCTTCTTTCTGTTTTATTGCCATTTGCAGTGTTTTTTTCTGTTTTGTTCTGTTGAAGTGAGATAGTGCTGATAAAGAAACAACTCTCTCCTCCTGCTTGATGTGAACTCTGACCTTCAGGTTAATAATCCACAGATTTAAAAGTGTGTGTCTCTGCACATACATGTGCATGCACATAAATAACAATTTACAAAGAGAGAGAGGGAGAATGCTGTGACAACTGCCTCAGTAACTTTATGAACTTAAGTGTTGACTGCTCTTCAGAGTTATGACCCTTCTGTTCTAGGGTGAGCATTGCTGGAGGGTCATATTACTATTCTTTGTGCTGTATATATTTCCTTAACTTCTTGCAATAAAAAGAACCCCTGCTTTTACTGTAAGCATTTCCAACTTGTAACAGATCAGCAACCCAGTGTTGTTTCTTTGGCAGGGTGAGGCCATCAAGACCTGTCCTTTTTATGGGTCTTTCCAGGTGATTTACTAGCTATGACTTGCCCTTCATATCACACTTGAAGTTTCATCAAAATAATTTGGAATGTACTGGGACCAAATAAATGGCATAGGCTAAAGCATCTGTTTGCCAAGATAACCACACTACAACTTGCCAAACCAAACATTATTGTTAGAAACATGGCTTGACCATAATGCCTATCTCTGAACTGGAGTGGGAATGGTTTCATGGGAAAAAAAGTTTACTCAACAATATATGGGCTCATAGAGCCTATGTTGGAAAAGAGACAGCATAGTTTAGTTTAAATAAGTTGAAACTGCAGCCAGTACTATGGCTTGTGGCTGATCTTTATTATGTGCTATGTTTTCAAATTCTACTTTTTTTGCTTTTAAAATGTTATCTCAAAATAATTCCTTTTTTAAACCTTGCTTCCCCCATTGCTGTTTTTGAGGACTCATTAGAGAAAGCAAACTGTATCCTCAAAGATTTTTCTGTCATTTTGCCTTTGAATTTTATGACTGTTCTGCCTCAAGGAACATGCAGCTGATTCTTGACTTTGCAGTGTTTGGGTGCTTTGGCTTGAAACATCATTGCAGCATTGGAAGTTAGAAAAACATAAAGGTGTCATGATGAGATTATTGGAAAGGAAGTGGAAGGACATGGCACTGGATGTTGGCTTTATGAGCTTTGCATTCAATACTGGTGGGAGATTCCCAAATTTAGTAGCATCACCTAAGAATGGCTTTTTTCTCTGACGTGTCTTAAGGGTCAGGGCTCTGAAAGGCAGTTTCAACACTTTCATAATCTACCTGAAGTAATACAGTTATGTCAGTTGTGGATGGGAACAACAGAGCCTTGTTCTTGGATAGATTCCTCAGCACCCAAACCTTGCCAGCCCCACAGAGAAAAACCAGCGCAAGTTGATGGAGCCAGCTGCAAATTTAGTTGAAAAGTCTTTTCCCTTGATTTTTGTGCATGGATCACTCACTCCTGTGAGGCAGTGCTGTGAGGACAGTGCAGCAGCAAAGCCATGTGAGCTGTTCGTCGCCCAGGGGCTGGACTGAACTAGTAGTGCAGGGGCAGAGCACCAGATTAACAGGATGAAAGGGGATTAAGTAATCAGGGTAAATTCTTTTTCCTGGAAAACTTGGAAACTTGGCAGTTGTTTCTCCTGGCTCTTTAGCGAGGAGACCCATGGCTGAGCAGCAATGCTGAGATTGTTTCTTGCCTGTACAGAGTTTGTTCCAGTAGGTTCTGAAGAGGGAGAGGGGATGATGGAGCACTCAACTGCCATGCTTTCAGCTGGCCTTTCCCTTTCCCTTTCCCTTAGAGAGCTTTTCTATCGAGGATCATCCAAATATGTGCCATCTTGCCTTGTGAATGTGTCTAGTATTTCAGTTTGACCTTGGTTCAAATTCTCAAGTGGTTTGAGTTTTTTTTTTTCCAAGTACCAATGAAGCTCATGTTTTGTTCTTCCCGTATTTTCCATCACACTTTGACAAATTTTGACTAATCCTTTCAGCAGCTTTATTGTCACTAGTCTCCGTGTTACTGTTTCTTAGCTTGTCATTTAATAACTGAAATACTAGGATGTATAAGAACAAGGGAAATGCCATATATCACCCAGTTGTCATGTCTGGAATTGCAGCAGCTCTATTGCACATGATACAGTTATAAATTAAAATTTTCCATTGACCTGGAGCTTAGAAGGATATTTTCAGTGCAGTATTTACTTAGTTTTGCTGATCTTGATATATTTATATCCATTTATCTTTTATGTATCTATTTGTATTTCTTCTTATGTTCCTATTTCTTATTTCATTTTGCTATTCCTAGTAAAAATCCATTTCTCTGGCATGCCTTTGTGTCTATTGAGGTGATGTTTGCAACCATTCCTGAGATGGAGTGAAAGTTTTTGATTGTAAATGGATTGGCAAAAATATACAAAATCCTGCATGTTCTATCTATGCAAGGAACTAAGGAAAGTTGACTTTCCTTAATATCAAAGGAGAGAGGAGAAAGGAGAAAATGATGTCTTTCAAAAATGGCTGTCTCTGAAATAATTCAGGATAGGAAGGTTTTATGAGACCTGTCTTTATAAATTCTGGAATTGATCCATTTGTCTCTTTAAAATTTAACTGCAGTCAAGAGAAAAATTAAAGATTGTGTCGTTTTGATAATGTAGTACAAAGCTATTTTTGGTAACTAAAAGAGCTTGTCGCAAGCACTTGCTTTCCACCAGGACTAGCACATTGAATCCAACATGGGACTTGAATCCAACCCATTTTTGAATCATGACAGGCCCAGGACATCTTTAAAAATGTTGAGATCGCAAATGCTGTCTGATTTGGTTCAGACTTTACAGGTAAGTTGTGCCTTGGCACAAGGTGGTGAAGTTCCCGATCTGATGGTGTTACTTTGCAGGAGCTGGGACTGTGTCACAATCGCCTCTGGGAGGGAAGGCCTGTTGCAGGTCCCTGCGGAGAGGCCATTGTCTCCTCAGGATAAAGTGAGAGGTATTTCAGAAGTGCTTTGAAGCCGTGCCAGCCTCCTCACAGGGCTGTGAAATCTGATACCTCCGCTTTTGAGCTGCTGGGGAAAGTACAAACTGTAGTACTTGTGGAATTCATTCACTGACTTCCAAACTCGAGTCTGGCCTGGGAATGGAAGAAAGAGTTTAAGAAGAAGGCGGAAAAAAATACTTCAGTAGTATGTGGCAGTTAACTGTCAACTTTGGCATCTTTTCAGATTTGCAGCTTCATGCTTTCTAGAGATAAACTGTGACTTTTCCCTAAGGACTGGAGGATTTCATTTTCCTTCCCACTGAAGCTGCTAGGATTGTATGACTGTAGGAGCTATGTGAAGTGCAGAACTACCAGCAAGATGCCTGCCATGCTCTTAGGTAGTTAATTTAAGGTTACAGAACATTTCCTGCAGCTTGTGCCTATTTGCATTAGTTTCTCAGTATTTTCCATTTGTAAAGCAGATCAATAGGGTCCTTCTGGCTGTATTACTGTACCTTGTCGTGTTTCATGTAAGTTTCTCTGAAACCTTTTGTCTCATTAAGAGGTGGATTGAAGATTTTCTGTGGGCTCAGAGCATTCCTGTGCACCCTGTGTGACAAAGGAGCTTGTGTAAAAAGCAGAGCAGGAGCAACCAAATCTTCAAGGAGTCAAACTTTGTTACTCTTTTTGTTCTCAGTGGAGCTCAAATTCGAGCGGGCATCTGTTTCTGCTGTGTCGCCTGTTGCTTTTGTTTCATTTTGGCAGAGTTGAAGAGAAGCATTCACTTATGTCTCTCACGGTGCTCTCTGGGCTTGCCTTGGCCGTGCAGGACCTGTGAGGTGTAGGTCCTGTTAGGAAAGCAGGAGCCTTTCAGGTGGGGATGGTGCTGTTTGCACTGCAGCGAGCTTCTCGCCCGGTCAGGCAGGCCCGGCTGGAGCCAGCGCGGTTTGCCAGCTGCTAACGCGGTTATTCCGCGCAGTAACCCAATCCCCTGGGCCAGGCCAGGGCCAGCTCGCAGCTGCTCGGGGCTAACAATCCCGAGAGAGGGCAGGGTGAGGCGTGAGCGTCATCGGCGCACTGAGCGCGGCGGGAAGAGATGGCAAAGGTGTGTTCCTCCTCAGGGGACTGGTATGACAGATTTCAGGGACGCGTCAGGGAGAGTTGGAAAGCTCAGGCTAAAACTGAACTGCAGCTGCTGAAGAAGGAAGAATAGCAAGAAAATACTTAAATAACCAAAGTGGAGGAAAGTAGAAGTTTATTGCTTAATATGGAAATGAGCAAATAATAGGTCATCTCTTCGATGTCTTTCTCCTTTCAACCACCACAGAAAAGGTGAATTGTGACCAGATGCTTAAACCAGTTAATTTTAATAAAAGCAGGACTAAAAAGGAGCAGGTCAGGTGTACTTGATAGATAAGAAAGATTATGCAAGTCAGCAGGACTTGATACAATATCCTATAATATGAAAAATTTGCAAATGCTTTCTTATCTGCCATTCTCTGTAAGAAATGTGGAGTCTTCTGACAAGAGATGCATTACCTGTGTTTGGAAATGCAAGGGCAGCTGAGAGGGAGGAAGCCATGGAGAATTTAGAGAACCTTAATGCTTATTTAGTATTAAAAATGAATAATGGCGTAAAGCATTAGATGATACTTTAAAAATCTTTCTTGTCATTACTAATGTGATAAATAATTATCATGATGCCACTCTGTACTTGTGCATAGTAGATTTGGTAGAACCTTATTGCAAAGACAAGCTAGGACACCATCCCACATGACATTCTTGAAGGCAAACTGTGCTGGGTTTATGTGGTAAGGTAACTGACTGAGGCAGTTGTGGGTAAATGGGTGTTTGGGGATTTAGAAAGGGGTAAATGGGGATTTAGAATTTTTCATGTGGAGATGGCTCAGGGAGGTCATGATGACTTTGCTGCTGGAGTATTTCAAAAAGACTGTAGATATATGGTACTTGATTGTGCCTCAGAGGTGGGGTATGGATGAGATGATTTCCTGTGATTCCTTTCACTTCTCTGTTCCTGGGACTCTGACGTGAGGCTGACTGGGGAGGTATTAACTCAAGTGCAAATAACTCAAGTTAACTGTGCACTGAGACACAACCCTCAGCTTAATAGATGTCATTTTAAAACCTGGCTGGGAAAACGTGGTTTCATATGTGGTAATAACGTCCCAAGAGGACATCCCAAGATGATTGGTAGATTTGAGAATGATGTGGGCTGATTGGAAAGGTTCCAAAGTGGGAATGATCAAACAAATAGGAAACAAACCTAGAAGGCAGACTGAAACAATTTGGATTGTGTAGGGAATAAAAGACCAGAAGAAAAATTACAGAAGTCTTCAAATACAGAAAAGGCTGCTGTAAAGAAGAGCAATATGATACTTAGAGAGAGTGCAATCCCTGCAGAAGATGGAACAGGAATTAATGAACTAAATTGCTGCAAAAAATATCCAAAGAAGGTATTAAAATAAAGGGAAAAAAACCCAGAACAACCCCTATCCAAATCAGGGATAGCAAGTACTGGAAAAGATTGATTGGGTGATTATGACACATGATGATGTTAAAGGGCAGGTGAGTGAAACACCTCTCAGAAAGGACATGGAGATGGTTGTTCTTACTTTGGGACCTTTTCAATGTCCCTATCTGATTTCTTCAAAGATCTTTTTTTCTCCTGAGAAGGAATACTTTGCCTTGATAGTTGAGGATTAAATTTATTCATTTACTGCTCAAAATAGAATTGCTACTCTCTATTCCTACCAAAATTGTCTGCTTAGCAAGTAGGGAAAGTAGCCAGCCCTGCATCTGAGGTTTTCACCTTTCTGTTCCCTTTTGCCTGTGACAGGCAAAAGGAATCCGTGGAAGCTAACCTTTACCCCATTGCAGCTTGTGGATGGGGAGACAGAGATGCTATTTATTTGCTGGAGATGCTAGAGCCACAGAGAGGCCATATTGAATATCCAGACATGCCAGTGAAACTGCTGTGTGCAGTTCTGAATGCAGCTTCCTAATTAGTGTTTGCAGTGGTCCTTCAAATAGCACTTACACCTGTGTTCATTGCCCATATTTAAATTTTGTTTCAAGTAAAATCCTCACATAGCTAGAGTTTGTCTAAATTGTCTTTGTCTTTTGGGTATTAAGCTGGAGAATGTGCTGTAAATTAAAAACAAACCTGGATGCAAAAGGCAGCTCCTATTTAGGCAGTGTCAGGTTTTCTGAGGCTAGATCTGTTAAAAAACTACAAACGGATCTGTCATTTCTGGTTAGAAGTTCAGAAGGAAGCAGACAGTTTGCATCAGGCAACAGTCTGCAGTGATGTGTCCAAAGCAAGAGCTTTTGTTCCAAGCGGGGCTGATGCAGGCCACCAAATATGCCAAGAATGCGGGGCCGTTTGTGGTGCTGCACAGATACCATCACCGGCGAGCTGAGCACCCACATTCCTGCTCAAATAACAGCGCTCTTGGGATGGAGGCAGCTGAAACAAGGGAAACCCAGAGCAGAAGGTTGCCACTGCCTACATGTACACTAATGTCAAAGATAAAATGATCTCTGTTTTTCTTTGAAATACGAAGTTTTCAGACCCCTCCCTCAAAGCGGCAATTAGCTGTTAAACCTCTCAGGGTCAAACGGTCAAGGTTAGTTACAAGAAGCGGGTTAAGAATTTTTGAATCAGCTGCTGTGATTTCAGTGAAAAATCTATGAATTATTTCAGTGAAAAATCTATGAAGTCTGAGTCCTTTACATCAGGAAATTATGTTTCTCCAGTTGACATAATTTCCAAAATCAAGCAAGTATGTGGAAGCTCTGTGTGTAAACATGTATGAATTGGAGCAGTTGTTGCACTCCCTGGCTTATGAAAAGGGTCTACCAATTGCTCTGAGCAATTTTCATACCCATTTCAGTGGTATTTTTGTAATGCCATGACAATTAACTGCTAAGATTGTATTCATACTTCTAAAGTTAAGTGGGGTTTATTTCTTGTTATTAGATATGAAAATATTAGTTGAAATAACAAAAGTAAACAGTGTTCTTAGGAAAAAGATTTATTTTTCTGGAAAATTTTATGGAAATTTACTACATCCTTTGATAATTCAAAGAAGTTACAATAAGTGGTCTTTGAATTTTACAAGTTCTGTATAACATTTGAACTGTCAGGACATCGTAGTGGTTGAAGCTTTGGGGAGGCAATCCACTCCAGTAGCTTGTCTGTCTTGAAAATAATTTAAATTAACCATGACACCTCACTAATAGTGGCTAAAGGAGCTAAAGAATTAAAAAACCTCAAACCCACAGTGCTCCAAATTTGCCATATGGCACGTCTGAACTCTGACTTTGCCAGTTTTGGAATTAGCTCTTTTGAGCACCTGGTAGAGTTCATCTTTAATAAAGCAAATATTTTGCAGAAGCAAGTTTACTTTCACCCCAGGATGTGGGGTGCAGCAGGGAGCTGTGCTTTGCAGGACCATGACTCTAAGAGGTTGTTCTGTGTCAGGATCACCATCTCCTGATGTGTGGTGTGCTGCAGGGGAGGTATTTTCATCGTCCACAGCGGTGAGCCGAAGTAAATCTGCCTGCTGTGGGTAACCCTTAATAAGCCCAGCTAAGCACATCTGGAGAACAGGCGTTCATAGCCATGAAACACCACGGCCTTGGCTGGTTAAAAGCTCTCCCTGCTGCAGGGAGGCTGGAGGGGCCCTTGGCCTGGCCAGGGCTGGCTCTTCTGATGCTGCAGACCGGAGCGTTAAGAGTCCGCGTGCCTGGAGGTTACCTGGGTGGGTGTAGCAGAAAAGATGGTGTGGAAAATACTGATTAATAAGTAAAACCAGGCTGCTACTGCAACAGTGTGGGCTGACACCAGTGGCAAAATGGGAAGCAAAGCAGATTAAACTCTTTCTGGAAAGATCAGTTGGTGAAGGCAATGATTTGGATCCCAACCTGCCAATTAACCCCTCTAGAGGAGTCAATGTGGAGAATTCCCCCAGCCAATGTTTTGATGAAGTAGCTGAGTGGTATAAAATCACAAATCCAACACAACTTATATTTTACTCTTTCATGACAACAATTTTTCAATTATGCTTCTTTTCATTAAGCTCATAATGCAGATTAACAGATTTCCCTGCCTTTTTAAAGGAAAACTGTGTGGTGATACTAAGTAAAAAATTTAGGGAAGAGAGACAACTTATTTTCAGTATCTTTATCATCTGTCAATGACAAGATGGATAATCCAATCTTCTCTGTCTTTGCAGAATGGAGTTTATGTTTAAATGGGTGGGTCTAGTCAAAGCTAAAAGGAAATTTCATAATATATTTTTTGTAGAGAAGACTCCCAATGATAATGAGCAGCCGAATCTGTCTTGGGGAAACAGTTTGTTACTAAAAATAAATTGCAGCCTAACTGTAACTAAAATCAGATTGCAGAAACCAAGCTACTCCAATTCCTGATTTCTGCTACAGAAGGACATGAATCTACTACAAACAGCTCTTATTATTATATATTTTTAAATGTGCCAACTGAGCCCTGTTTTAAAATTAATCCACTTGTGAGCTTCTATCAAATACTTATAGCATTCTCCAGAGATTTTCTTCAGACTCTGCAAAGCCAGTGAGGAACCAGTTCATAGTTATGAGGCCAAAAGGAAAAACAGTGCACATGAACTATTTATAGAATATGAAGCAAAACAGTGTGATAAAGGGCAAATGAAAGCTTTCAACGAGAGGCTTTTCGTTCCCAGTCACATGGTCTTTACATGCAATTTCTTTTTTACTATACAATTTAGCAGGGAAATTAAATCACTTGACAGACAGCCTTTTTCTGGTTAGGAAAGAACTGTTCAGCGCTCCTTTACCATTTATAATACGCTCACTTGCGGCTGTTGCTGTTTGAGAGGGTTTGTTTGCAGAGTTTCTGCAGGGCCAATACTTTCCTGGCAGGTGGAAGCAGAAATGGTGGCCAGAGGCTGCCCTGGGAAGATTTCAGTGTGGAGCATGGAAAACCACCCTGCTGCTGAACACAACATGCAAAGTTCTTAGTCATGAGCCCCAGATGTTTGGGAAAACAGGGAAAGGATCCCCTCCTCTGAAACTCTGACAGTTACAGGCAGTCATAGAAGCAACTAAAGGTAAATTCAACCTTTCTAATTGCTTTTGTGTCCCATCACCCACGGTATATAAATGTCCTTGTTGTGTACCTCTCTTTTTGTTCTTAATGAAAAGAGCAAAGGACATTTCTGTCCTGGGAGTTTATCAACCACCTCATTAATTTTGAATATATTTCTTCCAGAGCTGGTTTGTTCAAGTCAAGTATCTATGCTCCATCTCTGGGGGCCACCTTTAAGGAATTCTGACCTTGAAAAAACCCCAGCTTGACCTGGGTGCCAGATTGTGACTTAGCCTTACACCGTATTCGACTCTTTCAGAAATACAGGAGTTGCCAATTTTTTGACAATTACTAAAATTAGATATTTTACTGCCTAA
The DNA here is from genome assembly GCA_013398275.1 of Promerops cafer. NCBI lineage: Eukaryota > Metazoa > Chordata > Aves > Passeriformes > Nectariniidae > Promerops > Promerops cafer. Next base: position 1,091,399 of record VZSE01011877.1, read on the forward strand.
GTGTGATGACTCCAAGAAGGGGAATGGTGCAGAGGTGAAATTGCATGAACTGTGTCCCAGAGGTCCAGGCTGATAAAAATAAATGGCTTCTCAGATAGATTTCTTTTTGTTATCTTTCCTTTTTCTTTGTGTCTGTGATAAAGTTTGAGGGAAACTAAAGAAACTGGATAGTTTATCTCTCAAATATAGAGGCTGATGCTGTAATTTCAGAATATTTTCACAGTCAGTAGATTTTAGACTGGAAACCAAGACAAACCTCATGTGCAAGTTCCCTTACCAATGACCTGGAGCAAGGGTGAGTCTGAGAGAAGGGCCTTAAAGCTGTGGTGTTGGAGCACAACGGGACACAAATCTGCCTCGCTGCACTGCCCGTCCCAGCCTGAGACTCAGCCCCTGCAAGTGAGAAACAGGCTGATCCCATTCATTACTGTCACCTTCAAATATAAACCTGCTGGAAAAGGGAGCTCTTCTCAAAGCCATCCCATACTCTATGTGCTAACAAACAAGACCGTGCTTGTAAGAGCACACCATGAACTGGCAGTGTTCTTTTTTTTTTTTAAAGCTGATCGAGAGGGACAAGAGACACAGGAGAGTGGCATAAGGGTATTCAGATCACAAGACTCTTTGATGAAGAGAACATGCAGCTGGCTGCATATGCTATTCCAGAAAAATAAACACCACTGTAAATATCTAGCCCTTTTGCCATCTCTGAAGAATTTCTGCCAGCTGATGTAAGTAGCTGAGGAAGACATTGGAAAGCTGTCACGCAAGGCTGCCAGCCTTGTATGTTGGCAGGGTGAAACGAGCAGCCTGCAAAATCCAGGGCAGGCAAAGATGAGCAGAAGGGACTGTCCCACTCCTGGTTCTGCTGGATCAGGTGTTGTGAGCCTGGAATTCTGCTGAAGCACACATGAGAAGAGTATGCGCTGCAATTTACACTGAAGACTTAAAGGGTGAACTTTACTGGGCACGGCCTGTTTTAAGGAGTTGCTGAAATGATCTCTTAAAATATGGGACTATATCACATGCTCTTGCATGCTCTCAGCTGTCTAAAACTGGCTTTTATCCTGCCACTCCAGATGCAGGGAAGTCCTTTGGCACAGATGGGATCCTCTGACATAGATGAGGGGGGCTGAGCACCAGGCAGAGCAGGGGCTTGGCTGGAAGGGCACCCGGTCACAGATACTGAGCTGAGCTTTCAGCCCTAGGAACTCTGCACATGCTATGAAGTGAAGCAGCCCTTACTCAGAGAGACTTTTCTGGCACAAAGGCAGCACTGAAGCAAGAACTCCCATGTTTTGAAGGAAGCACTGATTTGTGAAGTATCATGTAAAGTAATAGGTCTCCTTCCTGAAGAGAGGCTGAGGCTTCAGAACAAAACATTGTGCCTTTTATCTATTTCTCTTTTCTTTGCTGTTACAGTTTGCCTCTACACAGTTACAGAGACTACTACAAGAAGTTTTAGTTTTGGTATAAGAATTCATCTCCTTCTGCCCCTCTTTCCTCATATGAAGTCGTTGAAGTGAAAGTTCAGGTACTATCTGGGTGTGCTCATTTGATTTCCAGAGTAGAAGTTTCCAAAATATACCAGGATTGCTGGCTTTGGACTGCAGCCCACAGACACATGCGATTTTGATACAACATGTCTGATTCCCTGCATTATTACCTCCTCTTTCAGTGTTTTACTTACTCTGCAGTAAGATTAATTTAACTTTATTATGAGTCATACGTGAGCATACATGCAGGTTTGTATGTACATAGAAATAGGGAGAAGGGAAACACACTAGGATATTTAGAGTACTTAGCATCTACATATTTGCATAACAAAATCTAGCCTATTCTGTTTCCATTTTTACACAGACTTGTCTGATTACTTAATCCAAAGCCACATCCTCCACTCGATGGCTGCCAAAGCGAGCCACAGGCGAGAGGTGAGCTGAGTTGTGTTTGGTCAGTCCCCATGCAAGTCGTTTTTTCCTTTTTTTCTTCTCCCGCTCTGTGGTTTGCTTGCTCTTCTTTTTTTTCTTGCCTCCCCCCGCCCCGATTTTTGGTTTGTTGTGTTTTTTTTTTGTTTGGTAATCATTTTACGTATGATCCTCTTGGTTTGGGATGTTCTTTACCTACATGTTTACATTGCACCTAATCACATTGGGCTGTGATCCAATGGGTCTGTGTGCTACTGGAATATAAATAATAATGTCTTGTTGCTTTGGTATGCAGTCAGTTTGGAATCTGCAACTCTACTCTGCTTGTGGCCACTACTCATTGCAAGACTGCTTTCTTAATTTTTGCCTGAAAGTGTGTATAGTCCAAATACCCCTGGCACAGCAAAATAATGACCAGCAGCAGCATAGCAAAAAATTCAGCTGTGCCAATGGTGAAAGCATTTTCTTGCAGGAGTGAAATTGTGCTGTAAGTAGTTGTTGGTTTGTTAGAAATCTTGGGATGTGTAAATATAACTGATCCCATCTAGGTTATCATTAAGGGAGTTTATTGGTGAGTCTGAGGTTAAAAAGCCCCTAAAGCTCAAACGATAAGGGAAACAGCTGCTTTCCCAGAGCCTTGGAAGTTATGCTACAATCAGTTTCTTCCTTCCCTTTGGGCTTAATAATATACTAAAGTTGGTATGTTATAGTTATGGTAACATTTATAATAAGAAAATATGCAAATACAGCAGCAACATAATTTTTCCAGACTGCTTAGCAAGTAAATGGTTGTGTACAGAATAGCCTTCAATTCTGTGAGCATCTTTCTGTCAGAGACAGCTCCTGTTATTTATGATAGCAGTAAAACTACTGATTATTATTGGACAAATTTCTCAGACATGAAAAAAACTTCAGACATTTTACTTCCAAATCTTTCAGTATGTAACAAAAGGTTTGAGGTTTCAGAAGTTTAGTCCCTGAGGATAAACAAATAAAGTTGTAAAGAGCACACCTTGCTAATATGATTGTTCCTTATTAGCATAATAGTTTTCAAATAAACAACCTGCTAATGTCTCTAATAAGCAATTACTCTATGATGAAAACTGCAAATGGAGGCCACTGGTGGGTAACAGATAACCATAAAATCTGTCAATAAAACAAATATTGTTCTGCGTGAACAGCTCTCTTCCTCACTCCAAGAGAAGAACAGAGCTGCCTGGGTATTTTTATAGGCTGATGGTTGATAGCCAGGTATGTTACAACACTGCTTCTCTGATGCTTTGCTGTGATGTTATGTGGAGTCTTTACTCTTTACAGTGTTAGTGTTACAACAAAATAAGGCAGAGATCTTTACTTATTTGGAGCTACCTACTCTTGAGTCCAGTAAAACCACAGTAGGGTGAATGTTTGCCCAGGAATAGGGATTTGACAGATTAACAGAGTTTGCTTTCTTGCCTAAAAGGAAAATTATAATTAAAAATTTGGAGTCCATCCTATCTCTGAAGCATGCAAATGAATGGAAATAGCATCTCAGCACTCTTTTCTTCTTACTATTCTAAATCACTTGCAGTGGCAAAAAGGTGTTAAATGCATGCAACAATCTCACTTGCCCAAACATTGGAAAGTGTGAAAAAAAGTCGTAATTTTTCAAGCATGGTTGACAAACTATTTGCAAAACATTTGCAGTGTAATTTACATACTTGCCTACTTGCTCTACCATTGATTACAAAGCTGTTTTGTGCTTGCTTTGGTCCCTGTACTTCTGCACTCATTTTTCCAAAATAATTTTGCATTTAGTTTTCAAGAAATAAGGATATGGAATATGAGAAAATCAGAACTCCCCAAGCCTGGTCCTTTCCAAATTCCATGGTGAGTATGAGGGTTTTATTTTATATATAGCTTTGTAGAAACAGGATCATTTGAAGGAAAATCTTGAGCAATTCTTATCTTTGTTCCATTCTGCACTGACATCATGGTACAAAAACGCAAGGAATGTACAGTAAAGCCTGGTGTGGGAAGAAGATCTTGACAGAGGGATGATTAATGGTGTCTGTAAGAGGGAAAACAGTTATGTAAGAAATACAGCCCATGAGGTTGAAACTGAAGAAACCATCACAGGTGCAGACTGTAAACAGGCCCCAGAGGGAAGAATATTAGTCTTTTAAAGGTGGACTCTGTAAACAAACAGACGAGGCATAGGAAATATTCTTCCATATAAACTTTTATGGTACAAATAAGTACATGGAGTACATAAGCACTGTAAGTGTTTATAAACTCAAAGAACATCCATATTGCAGTAAAGCTGCACAAATAGTACCACAGTGTAAATTTATATAGCGTGAGGCAGATGTGTGGTCTGATGGCTTAGTTTGTTTTTTTGACTTTAGCAAATGACATGATTTCTGTGTCTCTGGTTTTGTTTTGTTCCATTTAGCTGCTCTCAGCTACATAATTGTTCTTTCAGCTTGTAAATATTATGGTCAACCTCCAGCAAAGTTTAGATGAGGCCAATCAAATGTAAACAAGTGTGTCTGCACCAATGATGTGAGTAAGTAAAGTCATCTCTTGTGATGTTTCCTCCCCCTTTTTGTACTCCCCTGGGACTGCAAGAGCTTTGTGGAGCCTGCTGGGGTACTGCATAGCCTGGGGTTCAGTTTATCTGCCTGTCTGGGATTTTTTTTTTCTTTCTTTCCTGGCTATTTGGTGTTGAATTTATCCAGTGAAATGAGAAAAATGGCCCAGGATCACCTCTGGGAAGCGTCTCCCATCTGGCCTTGCTTCTGCCCCTGCCCTAGGGGTGGCTGCCTGCAATCTCAGCACAAAGTTAATACAGGTGTGACGGGCAGTGCAGGGGCCCAGAAGGGCTGAGGGTGAGCAGAGACTGCTGAGGAGCTGCAGCCTGGTGTCGTGCTGTGACACAGAGGGGTGGCAGCACTGCTGGGTGATGCTGTCAGTCCCACAGTCGCTCTGTGCAGTTTCCCATCAGGGCTCAGCCCCCCGGGCTGCTGTGCCCTGCAGCAGGTGCCAGCCAGCAGCACAGGGCTCTGGCCTGGTGGCTCTGGTAGAGCTGTTACTGTGCCAGGGCCCCAGGTGCTGCAGTCACCAAACCCTCTGTGTGAAGCCTTTGCATTAAAAAGGTGCACGTGGAACAATTTTTACCCTTTAATGTGACCTTTAGAGGTTCACTCCATGTTGCTCTACTGTCACTGTGCAGCCTCAAACCTGCAGGACATACTGGCAACACAGTGAATGCATCCCATGGGTTTTCTGCTGCAAATACAAGCAAGCAGGTGGGTTTTCCCTGCATGCAGCATCCTTCCCTTGCTTTGTGCACTGTTCCCCTTCACTGCTGTGTGCTGAAGACAGCCCTGTCTGCTCCCCTGCATCCAGTCTTTACCTGTGTCCCACCCCCGTTTCGCATCTCCAAGTGCCCAAATCCTGCTGTAGCTTTTTGCAGCTGTAGCAGTTCAACACTACTGGCAGCCTGACATTCTACACCTCATGCTCCCATAAGCAGTGAACTGTTGGGTCACAATTTTTGGTTAGATATGAATTAACCTTTAATTCACTCCAAAATAGTGACTGCAATGCTATTGATCTCCTGGGAACGGAGCCTGGGAGGTGTCTGACATTTTACATTGTTATCTATGGGAGAGGAAGGAGCTTGGGCTGTTTTTTCCCACAAGAAATGTATCTATTTTTGAGAGCAAAGTACTTTCTTTGCCATGGGACCCAAAACAGTTTTCATTCACTGACTCACAGTCTCTGGAGGCTTTTTCCCTGAGCTTAGGAGGCAAATGCTTCGTGGTTTGCAGATGGAAAAGTGACAGCCCAATTAGCTAAAACTGTTAATTTAAAGGTAAAGATGTTACCCGTTTACAGCTATATTGGCTTTGAGAACCAAAGAGTCTCCACCAGCCTCATTCCTCTGTTTTTACATAAAGAGTTGCTGTAGATTTGGTCATAATAACGATTGGGTGAGAATCTGAAAGCAGTGTATCAACAGCATATGATTTATTCTGTGGTTCTTGTGCAGAAAGCTAGAATATGATTTCATGCTTTCCTGTTTCTCTTTTTGTCTTCTTATGGTATGAAAATAATGATTAGTTATTTGTTATTAATTTTTTCCAATAGCCTATTTGCTTAACTAGGGATGGATGCTTATTGATGAATCTTTCCTTCCCAAGAGACAATCTCACCAAGACCCAGGCAAAAACTACATGAAATGTATTTGGACAATGTTCATGTTGCATCTGTTCTTGTGGTGTATGGTAGAGCCAGTATGGGTCAGTTTGGCAGCTCCTGGCCTCAGATTGATCCACAGGATGCTTCCATGTGTGTTGCTATTTATTCTTTGAACGATGAGGAATGTCTATAATAGCATTCATGGTCCAGACAGCTGAAAACTCTCTGCTGCATCTCTGCAGGGTCTGAGGGTGGATCCACATCTGCCTTGTCCACATGGAAGGACAGGACTTGGTGGCAAATGTACTGTGGGAGCTGCCAGTGTCCACACAGGCTAGAAGTCTTGGCAGATATGGGGACACTGGCAGCTGGGACCAGACATCTAAACATGCTTTTCTGTTTCATTCAGAGATTGCATAGGGACCTTTTAACCTTTAAACAAAGCCTTTCCAAATAAAATGCTTTACCAAAGGAACAAAATATCAAGGAAAGAGGTATAACAATATTTAGAATTCTTCCACATTGCAAAATCTGTGCAAGAAACTTCAGAAGAGCTACTACCAAATATGCCCAGTAGCATTTCTTAATATTTGTAGTTGTTCTTAAATCTATATACCTAATCAGCTCCTTAAACTGTGCTCCAGGCATAATGAAGTGGAAAAAAAATATTTTAAAAATTGCCTGAAGGGATGAAGTCTCTTGGTATTTATGGTAAATGCACTGCTTTGCTCTTGTTAGGAGCTTTCATTAGTTTGCATTGTCTGTCTTAATGCAGCTTGTAAATAACTGACAGTAAAGGAGATTCCAAAATGGCATGTGATCCCATGGAATACTTTTACTGTTAATGTATAATAAAGAGGTAACCCTCATATATCCTGAAGTCAAAAAGCAACTTCAGATTTCTTATTTAGAAGATGATATCTTAATAGAGCTCACCTGAGAGATTACGGGGTAAAGTTCATGTGATGTTTTTGCTTAAGGTGTGTCTGTCAGGTGCAGTTGGTTGTTTTGAAAAACATAGCAAAGAATTTCAGTGCAGTGAAGCCATTTTGCTGTCTATTCACCACAGGTCATGTTTTCTGTTGGCTTTCTGAAGCTTGGTGTGATTGAGACTGTGCCACAGTAGGGCAGAGGGTCCATGAGCTTCCGTATCTTGAGGCACAGAGGCAACAGAGCTACAGGACAACACGCTGGAGTGGGATCCTGGCTGGGTTGTAACCTACCTCATCAAACAACTGAGAGCTCCTTGCACCACGTTTTTGACACTGGTGGGCAGGCTATGGACATACAATGCACTGAAAGTGTGGACAGGACTGGCAGCCAGTACCTTGTGTCTTTGGGGAAGGACTCCAGTCTGTAAAGGACCTGCTGCAGCTGATTTTGTGCTTTTTCCTCCTATTCTTTGAATCAGCTTCATGTGCAGAATGTCTGCTCAAAATCCTTCTTACTGGTGTTTCAAAGTCTCTTATTTCCATGATTTGACAATTACTAAAAGGAGATCTTGTAACTGATGCAGCATTAAGTGCAGATCTTATAATAATCAGTAGTTTCAGCAGCTCTTTCTATTCTCCCTGCTTTTGTGGCTTATTATAAAAGTGTCAATCTCTCGCTGCTATCTAACAAACAAACTTCTGCCCTGGATCCATTTCCTCTTGGGCAGTTTGCCAGGAATAACAAATTAAACTCCAGCTCTCAGTTTAAGAAGTTTCACTTCACTGAGTAGAGTTCAAGTACAGTCTATTATCCTGACTAAGTGATAGAGGAGTCCTTTGATGTTTGCTTCTTGAGTGGTTTATACAAGCCAGGGCTTCCTGTAGGAAAAAGAGCTGCAGCTGAAGGAAATACTTGATTGATCAGGTAACCTCTTCCTCTCACTCTTTCTTGAGAGTGTCTGGGTGCCCAATGACAGAATCATGCAGAGATACAAAGAGAGACCCGGTATAGTCTCCACCAAAAGTCACACAGTTTGATGATGTTTCTCAATTTTTCAGGTGAGAGGGACCAATCCTGCTCCTTCCACCTTCCTGTTCCCCACTGCTTTCCCCACATCAGCTCTGGTGGTCCACCATGGCTTATTCAACCTACTTAATTTGTAAGACTTCACAACTGAAATTAAGTGTTCTGCCATTCCCATGAGCTGAACTGGGTAATTAGTAGTGCTGAAGGGGTGGGGCTGCACAGGTGGCACCTGAAGTGGGAGGCACAGGGCAGAGAGGAATAATATTATGTAGGAACAGAAGTCCTCCATCTGCACCTGCCAGCCAGCATGTCAGCCTGGCTGTGTCACTGAGCCATGCACTCAGGGCTCCTCCAGAGTCCTCTGGGCTGGGTCCCACTCTGAACTCTTTCTGGAAGATGCTGGTTTTCTCCTTTGATTACCAGGGGCTGTGTTCATTTTATCACATAAAATGGTTCAGTGCTGTGTTTTTTCTCTCTATAAGAAGGTACAGTGATGCTCCCCTCCCAGTAATTCTGGCCTGGAAGTTTGAGGGAAAAGCAGAGGTTGGCTAGAATATATTGAGGAAAAACGGAGTGTGCAGTGCAACGTGGTCAGAGCATAGGGACCAGCTAAGAACAAAAGGGACAGGAAAGAGCTACCAGCAAACCTTGCATTGTCTGAGTTGTTTCAAGATACCCACTGTTCTGTGGTCAGTGGTAGTGAAGTGCTGTGTTTGATTTTTGAATCTAAGTATTTAAAAACTCCCTTTGTTAGCTTGTCACAGATAATTGGGGTATTTTTTCTGCGACAATAAATATTCACAACAACTTTGCTTCTCCCTGATTCTTTAGAGGCGTGGCCACAACATGGGGTGGGTGCAGTATTGATTTCCTGTCCATGATGGAGCACCTGAGCACAGAAGTGACTTGCAGAACTCTTGCCTCTAACCAAGGGGACAGCTGAACAGCTCATGAGTGGCACTGCAGTGCCAGAAGCAGCTGTGCTAATAGTTCAGTACTACAGGGGAGGTTTTGCTCCCATTCTTAGCTCCTGGCCTTGCAATTCTGCTACTTTCCTTCACTTGGGTGTGTTGGGTGCCTGTCAGATGACTACTGAACCGATTCAACTCACTAACCCAGAAGAAAATCATCTTCATGTAACATTGTCACCGTTAGTTGGAAGGAGAGCATGAGGAGATTTGGAGGCGAACAGCCTTTATTTTGCAATTATATGTTGCAATACCTGTGGATATTGCACACTCCACAGTGTTGCAAGAGTCCCTTGAGCAGAACCCATTGAATTTGGTTTGTAAAAGCTTGTCTAAAGTATGGGTATTGGAAGTTGTGAAATTACCTGTTATTCAGTGCATGCAAAGCAATCCTATACTATTTTATTACAGCTTATTTTGGATTGTGTAGAAGCAGCTTTTCCTTCAGCTATAGCTTTCCTTTCAGCTATATCCATGCCTGAAGCCCTTTTAATCCCAAACACCCAGACTCTCCTGACCTCCTTTGTTATACAGAGAAGCACTTTAGTAAGGTTTAATTACCTGTAGAAATGCACATGTTGGAGACCTCAGTGTGTCCTTGCTTTGGAGCCTGATGGAACAGGCGGTTTCAGAGTACCCCCCGGATGACTGAATAAACCTGGGAGCTGTTTTTTTCCCACAAGTTATTTGCTGTTGCTATCCACTTTTCAGGATCTGGACTCCCATCACAGAGAACTTTGGAAACCTTTTTGCATGTAGCCCCAGGAGTTTGTCCCATGTAATGGACACTGATGTTTTCCAATCAGCAATGTTATTTTTAAGCTCTGCCATGTCACGTTATCTTATTGCTTCACAGACCCCGTGACTGCTTGTGCCTGCAGACAAATCTAGCACAGGCCAGGGGGAGGGTAATTCTTCCTTTTTGGTCTGCCCCCTCCCCTCTGACATCCCAGAGGTTTATTTCTATCTGGGAGTGGAGGCTGGGAGGCCAGTTGTCTGTATGTGACTTTACATGACGGTGCCTCTGTGAATCCAGGCAGCCTGGCTGCCTTCTCTGAATCTCTCCTGTAATCCATGGTGCTTCTTTTTCCCTCAGTGAGACTTTTGCCTCTAAACACCTGTAAGTTTTCTTGGGAATCATTTCTAAAGCATTTGTAATTTTCCTGTTGTACACCCCAAATGTGTACACCTTTTCAAAGAAACCAAGATGTTTCTTTGAAACCCTCCTCTTCCTGCCTTCCCATAGAAATTCTGCTCAACAGCTAGTTCAGCATTTGTGCATTCCTTTTCTTGTCCTAGAGCTCAATGCTACTCCTTTCTCAGTCTAAGGATGGATAAAGGATGGTCCCTCACTAAATGGAAGCCTATTTTTCCTCTCAAGAGATTTGCTTTTATCCAGGTTGATTCTAGAAGAAAGACAAAAATGCCAGAAAGAGAGATGTGAGCTGAAGCAATTTGTTTGTCTGCCTGCAGGCTCACCCTTACATCAAAGTCCAGTGGAGTTGTGTGGTCAGATTGTCAGGTGTGTGTCCTGAGTGTGAGGAAATGAAGTTTTCAATAACTGCAAAGGGATAAGCTTTTAGAAAAGTTGAATTGGCTAAGTCTCAGTCACCTTTCCCTTGGTTCCACTCATTAGAAGACATGTTCTTGCTTTCTCATGAACTCTCCTCTGGATGGAGAATGAGTTCCATTATGCTCATCCCATGCAGGTAGTAAAACCTCTGGAAAAAGCAAGTGATAAAATTCTGCTGTCTTTGCCAAGATTCTCATTTTTGCATTCAATGAAACATATTCCAAGGTGGGTGTAAAACAGAGTTCCTCAGTTGTTGAAAATTTTATTGTTGGTGGTTTTGAATTTGGTTTTGAATTTCAATTTTTAGGATCATCAGCTTTGAAGTGGTAATCCAGGCTGGGTCCAGATTCTGATGTGCAGGTTTGGAACAAGGTGTTTCAAATAAACAGCATTTTCTTTGGATAAATTCTGATGATCTGAAATGTCTAATACTTCATACTGCTGGTCAATTGGATTTGTTGTGCACAAGAACCAGACTCTGTCCTAGTTGCCCAAAACTTTCGGATTGTCCCTGGGTGTGCTCACGGAGACACGAGCAGGCCCCTCAGCATCCCCTTCAGAAAGTCACCTCTGTGCAGGGTGTGGTATCTCCCCTTGCAGCTGCAAGGCTGGAACTGCAGCTTCTGTGTCTGACTGCAGCTCTGATGGTAAACATAAACCAGAAATACACTGACTATTTGCACTGAGGGACAAAGCAGCCCTATGGCAATAGGACTCCTAACTGCCAGCATTTCTTGCCTGCCAGTTTACTTCTGTAGCAACTGGGATAAGGCCTTAGGGGGAAAAAAGCCATGACAATGAACATGGCAAAATATGAAGCCCCTTTTCTTTAGTAGCAACTGCTCTCTTCCCAAAGCTGGCAGTGAGGGAGAAGACATGAAGAGAGTCTGAAGCTCCTTTTTACCCAATGTGTATCTTAGTGATTGATTTCTACCTCTAGCAAAGGACACGTAAGAAATTCCTGCCCCAACAAGTTGTTCCTGTCACAGGGTTTTGAGCTGGCATGTCACCGAAGCAGGACACACTGCCCCACAAGCAGCTGCACCTGTGTCCCTGGCATGGTGAGCTGCTGGTGGAGTAGCCATGAGCATAAAGGCACACTCACAGCACACCTTGGGCAGCCAACGCAGCCCAAGGGAAGGGATCCTTCCCACCTGTTGGCCAAGCAGCTTCACATGTGCTGTGTTGCTCTTGTTCATTGTTTTTGTGGCAGTCAGAATGCTGAAGGGTTAGATGCTTCTCTATTGAAAGAAGACTGTGACATAATCATTTAATTGAAAAATATGCAAGGAAGGACAGAGGAAACGGAAGCAAAGCCTTGACATCTCTCCAGCAAGAATGAAAGAGGAAAGTGATGATTGGTCCTTTTTAGGAAAGCTTTGCTGCTTCCTTATTAGTCACTCCCATTCAGCTGGAGGGCCTTGTGCTGTCTTTTGCCCAGCATGGGAATAGCCAGAGCATCTCCCACAGAAATTGTAGGAGTCACGAGCCCATGTCCATTGAGTTCAGCTTTGGGAACTTCAAGTTTGTTGTGCCAGAGGCTCAGTGTGCCTCTCTCTGTATGTGCTACTGGTAAAGGCATTAATTGCAAATTGGTTTTGAGGCTTTTTGGCTTTCACTTTTGTGGTAAAACACCCCTCCTAAAACTTTGGGGAAAGGATGGGAGAAAAGGAAAACTGCATGCAACTGACATTTTTATATTATCATTGAACTATTCTGATGAGAGAGAATCCTGGAAGCTTTTTAGTGATTTGAAACATTTTCATTTCTTTGGAAAAGTCTTTGCAGAAGTGGATTCTGGGATTTTGGCTGGCATTTCCCAGCAGCTGTTGCCAGCTTTCCTACAGGTCTGCTACAAAGTGCGTAGACTCTGGTGTGCTGAAAGACTGTGTGTTCCTGGATGTTTTGTCTCTGTGACAGTCCCCAGTCCTCATTTCAAATTTTAGAAGTCTGCACAATGATAAAGGCTTGAGCATCACACTGCGCAAGTGCAAATGGAAACTGCCTTTGCTTGACCCCCTAAGGCCCACCGTCTTTGCTAATAAAGATTCACTGTGTAACTCCCCATTAAAAGTGGCAGTTGGAGGCCAGGAAAATATCAGTTATCCAGTGTTTGAAATATCCGTTTAGCTGCTGGGAGCCACCATTTGATCTTAAGCAGGATACTTAGATGTGTTCATTTTTAAGTGTCAGGTAGTTCAATGACTTCACTCAGCATTTGCATTTTATGGGGGTACATGTAACCTGAAGAACGAAAGGAAAGTTTGCTATTTCCTGTAAACATTTTTATATAAAAGTGTCACATGAAAGCTGTTGGATGAAAAAATTACTGTATTGTGGAGTGCCTGGAAAAAATCACTTAGGCATTATTTTAAGCCTTGGCAGTAACTATTCCAATGTATATTGTTTGTTTAAGAAACCTAGAACACTGTTCCTGAAATGACTTTCTTACGACTCTGGGTACAGAGCCAAGTGCAGGGAATCTGTGTTTGGGTGAGCAGATAGAGGCTGTCCCCTTTGGGACAGTCAGACCATGTAAGGATGCAGAAGCATTCTGACTGTTTTACCTGGAATTTAATTCAGACCACATTGGCTTAGTAGTGGCATAAGCCTGTAACCAAAGCAACTAAGCCTAAAGGTCGACAGTCATTTGGTGATTTTCCTTATACTCCAACAAAAAGCATTGATAAGGAGTTCTCTCTTCATCTTCTCAGGCTCTTTCAGTTGAAAGGCGTTCAACATGCCACTCTTTCAGGGCTTTCATCTTTATGGCAACAATGTTAAGTTGCTCACCTTGCATAATTATAGGATAAAAAAGAACAGGGAAAGAAAGAACTTGGAAAAGCCTGAAGATACTCAGATGAGACAAGTGGAAAACACATTTTGTGACCATGAGGTGTAAATCAAAGATCTTATATATTCAATAGGAAATTTTGTCCTTTCAAGTGGCAAAAGTATTTTGGTGATTAATTTTATGTTTAATCTTGTATCCCACCACAGAAATAGAAGTTTAAAGAGTGATCTAGTGACTGACTACAGAAATAGGTTGAGAATTTCAAGCCTTGATATGTCTCCAGCAGAAAACATGTGCCAGTAAGAAACAAAACCATCCCTTTAATAGAGAAATTGGTGGCACACATCACCACCTACTTTGACAAGTCCTTTTCTCTTGTGTCATTTGCTGGTTTTGCTGCTATCTGTAGGAATGATCAAGGAGACTGATGTGTCATTGGAGAGCAGGAGAGGGGTCACACACACAAAACTTGTCTTCTGTACTGTCTTTAATTGAACTTCCCCTGCTGTTTCTCCAGGCTGGTGGCTTTTCCGCACAGATTTAGCTGCAAGCGGTGCCTTCAGAGGAGCCACGTTAACTGACAGCTTGGCCAGAGCAAAAGTCTTGAAAGGTTTCAGGAGAACTGCAAACACTGATGGGGGAAGAATTTTTGGTAATGGTAAATGGCAAAAGATGCATACAAATAGAGGAAGGCAACTGTGAAAGGTCAAGAAAATGCAAATGGAGGAGGACAGGACGCAGTCTTTCAATGTTTAAAGGACCTTCCTTATACATGTGGCACTTCTGGACACATGAGCTCGTCTCATGCAGTCAGATACTTTTCCCAGGAAACCTTTAAGCGATTTGAATGATTCATATTTATTTTTTGGTGCTTAGGCAGCCCGTGAGTGATGGCATTGAGGAAATATGAAGTGTCTGACAAAATTACTGAACAGCAAACTGTATTGTGTTTATTAGGACCTAACCTGTCCAGCTCTGGTTGTAATTCAAGAATATTTAGTCAACAGTTGCTATAGTGAAGACACACAGATCTGAGGAGGAATCAGCCTCTTTCCTACCTGCTGGTGTCATTGTCCCTGAGGGAGGAGGGAGAGGATACAGAGTCCCTTATTTCAAATATACCTCTTCTGCGGCAGTCTTCTCCAAGAATTTTAAAGTCCCAATCCTTCTGTGCTCTTTGCTCTACTTGAATGGAGATTTCTCTAGGAAGTCTTCAGAAGCTGTTTGTCTGTTGTACCAGAGGAATTGGGGAAAAAGCTCCCTCACCCTGTCTCTACTACTGCTCATCAGAAACAGCCACCTGATATTTTGCAAATTGTGGTCTCTTTGGAGGCAGGTCAGGTACATGTTGTCCTCATAAATTTGCAGATAAAAGTGATGCTGAAAAAGGTGAACATGTTTAAGAGGTGAATTGGCCCCCAGGAGATACTTCCTCTGTTGTACTTCCCTTAAATGCTGTAAATAAAATGCTATGGGACACTTAATTAATGTATGGGAAAAGTTATATACCTTGAAGTTTTATGCTATTGAATTGAATGTAAAGACCTTTCTCTTTGGTTTCTGTTTATCTCCAGCATGTTTGGCTTTTTTTTCTTTTCTTTTTCCTTTTTTTTTTTTTTTTTCCTGGAGGGGGTCTTCTGTTTTTTTCCAGGCTTGCTTCCTTGCTTTCCTGGTGTGTCCCTGAGCCTTCAGGAGGGATAAGAAGCAGTCCTTCTTCAGACCTTTATTGATAGCCAAAAGTAGCAAACCAGTGGTCTTAACTATAAAGAGAAAAATCATTCCTGTGTTTGAAATTAAATTTTATGTAACCAGCAAAAGAAAAAGCTTTTCCGGGTAGAACTCATGTAGAAGATAAATATAAAATGGTACTGAAATCAGATAAATGGCTAGGTTGTCAGAAGCTAGAAAGTTTTAAACAAGTTTAAAACTTGCTTGATGGAATTTGAGCCCTGTTCTGGCCCCCATTCCCTGCTGCAGTGTAACTTGCAGTACTTCCCTCTCAGTTGCAGAGCTGCCCTTTTCAGTCTCTTATCAGAGAAGGGAAAGGAGGACCCCTTAGTGCCAGCCAGAGGAAAAGCCACAGAGGTTTGAGGCCAGGTTATTTATTCTCCTGGTGTTGCATTTTGTGCTGTACCATTCAGAACAGAGCCAAAGTCATGGAGGCAGGTGGGTGAAAAGCAGTTCTAGGCTTTGCCCTGTCACAGCAACTTGTCAGGGAATCTCTAATAGCTGTTTTCATTCTATCATTGGTTGAGTCAGAGCCATTTGATTCAAAACTGCTGCCCTGACATTTGAACCTCTCAGGCAGAGTGTTCTGGCAGCACCTTATTTCTCTGTTGGAAAAGGAGGGGAAAGAAAATCATTGACATGAAATTAGTGGAGCCAGATAGAATCTGAAATCTGAACGATACCCATTATTGAATAGTGAGATATAAATTCTTTGTTATAAAACATTTTAACATCACAATGGCATGGGAGGATTCAGAGGAGATGGTGACTTGTTTTGCTTAAGCACTGATCTTGTACACATACAAATGCTCATGAGAGTTGTTCTCATGAGACAAATCTTTACAGAACAAACAGAATCATGGACCAAAATGTAGCAGGTAGGAAAGGTGGAAGGAAAGGCAGAAGGAGATCAAGATCTTACTTGGCATTTTCAACCTGCTGAGTCCCTGTTTAATTTTGTTTTAGAATCAGGACTGTAGAGTTCTAGACAGGTAAACTCTGTCTTACATCTACTTTTCTGAGGAATCCATCCACAAATGTATTTCTGTCTGTGTAACTGTTGTCTCTCAGAATGCATAGCTTTCTAATTGGTTATTAAGCTATAATTAATTGTTCTTTTTAACGAAGAGGGAGCTTCAATGCTTTAAGATCTCCTAATTTTGAAAGTAATTAATTGCAGATTAAATTAGAAGCCACTTGTTAGGTTTAACAAAGCCAAATTCAAATTTGAAAAAAATGGCTTTATACTGTGAGGAGTAAGTGTTACATGGAGCAAATGGTTATAATTATAATTTGAATTATCTTTCTACCAGTCCCAAAGTATAAAATATCTCTACTCCGTAAAACCTAGGTAAGCTTTGGAGGCATATTATATAGTACTATGGGATTCTGCAGAGATAGGTAGAGGTGTCAGACTGACACTGGATAGAAGCAAATGTAGGTTAGCTGAAATTCTAGGCCGCCTCAGAGATGCTTTAAGAAAGTGTGATTCTACAGTGTTTTTGAAGACGAGAGAGAAAAAAACAAACAAATGTTTACCTGTTTTAATAATATAGTCTGCAAAGATTTTGACATCAGTTTTCAGTGGTAACTGAAAGCTGAGGGATTTGGGGAAATTGAGCTGTCTGTGTGGGTAGAATCAGAGGAATGTTCTTTAATGCCACATCCCAGGATGTGAGCTGACAGAGCTGCTTTCTATGTAAAACGCATAAGACACAAGCTTTTTTCTGCCGTATGTAAAAAATAACTGAACCACTGGCAAATGTTCCAAAAGTTCAAAAATTTGCTCCATTTAGGCTCCCTGCAATTCAGAAAACTATTGAAATTTTTCTTTGTTATCTCTGGACAAACCCCCTTGCCTGAATGCAGGCCTGCCCCATGCTCTCTTGCTTTGGCTCATTGCTGAACCGAATCAGCTCCACTCAAGCTCTCCTGCAGTGCTTGGAGGATCTCTGTCTGTCTGGCCTGGGAGGCTGCTGCCACGGATCAGGCACGCTCAGGGACTTCCCTCAGGATTAGAAAGGTACAGTGTTCAGTGCCCCTCCCTGAGAGGAAGCCCATCAGCAAGCAAGGTTTGGAGACAACCCGGGTAAGCATTACTGAGTCTGCTGAGACACAACTGTGCTCCACAAAACATCAGCAAAGCGATCTCCTCACACCTTCTGGAAAAGAAACAGCTGGGTGATTTTATGCTGATACATATCCAGGCAGACCTGGCACTGGAAAATGTGATTTGGTTTATGCTGTTGAGAAAACTCAGGTTCCAAGTTTTATCAGCATATTCATAATTCTATGAGCATCACCCCTGGCATAATCTACCTACTCTCCTTCTTAGATCTTGTTTTTACAGGAACATTGGAGACCAAGAGATGAGAGCCTAACTCAACAAAGTAGGACATAGCACAATGCAGTGAGCTAGTGCCACAGAATATCTGAGTGTGCCACAGAATATCTGAGTATACCACATGTCCTGGGCTCAGATCAGTACCCAGCTGGTTGGAGAAGACGTTGTGTGCCTCAACTGGGGCAGTAGGTGTCAACTCATGCAAGAGGCAAAGGAAAGCAGCTACAATAAAAGTTAACTTGCAGAAACCATTTCTGGAAGAGTCAGACAGTAAGAACTTTTAATACAGTCTTGCTTTAATACCTGACAAATTAAAAATGCTCCTTGTTTTACATATGCTTTTAATGTAAGTGTGTACTTTCCAACTGAAATGTTTTTATATCTGATGCAACCTCTTCATGGGAACAGGTTTTCTTCTAAAACAAGACAAGGCAAAAATGTCTAAAATAGAGCCTTTATTAGTGCTTTGTCACTTAATTAGTGCTTAAAACATTGATCAGTAGCTCCATATAGTACTTGCAATTGCAAATGGTGTACCCGTGCTAATACTGCACGTTTTGGGTAGTAGAGATTAAGAAGCATGTCACCAATGAAAAGTACATTAGACAGTTGTTTTTTGTTGTGTTGTGACATTAGGCTATTACAGTTTAATTCTGTTATCTGGTCAGTTGTAGTATTCTGATGGGATTGGGGAAGATAAGGTTACAGGAAGAGGCTGATATGAGAAAACCTCATGTGCTGCATTAGATTGAGTGGGTCAAATGCATGGCATATATAGATAAAGAAGTCTGTTCTTGTTGGTTAGCAGCTTCTATTATGGAGCAGAGGAAAAAACAGTGCTGCTTCATCCCTGTTTCAATCCAGTAGGAGTCCATTCCTCATCTAAGCTTTAGTGATTGTGACATGATGTCTTTGGGAAGAGTGACATAAAAGAGAGGAAATGACGTTTGGAGTGGAAAATGCCACTTGACCTCAGAGGCTTGTCCACCCTTCAGTTTTTCTTAACCCCCACTTTTCTATTTTGTCACTAGATCCTTTAATCCCTTCTCTCTCCATAAAAGTGCCAAGATGTCTCCAAACCACTTAGACTGCAGTGTTTCCATGTTCTGAGTTGGCAGCTAATTCCATGAGTTCATTATTCTGACCCTGAGTGAAATAGTTTGAATTTCCGGTATACACCATTATTTTGGGTTATGACTTCTGACTTTTGAACTCCTCACCAGAATGCACCATTTAAATCTCTTCATCAGCTCTGAGTGCTGTCACTGGGTCAGCTCGGTGTCAATATTCCTCTAACAGCATTATGCTACTCAGAATGTCTTCCTATGTCTTCTCTTGGAACAAGTTCAGCAAAATCTGCAATCTTCTGTTCAGAAGGCGTGATTCTTTCACTATTATTCATGTTCTTCAGGAGTCATGGGATTGCTTACAGCATAGGTAAGTTAGAAAGTTAGGTGCTTTCTAAAAAGTAAACTGGAGTCAGTAACTAATAGTCCTTGCTGTGTATTTCATGCTCTCTGCAGCTGTGTGGGCTGCATTCTGGTCTCATCTGCAGCAATACAAGCAGTAAGCATCACAAGCAATTTTAGGACATGATCTGAGTGCAAAAAGAGGTATAACTTCACAAAGCTGGTCTGCTGACATTCCTCTGTGTAGTAAATATATTCTATATGCATTTTGTTTTCAGTTTAAAACATCGTCATTTTCAAAAATATAATTAAAAATTAGCAGACATTAAATACCCAGTCATTGCACATGGAAAAAGATCATCTGATTTATCTTACTGCTTCTTTTACATATTTTGCTCTGTAGCTGTAGGAAGTAATATGATATTAAAGAGTAATTTTCCATCCAGTTGCTTCATCCATTTATTGTATTGATATTGTCAAGTGCTCCTGTAAAATAAACTAGCAGCCCAGATGCACTTAATTCAGCCAAATACTAATCTACCAGTATATATCTTTAGTGAGGCCTGATTTGGTGGAAGGGAGTTCAATTGAGGGTGCAAAATGGACATACAGATGGATTCCCAGATGGAACTGTTTTGAAGTTTGTGTAAAAGCAGATAATAATCTCCTGAAATGCACTCTCAGCCAAAAAAGAGCAGAAAAGGACTTACACCACTGAAGTGGTATTTACTATTTTTTATTTCCTTCCTTAGCTTGCTATCAGCCATGGGAATTTACAAGCTTTCCAACAAGACTGAAGAAATCCAGGAAACTACGATGACAGATCCACTTGAAACAACCATTTCATGTGAGTGAGCTGAAGACATACAAAATATTTTTTATCAGTGGCTAAAGATGTCTATTGGAAACATCACTAATACTACAAAGTTCAGTGTAATTAAGAGTGTTTCTCATGCACAGCTGTCAGGCATTTGTTGGCATCAGTCTTTTTTTTAAGTGAAGGCTACTGTAACCAATACACTTCTTGCAGAAATGAGGGTGAGATTAAAAGTTTTGGGCACTTTCTTTAAATAAGTGATTTGTTTTTCTCTTTAAATGCTAGTTTATAAACAAGAGATCTGCTAAGAAAATAAGACCTTGCTTCCACTGGGCATATGCCTTCCTTTTTCCATAATCAAGTATCCCATCTTTGTACTGTAAATTTGCTGAAACTCAAGATGGTGACATTTCTACCTACATTAATTCTATAGGAACTGTTCAGAGCCTGGCTTTGAGAAACAGTGTAGTATTCACTTCTTCTCCATTCAATTCCGATACAAAGTTCTGGGGCAGAGAACCTGGCAGTGCTTTTATTTGTCCCACAAACTGTTACTGTGGGTTGAGATGGACAAAGCCATTTGTCAGAGTGAATCTGAGATCCCAAGCTGAGCTTCCAAAGCAAGCAAAATAAAATAAATTGAGCACAATTTATGTGTAAATCAGTCCGATACAAGCAGTGTGGAATCTCAAATGTAATACTGGTGTGAATAGGCAAACTACTGTAGTTAGTGAGGTACTACTGTATATCTGAGCACGTGGGTTTGAGATTGCTTTTGGAGAATACTCTTCGTCAGTTGTGCTATCCTTCTCTTTTTTTTTCATGCTTTGCTGAGTCTTCTTCTTAGTCTGCTTTAGGTCTCATGAGTGGAAGTTTTCTTGACTGCTGTCTGCAGGTGATTACAGTATCACACAAAGCCAACACAGTTATGTCCATCCCAAGTATGTTTTTGGGGTAGAACTTTATTTAGAACATGTTTTTGGTGCAAATGAAGGCATATGGGCCCACACTCTGGCTTTTTCAGGAGGCTTTTTTGCTGGTTTCCACACCATGGTTTGTATATGCTCACCACCGAGAGCCATTAATTCAATAGAACTGAGATTGTTTCCCATAACACAGCACTCCATTGCTTCCTTGTTAAAAATAATCATGTGGGTTTTTGGTAGGTTACAAGCAGTCCTTGGAATTTTGTAATTTTATTGGAAGATGCCTACAATTACCAATTAACTTCAGGCTTAACTGGCTTATTAGCTTGTCTTGTAACTCTGCCTTCCCTTTAAATTTTCAGCTTTTTTTCCCAGATGTTGCTCAGCAGAGTGTCATTTTGTACTTATTTCAATTTTGTTGATGCTTGGTGATAAATTCTGCTTGGTTTTGAATCTAGTTTAAATAACTACGCCTATATAGAACCTAGTTTGCCCTGTATAAAATTTTGTACGGGCACCAATGTAAACAGAGCTGAAATGGCTAGCAGGCCACAGCATAATAAATCAGAATGATTAGTCAGCCTCCTGGGACACAGATGAGTCAGCTCAGGTCAAGACACTTCTGGGAAAACTAGATAGCTGGTAAATGTATTACCAGCTGACTATCAAAGTCCCTGTGCCATACCAGGAAATATCCCTGGCCTTGGACAGTTCTTCCTCTCCTGCAATGACAGAAGCAAACAGTTGTTAAGAATGCTCTCCTTCTTTCTATTCCTTGCTACCTACTCTGGCAAGTCAAACAAATTGTTTCTCCATACTGTCCTCTGTATTTGTGGACTAACAACACAGCTTTTCATTAGATGCTGTACTGTGTGCAGTGTAACATGCAGCCTTTTTATCTTCTAGTAGACAAGAGGTAGAGATACCTCACAATCTTCTAAAATTTGTTTATTTAATCATCTTTTCCTCTTATATCAAATGGGGTCAAGACTGTGATTTCACAATAGTGCAGGAATGTCCTCTTTTACTGCACCACATTCTACTGTGATGTACAGAATTAAAGCCTGTGCTCCCACCTGAGTAAGGATTATATAGTTTGCTTCATAATGGGATGTGAAACAAACCCCCCATCTGTTCTCATCATTATCTCTTCCTTTTCATACTGGCGATTAAGAAGCACTTGAAATGCCTTGTTGGGGCTAAACGCTGATGCCTCAAGGTAAAGATGTTTCTTAAACTCATCTGGAAACACCCACAGCTCCCTTTTAATTTGACAGGCAGAGCTGATCAGCAGATCTACAAGGCCCTTTGCCTGTTTATTTTGTTTTTATAAGTAACTACTCTCCAAATAAAATATAAACTCTTTCTATCTTAGCCTTTTCCATATCATCTTATTTTAGATGTCTCTAGGTATCCCACAAACAGGGAGGGCCTTGGTGATTTCTCCATGACCTCACCAGGGATGAATTTACTAAGGAGTCTGTTAGTTACCCCTTCTCCTTTCCTTCCCTTTGCTTTTGCCTATTATCATTTCCCAGCAGAACCTGTCAGCCAGGACCTGTTGAACATCGTAGGTGGATCCAAGTCTAATCTAATTTGCATCCATTTTTTATGCCCCCAAAGCTTTGGATAGTAACCTAATTCCAACATGTTCTCTGTATCACGTGTGTTCCTGTGTGTCAGAGGTGTAGCACCATCCAGAGATTCGGGACAAACGGAGCTGATGGGAGTGGAACTGTCTGGAAATGTTCCAGTGATGCCAAGGTCTGTAAAATACAGATCTGTTTAGGCTGAAATATTTGGAATTACATGCATTTTTGCTGAATTGCTGCAGCCTTGCTAGAGAATATAGTCTTGCATCTGGCATCTGGCTGCCTTGGGAACATGATCCCAATGTCTCTTAGAGTCTCAGATCGCAGGCTGACCGACAGTAGCTGGCCCTGCATCAGGAGACTGTGAGAACTCCACAGAGGAGCAGCCCCCCGAGGCAATGTGTTCTGGAAGGGGTTCCTTGTGTTTGGTGCCCTTTCCAGCTTTGGAGACAGATATCTCAGAATCCAGATACTCAGCCTCATGTGTGAGTATATTCTTTGTCAGAGTCCTAAACAAGGAACTGAACATGTTTCTATTCCTACAGGCTGTTATCTTCTTTGTGTTCTTCAGATTCCACCAGGACAGACATTTACATAAAGAGTAACTGTGACCTGGAATTTTTTCCAGTGAATACATATTATTTCAGAATTTGTGTTCTGTGAACCATATTAGTCATAATGTTTGCTTTTGAATGAAAGGCTTGTTTAACTTACCAACCCCATGTGAGTGCACTTGTTGTCTCTTACAGTGAAGAAGTTGCAGCTGAAGACATATATCTGATAATAATGACTTTTTGCTGTTTGAGATGTAGGCCTATAAGGTCTTTCATCTGAGAATTTTGCAATGTGTGGACAATGGCAAACATGGGAAAAAAAGGGTCAGTTGATTTGGTTAGAGCCAATTTGTACATGCCAGTGATGTTCAGCTAATAAATAACTTAGGGTAAATAGATAAAAGTATCTACAGAGCAATATATTTGTATATTTAGCCCCTCATTGCTGTTTTGGTCACTTATCTGCCTTGGCCAGAACCACACTTTCTAAACCTATGAAAAACTTGAATTTGTTTCAGAAGAGAAAAAAAGCTTTTATTACAAGAGTGTTTGTTTATTTCACTCTGGTAGACATCATGAAGGATTTGATACTGCTGGATCAGATAAGTGTGATTCTTATGTTTTTCTGACTAATCTTTTTGAAGCTCAATATTCAGAGAGCTTGGCAGTGGGTATTTAACAAACCTTAAGGTAAGATAAATGTCCGGTGGCCTGTCCAAGGTTCTGTTTCCTAGGCTGGATGGGATTCTAAACCTTCAGACAGATAAATCATATATATGACTCCTGAGAGATTCAGATGTTAAACTGATCCTCTCCTGATGATAAAGCTCAGTTAAGTATCCCTTAAAGATTTTAAAATTTAGGCCTCAGTCCTACAGGATAAGGCACATTGATTCACTGTCTTCTGCTAAGGATTTACTTGAAAACAGGTGTCCTCTAGTGTGTAAACAGGGCAGGATTAAAACAGATTCCACCTTATTTTGGTTTCTGGGAAGCTTTTACCAGAGAGTATGGAAAACTGGTCTTACAGCCATATGGATACTGTTTTCAATGGCATAAAATCCTAGTGGTCTACAGAAATTGAACCTGACTTGTAGTTTTGTCTGACTGAACAGACCTAGTTATCACCTACCATTACTGGGTTTTTTTCTATTGCTGCAGTTGTGAATGGGACTTAAAAATAAGAGCAATATTGTAAATGCCACAGAGTATATGCCTGAAATGGAAATACTCTCTTGGTCCTGTAGATTTTAATTTGTAACCTGGATCTCTGTTAGAAATCCCAGCAGAAGTATCCTTCTGGCTTCGCACATCTCTTTTGGACTAATTTCTTGCAAACAGAACTGCTCTATTAGATAGAAGGCCCTTCTACAGACAACTCTTTGTAGGATTAGGACTGTAAGCAAGCTGACAGAAATGCCAGCTGTGACACAGGATTGTGTGTCAGTGCTGTGGGAAGATGGCAGAAGAGCCTAGTTCCTGTGCAGCACTTCTCATTCATAGATTCTTTGAGTGTCATTTTACAGTAATATCCCAAGGTTACTCAGCAGATAAGTGACACAGCTGGAAATGAAGTCCAGGTGTCCTGAGCCCTAGATCACTGCTCCATCCATCCCGCCTCCAAAGAAGCAATGTTTGCAAAGAGCTGTAGGAAATGCCTGATTTGCCTTGTGTTTCACCCTAGCAAAGGAATGTTAGGTCAGCAGTATTTATTTTCTTATCTTGATCTCACTAATTTTTACTTTTTAAAGAGCTCTCTCTGTAATGGAGCTTCTTGCAAACTCAAACCGTGTTGTTGGTAGAGCTTAGAAAATTTCTTGCAAGTTGTTGATACTTGTAAACTGGTGATTCCCAAACTTTGCCTGTGGAGCCTGGAAAATGGTAGTGGGAGGAAGTGATCTCCTGGCAGCATGTCAGCTGTGGTCCCATGCGCTGTTCTGATCCCACAGATGACTGGATTTGAGAGTAAAACATGGCTGGTCCTGTCTCTGCCGTGTGTTGGATTTCACCCCTCTGCCCTTGCTCTGAAGGGAATGGGTTTAGAGGTAGGAACTTGCTGTCTGTTTCTTGGTCTGGAGCTGAACAGATTGCCGGACTTAAAACTCCACCACCCATTGCTACAAATCTATTAAACATCTCCAGTTAACCATACAGCCTCCTGCTTCAGCAGCTGAGCATGTAAATTCCTGTGACTAAATAACTGCACAGTTAACTGCTTTCACATGTGCTCCCAACGTACCCATCTCAAAAGGCGAAATCCTGGCCTGGCTTCGCCCCGTGGGCAGCTGGACGGTGACCAGGACACGGCTCTTTGGGAGGCTGGATGGGGCACCCTGCAGCCTTGCAATTGCCTGTGCATGGGCAGAGGGTGTGTGGGCAAAGGCAGCCTGCTGACAGCGGCACCTCTGGCTGTCCCTCATCCTCCTCTGCCCGCACCCAGTAAGAGCCGGTAGCTGCTGTGGGAGGCTTTCCCAGGATCTGATCCCGATGGAGCTGGGCTATAGGGCTCATGGTGATTTCCCTGGCGTAGCCCGGTGTGTTCTGGGGTGCTCCCCGCCACAGCCCCACCACACCTGTGCAACAGAAACTGCTTTTATTTTTCTACTCCGAGGCTAGGGACAGGTTTTGTTCCAAGCGGAACAATGCTCTGAGGGGCGAGGAGTTTTCCCCGGCTGCCCCTGCCCGGGCTGGCACGCAGGGGTTGTGAGGAGCCGGCCGCGCTCGGCACGGAAGGGTCGCGTCCCCCCGGGCCGGGACCCCGCAGCTGAGGCGGCGCAGGCGGAGCGTGTTTGCCTCGGCCGCCGCCGCCGCGAGCGGGCCGCTGGCCGCCGGCCAGGACCTGATGTTTCCTCTCGCCCTTGTTCGCAGAGGCATTCAGGAAGGCAATCGGGAGCGATGAGGGCTTTCCCGTTCCGGCGGCGCCGGCCAGCGCAGCCCGGCCTGGGGACCTGCCACCAGCCACCTCCGCGCTGGGCTGGGGGACGGGCGGTGTTCAAGCGATTACTTTGAGATAAAAAAGCCCTCATGGCGGTGGTGCGATGGGTATAAAGTCTGTGCATGAAGCAGGCTCCAGGCTGCCCAAGATGTCAGCTGTGCCGAGGAAATCCTATGGAACACAAACTAAGAAGGACAGAAATGCACAAATTACCTGCCGTTCGCATTACCTGGGGCGCGGCAGCAATAAACGTGAACACAAGGAAACTTGGCAAGTCCCTCCTTGTACAGATACAGCCACACCAATTGTAATGGAGCCAGCCAGGTGCTGGGAATGCCCCTTTACAGCTCTGGGATTGCCTGAGACCTTGCAGGATCCCGATTTCCCTTGCAGATCTCAGCCTGTGTGCCGAACCGGGCTCAAACAGGCAATGACATGTTCCTGAAGCTGGGGGTAATTCCGTGTGACCAGGACAGACTCCAGAGTTCACCAGCTCTCGCTAATGGCACTGAGGGAGAAGTGCCCACTTTGAGTCACTACATCCCAGAGAAGCTGGGTAGCTGAGAAAGAAGCAGCTGCCAGGGCTGGTATATAATAGTAAAAACGAAATCAGAAACTTGGCTGCAGAGTGTTTGCTGGCCTCTTGCTACTTCCCCACACCACAGCTTGTACCTGCTCTCAGCGAAGAGCTGCTTGTTGGGTGAAGCCTTGCATGTGCAGATGAGGTACTTTCAGTATTGCAGCTTGAGTTCTTAAGTTTCAGGGTCAAATTTAAAGGTGTTTCCTTGTTCAGGAGGCAGGAATGCTAAAACTAAAGTTGAATCTTTAAGTGGTGTCTCTCATCAGAAGCCTGTACACAAACGACCATTGTTACTAGAACGAGCTTTTTCTTTTCAAGTAATGATCCCCTGACATCTAACGACAGGAACCTGTTTTGGAAGAGCTATAGCCTTAAGGGCAGGTGCACTGGTTATACAGGAGTGCATCCATTTTTCCACTGTAGATGTGAAAGCCTTTGACATATTGCAGCCTAAACAAATTTGTGTTTTAATGACATTAGAAAAACACCCGAATTGTTTCTAAATGGGTTTCTTTCTAAAATAGTCTCACGAGCACAAGCTGCAATTTTCAGCTGCGCTCTTCTTCTTCCACATCAGAAGGAAGTTGCAGGTAGAAGCTACCTTGAGCTAAAAAAGTGCACAGTTCTTGCTGCTGTTCAGCTGGAGAGGGATGCACTGCATGTTTCTCTTTAGGGCTGAATGGTTGTATCTCACATCCAGCAATACCAACAGGGAGTTTTAAAAAGCAGTCTACTCTGAGTTTCATGCCTTTTCATGCTCGAAGAAACCCTAGGAACTCTGTCTCAGTTCCAGTGAGTTTGTAACGTTCCTTTATCTCTGTGAAGTCTTACATTTTTCTAGAAATTGTGGCAGCCCATGAAATGGACTTCATTTTGGAATTATAAACTCTGAATTCAAATTTTATCACTTGGAGCTTAACAGAGCACTAGGTTTGTGATTTTATTCACAAAGCTATGGATCATTGCAAATTGCTTCCTACTATTTGACAGCTTCCTTTTTAGAAATTTCAACACTCCAGCTATCTGCCTTCAGCAGTGTATGATTCTAATCACTGATACGATTTAATAATCCTTTAATTCAGCAAACATTCCAGATTATCAACATATGCGATTTGTATTTTGGGAGAGCACAGTGCAGAAAAATTTTCCTGTTGTCAGGCTTTGGGCTTTGTAGCTGAAACGTACACATTGTTAACCAGGGGTAATTTCTTAGATGGAGTTTATAAATATGTGTAACTATTTTGGGTTGTAGAGATGACATTCCCTTCAATGAATGTAAGACATAAAGCTGCAGAGTTTAAAGCCAAATTCAGCAGGAAGAAAGGAAATTACTTCCATATATCTTCTGTATGTCATTAAATGGAAAATGAGATAATTCTCCCATACATCTGAAAACTAAATAAAAAGGTCTATTCTCCTCAGTTTCTGTGGATAACTTCAGCTAATTTTTGTGGCAGTTATGCACATTGATGGGAGAAAAGATGCCTCAAGTAGGATGATATGGTATACATATATTGCTAAATAAAATACTCATTTTACTTAGGATAATCCCTCTTTGTTCCAGATGTATGTAGGCATTCTTCTTAAAGCAAGTGTTTCAGTTGTCAGGATGACTTGATACATTTGTTCTTTGATGTCAAATTCAGTTGCATCACTGTGGAATGGTTGCTACAGAAACCCCAGCCCAATTTTTAAATGTATTGAGTTCACTCCTTATTACTTAGAAAAGCTGGTTTTGATTTCTTTCCTGTAAAAAAGTTCATAATAAAATGGGTGAAACCTCTAAAACTGCAGCAGTAAGCGTGGAAAAAGTACCCAGATAGTGAGATCAGAGACAATAAGGGAAAAAAGCAATCTAGAGTCCAACAAACAAAATCTATCTCTTGATAAAATGCTCCTCATTGTAATTGAAACCACAGCTAAATTAGATCAATACCAAAATATTAAAGTGTGCCAAACCTGTTTTCTGTAGGCTTTGCTATAATTGGATTCTGATGCAAGAGATAGCTTAAGTAGGCAAAGTCTGTTGACTCAAGACCATGATTATCCATAGAAAAAGAGCTTCCTACTAAGGTACATTTATCCGGTGTTTCTTGAAGAATTAATACATTTCTATCCCGCCCTTCCATGCTGATGCATTTGAAGTCTGTATCTTGCCTACAGTAAATCTCTGTCTTGCTTAACAAGAAACTATTTCACTGTATAAGCGAGGCATATTGACAACAGATTTAACCCAGACAACTCAGCTTTATTCAATCAGAAGAATGCTGGCCTGGTTTCAGGTTTCTGGGATACAGGCACAAATGGACATGCCCCAAGTAGAATCCATTTGTTTTCCCATGAATGCACCTAGTAGGAGGTCAAATAAAAATAAATATTTTTGCTCTTCAGAGCAAGATAGATTTCTGAAGTATTTGTGATTCAGACTGGAAGTGTGATTACAACAAGCAGAGGCAGCATCTGAAATATGTTCTGTTGAGAGTGAAAAAAACATTGTTTTCTCTCTCTCTCTCTCTCTCGCTCTGTTTTAAGCTGTGGTTATGCCTTGTCTTCACTAATCAGGTTTATGAGAGTAACAACATATATCTTTATGTTGCTCAGCTCTTTGTAGAAGCTCAGGAGTTAAGGAAAAATAGCCATTTTTGTAGTCTGTTAGGATTTTTTTTTAATGTCGGTATAACTTAAGCAAAGGAGTAGTTTATTTACTTCCCCTGTGATAGAAAGAATAAATCAATTTAGATCCAGTATACTAGGGGCCTCAGATTCTCTGTGGAGTTCCACCAAACAATGGAATAAATTGTGCAAGGGCAATTTCTCCCTAATGTTTTTGGCTATTTGATTTTGTTGAGGTTTTGCCGGTATTATTTAGATATTCACTGTAATTTATACTGCCGTGTAAAAAAACCCTGCATATTTGCCTGCAGGGGAGTGAGTGCTCTCTGAAACAGTCCTTTGAACATAATAAAAGTGAAATCCCCAGGTAATAAAAAAAATCCCTGGCTTTTATGAATAATGCATTTGTGGAACAGGGGGGAGAGGAAGTGCTTTTTAGATTTATTCCCCGCCTCTGCTCCCCACTCAACCTGTTGGCAGAAATAAAGTCTAGGTTGGGAGTGGGTTCCTACATTGTGAATGTGCTCTTAGGCGCTTTCTAAAGTCCTGGCCTAAATGCTGCAACACAAACAGACACTAAGCACTGGTAATTCTGATTTATTTGTTTATTTGTTTTTAAAGTCTGTGGGTGTCTTCCCCTGTGTATTGACCATCTGCTTGTGGGTTAGGCTGTTTGGGATATGCTTGGCATGCTGAAAAGCAACACAAAATTGCAAAGTGATTGGAGGCCCATTGAGGATGGTTTGTTTGGGGTCCTCAGTGAGCTTTGACAGAGAGCAGGTGTTGTGATGATAAATTCAGAATGGGGTTGAGGATTTTTCTCTTCAGCTGGTAAGTGTGTGGGAAATGCTGGAGGCGCGCTGTAAAAATAAATGATTCTTATTCAGGAGATACTGAAATGGAAACATTTTTGTGTCATAATCTCAATGGGAAAGCTGTTGGAGGATTTTAATGGATTTCACTGATAGCAGTGGTTTGGGTTCAGCATGGGAGAGTCCAAACTCAGAGCTGAATTATGGCTGTTCAGCCTAAATGAGACTTAAAAACAGAGTTTTAGTAGGGTTCCCATGAACAAATGTCCCAGCCATGAACATTGCCACAATACCTATTGCTGTATCTTTGGTTTTTGAAATAAAGCTGGCAGTTTCCAAAGAGAGGATATTGGAGGAAATTTTCATAAGGTGTGAGGGGTGTACACCAGGCAGTAGAGAATCAGTTCTCTCTGGTTTCTGAGAGTTTCAGTGGATGTGATGCTCTTACAGCCTGTTAAACTTTGAATAATCCTTTTAGGAATAAAATATATTTTCTGTGACTGTGATTGTGCCAAATCATTTTAACTTGCCAAAAAGCTGCTTTGGAAGGACTTGAGGAAACCACAGCTGGGAATTGTGTCACAGATATAAAATGAGATTTATTTACTCTTCTACATCCAACACTGAAATAATAAGGAAGTCAGGAACAGATGAAAGAAACACTTGCTTTTTAGAGATTTTTAAAAAAATTTTGATTTACTTTTTATGGAGTTTCTGTAGCAAATCTGCATTTTCAACAGGGACTTAATGCTCTTCTCACTGAGGTCATTGGCCAAATGAATACTAGGAATGAGTCTGTTTTGGAGGTAGGGAGTAGAGTTCATGTGCTTCACGCCTCAGCAGCATCTTGAGGATTTCAGAGCACCATGCTCAGTGTGCAGAGCCTGTTCCCAGGCCCGTGTTCACTGGTGCTCTTCTCTGCACGCTTGTTTGGCCTGTGGACCCTGCTTATCTTACTGCTCAACATCAGAATTCAAGTGGTTTCCAGGGACTGACATACTTCCACAAATAAAGCATTTTATCACAATGATTTTTAAATGCTATAAAATGCTTCTGCATTTTGTGGGTTGCAAGAATCCTTGCTTGTGCTAGGAACACTTGTGGACTGCTTCTATTTCAACATGTTCTCTTGGACAACGTGTGGGAACTGTAGCCATATAGAAAACCTGCAGGTTTTGTCTGGACATATATATACAAATATGGACTGACCCCTGCAGATCTATCTCCACGAATCCTAATTTTTCAGCATAAATTAGAAAGAAAGAGACTTGCTGATGATAATTCTTCCAAAGTCTTTACTTTTTGGTGTTACTTGTGTAACTGACCAACTTACAGAGTGAGGGATAAATGTTATGCTTTCTTCTGCTTTTCCTTATCTAATTTACTGAGACACTCATTAGCAAGAAATCTGTCTTTTACCCTGGTGCAGACAGGAACTTTCATGTATCAGAGATGATAAGGACTATTGTAATAATGGGAATCTGAAAATACAATACTGCTGAGTACGTGTGGGTATGTACAACTTACCTCATTGTATTCAAGCTTCTAAAAGTATTAGGCCAGTAAATTTTGTGTTCTGTTTATATGAATTATTTATTAAAATGCTTTTGCTTTGCATCAAATGAAACATGTAAGAATGCAATGAATTTTTTTCTCCTCAAATGAATGCCCATTAAAAAATAGCACATAATTATTTTTGAGTAACTGTTTTGATCGTTGGACAGGTATCTACTTTATAAGCAGCAACTGGCAGGGGAGTAAAGAATGAGGCAGAGCAGAGACAAGCAGAAACTGCTAATTGTTGCAGGTTCCACACCACGGGCAGAGGAGTAGAGAGAGCATTTTTCTGCCAGAATGTAGAGGGAGCGGTAGCATGGTAAAGAAGCTGGGATTTGAGGATTTAAACAATGAAAACATTTCTAAGGACTCCTTAAGAAGCAGTAGAATTCTTGAAGCATATAGCATGGAATCCTTAGTAGGGTCAAGCCCTTAGGGTTATATAGTTTGAAACACTGAGATCTGGATTTGAAGAACATACTTCGTACCGGAAAGGCCTGTTTGTATCCTACAGGTATTAAAAAACACCTAAACTTGACAAATTTGAGAGAAAGGAGCCAAAATTAAGCAGAGGAAGACTGGCATGATTGAAATGAAATTATCTGGTTCACCTGGTATCTTTACAACCTATTCAAATGTTTATGGTAGAATTTGTGTGAGCAAATGTATAAACCCCGAGGCAAAACGTGCTCTAAGTGCTGTGTAAGATGCACTTGCCACCATTTCAGTTAAGTTCCATCTGCTTCTGCTTGGGGTGATTTTGTACTGTTTTATGGACAGCTATTCCAACAGTTCTGAATGAGCTTTTTGAGGATGTAGGTGGTGTTATCAACACTTTTACTGAACTTTTTTAAGAAAAAAAAAATTCACTGACAGGAGCGCACTTTTTTCATGTTACTGTGCTCCAGGCTCACATGTTTTCAAGGCTCAACTGTCCAGTCCGTCTTCCTGGAATGGATGCATGTTTTCTGCAGTTCATCTGATCCTCTTACATGGGAAAGGTGTGTATGTAACCTCAACTTATAAAAAACAAATAAATCTGTGGTTGTAATTCATACTGCATGAACAGCACCTTTAGGCACTGCAGGATTTGGGACTCTCACTGAGCATTTCTACTGAGTGTAATTAGTTCAACTTTTCCTTGGTTTTGCACAACTTTGAGTGTGACTGAGTGCTTCAGTAGTATTGGGAGGTGGATGAAGAGTACTTCATCTTTCAACTTTCTATCAAAGTTGTTTTTTCAACCAAATATCAGTTCTTAGAATATTTACTGGTTTTTTGAGCACCTGATCCTCGTGGACGGTCTTGCTTTAGCTTTGGAAAACAGAACTTTAGAAAACTAGAGGCTAAACTATGATGATGGAAAAGGGCCAGCGTTTCCTAAGTAGTTCTACTACAAGACCAGGTTTGTTGTTTACAACAAACCTTATGCCCACTGAAATTAAGAAATGCTTTGTATTTTCTTTGAGAGAAATGAAGGTTAAAGGAGTCTTGAACTGTTTTATTGCTACTTTGGCAATCTCAGCAGACCCCGTTTAACACCTTGCTGTTTAGCATATGCTTGCAGTGGAGGTGTTTAGCTCTTTTTTAAACCACAGAGTAGATTTTCTTTTTGTGATTTTATAAATTGATTTTCCAATACAGTTCTGAACTTCATGATATTCATGACTTTACAAGATGCCAAAGAGAGCAATCCTTCAAACTGAGGCTTTAGATGTAAAATACCAAGAAATTTCTTGACCTAACACATCTCCTGACAGAGTAATACTCCACATTCCTATTCCTTGTGGTAAAATTCCCTTGGAAGATACTTCTTCAGGTGATGCTGTTTTCTTTTCTCCCACTGAGCAGATCTGTGAATAGTCCAATGGCCTTTTTCTTGGGTTGGTGATAGGAATCAGTTGCTTTCACTTGTTCTTCATTTGTGTTTCTCTTCTCTGAATCCTTCAACCAAGTGCAATTACAGCATGTTAGTCTTTTATACTAGAATATCTCCTGAAAAATAAGAGACTTCTAGCTCTGTAGTACCTGCAGTTGCTGTCCTAGAAAATGTTGGAAGAGCCACTGAGACTCAGATACTGAAGTAGAGTTTTCTAGTATACTAGGTTTGTATAACTTCTGCGAGTAAATTCAGAGGCAAAGTTGATTTTCTTGTGCAGTGCTATTGATATTTGTGGAAGAGACATTATTGTTTCAAAATACTATGTAAAAAATCTCTTTCATACATGCAAAAAGTGTAAAAATAAAAATGAATCCCATTGTATCTAGGACTAAATACTTGTCAGTTTTTAGGTTTTGGAATAAAACAAATTTTGTTGCTAAGAAAGCATGCCAAAAACATTGAAACTACTAACTTCCACTCTTTATTTGATGTATCTGCATTATGAATCAGTGTTACTTGGCAATTTTTAGAATAAAACATTTGCATCTACACTAGCAATTTGACATGATACTTCAGCTGAGTATGTCTTGAATGGTGAACTAATAAAGTGGTTTTAAATGGAAATTGAAATTATGTCTTTAAAAAAAATATAGTGATTATCTCTATTACTTTAGTCAATGAAATAAATATTTGCTTAGGGAAGTATGTACAGTTTGGAAGAAAATTCTAAACAGTTTTAGAAATACCTGTCTGCCTTGCAACATATTCAGAGGCGTTTGGATAGTTTCTTATCTCACAGAAGATTCAGCCTTGCTTAGAGGCCCAAAACAGGTCAGTGTCCCAAAAGATAACATTGTCCAGGAACGAGCAACAGTCCTCGTGATGATATGAAGAGAACTGTCTTGGAGAGTGAAAAAACTGGCAGAAAAATTGTGATGTCTAAGCTCTGGAAGCCTGATTATTGTAGAGTTACTTGCAAAGGAAATGCTGTCATTTAAAAACAAAGAAATCCCAATGGAGCTTAATGTGACATTTTGTAAATCAACTGTACAACTGTATTTATGTTATGTATTTATTCAAGTATAGAAACTGTGGAATGTTCTGATATGTTGTTATTTTGTTAGGGTGAGAGATCATGGCTAACAGTTTTCAGGGGTTTTCCTCTATGGACATAGAGTCTGCTTAAAGAGTAGGAAAGCGTGCAGAAAACACTGCAAGTATCTTCAAAAAACACCTAATCAAACTTGTTCTTAAGCGTTTTTTCCAACCTAAGTGGTTCTATGATTCTGTGATTCATTACCAAAACAGAAGCTGCACCCTTCTCTTCCTGAGGCCCTTCTGTGCTATTATCTGTGGAGGTGCCATCCTCAGTTTGCAGTAGCAGCTTTTGCCAAGGTCTCTTGGTGTGCAGTCTGTGTGGCATAGCAGTTCTCAGAGGCCAGAGGTACTTTCCACCCCACTTGCTGGCACACAGCTGGTATGAGACTGCAGTGAGGTAGCCAGCAAAACAGGGAAGGGTCACAAAGGGTGGGATGTGTCAGTTCTGAAACTGCAGCTTACAGCACATATTCATGGAGGAAGTATGCCAGAGGTGTGGAGGCCTTTGTCTTGGGGGGATGCTGTTCCCCACCTCTGTAATGCTGACATCAGGAGCTTTTCTCACTGTTCTAAAGCTGCAACAACATTGTGCCTTTTCACTGGAAACTGTGCTGAAGTGTTGGTGATTTTTTGGGCATTTTTGCAAAATCCTGGTTATTAATGGCCACCATGACCTGAGGAGGCCTCTTGACAGAGAGGACCATTAGGGCAGAATCATAGATAGCAAAGGCTCTCTCTCTCTAGTGTCCTAAATCTGACCTAATCTGCCTCTTTGGCTTTTGGGGAAAGTGAGTGTGAAAGCTTGTCTGTGATATGACAGCCCAGTGAGAGGTTAGGCAGTATCCCAAGCGAACAAAGTTGTGCCCAGATTAACACAGGGCTGTTTTATTTAGAAATGTTGTGAATGGAGAAATGTTTTCCTTCATATTGCAGCAAAAGTCAAAAGGTACATTAATATTCAAGCATGACTTTCAAGACTACCAGCTGCTGCTTATTGAATAACTGTGGTAGCTGATTGATACATGCTCTGTTTGGGCAGCAGGAGAAGGTGAAATACTCCCTTCCCCTGCCACCTCTGAGAAGGCTCAAGTATACAAAGAATCCTTGGGAAACTGCAGTGGCAGTAGGGAATTACAAACCTGGAGAAAATGAAGTCATGCTGGGGAATACTTGTGCTGCCAACATCCGTGGTTCCCTGGCATGCCTGGTGCAGGTCAGCACCCTGGCCAGCCCTCCTCTGCTCTGCTGGCCATGCTGGGGAGGAGGCCCTGGTCCCAGCAAGGGGCTGGGATACCCTGTGCTGTCTGGCACAGGTGTGTGAGTGTGTGGAATGTGGTGGGAAGGTGGGGATGGAAGGTTCTCATCTTGGTATTCCCTCTCCCTTGTGTACGAGAGTATAGAGCCTGTTAATTCTTACACTTGATAAAACTCTGCAGGGGTAAGATCAGCTGATTGTAGTTGCAAACATGTGGAATTTACAGTAAGTAGTGAGCTTACTTAACCAAACAGGAAACAACTGGCTCATAAGAGTGCACAGTACACTGGTTATAGGAGAGCTGGAAAATCCTGATTGTGGAAAACCTGCATAATTCTAAATAAATAGTGAGACTGGTGAATTCCTGTGCTCCTGCAGAACCTAGGCTTTACCGAAAATTTGTACCTGAGGTTTCCCATTTACTTCTGCATCTAATTGACCTATCTGATCTTGCTTACTCTCCTCCCATTGTGCAGCTGTTAATGTGGCTCCCAGCTCCCAAAAGAGTGCACAAAGGGCACTTCTCTTTTTGTACACTCAGCTTTCTGGACGCATGCTTTATGACATGAACACCTGTGTATACTGGGGTGCTGTCTTCCCTCTCCTGCAAGCACAGATGTCATGCTCAGAAAGTGCACTTGCTGACTTTGCTGACTGCTGGCTTGCAGAACAGCATGGAACCAAATGAAGGCAGCTTTTGAGAAGCTTGATGCAAGAGTGTCTCCCTGCAGCTCTGACATGCCTTGGAAAGTGGATGGAGCTGTTCACTGTATTGCTGAGGGCCCATGGTGCCCAACTTGATGAAGTCATTGGCAGTTCTTTGCCGGCCTTTCCAGACTGGATGTCTTTCTTTCTCCTATCCTTACTTTGGTCTCCCTGTAACTTAGGGGAGATAGCCAAGGTCCTGTGTGTGATGTCATGTGAGTGCCCCTTGCAGCTACTGTTTGTGCCAACATTGTGTCCACCCATCAGAATTCTGTGAAACAGATAACACAAAACTGCTCCCACATTTCCAGAACGTGTAGAAATGCAAAGTAAGGCTCCGCTTTTCAGAGGATGTCTCTTGTCTCCATGTTAGAAATAGGAGGTGTTTATTTTTCAGACCTCTGCTTTTCTGGCAAAGTTGGTTAAAATTGGCCAATGGCTTCAGAAGTTACTGGAGGAGAGGGAATTTATAATCAGACACAGACAAGCTGGCTTTATGTGACTGTGTGAGCCTCATTTTTTAGGAAACCATGGTAAAATATGTGGATAAAGTTGCAGTAATATTAAGGTTAGAGTTCATGCTGGACTGTATTTCTCTCTCAATTTTTCTAGCATGACGGTGTTAGTCAGCCTGAGCTTTTGGAAACTTTTTATTCCATATGCTGAAATTTTTTGAACTTAGATTCTCTATCTTCCCTCATTTTTTCTTGCTGAGTTTAATCATTAGGTGGGAAAGTGAACACTTTAAAAATAGAGGAGCCAGTGTAGAAATGTTGCTGGCTAGATTTATTTGTTGTCTTTTGTAAAAAACTCAGTGTTGGCAGAACATTTTGATTCATTATGGTCCTAAACCAGCATTAAAGCCTTCTGGCTAGATAGATTCCCTTGTGGCCTGCCAGGCGTCCCAATCACCATGATGATTTTACTTGAGAAAGAAAACATGCTCTACATCTGGGAGCAGGGCTGTGTCCTGTTAAGCATGGTCAGGGAGAGTGTTAGCTGTGTTCTCTCAATGTTATTTTTTCACTCCAACCCAGTCTTTTGAATTATAAGGTGGCTATCAGATCTATAAAGACTTAAGCATAAGAGAAAGACATGGAAGTATTTCAAGGTGGAGCATTGCCTGAGATCGATGGATTTTCTTTGCAAGGCTGGAAAAGGCAGAACTGCCCACATTGGAATCAATTCCCAGCTTTTTGCTTGCCACAGCATATCAGATAGGTACAGAAGGGATGAATGGAGAGGTACCTATCTGGTCATTATTTCTCATCAGGTTCAGGGTGTGTGGGAAAAGGCAATCCTGTTGTGTGAAGTGTAACCTTTAGCAGCCTATTGAATAAGGGGATGATAGCAGATGTGGCAGGAGACATTCAGGCTTATTTGCTCCTACAAATGAAACAGCTCTAGCAGGGAAAAAAAACCCTTAAGAGAATTAGCTAAAACAAATGTGTCAGACAAAATTGTGCTCTGAATGCATTATAAGCGCTTACTCTCTTGCAGTGAG
The DNA here is from genome assembly GCA_013398275.1 of Promerops cafer. NCBI lineage: Eukaryota > Metazoa > Chordata > Aves > Passeriformes > Nectariniidae > Promerops > Promerops cafer. The sequence goes on from VZSE01011877.1 coordinate 1,129,114, forward strand.
AAAAGACAGTCAGGTGTTGATAGCATGTAGGAGGCAAGAGCTGTTATTAGTGAGTGGGAAGAAACACACTGAGTGTGGTGTGGGAGTAGGGCAGATGGGAATGAATCTAGAGGCTCTTTTGGAATCACTCATTCTGAACCATCTTACTCTCAAAGCCTCCAGTGCAGAACACCATCATCCTCCAAGGTCCCACGGCATTGCCCTGCTGAGTGTGGCATTGAGAATGATGTTGAGTCAGCTCTGTGCGCAGTTGTAGTAGGAGATTTCAGTGAGTTTAGGTAACTACTTCAGCCAAATAGATTGTGACCACAATACAGAGGTGGGATGCATATTCATTTATTCAAGCCCTCTGTGAGATGAAAAACTGGTAGTATATTGTTATTGAGGTAGTTCAGTGTGTCTGTGCAGTGCCATTAATGAAACTCTTTCCATGCTCGTTCACTTGTGAATGCAAGGGCTTTGTTGCCAAGAGCCTGGCTCTGCAGGATACTTGGTGGGAACCATAAGAGCATGTCCAAATGGCCTAAGAGGAGCCTGAAAATGTCTAACGAGAGAGCTCTTCCTTGGACTTGACAGCCATGCTATGTGCTCTGACAGGAGACATATGGTGATGGTGTTAGAAATCTGGTCCTGGCCCGGCAGACCATGGTGTTGCCTACACAGTGTTTTGAGAAGCACTGCAAGCTGTCTGTCCAGGCTCCCAACAGCCACGAAACAAAGGAGGCAGCAACAGATGGACTCAGTCCAGCAAGTTTGGTACTGGAGGTGTGGACATCCCCACAGTGACACAAATGGGAGCTTGCCACAGTCTGGAAGTAAGTGCCCTGTGAAAAGTGGCAGAGCTGTGACACAAAGGCTTGTGCCTCCAACCATTTGGTAACAATTTCATGGCTCAGCAGCTTGGAAAAAGCAGGAGCAGTAGGACTTCGCCAGGACTCTCTAACCTCCAGGCCTGTGTTGGGTGTTTGTACACTGAAGGCATCTGGTGGTTTATCTCTGAGACACAGGGTCCTGTAACGTGAGCAGCTCTTGGACTGCTGCTCTGGCAGGACCTTTTCCCAGCTGCCACCTTAACATGCCAACCCACAATGGGGAAGTTGCAGAAGGAAGCTTATTTAGACACAGGTCTGTAAAGCAAGTTTATGACTTTGACCAATTACACTGTGCTTGGTATGCTCAGCTGTGTCTTAAGACATGCCTTGCAATGTGGAGAAAACAGTAAAAGCTGGGAGGGTGTGTTTCCTTCCTCTTCTGGCCTCTTAAGGAAGAGCACTAAGAGTTGCTGACTTCGTCTCTACACTGGGGCTGCACTAGGCCAGCTAGAGTCTCCCTTTGGGTATTGAAGGTAGGCACATTCTTGGAGTATAGAAAACACCAGCAGAAGCAGATTGATAGAGAGCTTAACACAATGAAGCCTATTCTCTGGGATTGTCACAAATCCATTAACTTATTCACTAATGGATTTTAATTCTGAACTTTCTGCTTATATTTGAAAAAAAAAAGAATGCATACTTTTACCAGACTGTTGCTTGAAACATGCACCTTCCTGTTTGTTGCCTTTATTTGTTGCCGAATGTGCTTGTAGCTGTATTTTTACTTCTCCTGCTTTTGCCTGCTAACCTGGTTTACTCCCAAAGGACAAAAGAAGATTTATTTTACAAATTTACACTTGAACTTCCTAGCACTAAGTGGTGGTTTTGCTCTCAGGTTTTAGGAGTGGTGATGAAAGGTATTTCCCACAACACTTGTGAAATTTAAATGAAAATGAGTCATTACATTAAATTTTTATTATACTTCAAATGTATTATTACAATAATTGGATACTCTTTCTGAGGCTTATTATGGTGGGATTGTGTGGTATTTCTTGACCTTTGTCATTAATTTTGCCTCAGATTCACACACTTATTTAATGTTTATCTGTATACATGGATGGGTAGCTAGCTAGCTAAATATTAATATATTTATAGTTTGTTTCTGGACAATTGTTGTACTATCTGAATAGTCATGAAAAAAAAAATAGAAAAAAAGATAACAGGAAAATATATTTTCAATTCCAAACTGTCATGTGGGTGAAAAGTGGGGACAAGAGACAGGAGGCAGAAAAGAAGGAAGGAAGGAAGGAATCAGTGAATAGTCATAACAGAGAGGTGAAAACACACATCTTAAAAAAAAACAGTTAAAGCGGTAGATTCTTTCTGTGTTTTTCTGAAGCCTTGAAACAATTTAAAATATGAAAAACTTAGACTAACTGAGAACATTGTATTGATTTGCCCCGATTTTCTTTCTTTCTTTGTTTTCAATCCAGCCTCTCTCGTTATAGCCTCTTAAAATAAATAAATAAAAACTCTTTCTATAAATATCTGAAAGAGTCATTCTTATATAATAGCCCTTTCTTGCAGCAAAATTTATCATTATAACAATACTGTAGTAGTTTTGCTGGCAGAATCACAGCCAATCAAAGCTATTACAATAATGGAACATTTCATGGTTTGGAAAATTAAATGTGTAACCATGGAACTGAAATGTCTCTTAAATCATATTTGGAGATGTATTTTTCACCAAGTGATTTGCACATTATCTCATTCCATCTGAATTTATTTTCATCAATATTTCACCATTGATTTTTTTTCTTTTTTGTTTCTGCAGTAATTTTGCAATAGAACTTCCCATCTGCTTTCACTTTTTGCAAGCTTGATCATATTTGTTCAGGAAGCAGATCTAAACCTTCTTTTATCACAAGGCATAATTTAACAGCTGACTAATGGTCAAGCTGTAAATTGTGCTGTAAAAACTAGCATGCTTAGTTTCAGGAGGGAGTAATACTGTTCTCAAAATTAGTAGCTGTATTCGTTTCCATACATAAGAAGGTGGCTGATGCAGTCATTGTTCCAAGACCTGATATCAGCTCAGGGCACATGAATCCTCAGAAATGTTACCTGTTAGAGAATCATGGGAGCCAGGCACTTTTGAGTAACTAAGGTAGAAATCTGCAGGTGTTTGTTCTCTATACATACACCAAATGTTTCCTGAGGTGTTTGTAGGCACCTGGAGCCATTTTTGGAACTGAACTAACATGCACTCTCCTCTTTCCTAGGAACAGTGTCTGTCTCCTGTTCACAGGAACTTAATAAGGTTTGTAAGTAGAACTCCCTGGACAACTGGAAGGAAAGATAAAATAGAAATCAAAAAACACAGAGAAAGTAAAAATATGCAGAGAAGATAAAAACATATCTGTGGCATGGCCACGGACTACATTTTTAACTTGTACAGCTCAGATGGGACATATTTCCATTGGAGAACAGAGAATTAGTATAATCAGTGCCTGCAAAGCATTCACATGAATATATGGGTTTGAACAAAATGTTGAATGAGGAAATGAAGTAAAACCTCATCTTGGTTTTCTTTTTCAGTCATGAGAAAATATTTTCTTGAGCTTTATAATTTTTATTTATATGGATTTGAATGAATTTTTTGTGGATAAGGGAATATATTAATATAATTTGCATTTTAGTTACATCTCAAAAAGAAGTGACAAAATTTAAACAAAACTATTAGTGATGTTAAGATGTGTGGATCTTTCTGGACCTATAGATTACCCATGACAATGGCAGTGGCTTGGGTGTGATTTGGGTACAGACACACTGAAGGTAGTCCCTCCTGGAAGTTGCAGAGACACTGGACAGGGTTGGTGTGAGTCTCTTTTGTGAAAGTGATCCAGCTACATCAGAAGAGCAGGTGGGTTTATGAATCTGGGTGGCTCTCTGGGCTGGTGCATGCACAGACTGCTTTGTGAGGTCAGGCAGACTCACTGTCCAGGGTCACTGTTAGTCTGGGATTCCCTCGTGTTTGGTGCAGGGATTGCAGTGCTATTCCAGGGCACTGGCCTAGTGACAGGGTTGTTGGCTGCTCTTGGGACGTGATTTCTCTGATCAGAAATGCCATCTTGTACCCAAGAAAATGTTCCAGACAAACTTAATGTGTATATTCCTGCCAAAAGCTTTGGTTTCAACTAATTGACATTTTCTTTTGAAAAACATTGTAGAAAATTACCAACAAGTTCTGGTTTCACACTGTCTGATCTGACCTGCTTAATGAAATCAGGGTTCCAGTAGTTCTTGCTGCTGGGCTTTTAAAAATTTTTTAAGCTTTTTCTTTTTTAAGCCTTCTGCTTTCGTCTACATTTCTCTCTTACTCGACTCATCTGCAGCTATTTTCCTCTCCTTAGGGAGAACCCTGAACCCGTTTCAGTCTCCTTCACAAAACCTACTGGTTTGCTGGCTTTTCCCTCTGCTCTTTTTTCCCCCAGAAGTGCCCATAACTAAAGTGTAATGGGAAAAGAATCATCCCAACCTATTTGCAAACTTGAATCAGGATTATGCTGATATTTGGCAAAGGTTCAGATCATGTTTTCATATGACATCTGGATATGAGTCCTAAATCCTGCATCCTCTGTCTGGTTGGTTCTTGCAGTACTGTACCCACAAGCGGTTCTAGCAAGCAAGCCATTCGCTAATCTGAGTCATCACAGGATAAGATTTTGCACCTTGTGATTCCTACTATTTTTTTTTTTTTTGAGGGGTTAACTTATCTTGGTTTTAAATGTAATAAAAAATTAGTAACTTTTACCCTGGTTGTCACAGCATCCTATTCCCACAAATAACCAGAATGTATTCTAGACTTTGGTGTTTGTAACTGCCAAAGGTAATTTCTTTGTACGGTATTTCATGTTGAAAAGGAATAACACCACATGACTGGGAAGGGAAATACAGGGGTAGTTCTGGATGTGTTGTGCTTCAGTGAACAAAAGCATTTGCAAATCTCCTTGCTGTGATATCGTAGATTGCAGGAACGCTTTACACATATCTTTCTCAATGTGCCCATAACTTACACAGGGTAAAAAAAATTCCTCTAACTAAAACTGGCAAGTGTTCAGAAACCACAACTATTCAGTGTATTGCCTGGCCATTTTAAAAATGTATTTTGCACTTTTGGTAGATGTTGTAATGCATTCAGCACAGTGTGAAGTCTTGGCATGGATGCTGGATTCTAAAATAAGATGAGCTCTGCCTTTTAAAAAATAAATGTTTGCCTGTAAAATACCTTTGCTATTAAGGGTTTTTGGGAAGGGGGATAGGAAATGATTATGATGCTGTTACCACTGAGAAAACAGATTTATTTTGAATTTTGATAAATAATTAAAGCAATGGACAAAGCCCTTCTCAGTGAGCACTGGGTGGGCAGAATTTTATCGTCTTTATATGTTAGTCTCCTTCCCCAAAAACCTCTTAACAGTCAAATGTGCTCTTGTATTGTGCATGTGAAGGTGGCATGTGATTTGGTAGAGTGGGCAGAGGTCTGTCCCACAACACACTGTTTCTGAGATTGTTTCCTCCTCTGCAAATTGCACATCAGTAGCTCTGTTCATGGGGACTGGTTTAGCCACTGGCTGGGGGCAGCCTTCAGAAATGCTGATGGGTTGGCTGATTCTGTCTGACTCCTTTCAGTGGGCACAGACCTAGATAAAGGTGCAGAGCATGAGAAGCTGTGGCTAGCAAGAGTGGGATTTGCTCACCTTCAGCAGGGCTGCAGCCTTGGAGTGGTGTAGGAATGTATTGTGTGGGTGACACACCTGAGAGGTACAGTGCAGTGTGCTGGGCTCCTGTCCTTAGTGTCTGCACAGAATATAAAGGCTATGCAGATGCTAAACTTTTGTTAAAGGTGGGAAAGTTTTAGGAGTAGAAAGGAAAGAGGAGGATTAAGTATGCCCATGCAAAACCTGTAATGAGCTCCATATAGGTGAAATTCCTGCTGTGGCAGTGTGAAGAAAGTATTTGAATACAACTGAAGAGGATTGAGCAATTTGCCATGCAGCTGGAAACTTTCCAACTTGTGTCAAGCTGGAGATCTGCTGCTCCCTCCCAGGTTCTCCTGTGATGTGTTTTGTACTTTAAGTTTAGTTGTCCTTGGAAGTGCCTATGGAACATCCCTATCCTCTCTAGAGGAATGACAATTGGAACAGGGTCTTTATGAAAGCCCTGGGGTGGCCTCCCTCCAGGCTCTGCCAATGCTGCAGTGCAGAAGGAACGGGTGGGCATTTTATAGCTGTGGTGTGAGGTGCTGGTTTTTGCTGGTACACACTGCAGTGACTGTTACAGGACTTTTTCTCCCAAGGAAAAGTGTATGCTAGCCCTGCTCCGCTTTAGATGTAAAATACAGTGTTCCTGAAATATTCCCATGAGAAAGAATCTGGAGAGTAGCTGTAGCATCTTCTGCAACAGAAAGACTAGTTGCACCAAGTAACTTGGCCTCAGCCCCTTTACGGTGCTGAGAATAATGTGGTTAGTGAAATCGGTGTTAAAATGAGGGCAGAGGTACAGGGTGTCTTTATTCTCTTACTGTCCGCACTGAGTCTGAGATTCTCTTCTAGGCTTAAACTAGTATCTGTAACATGCCATGAAAACAAAATGAGAAAATACAATCAATGACATAAAATACTGTAGCCCTTTCTACCTTTTCCTTTATTTTTCTCCATTTTGGTTTCTTTCTAACTCAGGTTGGAGCTGATTGGTGTCAGAAATCTTTCTCCTCCTGAGAGCTGATCACATTTTTGCTTCTGGTGGTCCTGAAGGGCCTCAGGAGTCACCAGGGCAGCAGGCACTGGGTCTGGCTGGCTCTGCCTGGGGAGCAGGAGCGTCGCCTTGAAGTGCCATGGGATGTGGTGCAGCGGCTGCTGTTCCCGCCCGCTCCATGTTCTGTGCGCCCCTGCCAAGGGCAGGCCTTGTTGCTGTGCTCCAGGATGGTCTCCTCATTAACATGGTTTGATCGCGTTACCCGTGTTGTTGGTTTCCATATATGATCCCTCATGTGTGCTCCATCATGGTTACGAGCGCAGGGCTGGCTCTGGGAGCCAGGGAGCTTTGCGGGGCACCTTTGTCACTGCAGCTAAGCCGTGGTGAGAGGCGGTGTCCCCAGGCTCCGAGCCCCTTTTGCTCCTGTCAGCCCTGCAGTGTGCTGCCGCTTCTACAGCTGCGCCGCGGAGCAGAATAAACCTAAATTGGTTTGTTTATTAGGGCTCCAGGGAGCTGTTTTGCAGCCCTGGAAGCTTGTCTCGTGTGTTTCCCTTGCAAGTGCCGTCCCTGTCTCACAGGGTACGCCTCTGAAGTGCTTCCAGCTGCTGGCTGCACCTCTGAAGTGTCCTGCTGGGAATCTGCAGCCCATCCCTGGGCAGCACGGCAGGCAGCAGCCGCTGCTGCTTCGGGAGCTCAGGTTATTGTCCTCCCTTGGCACAGCGCGCCTGGCTCTGCTGTGGCTCGGTGTTTGTGCCTGGAGGCCGGACTGGCTCTGGAGATGTAGCCGGATAGCGGCTGCCTGCAGCATGCAGAGGTGTCGGCGCTTCCGAGGGGATGACTTGTGGCCCTTGAACGTGCTGAGCGCTGCAGTGCGGGTGGAGGTGCCCTGCCGCAGGGCCGTGCCATAGAGGGAACATTTGCCCCCGCTGCCATCCCCGCCCGTGGGCGAGGGAGCGCTAACGCGAGCCCCTGGCCCGGCTGGGAGCTGCTGCCCGGGCTGCCAGAGCTCCAGGCACTCCCCTGGGCACTGCGCTGAGGCTGGCCCCTGCCCAGGTGTGGTGGGGAGGGGAAGAGGGCTCCATCTGGCCTCTTCTTTGTCTTGTGCACCCCTGGGAAAGGAAAGCATGATTTAGCTCCAAAGCATTAAACAAAAAACCCCTGAAAGACTATCCCTCCAGAATTGTCTAACCCTTTATGGCTTAATATAAGCATGCCTGAGGATTGATGAGGAAAGGATGTTGCTCGTGTTGGTAATTACAAGTTTGCTCCTTTCGGTGTTTTTTATTCTGATTGTTCCATTTCAGCATTTAGCCTTTGTCGTAGGTGTGTGCAAATGCATTCTGCTGTGTCAGGAGCTTTACTTAGCTATTCCTGTGCTCATACCCTTGGTAAGATACTTATCCTTTCAGGCAGATCAAAGACATATGTTTGGTCTTTTGGAATAGGTAAGCAGGAAGAAAGAAATCTCTTAAGAGTGATGACATGGTAAAACTGCTAAGTAACAAATACAGTTACATACATATACGTGCATGTCCCTCTAATCATTACTGTCGCCCATGACGCAGAAATACATTGCAGTTGAAATCTTTTAGTTAATTGCAATGTCTGTCAGTCAACCTGTCTTACCAATGTTGTTTTTTTCTATTTCAGTGATCTTCTCACTTCTATTCAAGAGATGAGCTTCTGCCAGCAGAGAGAGAAAATGTAAGTCTTGGTTTAAGAAGCAATGTTTAGACCTGGGTGATGAAACTAAAATGCAGAATTCTTCCCTCTCCACACAAAACTAAAGGCAAAAGAGCTCACAGATGATCGCTGGGATTAATTTAAAACTCCATGTTTCAGTCACAATATAAGCACGTGATGCATTCAGTGTTGAATAGGAAATGTGGCGAGATGCAGGTGCTCTGTTTATTTGTAGATTGCAATGTGTGGATAGATAAATAAGTTTCAGTTTCGGAACAGACATTTTTGCATACTGCAGTGTTTAGAATTCAGACAGCCATGGCACTCAGACAGCAGTGGGTCTGCAGGAGCAGGCCTGTGATGTGTGGAACAGATAACATTCAGCAGTGCAGAGACGAGCGAGCTCTGTGCAGCGAGGGGCTGCGTGAGCTGCAGAGGAGCTCGTTCTGGATCAAAGCAGTATAATGCAGAGCTAGCCTGAGCTCATTAGCCTGGGCGTAATGCCATGCTAATATATCTATACTGCTCCCAGGACCCAGGCTAATGGCTCAGCATGGTGCTATGCTGGGTACTCACACCAGCTGGTGCAGGGATTTCTGCATTGTATAGTGTAGACATGCCATAAGGTTTTCACACCAGCTCTGTAAGCAAAGAGAAATGGATTAAGGGAAAGATATAGCCCAAGACTTTAAAGAGCAGAGATGTTTAAATTTGGGTTCCTAATCCTTGTTCATGAGGAATCCAGTCTAAATGTTATGGAAGTCAAGGACAGTCTTTGGATCAAACTCAAGAACTCCAAAGTCCAAAGTACCTAGTAATTCCTACTGATGTGATTTTTCAACACCATTTAATTGTATCTCTGGAAAACCGGCTTGTTGAGCTAGTCAGTCAGATGCCGTGCTGCCTTTTGAATTTATCAAGAATGAAAAGTGACTGAAAGCTTCCACCCTTGTTTGGGAAACATTTATATGAAATGTAAAAATAATACCCTGTTGTCTCTCCCTCAAAAACGAGGAACAACTAATACATGAACAAGTCCATGGTTGGACTAGCTGGTATTAGTTAATAATGATCTAACTGCCCATCTCTGGCTGAAGATTTTTTTTTTTTTTTACAAAAAAGTAAAAAAAAGAAGCGCTAATGTTTGACTTGTACTTTTATTTATATTTTCTGACTTGATTATCTGCACCAACCTGTACTTACTAAGGCTGTAACTCTAGGTGTAAAAAAAACCCCAAAACAATCTCAAACCAGAAAAGAGATAGTTCATGACATAATTGTGGCCCAGATGCACTTAGGAAGTATAGGAAATTGCAGAACTGAACCTGCTGTCATACCCAGTAGAGCCTTAGATTGCTCAGTGTAGAGTTCAGGCCCAGCAGACTCAATGCACTATTAATTCCCAACATGGGAGCTGGTATCAACCAACTGACGTACAAAGGAAATGCAAAATCTTCCAGTGGGAGTTCTGCCCAGGAACTACAAGTTCTGGCCTCAAAAGAGCAGGAGATAGACAGTTTATGTCTGAAAAGCAGTTATATATTATTTCAGAAAATGCCATACAGACACTAGAACTCCAGCACAAGAGATTATTGTCACTGGGTGACAATAATAAAATGTTTATAACGTCTGGTTGAAATATAAACTATTCTAAAATGTAATCTGGCGGGATTTCAGTGAATGAGTAAGGAGACACAAGTGTGAGGATCAGGACTGGGTAGAGCTATCTGTCAGGGAGAGAGGAATTAAATAGTTTTTCTTTGCTAAGACTCATGACATTTTCCTTTTTTTAGCATTACTGAACACATTCTGGAGATAGATAAGAAATTAAATACCTATTTTGCCAACTTCACAGCTGAGGAAACTGAGGGAGAGAGATTAAATGTTGGATTTTCCATGTAAGTAACTTGTGTCCCAAAGAAAGCCTAACCTGGTATTGTGTGTATAGTAATGCCCCAGAACTGTGCTTCTCTGTCATCGAGGTCATTGATACTGCAGTGATAAAAACTCCATTAAAAATCAAGGCTGATGTGTTCCTGATTCCCACTCCTCTCGCTCCAGCAGTTCTATACTTGACTTTAATACCTGCTTTTTTGATTCCCTGGATGCTTTTCTGTTCCTTGAAAATGTTTGCATATGCTTGTGCTTTGAACTAAATGAAAACATATAATACTATAGTAACTATAACTGACATCTTAAATACACTGATTTAAAATTGACAGTTATATCTTCCAGTAGCATTTCTATGATTTTGGAAACATTGCAAGGTAAAACTTATCTTAGAAAAGTCAGCTCAGTAACACTGTTCACGACTGAAGCAGGATGTGTGGAAATAGTACCTGCTGCAGAATGTCAGGAGGTCCTAAGGTCAAATCCCTCTTGGGAAATTGTAATAAATGGTAGCTCAGCTGCTGTGTTCTGAAATTATTTGTCAGATAAAACTGTTACCTATCCAAGAAAGATTAGAATCTTCTGTGGCACAGATGGGAGCATGCAACTGTCTGATCTAACATGTGATTAAGTATGTGCCAGTACCCAGAAAGCTGTAGCCTTAAAATGCAGCTCATGCAGCATCAACAAAATTGTATTTGCAGTCTAAACAGGGAGCTATAAAGTGGTGTTGTAACAGTGGTAAATGCTCGTGCTCTAGCGTGCCCCAAAGGTTGTCAGGACGTGTGCTAGGGGACTGTAAAAAGGATTAGAGAACATGGAAGGATGTTTTTGTCAAAACAGGATTCACAATAAATATTAATCTTCCATGTGAGTCTAAACTGCATTTCTGGTGGAATCTTGATGATGGCTCTCTGGTGCTTTGGAGCTGACAAGAAGTACTTACTGAGAGTAATATTTTTTAAAAGTCCCTGGCTGCTTGGGCAATTTCTTTATATTCCTACCAGGTCACCTGTCCTTGTTTCCACCTCTGTAGGGTTCCTTTTTGTGTTTGAGTTTGTCTAGGAGCTCCTTGTTCATCCACACAGACCTGGCATTTTTACCTGACTTCCTCTTTGTTGGGACGCCTCCCTCCTGAGTTTGGAGAAGGTGATTCTTGAATATTAACCAATTTTCTTGGGCCTCTCTTCCCTTCAGGGCTTTTTTCCAAGGTACTCTTTGGATCCTGAAGAGTGCAAAGTTTGCTCTCCTGAAGTCCACGACAGGGAGCTTGTTGTGTGCCATCCTCACTTCCCCAGGGACCTTGAATTCCACCATTTAGTCAGTCCTGGCACTGTGGACAGACTCCTTTGGGGCAGAGCAGTCCTTCAGTGTCCTGGAAAGTCACATGCAGTGACCTCCTTTTATTTGCCATACAGCAGAGACCTGTGGACTTGGCTAGCAAAGGGCAGAAAGAGCAGGATCTCTTTCTGGGAAAGGGGGAATGGCATCTTTTTGCCTCATGCTTCTACCTCTGCTGAGAGGTACGTAAAGAGTTACTTCTTTTTGCTCTTCAGTAGCTTTGTTTAATATTAAGAGCATTGTTTACTGCTAACAGAAGGTGTCCTTTGGAAAGGACACGTGCCTCCTTCTGCTTTGTTTGATTCTAAACAACATGGAGAAGAAAGAGGTTTTGTACCACATTTTGCTGACTCAGTGTATTCACGCTCACAGAATTAGCATCACTGCTGTTTCTGCATGTGAAAAATTTGCTGAGGTTTGGGAGAAGGTAAGCAGGGGAATGGTGAGAACAGAGGATGCAAATATTTATCCTCCTTTCAATCATGGCTTTTCATTTAAAAATTACTAAGCAAGTGGTTTGGCATTTCCTTTATTTTGCTTATTGGCACACGAGTCTCAACAGTCATGGACCAATCCTGTGAGAAGATCTCTCAAAAGCATCTGGGATGAACTGTGACATACTCCAAAGAGCAATGGATCTTAGAGGCAATGGCTTTTGTCTGCTGTTTAGGTAACCAGCTTAGAAATAATAATAATAATAAGACTGTATCTGAATAATTTTGACTCCAGAATGACTGATTTCAGAATGGCTTTAGAAGCGTAATAGGAGTGGTAAAGAAGGGATCCCCTTGGATGGCCCATCTGAAAAGCAGCAGTAAAGGAAGGTGATGCAGAAGAAAAAAAACCAAAGCTCTTGGTGTTGTGAGGAGTGCCAGCAAATAAGCCTGTGGCAGATGTGTGTGGGATTTTCACAGAGTGAGAGCAGTGGCCTAAGTATTAGACAGTTTCTGAACTGCATCTTTCCTCTGCTAGCAGGACATCATGTAAACCATGATCAAGCCTTGGTAATTCCTGTGGTTGTAGCTGGTGTACCATGTGCCCCTGGCAACCAAAAGAATGAACTGAATGAGCAATACTGTAAAAACGTACCACTTAAAAAATTAATATTTCATTTTTCTTCTAAAAGACAAGAAATTCCCTAAATAACATAAAGCGTGATACTGATATATCAGTGCAGTGACTGTCCTGGCACTGAAAAAAGAGTTTTCGGGGTCATATCACCAGAAACAATGCTCACAGTTTGGAGATGATGGCACTATTTCATGTTTTTCCCGTGCCATGGGGAACTGTTACTGTAGGGGAAGCTGGCAACTATATTTTTTTTCCTATCCATTCTGCTGGATCACATCTATTCAACCTCAGCTTTATTTGTGTAAATATGTACATATACATTTGCATACATTTGAATCTCTTTATCCCGTATGCTATTCTTAGATGTCTGAATGAATTGAAGAACTAATACAGAATTAAGAAGGAGTTTTAAGATTGTTTTCTATATATATATTTAAACTGTGAAGAATTGCTTACTTGAACATATCCAGTTATAAGGTGTGCAGGGATTATTGTAAGCTATGGATGTGTCTCTGCTGGTATAGCAATACAGATGAGGTAACATGTGATGAAGGGCATTAAGAGAATTTATAGCACAAGTAGCATTACAAAATATTCTTTGAAGATCTCAAGATCTTAAATGAGGAAAAAAGGTTCTGGTTTTCATACTCTAAACTTCTTAACTTCCTTACTGGTATTTTTAATGTCTGATTTTTTTTAAGTTTAACATATTCGGATATTTTATGAATGTGATCCCTCTTCCTCCCTAGTGTTGTCATGTGTTCAAAATTATGTTTTATGCCCACAACTACTTAGTAGCAGAATCTGGAGACTTAGGGCTCTGTTTCATAGTTCTCAGTGAGAAAGAATGGGAAATGGTAATTTGAAAAAAAAAGTCAAGTATTTTTAGTTTGGGTGCTTGGAAAATCATTAGCATTGTGGCAGTACTGAAGGATTTTATATGGCTGAGCTTTCACTGAAATTTCCTTTATATGTCCAAAATACTGACAAAGAATGTGTCTGCATATGAGAGTTAACTCCAAACTGCTTCTATTTTGGCATTTTTGCACATGGAGTTTGGAGATTTCCACATTTTTCCCCCTTACGAGAGTATTTCAGCTACATTCCCTTGAAGTGCAAAGACTTTATTTCTATGCACCTCAGATAAGGGCACCCTTTATCTTAACAGTTTTCTTCTCACTTCCTTAAATGTCATAATGAGAAATTTTTATACCTACCTGTAGATCTGCTAAGTTACTGTATGAGTATGAGAAATCAAATCTTCAAAGGCAGAGACTTGCACAAATTCTGGACCTTCACTTTTCTCTCAGCAGGGCCTGCTGCTACAGCAGGATCTGCTGTTAGTAAAAGAAAAGACAATTGGATCTGATTGGATGAGCTCACAAAAGGAAGGATCTCAAGCTGGAAATAAAATATGGCTTTTATTCTTTTTCTGAGCTCAAAGTTTTGGGTTATTTGGATTCAAAGGGCTTGGTTTGGCTGCTCCCAGGCTTTATAAACAATATTAGTATCTCTGTTTGGTTGCTTCCCCAGAGTCCACGGATACCCACAAAAGGAGAATTAGCAGAGGCAGCAATTGCCATTTTGGCAGTAGTTAGTGGTCAGCAGGCAACTTTACCTGTGCTTCAAATGTAAAGTTTATGTTGGGGATTTCAGAGGGGTCTAAATTAGTTAGGCAATAAATAAAATTTGATGAGAGCTTTGTGCCAATGCTCCTTATGCTTCCTTGAAAGTTCCAGATTAGTTTACATCATTCTGGCCTCCTGGGCCAGCGTGATGATGAATCACTGTGAGAAACCAGACAGAGTTGCTGATAGGATTTCCACAGAAACCCATGTTGAGGAAATATATGCATAGTTTCATTGGCCAGCCCCCTATGTTGCCCACTTTTTAGGAAGAAAAAAATCTGGGGCACATTTCTCCTTGTCAGTGAGCATATGCTAGCATGGTTGGAGATGTTTTTATATCTGTGATGCTAAATAAAGATGCTCACTTGAGCATTTTGTTTTGGCTGAGTCTGCCCTTTCAGGATGCATGTGTAACCTCTTTGTGAATTACTGAAATAAAGGAATTGCCTAATGCAAAAGAGAAATTCCACAAGTATGAAACCCTTGGAATGTTTTCTACATCAGCCATTTCCTTTTTCGCTTGTGCAATGTGTATGGATTGTCAGCATGATGTGGTGTGTGGTAACCAGTGTGTGCAGGAGGCTATTAATCTTCTTCTTACAGTCCTGTGTTCTTGTAAGATTTGGGAGAGAAGTGGAATTCTGTTCAAACACTCTCAGCTGGTACTTATCTGCCCATATGGATCCTTTGCATGCTCTCACAAATGTGAATCTACTTTCTGTATGTATCAGCATGTTCATCCTTCTCTTACACTCTGGGTAATCAGTCAGCTCATGGATCTTGATAGGCTTTATTGATCTATTCCCTTTATGGGGAAGGGGATTCATATCATCCTAAGTGTGCTCAGGGTAAAGAGTATGGTGGAAACAATTAGGTCCAACCTACCACCTGTGGGATTTAAATGCCTGAGGGTGTGTGCTGTACTTTTAGATATGTAGATTTTGAGTTAATTTATAGATCAAGATTTCATTCTCTAACAACTTGCCAGACAGTGAAGCTTGCAGATTTGTTATACTGCAGTTGAAGTTTAAATAAGAGCTTAGCTGAAAAGAACTCTTAAAGGCAAAAATATTGGAGGAAAAGTGATTTATTAAACCTTTTGTTTCCACTGTCTTTGCAACTATAAACTATCACATTATAGAGAGGTTTTTTTTCCTACAATGCCAATACTCCCTCTGGTATATGTAGGGTTTTTTTTTTTCTATGGTGTTTAAAGTCTGAGGCTTTTAGCAGTTTAATCCAAACCAAAGCATCTATATCATGGGACTTGCCTTTAATTCTCTCTTAGATGCTTTTTTCCCTGTATGCAAAATTAGATATCATTCTGAAGGCATTCTGAATTAACATTTTTTTAATCAATGGCTGGATTCTCTGGAGGATTTTTTTTCCATGCATCATTATTTTTCTTTTTCCACAGCAACTTCACAAGCAAATTAAGTAAACAGAAAGAAACACTTTGTGGATTTTTCTTGTGACAGCCTGCAAACCTGTGAACTTTTTTTTTTTATTTTTAAGTTGAAGCTGCTAATTGTAGAACTGTATAATTAATGCATTATCCACGACAACAAGGTTACATGGTTTGTGTTTAGCAAACATGCTTTTTCTGGAGGGTAGAAAAATACATAGTGAAAACTTAAGGAAACACTAGGCTGTTTTTTACCACTTTGCATGACAGCCAGTCTCTCAGCCATCATTAGAGCTGTGTGCCTAATCAGACTGAAAAGATACCCTGGAAATTGGCTGGAGCGCTGGTATCACTGTCTGAGTCCACGGCTCAAACCTGGTGTTTTCACCTTCCAAGATAGGCCATTGCAGGCAGATATTCTCAGAACTGGAATGTTTGCTCTGCTAATTGGCACATTCCTACTTAGATTTGGTAGGACATGCTGATTTGTAACATGACTCAAGAATTTACTTCTTAGTGGGTAATTGCCTCAACTTTCCTTAATCTTTCTGTTTACCAGCCTCCTTTCTTTATTGTGCCTGTCTACTGCTCTTTCAGCATTTGTAATCTTCTTTTATTAGCTGGACATCCTTCTGATTATTTCATATATTTTTCAATGGTTTGAGAATTTCTTTGCTCCCTGGCCTTTTCATAAATCAACTGTGAGTTGGCGTGTGCTGGAAGTGATGGAATGATTTCCTTAACGCTTGCAGCAAATGATGTTGTATCAATGCTGACTTTGTTACTGTAGTCGTAGAAACATTTTTAACAATTTGGATGATGCGTTCTGTATTCAGAATTCAAATGCAGTATATCGAGGGACTTCTCTGTGAGCTAAATGCTTGAGAGCCCCAGAAACAGTGTGACCTCTTCCACTATGAAAATTAGAAGCTTACTTGTGACTTACACAAGTCTTAATGCATTTCCCAGTTCAAAAAATTATTGTAAACACCATAGATTTCACTGATTTGGTCTTTTTGGCAACTCCTGTTCATGTAATTTTTTCCCTTTTACTCCTGATCATTTAATTCTCTTGATTTTAAAATTGTAGTGAAAGGAAAACCATATTGCAATTCTTGAATGAGTTTCACAGTTTTTGCCATTGTCTTTACATGGTTATTGATGTTTGAGGGTTTCTTGGTGAAACACTTACGTCACTATTCCAGGCTGAAATACCTGCAGGAAAACACTTCTGCTCTCAAACAAAGTTTACTCTGGATTTGCTCTTTCCATGCCTCTGTGAAAGTGCTGAAAGTTCTACAGGTGGCTTTGAGAGCAGAGAGATTTTTGTCTTGTCCTAACGATTTTCTAATACTTAATTTGGTTGGCTTTTCCCAGAATGACTTACGTGGTGTGTCTGTGTTCATCAGCACTTAGAGTGTGTGCAGGGAGCCACTGAGCATCACTGTGGGAGAAGGGAAATCTTGCTCTGCTCTCTGTATAAGATTGTGTGTCTATAATTCATTGCCTTTGAAAACTGTCTTATCACAGCATCAACTCCTTAGCGCTTTAATACAGGATAAGCTTATTAGAGATAATCTGTTTACTGAATGTCCTTAGCACAAAGCAATCTAGTTAACAGCATCTTTTGAAGCTTTGTCTTCTGGATATATCTTTTAAACTCATCCCGGATTATTTATCTATATATGTATCTTTAGATCCTTTTCTTTAGACTTGTGTCTACTTTGGCATGAAATTACAGTGTCTGGTGAATACAATGATAAACTTAATACTCTTGTGGGGAAATAAGGCAAACCAACATCAAAATGAGCTAGTCAGAGCAAATAATTCAATCTGTTCATGTTTCTTTAGGCTTCAAAATAATTTTTCTTCTCTAAAGATCTACACTGCTACCAGACATTGCCACAATCTCCAGTGTTCCTCACACTTGTATATCCAGATGTTTCCCATCCAACATGCTGTCCTCCTTAAAGTCTGGACCACTGCTTAAGATGTACAGAAGAGGAAAGGAAACCTGGCAATTCATCCTCAAATGGCTATGTATTTTTGGAAAATACTTACAAGTCATTGTATTAAAAAAGACAGGATGAGGAAAGAGCATTACAAAAGAAATGCTGAAGAATGAAAGGTGACAGCTGTGAGAAATGTAATATAGTGAGCCCATTTTACCTTCCTGACCACTGGAAACTGCTCAATAAAATTCTGCCTTGATAGTTCAAAATACTTTACATGTCTCTCCTGACGCAAGAGCAAGTGCACCAGTTACTGATGAAGGCAATTTTAATGTGAATAGTGCATGTCTCTTTGTGTTCCCTCTTTTCTCATGGAGTTTAGATGTGTTAAACAGAATTACAAATTATCAAGCAGTGTTTTCCCTTCATAGGAAAGAGAATCACTAACTTACCAATATAAACAGTGTCTGAGCATCTTAAGAAATTGTTTTCTCCAAAAGGGCCAAGTTTGGGACATAAAGATAACTGATGGCAGTTTTCCTGTGATGCATTTTTAAAGTGAAGTGACTGTTTAAAAGCCTGTATTATGCACTCTGTACCTCTTGCTTAACTGATCCTTTAATTGCTGAGGAGGCCTGGATGCCAAGGATGTAACCAACCTGTCTGAAACCTCCTGAGGCAATCACAGATTTTTATGCTGCGCTCAGGCTAACTTTGCTTTGGTGATTATTGTATCTGGTCAGGTCTTAGCATGTGATAAGCAATAAAAGTGCTGCAGTTGGAGGGAATTGCGTCTCAGGTGCAAGACATACTAGATAATGCAAACTTGAATAGTGTCTTGGAGGCAAAAATCTTAGTGTCTTGACAAGGCAAAACAAGCACCTTGTCAAAGAGAATTTTTATTTTGGATCTTCCTTGATCTTCTTTCTTTTTTCTTGGCATTATTAGGTACATGCACAAAAGCAGGTGCAAGAGAGATTTGTCTGGAGTTGATACTTGTGCACCAATGTGGTATTATTTCAGATTGTGTTCAAAAGCTGAACAGTAAAGGCTTTCAGTAGGAGTGACTTACTTGGTAACATCATAGGCAAATTCTACAAAGTTCATTCTTTGTAGTGGAAAATATAATAATTGCAAGGGTGCAAAAACTTTTGTGTGCATCAAGAGGAAAAAAAAAAGAAAATAAACACTTCCTTGCCAATGTTTTTAGAAATGTAATACCCATTCTTGTTGGTGTGGACTGAACATTGCTACCCCAATTAGAATACGGTTGCTACATGCTGCAGGAAAGTGGAGAAGTGTTTTCTTCCAAGCACTTTAAAGCTACTATTGGATTTCTGTAAGTCCAGAGAAATCTAGTACCTCCAGCCTGTAAAACAAGCTTCTCTATTTGGCCTCATTAATGTTTAGTCTGTTTTTTCTTGGCAAAATTACTTCAGTGACAGTCTCCACCAGATTGACACTAAAGTGTTTTCTTTACTTGCCATCTGTCTGGGCTGATTGGAAAAAGTAAAGTGGGGCTTGTTTAGAAAAATATATAAGCAGTTCATTTGGCACGAAGTTTGTTATAGATGTATGAAAAGCAGCTGGGTCCAGCTCAAGAGGTTAAGAAAAAATGTTTTATTGCAGAGGAATGACTTTTCATGTACAAGTTCATGCAGTAGATGTGTTCTTTCATTTAGCTTGCAAGAAGCGACTAAATAAATTAGCTATGGCATTTAATTAGTTTTATTTGTGTTTTACCAGGTGACTTACAATATTATGTGTGATTAGGGATCTGATGTTTCAAATGCCAGTCAGTTGCAAGTACAACATTTAAAAGTAGCAGAATAGTGCTGAAAGCTTCATAAGCACTTTCTTCCACCTTAATTCGGCAAAGCACTTGAATACATCAAAGTTAGCTGTTTTACTGGATTGATTCTGGGTTTTTACAGGTTTCTCTGACAGATTTGCAGCTTCTTGGCTGTTCCCTTTTTTTTTTTTTTTTAACATTGAGAAAATTTGGCTAAGATGACTTATAAAAGTAATGAAATCCTGTTCACATGAATGCTTTCTCTAAAGATGTTGGTATGTGTGCCTGTAAATACATGTACGTAGGGAGAGCATAAGCATGGTCACATGATGCTGTTTTCTCCAGCTGTGGGCATTGCTTAGCTTCACCCTTATTAGTATTCAAAATCCATTATGGTTAGAGGTCAGAATAAGTCTTTAAACCAGCTATGTTTGGTCCAGCCTTTTCCCCCCTTCTCCTTTGAGCCATCCATAGTTGTCTTTTGCTGTGTTGTTACTCTGAGACTTACTCTCTGCATTTGTTGGTTGAGCCTCTGCCATGCTGAATGTAAAGCTGAGCAAAAGCCATTTTTCTATGGTTTCTGAACAAGAGACGAAGGCTGAATTCTAATAGCAGAAAAAATAAGAAATAAAAAATTCTTTCTGTTTTCTGAGGGACATTAATTCCTGGTGGGAATTGTCTACTACGTATATTCTGCTTCTGCTTGATCACAACTCTCTCATTATTATTTCTTGTAAAAATTAATCAGTTTTAGGAAGGAAATTATTTTTTAGGCTCTCAGGTAGGAAGGGTCAGACCTCAGTCTTCTGTATTTCTGTTTGTGGGGAGTTTGAATTCATTATTTGTAGTTTAGGGTACATAATAATTACAGCAGAATTATTAAAATGAGAATTTTTTTCCCTCAGGTTAAAATTCTAGTCTTGCATCAGTGCTAAAGGTTAGTCCAATTTCTGGTTCCAGAAATGAAAGAAACTGAGTTAGCCCTGCTGAACTACAATTTTGCTTTCTCTGTGTTTCGTAATCCTAGACAACTATAGGTCATAGATAACTATAACCATCTGAATGTGTTTTTAAATTTCAGACCCTCTGAAATTTCATATTTATATATACACTTGTTAACATCTTTAACTGAACTGGGAATATTTTGCACTGTTCTAATGCTTTTCTCTTCTGAGATTCCATTTTTGGAGGCATTACTCATGTTGAGTGGTAATTCCTGATTTAAATATGTACTACTCAGGCCTCATGGATTAGGTCTCATCTATTACTGGGCAAGAATTTTCCCTTGGTTGTGCATATTTAACATTGCTAACCTCTTCTAACACATGAAGATTGAAGACTGACCGTGGTCTAGGCAGCTAACTTTGGTTTTCTTAATTTGGAAGTATAGAGTGGTAAGGTGAAGTTAATCAGTCCCCTTCTGATACAAAGATTGGTAGAAATTATGTACCTGGAAATTATTTATGAATAGGTGAATGTTTTCATTCATGAATTCAAATACTCAACTATGTTAGAAACTATCAGTCAGCAAGCTAGTGATACCTGTATAGGAATTATTGGCATAGGTTGTACCTGCATCTCCTCCATGGCTGGATTTGCAGGTGGGGTTTTTGCAAATTCTGTTCTTCAAAAACAGATGCAGCTGTTTTGTTGCTTGCCAATATATTGATTTTTTTTTTCTCTTGAGACTTTGATTAACATATAATTATTTTTGCCATTGTGCTTGTTTTGCAGCATCTGTTCTACATGACATGTTTACTTTGTCTCATCTTGGTC
Source organism: Promerops cafer (assembly GCA_013398275.1). Taxonomy (NCBI): domain Eukaryota; kingdom Metazoa; phylum Chordata; class Aves; order Passeriformes; family Nectariniidae; genus Promerops; species Promerops cafer. The sequence goes on from VZSE01011877.1 coordinate 1,150,221, forward strand.
TCTGTGGCATGTTCCCACTCAGTATTTTTCAAATATTTTCTGTTGGGTTGGATGATTCATGTTTTTGCTGGACTTTATTGGCTCAATTTACTGCTTTCACTACTGTTTGTTTTCAGTTCTAATGTAAAGGCTTATTCTTCCTTTCTTCATTAAAATTATTACTTTTGGTACATAATGTCTTTATGGATGAGTCAGTTATCTTGTCTAGATGGAGAGGCTAATTTTCTTTGAAATCTCGTGTGTCCATATGGCACTTGATTTGTCTTCGTTATGCTTGTTTTCTGCTGTCGTAGTTCGACTAATGCTAGTAGAAATATATTTATATAAAATTTATATTATAGTCCTTTAGTATTGATGGCACACTTTACAGCATCTTCTATGCATATAGTAGGACAGGGAGGTGTATATCGAAAACTTATGGCCTGTTCTGTGTGCCAAGAACCCCCATACTATGAACTGGAATAATTTCAGCAAACTCTCTGACTTGCCAGTTCAGAAGATCTTACCAGTGTAGTCTTATGTTTGTAAATCTAGCTAGTTTCATGGAGGAATTTGTAGGAATCTGCACCTTGTTCACTCAGTGTTACTGGTCACTGAGCAGTAATAACATTGCTGCCTCTTTACACAAGCTATTGATTGTTTTGTGAGTTGATGAACTGGTTTTGACTACACATAGGAGCCTGAATTCTTTATAATAAAAAGAATATCATGCAAACACAAACCACACCAAACTAGATAAATACAAGAGACATGATTGATTAGACTGGTAATCATGTGTGCTTTCATTTCAGAGCAGAGACAAATGAGTTTCTTCCTACACATAACTTTGAAGAATGAACTCAGTTTCCTGTTGTAAATCTACCAAAAGGTGAGGGACACTCTTGGTGGTTTTCCTCCTTTTTGCATAAATAATTGGGTATAAACATAAACTTATCGGATAATAATATTTTTGACAGATGTAGTATGGGCAGAGGTGTTACAATTGTTCTTCACAGTGGGCTGCTATTGAGTTTCAGGCTGGTCAGGCAATGTTGAATGAGACTTGAAAGTCCTTTTGGTAGAGAAGGCAATTTTTGCTAAGTTTTCACGTGATAGTTTATGAACTGAACAGACAAAGATTAGAGATTTTTGTCCAGTTCACCCTTATAATTGTGTACTCCTGCAAAATTAAGCCTAGTCTCTTACGGGATGCAGTAAAAAAGCTAGTAAAATACACAGGAAAAGGAGACACTGTTGTGTGTTTCAGGAGACTGTATTGAGCACTTGGCTCCAATGTAGCTCTCATTGTATGGCATTAGATGGTTCAGTAGTGGTAGGAAATACCCTGCAGAGAAACTCAGATTATGTGCAGTGTACTGTTTTAACTCACACAAAGACTGTCAGTAAGGACATCAGGTATGGATTTGCCAGGTTTCCTTATACTGCTCTAATCAAACAAGTGTGGGCTTAGAAAAGATTGGCTGAACCAAAACTATTTGAGGCAGTCAAGGAAAAATTCTCTTTTCTGAAATACTTTCTCAAGCAAGGACCATCTCCTTTGGGTGGTAAATTTGCCTTACTCAGTTCTGGCATAGAGTTCTCGGCTCCTGAAAAACATTTTGGCACCTATGTTCAGCTGTGAACGACCAGGAGTAGGATCTCAAGAAGCAGACTGGAGGCAGTGGATGTTATGGCCCTGTGCCTTTATCTCATAAGGTTTATCTTGGTCAAAACTAGTTTCTATTCTAGTTTTTTAGCCCTGGAAAATAGACAGTGGAGAAATCCCCCTTTGGCTTACAGAAAGTTGTTCTGGTTTTCTTCCCATGCAGCTTTGAAAATCCAGCTGCAATTTCTTGCAGTTCATCCAGATCTCACTGTGTAATTTGTGTCATGACAAAAACCCTGCAGCTGGTTTTGTGTACTGATGCCAACTGAGGTGGTTGGTAGACGCCCCGTCTGTAGTGAGTGATGCATGAGCAGGGATGGGTGCTGCAAAATCAGTACAAAATTTACCCTGGGCTTTTGTTTCTGGTGAGGGTTGTGGTTGCTGGAGATGTTTAGTTATTAGGGAAACTAAATGCTGGTTCTCATCCCCTCTAAACCAGTCTGTTAGTGTCATACCCACCTAGCACAGAGGTGCTGAAATTTGCAACAGGAATGATTCCAAATGAGATGCTCCACTCACAGCCCAGCTACCACTTACATCAGTGCTCATGTGCTGGATGGAGAGAAAGGTTCATTACATCATTTGCCAGGTTTCATTCTCCTGTTTACTTCCCATTCAACACTGGAATATTAGCACTTCCCTACAGACCTTTGACAGACCTTTTCCATGAGTTTGAGAAGTGTTTTGCTTCTTCCTCACCAAGTGAGAATGATGACATTTTCAATTCCTTCAGTATTTGAATTGTATATGTGATGCATGAGCTGATGTTCTCAGGGCTCAAGGCATTTTGGATTTTCTGGTATCCTTTTCCCATCAAAATTTTGCTTGCCCCGTGGTTGAAATCTGAGACTTAAAAGAAAGACTAAGAGGGAAAGAATGAAGCCAAATTCCCATAAATATATTTGATAGATAGGGAAACAAAGGCACAGGAGACCACACAGTAGTTTCATGTCCAAGCCAGGAGAAGCTTCATATGATCCAACTTGTGCTTTAGTTATAAGAAAACACTATCTTCCTCCTCAATTCCTTTGCTGGTTAAAGCTCCTTCTCTGCCCTGGAGTGAGATTTCCATGTACAGAGCTTCTGAGAATCACCACTCTGGGGCTGTTAACTCCAAAATGTGTTATTTGCACACTGAAGTACTTAACTAAGGAGCTTTTCTTTTTTCCAGTTGCAGTCACTGGAGACTTGATGGTAATAGAGCTGTCTTCTGCTCTCTGCCAAGTTTATTTTCCAAAAGAAATATCTGAATGAGGAAACAATGACTAAAGAGGATATGTGAACTGTCTAGCATACTGCAAAAGTCCACATATTAAGAAGAGAGAGGACTTTTGGATGGCTGAAGGGTGCATTATTATGACTAAATTAATCCTTTGTGAAATTGACCAAAAAAAAAAAAAAAAAAAAGAAATTGGCTATCAGGAAACACTTTGAGAAGGGATTTGGTGAAAGTCTTATGACCTGAGTGGTTCCAAAGGACAGAAAATCTTGGCAGCAGCTCTCCATTGATGTGGGATGCACTTTATAACCAAAGGTATTTTCCATCTCCCCACTTTTTTTTTTTTTTAACTGTTTCAGTGTTCAACATCCAATTTGTGTTAGCGTTAGGCTTAAAAGAATACCTACAAAATCGGGCATAATTGCCAGGCTGTTAGAAAAAAAGAGGCAAAAAATGTTTTAAAACTGGGGGTGGTGGGAAGCTCTGAGGGGAGAGCTGAAGGTGGGGCTCAGCCCATGTTTCACACCTGCTTTCTCAAGTCCCGCTAACACTTTGCAAAGGGCGGGGTCTGAGAGCCTCGATGGCCCTGATGAGCCCCACCTGGGAGCTCTCCCAGTGCCCGGGGCTCAGGAGCCCTATTTAAACCCGAGGCAGAGTCCTCTGTCTCTTCTCACGTAGTGCCTCTGCAGTGCCTTGCCTGCTCCATCCCTGTGCTGGTTCCTGGGGCAGGAAACAACGTTTTTGTCAGGAGAACATTAGTGGTGAGTCAGTTTTAGTGCTGTTTTCATATAATGCTTTTAATTTGAAACATTTTGTTTGTTTGTTTTTGTAATTTATCTTGTCAAATGAGTTCATGTCCATACAGCAGAAGTGATCTTTAGGCCAAATTGTCTGAATGCTCAGGAAGAAAATGGGACACCTCACAGAGGAGAGAAAGAAACTTGTGTTACCTACTAAGTTTCAGGCTCAGATGGAGAGTTCAAATGTCAGCCAACTGGGCCAAACCACAACCTGTGATAAACCCTAGCCTTCCATGGAGATTGCTCTGTTTTGCTTAGTTTGGTATGAAATCACCTCGCAGTAGCTTGGAGTTAAGCTCTTGTATCTTCTCCTTTTCCCCTGTGTAATGCTTACTGCACCTTGAGACTTGGAAGTTTTTGTTTTGATTGAACAATATGCAGAGTGAAAAATAGCCTTCTAAAGAGAATATCCTTCCTTGTTCCTTCAAGAGCTTTTTCCCAGTCCTTTGTACTTTTAATAGCCATCTCTGGGACCAGTGGCAATGTTTGAAACCCCCACAGGTTGTAAGGTTTGAAATAATTTTGCTGTAGTGTCTCAAGCTCCACCTGTGTTCTGATTTGGGGATTGAAAGCAGCTGTGAGAGCTGGTCAGGTGGGACTGGAAGAGCTTGACTCTTGAGAGCTGCTGTGGAAAAGAGACGCTTTCAAAACTGTGCTGGAACTTGGGCATTACTTTACAAGGTAGCAGTTTTTCCTGTGTCAAATGACACTAAACACACATTGTACTGTAGGTGACCATACTGTACATAAATACACACTTTTTCTAACAGCACTGGCGAAGGCGTTGAATCATTTATTGTGGTTTTGTTTTGTTATTCACAGATATCATTGGTTAATTTAATAGCCTTTACAAGTTGTCAAAGCCAGTTTGAAGATTCTGAGATTTCCATGAGATTTTCTGTTAATAAAGGTAGCAGAACCTGGTCCTTGGCCAATATTTTACAAGGATTAGAGCAGTAAAAATGCAAAGAATCCTGTTAATCTGCCTAAACAGTTACTGCATATATTTGAGTCATGGGGAATAGCGGTGGATTTATTTGTTAGTTGTTTTTGAGAGAGACATATTTGCGAGAAGGCACTTCTGTATTCTATGCAGCTTGTTGAACACCTTGATTATATAATAATTCTACAGTACACCAATAACAAAATGTGGGTAGACTATACTGACAATTTCCAGGGGAGAATTTCACTGGCCACAGGAAGGTAAGAATGACTATTATAGCACATAAGAGGAAGATTGAGAAATGGAATAATTTAGTGAAAACATGGCCTAGTAATGTTTCTGGGAGAGGCAGTGGGTTAAGTGTATCATGCAAAGGGGGCCATATGCAACTGCAAGCCCCAGGAAATTAAGGGAGTGTTACCAGGTCAAGACCCACCTTGTACAAATGCATCTGAAGTCTTTGAACACACAAGGTTTTTTTCTGCCATCTTAACTATTTCTTCTATTACTATCAGCATAACTGGAATTCCTCATAGTATTTGTTCAGTGCTCATTTCATCCTTTAATAAAAGGATCTGTCTTTCTAAAGATAAGCTTATTTTTCCACCCTAAAGAGAAAAGCAAGAATGCTTGACAGCTCCTTTCTTTCTTTCCTCTACTCACTATGCAGCAAATAATCAATCTTGGCTGAATGACATTTTAGAGAAATTACAGTCGTAAATGTGTCAGTACTTAAGAAAAGTGTAAAATGCCCCTTGCATTTGCATGGGTGGGAAATCAGAATTTAGCTAAATATACATGTGGCTGAAGAAAGCATAGAAATAAAAAGGATCTTGTAACAAGAAAATTACAAGGCAGCTTTTTGAAGAAAATTGCATGAATGGTCACCACTGTGAAGATTTAAATGGGTGGCTCCCAAATAAATCCGTGAGAAGAGCGAGGGTGCGGAATTCTGGGTGGTGCTGAGTGCCCTTGGCATGAGACCCCTTCTTAGAAAATGTTCTTCTTGTGCTCTCTTTGCTGCTACAAGATCAGACATCACATGCCAAATGTAATTCCTCTTTTGTGGGCTGGTCTGCAACTGTTTTTCTCTTCCTTTCTCCTAATTTTTTTGGTATAATGTATTTACCATTATCTCAATAATAATGTTATAACATGCATTGATCCTTTAAACACATACTGTTTAAAGCTTTTTCCCAGTGGCACCTCGGCAGGCTTTGCAAACAGGGATCAATCAATAACCTTCACAAAGGCCTCTGCATCCCTCTCTTAGTTACACAGGGAACTGAAGGATAAGGGTGTTGAAAGACTTGGCCAAGGTCACACAAGGAGTTGGTAGCTGGCTTTTAATCTCAGACTCCTATTTGAGACTTCAGACCACACGTCCTCCACATAAGCATGTTTATATTTTGGGCAGGGTATAGGGAACAGTCTTGCCACAGTGACTTTCCAGGTCAGTGACTATTCCTTTATAAAGTCTAAGCTTTCCAAAGCTGAATGTCTGAAAAGGAAAAATATGAGGGATGCTTCAAGAGTGAGAAAACTGATGTTGCAAGGATGTAGGTTTCTCACTAAGGGAAGCCACTGAAGTGTTCCAACATAATTTGGTTTGCCACCAGCCAGCAGGCTGATGATGGTGACAGTGTCTTGCAGTCAGCCTGTGCGAGGTGTTGGTTAATGTTGCTACAACAGATATTCATTATAACCTACAGTTACCCACAGTTTACTCTGTTTATGTAACCATTTAGTGGTTATTCATTAAAAATAAAATTTATGTATGGTTATTGGATGTGTATTTTGGCAGGGAAGTGACCTTGGCAGAAACATGTCTGGATCAACACTTAGCTAGCAGTCACTCTTTATGTTGTCATATAAAACCTTGTTAAATAATATTTTGTTTCTGTCTTCAGTTGCTGTTATATAAGACCAGTAGTGAAAGTCTCCCAAAGGATTGGTAAATGGAGTTTTTTTTGTACATTTTGTCTATAAAATAAAGAGCTAAGCAATGAGTGTCAACATTATTACCTAGTTGAAGTGCTTGCTATAAACTCTGATAGTAAATTGTTTACTTTTAGATTTTTGCAGGTTTAAAAGTTCTCTGTATTTAAATACGATTTGAATGGCTTTTGGAGAGCTGAGGATAATTCACATTCAGAAAGCATTTAACTTTCATTTCAGTGAGACTACTCACATGTTTAGAGTTAAGTGGTTGGTTGAATTGTTTAATGCTCAGAAAAGACACTAAAAATAAAGCCAGGGAGAAACTGTGGCTTCAGACAGAGAACCAGTGCCAAAACTGATTGTAGCTGTGATATTTTAAAAAGGCACCTTAATGTCAATGTACATTGTCATTGTGTTTTACTAATTTTCATTTACTTGATGTCATTTCAATATAGCTTCAATTTCACCATGTTTTCCTCTGTTTTTTGTGATTTATTTTTGACCCTTTAAAACAAAACCTTTGCATGAAAATCAGTGGATGCAAAGCTGCTATAAAGCTAAGAAGGAATGTTGTTTCCTGCATGGATTGTATTTAAATATTCTGGTAGAAGTTATTGGCAGCTTGAAGATAGAGGAAGGCTAATTGTGATGTCAGTTCATCTTCGTCAACATTATCAATAAGGTCTGAGGGGTGCATATGTGCATCTAGAGGCCCAGACGTGTTACATGGACAGAAAGAAATGGCTCATCAGCTTATGGGCTGCTAAAAGCAGGGGTAGTGCAGAGACCTGTTCTTTGTTGGCTGTGATCACAGGACAGGGATAGGAGAGCTGCAGCCATGTAGCTGCACTGGCTGGCTGCAAGGACTCCCTAGGGAGCACCTAGAAAGCTTCCTCATGTACCTAAGAGTTTGGACAGTTGATAAGGTGAAGAACAGACAAGAAGGGATCCCTACCACTGCTAGCTACTCTGACAAATGAGGGTAAATTCTATCCTCAAATGTTTTCCAAAACCAGGGGATAGCTCCCTCTGGGTCAGTGTCTTCTTCACTGAAGTAAATAAGTAGTTTGTTTCTTGAGTCAGGAAAACCTGCCATAGAGCTTTGTTGTCAGGGGAATGCAAAACCAACCTGCCCTTGGCTTCCAGAACAAAAGGAGTGTGGTCCCTAGTTGTCAGGGGAAAACAAATCAAGAAAAACCTCAGATGCTTGCTTTGGGGTAAAAACAAACCAAGAAGCATCTTTGCTCTAGACTGGTTATGGTAGTCACCATTTGGAAAAGTTAGACTTCACCCACACTTAGCACATGGCAAGAATTATTTTCCCCATGCTCACCAGGATATCTCTCTCTGTCAGGTGGGAAGTGGCTACATGGAGGCTTCTGAATTGTGACCAACACTGCTGTGTGTGCCTCAGCCCAGCACAGGCTGTGGCCCTTTCTGATTGTTTGATGTTAGGAGGCCAGGGCAGATTCAGTTTCTCCCTCATAGGGGGGATGAAAATAGAAAAGGAGGAATGCAAGACGGTTTAATCATATTTCTTTTGAGAGAGGCTATGACTGGCTTTTGCAGGACTCTCTATTTTTTAGACTATAGACCTCACCTACTTGAGTGGGCTAGTAACACCAGTTTCCGTGATTAATTTGCTCTATCTCCTGTCTTTGAGCTGAGATCTTCTTTCTCACTGCTGAATTGTGCTTATCTGGTGAACAGAACAGTTTATGTAGTCCTAACAGGAAGTCAAAAATTACTTTTTCCTTCTGGCCCCTCAGCACTCCCCAGGATGTGCTGAGTCCCTGCTCAGGGCTCTCCCCTGACACTGCTGATGTGGGCACTATGGAAGGAGGGTCTGGCTGCCTGGCCTCAAGCTGTTGTAGCACGTGGCTCTGTGTGTGCGTGTGCTGAAAGCCAGCACTGTTAAGTGTGGCATTTCATTTTCCTGCAGTGGCACCACATCTACCCCTACCCCATCTTTTCCCTTTGCAAAGGAGAAGCATCTTTGTCCTTCAGAGCAGCTGAATTGGGAGGTGTTTCTGAGTGGTTTGATGTGTGAGAAGGACTCCAGATAACTTCCATTGCTTTCCCTATCACAGCATTGCTGTGAGAATCCATCATATTTCCAGTCACTCTGTAAGAATCTCTTGGGAAAATCTTGCAGCATTGTAATGCAAAGCAATCATCAATACAGGTGAAGGATATAATGCAGTGAAGAGAAAGTCTTTACTTTGATAACTTTGAGAGCTGGAATTTGAAGCCTTTCAGAAAGCTCTTATAAAATCGCAATTACTTTCGTGTTTACAGCTGTTTTTTTTGTGATGTGTTTTCTCTGTACCTCATATAATGTTGTACAGGATGTTCCTTATATTTAAGGAGAGAACTATATGCCATGCTATGAATAGGGTGGTGGAATAGCCTTTATCCACAGGCCGTCAGGAGCCATCAAGTGAGCACTGCTCTTCACAGCAAAACAAGGCATGCAGTTAGGAGTTAGAGTCCAGAGCCACACTTCTCATTTGTTCAACTTCAAGGGATCCTAAAGATCCCTTGAATATGAAAAAAGAATATATCAAACTAAATACTAGAGGGGGAAAATATATAACAATGAAGGGGTCATTTCATGTGACCAGATACATTGTTTCTACTACACAATCATGGCTCTATTTTTGGTATCTAGGTGTTTATCTACCGGAGCCTAAACATGCACTTCTCCCAGCCTTTCATAGTTTTTTTTTTTTTCCTCTACTGTTGAACAACTTAGGAGCTGAGTAAGCTGTATCCTGGAAAAACACATTGCAGGAAATGGTATTTACCCTTTGATCTTTAGATCCTTCCTCTGCTGTGATATACAGTAACTTGTTTTGTCTCTGCTCAGGGAACAGGCTTTCTCCATTTAGATTTATGGCAATGGCTTATTGCTGTTAGAGGAGGCTTTACTGCCCTTCATAAAATAAGAGAAGAAAGACCATGTTTTCCACTTATCTTACAACTTTCCATACTGTCTGGAGACCGAGGAATTTGGAATTACATATTTGTTTGATTGCAGAGTATTCATTGCACTGGATTGGCTGCTACTGTCCTGACTTTGAAGTGTCACTCCAAGCACAGCCCCATTAAACTCAAAAGAAGCCTTTGTAGAGTAACTTGGCTAAATCAAAGTAAAAGTTTGCAGCACTTATCCCAGAATAGAGTTTTTATATACCCAGTTAAATGCTTGGAGAGCAATGTAGTATCCACTGAGGCTGCATATTCACCTCCAGGTGTATTACACTGAATTCTTTGTGATGACATAGCCAGGGATGCTATTCAGTATCAGCAAGGGGATCAGAATCTGGCTGCATATATTATTGCGTGATGATAAAGGGGAAAAACTGAAACCAGTGTGGAAAGTTGATACATGCTTCTAGCACATGCTTGAAGCCTTTCTATTTAACTGTAAGAAAGAGAGTTCCCATTTTTCTATGTACATTTCACTGAATCCTTCTGTGATGCTGCCAGGATAGGATTTGCTTTCTCTGCCTTTGCTGTTTCTTTAACTCCACCTGCCTTTTGTTATGTTGGAGGCATGCACTGATTGAGTTACAGCCTCTGTCTCTTCCTGGCAGGGTCCAAATTCTATCCCAAACTGCCTCTGTTGCCTTGGAAATGCCAGATCAATATGCTGAGGCACTTGGTTGTTGGCAGTGGCCTTATGGACACCAAAGCTGTGTCACTGTGATGTCTATCTTATGGGTTAGTGTTTGAAACACATATAGGTGAGCACCTCCCAGGCACTCACGGGACAAGGACCTTCAACAGTAAAGTGGGAATTGGTAGGGCAAGCATAATTTGCTTTCAACTCTTTTTCTACCCTTACTAAAAAATTAACAGAAAAATGAAATTCTAGGGTGTAAAATTGCAGAAGGAGAACTCAAAAATTTTTGCATGAAGTTTGTGGAAAAGTTCTATAACTTCCATCTGTATACAGTTATAGCCTTTGTATTTGCTATATTTAAGGACTTTTAGACACTTTTACCATGATAGTGGTTTTGGAATATAAAGGATATAATAATGACGGGATCACTGAGAAGATGTAGAGGTAGAGTTTTTGCCCAAACTGACTATTATAAAAGCTGTAGGCAAGCATGTGTTTGAGAATTTCCTACTGGTTTACTATTTTATAATGCCACTTAAAAATACAATGGATAAAATTTTATTTCTGATCCAGAATTATGTTCATATGTAAATATAACTTTTGTGCAGAAAGAAACAAGTTACAAATCAGTAAAAATGTCTCTTTCTATAAATTTTCCATGTTTTGATTGCTTTATGTTCTAGCCCTGATGATCTTTAATCTCCAAGATCTACAGTCATGCAACCACTTTCTTTTTTAATAACTTACACTTGAATTTTTCTAAGGAAAAAAGGCTCTTTATACAGCTGTATGCTTTCATGAGGAATTAATGACTTGATAAACATTAGGCTGTTATTGTTTATGCAAATCCATTCAGCTCCCTGAAAAGAAGGCCAGGTCGTATAATGTGTGCATGATCTAGTGCAAGAAAGGGAAAATATGTTTTTTGTAGGAAAAGAAAGAGTAGGATCCCCAGCATAAACACCAGTAATTTCATACAGGGAAAAATTCTCCTCTCTTAGAGAACTCCCTGTTCCTCAATCACAGTTTCCTTTTCTCTTGGCAAAGAATGGCAAAGATCCAAGTCCGAGTAGTTGAGTGAAGCTTTCTGTAGCTGTCCATGGGTCTCTAATCAATTAACAAATTATGTCTATTAAAAGATACTGAAATAACAGTAAAGGCTAATAGAAATTGTCATGCCTTGGCTACTGAAGTTACTTTTATTTTCAAAGACTATGCCTGAGAGTCTCCATTTATTTTGTGTGGAGATCTTGAGAAGGCAAGGAAGAAGAGTTTTAGCCATGAGGCAGTAAAGCACTTAATGTGCAACAATTTTGTTGATTGCCTGTGGAAGGACAGATAATAGAGCCTTTTTTTCCCCTAAGAGTTCAGGAGATGATTATGAAATTCACATTTTCAGGAATGTCTTTATGAGGAGTCATGATAGAAACAAAATGACAGCCAAGGATTGCAAATATATTCCTTGAGGTTGTTTGTGAAAACCTCCACCAGGGCCCCAGTTTTTGGTATAGGTTTTATTTATGTGGGCTGCTGCTTGGGGACATGGTGTGCAGTGTTCTGTGCCCTACAAATTACTACTTCTTGCCAAGTTTCAAAGTTGCTGTTTTAGCTCTAGATGCCTAAGCCTTTGGGTAATATGTGTGCATTTTAACATTTTGCACCCAGTAGTTAATATACACCTGTGAAAGGGCTGACTCCAGGCTGCTAGAAGTTGCATAGGGTGTATTGCCCCAAGAATGCAGTTTTGTCCAAGGGTCAAAACCTGTGGAACCCGGTGGAACTAGGGAAGAGCTGCTGTCTGGGGAACAGGTGAAGCAATGGGAATATAGGGGTAGGTGCCTTTGGGATCCCTCAGCCTGGTTTACTGCTGTAAGCTGGCAGCAGCAGGAGGGTGAAGATGGAAGCAGGCACAGAGCAATAACATCAGCAGCATCTTTGCTTATCACACAGGGATGTTTTCTGTTGTTATTGTGACTTTGCCAGCCCCTGGAAGCCCCTGTCTGCTTTGTGGCTATAGCTGGCCATAGCTGGTGTCAGGAGATGCTGTCATGTCAATCTGGTATTTACAGTTTTTGTAGAGCCAGAACTGGGGTTATCTCAGAAATAAGTTGGGTTGGAAGGGACCGTAGCAGGTCACCTGGTCCAACCACCCTGCTCAAGCAAGGTTATCCTTGAGCCCATGGCACAGGATTTCATCCAGACAGTTCTGGAATATGTCCAGTGAGGGAGACTTTACACCTTGTTCCAGCCCTTGGTCCTCTGTTCCTCTTTATCCAAACCTTGCAATAGTAATTATCCTATAATGAGCTGAGTTACTAAATGAGTCTGGCATCAGTTATTGTAGTAATTAATGGGCCTAGCTGGAGTGGATAATTCTGTTGTGTATTATAAAAATGGAATAGGTTCATCTGCAGTCTTCTAACAGCAAAAGTATTTTAACTTTGACCTAGAACAGGTTTTCAGGAGTTGACTCTAAAATGTAACACAAGGATCACACCAACTGAAAGTCGGCTGATGACTTCAGCGGTCAGTGGGAGATCCAAAGAGATCCGTATCTTCTTCTTTCACTGGTGCCAATGACACAATTTTCATTGTGTGGGAGAAAGCCAAAGTGGTCCTCCAGCATGAATAAAGATTAAGCAATAGGGACATTAATTTAGTCATGCTTTTTTTTGGCTGTGTGAGAGTAAAACTTCTTTTCGGACAATTCCAGTTATTGTTGTCATCATCTCCTACTTTGAAAATAAGCAACATATGAAACAGCCTGAAGTATCAAATATACATAGAAATGATGTTTCCCAACAAAGCAGCCTGAAGTTTTGATTATGGATATGACTGAGGAGCAGTATGGTTGAAAAGTCAAGCTTACAATTTTGAGAGGGGAGGGGTCCCAGGGCAAGTGATTTTTTTCTTTTTTTTGGCTTGGTCATGGTTGGCAATGTTGATAACTGGCGTAGATGTATGTTCTTTTACAGAAGTTTTTATGTTGGCGTGCAGGATCAAGCACCATACAGTGATGCAGTATGTTAAACTTTTTACTAATCTGAATACTAATAAATATGTTAATGGATAGGAATTGGTGTGAAGGAATGTACAGTTTTATATGTGGCCATGGCCATTTTGATTTAAAAGATCACAGAGTAGAGCAGCTTGCAGTAGACAGTTACAGGGCAATTGTTGAGTGTTTTCTGCTTGTCATACTGAATTACATGTAGTATTTTATAGAGTAGTCCCTGTTCAGGCCTCCTAACCCAGAATAATATTTTACTGAAATTAAATATTCTGTAGTAGATGTATGTCTAACAATAAATAATCACCAACAGCCTGAAGTATTTGCTGAGGTATAGCTGTGAAATGTCAACAAGATGTTGTAAGTGCACTTGCCAGAAATTATGCATGAGAAGCATCTTAAATCCTGGCTTTGAAGATGGGATCTAAATAAAAAAAAAAAGGCACAAGCAAAAAAGCCCTACCTCTCATGTCTTTTGTTTTCTATGTGCTTTTTACATTTTCTCACATATGCTCCATAAATAATATAAGGTTTGAGGCTGTGCTTCCATTGTATCAAAGCTGGACACCTAAAATGCTTCCTACTGACCCATGTTTCTTAAGCTCAGCGTATTTATGGCGGGATTCCACCAATTTTAGCTGAGGTGCCAGAAAATGTCCAGTCACAGCAGGATCGAGTTTAGCACTGGTGAATTTTCCTGGCCTGTTGGCCACTCATTAATTTGATCTGGCCATGAACTCTGTGCTGAAACTCACACTGATGTATTTCTGCAGCTCTCCTTGATCATGCACAGTAAAATATTGCTATGATAGCCTGCACTATAATGATGCCATTGTAAGGACGTAAACATCAGAATAGTTATACGGTCTCAGGCTAAAGGTTCACCTTGCCTACTGATTGTCTGCAGCAGTGACCAGAAGTGGATGCCTAAAGAATTTACAAATAGGGCAGGTACATGGGAATACTTTGCCCAAGCACTCTTGATAGCTTTTCAATAGCTTGCAGCTCAGAGACAATCAAAGCTGAAATGACTTCTACTATTTAATTACCTTTTGGGGTTTCTCGCTCATTAGGTTGTGCAGTCTCTCCTCAAACTTACATAAGCTTTGGTATCTGCTGCATCCTTTGTCAGGGTACTCACATTTTGGGTCCTCATGAGTCTAACACATGACTAATGTTCCTTTAGTTGGAAAAAACTGGGTATGGAGTCAATTCATGCTTAGTATTGCTTTGTACATTTTTGGTCTCCTCAGCTATGACGTATTTGCACGTTAATTACAGCTGTGATCCATTAATCATGTTCAAATGCATTTGATACATTCATAAATGTGTGCTGTGTTTTTTCTTCCTGTTCAACTACATCCTGTTGGCCAATGGCAGCACTGGAAAGCAATGAAAATAAATAGAAAACAACTTAATTTGCCTAGTTGTTATTTATTCTCTTGATACACAGTGGCCAGAGTGTTTTCACTTTTCTGTTTAGGAGGGAAATTATGGTTAATATTTTAAAATGACAATTCAGAAAAAGTGAAAGATTTGTAATTGCTGAATGAAAGTATCTGAAGTTCTATCTGGTAGCAGTTGGAATGATGTCATGGGAGAGAGGAGAGTTTGTGCCCAAGCACAGCTCAAATAAGCTTGAACAAGCTGATTTTTTTTTTTTTCCATCTGAAAGTGAGTGAGACTCCTATTCTGGTTGTAAATCACGGGAGAAAGCCAAGATACCTATTGCTGCTGTCAAAACCAATTGTGTGTGTTATTGTGGCCACTGTATTGGTAAAGTAAATATATTTACACATATAATGGAGAATATGATCATGAGTCAGCATCAGGAGAACTATGTCAAGAATTTCTCAGCACAACTCTTTATTCAGTGCTTTTGTGTTGGTATTTGTGGCAGTTTCTCATTAGTCTGGCTCCATTTTATTTTTTGCATGGCTACCATTATGATTCTAGCTGTAATCTGTGTGAAAAGTATTCAATAATCAAATAGCAGTTCTGTGCTTCTGATGAAAAAAGCTGTGATCAAAATGTCCACAGGCCATCTTCTTTTTTGCATTCACAGGGTTTATTCCTGACTATATTCCTCAAAGCAATTGAGGTATCAGAGCACAGAATTCCACCTGCACACAAGAAACTGTCCTGAAGAGTGATCACTTTTATAACTTTGCAAATATGATGAAAGGAGATGAGTTGTCCCACATCAATCTCTTTTTCATTTTTAATTCAAGAATGAATGTGTATATGTAAAAACAATTAAAATAGAACAGTGTTCCTTAGGCTTTATGTTGCAACTATTAGTTCATACCTGGCTAAGCACTGGAGCATGGAATCACAGAATGGTTTGTGTTGGAAGCAGCCTTAAAGACCACCTGGCTTCAATCCCCCTGCTACGGACAGGGACCTTTCACAAGGACAGGTTGCTCAAAGCCCCATCCAACCCAGCCTTGGATATGTATCAATAATGAGGTGATATTAAAGGATTTCTGGGGTCTATTTAAATTTCTCACTCCAGATAGGTTTTCTATGAGCAATTCATCCATGACTATTTTGAGATTCTTCTAGAACTCTAAGAATATCTCTAGATGCTGATTAGCTCAAAATTACTGCTCTGATGGGATGGTCTGGGTTGTTTTTCTGCTACTGGATGCCTTTTTAATCCTATTTCCTGATGAGTTGCTTCATGTTGAGCTATGTGGAAGGGTTGCAGCAAATTCAGGGATGCAAAGTGTAGTGAAATGGAAGATATTTTTGCTGTGGCTCCATGACATATTTGTCTGTGTGCCCAATTCTTGGCTGGCTCTGTGGGCTTCAGCTATGAACTCCATGAGAAATGAAAGCTGGGGAAGAAACAAAAACGATAAAAAATGTTGAATATTGGGTAAAGAACAATGGGTAACTGGCTTATCTGTCATATCACAGCACTGAATATTTTGAATGTCATCTGAATTAGTCTTGTAGAGTACTGAGCATTATGAAATCTGAAGGTATATTTTCTGCAATATCAGAAGTACAAAGGTCATCTTGAGTGCACATCAACTTGAATGTGTAGAGTGTGGCATAACATGAGCTAAGCACTTAACTATGTAAATTGCTAAGATGAGCTCAGTTTGACGTGCTGTTTTCCAGGTGCAGTTCAGGTTGACAGGATGTCTCCTTGGGTGGGTGTGAGATCATGGTTGAGATTTTCCACTTGATTCCCTTTAGGCTTGGGAAAGGGCAAGGGACATCAATAAAGGGGCCACAGACACCTAAAGTCTGATTAGGTAAGGATTTTTCTGGTACCAACAGTGTGAAATGCCTGTTTAAACATTCATAGGACAGCTTCATAGCAGACATTAGAGCATTCACCTGAAAGATGTTGATTCAAATCTATTCAGGCAGTAGAGGTTGTTCCACAGATGGGTTCAAGACTCTTGACTAATGTGCAACCTCATGAGAAAGATGGGGGAAGTAACAATATCATGGCAATATGGCCGGTATTTCCAAAAACTTGCTGAAAAATAAATTCTCAGAAGTCTGTCCATATATATAGATGATGTCTCTAAGACTAATTTCTATTTTACTTGAATATTGATTTTAGTTTGCACCACATAAATACTGTATTAAGTAACTGCATAAAAATAAAATCTTAAAAAAATTAAATTCAAATTCCCACCATTCTCTTTCCTCTGCTATGTGTCAAAGGAAGTCTCTGTTTGAAAGGTGAATATCAATCAAGGAGCATAACAAATATTAGCTTCCTTTTCTGCTTTGTTTTTGTGTGCCGGAGGAATTGCCTTCCAAACTGCAGCATATAAACATGGTAGAGATGACTGTTCATCAGGGATTCAATATAATACAAAATATATATAAACAGGTAATACATAACACACTGTGCATGGGCTGGTTTTGCACTTGTGGACTTGCTAAATGATGGAAGGTGCCAAGAGTGCTCAGACTGCTGTGTTATTCACACAAGGTGCTTTTCCAAATCGGCTGCTTCACTAGACTGGTAGACAGAGACTAACAAGTATTTTTTTTTAATATAGTAAGAGCATTTATAATTGAAACTTCTCTCCCATCCCTATACAGCCACTATGTCATAGTAGCCTCCATGTAAGTAGTGGTTTTTTTCTTTTATAAAAAAATTGTATCTGCAAATGTTGTTTAATAAAATCTTTGTTGGCTCAAAGACATGGTGCCAAAACAGTTGCTGCAGATGTATTAGGTGACTGAAGCTGTAGTTGATTTACAGTATTATGTCCCTTCACTTCTCTGTGTGGCGTTGGAAATGAGCCCACTCCATTTCGAGGGGTGCCCTTGGTAAATTCTTCACTTATTCTGTTTCTACATATTCACTCAGATCTATTATGAGAGGGAACTGAAAGTAACGTAGACATTTAAGAGATGAAACATAACATGGAATTTACTGATTAGGCCCCTGTAATTACAGTTTATGCAGGAAGAAGCACTCCCAGGAGATTCCTGCAGATAAGCAGCAGGAACGATGGTGCCTTTCTACTGCATTGCTGAAATGTGACTTTTCCCAGATGCTTCTATGTTTCAGATAAAGAATCTGGAGGCTGCTTGTACCACCTGCACTGGCTGCTGCAGGGCAGCTCCAAGGGGCTCCTATCATCTCTTCTGTCTGTTAGCAACTCTTTGCATTGCTGCAGTTCTCAAAGCTCCCTGCCTCAGGCATGGGCCCTGCTCTCATGGTGGGACTCTGTTTGGCATTTCCTAAGGGACTGTTTGGTCCCGTGACTTAGGTGTGGTTGCTCTTGGTTTTTACCACTTTGACATAAGAATGACTCAGGTGAATTTAAAACAGGTCAATCAGTGCCTGTGTGCAGACCAGCTCATGTACAACTTCAGCAGAAAGTTACTGAGCTCATTGCTCTGAAGTGTGGTGTGCCAGTCTCACCTGGGAAAATGTCTTCAGTCAGTTTTTTCTGTCTTTATTACTAACCCTGAAATCTGTGTAAAATTGGAGTGTGAAATGAAATCAGAGAAGTCAGAAATGAAATCCTGTGTCTTTGTGTTAATTTTTCCAGTGGTACATCAGCTGTGAAACCAATGGGGACTTACACTGTAACAGAGGCCTGCCTGCCTGCCAGTGAGTAGGGGCTTCTCTGCTTAACCTCCTCACAGGGAGGAAGAGAGGGGAATAATGGAAAATCCAAAGTCATTATACCTTCACACAGATCTTAGAATAGGTCTTGATTGATTTTTTTAGAATTTCCATACTGAATTTTTTTGCTGTTAGGTTATCTGTTGTTGTGATAAATAATTTTGCTGCTTACTCTGGGCTAAGGGTGCTAAGGATTCAAAAGTGGAAAATGCAAGAGTACTCCAGAATCTTTTTTGCTTGTGCTTAATCTCTAGGTTTGATCTTCCTGACAAAATTGTGACATTGGAAATATAAAAAGAGTAATTTTGTTTAGGAGTATTATCAGATTCCTGTTCATCGTTCCCTGTGTAATAGTTCTCTCCAAGGATCCTTTTTCCCATCACTTTTTGAGACTTTAATTTGACAGAGACAGGCAACTCTAGTGCCACCCTGTCCATATTACGGCTACTAGCTAAATCTTTCCTTCCCCCCCTTACCTAATGAACATTTCTTATATTCTGCCATCACAAAATCAATTACAATTTGCTGTTGCTTTGCAAGAAAATATTTAATTTGTAAACTGATCTTCCACTGAACCAAAGGGAAAACAGCTGGGCTTATTTCATTTGGAATGACCTGCATATTGGGGGCAGTGGGCTTTAGCTTTCCACCTGTAAGTGCTGTTTGGCTTGCAGAAGCTGGAAGCCTTGTCCAAAATCAGTGCTCATGCAGCAGTAATTAGACCATCCAGCTGTTCCGTAGCTGTGATTTTTTCCCCCCCCTTCCAGGAAATTGAAAATTCATGTTGTAAAGGCTTGAATTTGCAACCTTGGGTCTTTAACTGAAGTGGCTGAAGTATATTTAGTTACTGGTGTGATCAGTGCAGTGTTTTGTTCGAATTTTTTTGCTAATAGAGACAGTCACTTAGCCATGTGCTTGTGTTAGGCCTTGAAGCTGGAGTAGGACTCTGTATCAGTGTTAGTTCCTTTGTTCCTGATGTTCCCAGCAGCTTTTCTGATGAGGAAGAAAAGTATTGGAATGCAGAGCGGTTGTGCTGCTGCTAATGCCTGTCTCTACCCAGGTGTTATTTGTGGAAAGTAAGAATAAAACCCCTTCTGAGCACACCTAGCATGTTCAGCCCCTATTAAGAATGAGTTTTCAGTGGTCTGAAAGGAAGGATGAATTAGGCTATAAAGGAAGTTTCCAGTGATGTAGATGTTAAATATAATCTATCTTTATGGACATCTTCGTATGTCCATTTAATTAAGCTAGATCCATTCCTGTGAACAGATTGAATGTGGATCTGGTTGTGAGGAGCATGGCAGATGAAGCAAGGCTGCTGTGACAGGTGCCTGAGGTGCAATGTGTGAGGAAGCATATGTTTCTTCTGACATGAATCTCTTCTCACCTTCTCACCTGTTTGGGTTCCCAGGTGTGCTAATGGGAGTGGAATCAATGAAAGTTTCATTATTTATGCCTTAGTTTAAAAAGTGGAGATTTGTTTCTACAGCTGGTGAGGGAACATTGCTTGCAAGACTGTGCTTCACTGGAAATGAGGGTTTTCTTTGTGATGAATCCACTCTTCTGGAATCAGACAAATGGAAAGGAAACTGTGGCTGTTCACAGCTTATTTTAGTTGAACTTTGCTGCATAACCCTGTGGTGAACAAAAGTAGAAACTGTGAACTAATTTTGGACTTCACTTTCTTTTTTTCTTGAGGAATATATGTAGATTTGAGAGTTGTCATTCAGTGCATAGATACATGGCATTTCAGCTGTAGTGCAGTCCTGTCAAGATCCAGATGCTTGTTTCTGTTCTATTTTCCTTTTTTTTTCTGTTGTGTAGTTTTATGCCAGATATTTATCTTCTGATATTTCTATGCAATATCAGGCTGCCCAGCAGTACCCTGGTTCTATTGTGTTTTTAAGCACAATAATTTACCCTTGAAAAATGCAATTTTTAAACATCTTGTGCTCAAACAGCATTCTGCCTAACATGATTGCTGAAAAGTACCATCAGTCTGCAGCATTTCCACTACACATACAGCAACACAGAAATCTATTTGCTTTTGTAGTGGTTCCTGCCCCTCTTATTTGTTGCCAGAAATAAATCAACAGTCGGTATTGGGCCATCTGATGCTCACTGTGTATTGCAGGCCATGTATCTGCCCTTTTCTTTTAAACTACCAGTCCAAAATATTTGTTCTTCAATGCTAATTGCACATTCATCATAGTTTACTTGTGGCTTTTTGGTTAAATACTTCAGTGAATTCTGCTGCCAGGGTTGAGACTTTTGCTTACTGCTCAGCTTAGTGAAGGTTCAAGGGAGGTGAGGTAGCTTATAGTGAGATGAACTAGTGCAATTTGATGTAGTATTTTGGACTTCTTGAAATCATTCCTAGTGATTTATGATCAAAACCCAATGCCTCTCTTTTTTGCTTGGTCCCAGAAATTAATTTAGAGCAGGAGAATCGTACAGATTAGAATTTTGGGGAACTTCTAATATATGTTTGAATGTAAAACATGATTAAAGAACTCTAAGAGAAAAGAAGTCTGTGGAATCCACACTTAAAATTGAAGGACAAGTTAAGGAATGTTCTATGTGAATTAAATAAACTTAAAACTTAAGTAGAGGAAGCCTTCAAAAATATAATGAAAAATTTAAGTGCACTGAAACAGTTTTAAGGAAGAAAACCAAAAAAGCATTTTGCATTTCAAAAGCCAATAAAATGATAATTCTCTTTATAGAAACTCAGAGGGCTCTAAGATAGGACTTAGAACACCATACATGCCATACAATTAAAACATTGCTGATCACACATTGATCAAGCCATTTTAATACACCTGACTATTACCAGACTACAGGTAGAGAGAATGTGAAGTTAACACTTCATACAGCCCAATGAGCCCAAATTCTTGGTGTTCCTATGGATGAAAAGCTATTTGTGCTACTGCAGTGTTCACCTCTGTCCACTAAAATGTGATGTTATTCCTGGAAGGGGAGGTATTAGAATAGATCTGAATGCCATCAGGCCAGCGATTTTGGCACTCTGATTTAATTCCTAGAAGTACTGAGCTTTGGAACTGTTACTGGACTCTTTCTCACACCCATGTTTTTCCTCCCCTTTCTGGTGGCAGTGCTGCAGCAGGTGAAGACTCTCTCCTGTGTGATTCCCAATACTATTAGCTCTTGGGAATGAGGGGTGAATCCCAGTTGAATCATTTCACTTGATTCCAGTGAAGTGGGCAGGGGTTTGGCTGTGTCTCTGCTAACAGCTGTGTTCTTTAGCTACATACAGTGTCTACAGTTCTTTAGTCAGACCCTTCATGATTTCTGTAGGCTACCCCAGAAATTAAACTGTATTCAAGTTGCAAATGTCATCGTAGGCTTTGGAGGAACTTCCTCCAATGCTCTCTTTGGGTTTGGCTCCAGTCTGCTGAGGGGTGAGTGCAAGTGAGCATCTATGTGCATCATGCTCCCCAGCTCCCTTGTGTTGTGTGCTGGGCACAGCCAGCAGCAGCTCTGGGACTGCTTGTCTGGCCATGGTCCCCTGGGGGGCTCAGGTATTGCCATGGGCATGGGCAGCTCTCCATGTGCCTGCCCAGCGTGGGCAATCCAGCTCTACCTCTGCAGTTATGGGAGCTGGGGCTGTTGTGGCTTGTGATATTTTTCCCCTGTTCCATGGTGGAGAGTTTTGATCTGCTTCATTAGAGTTCTGGAAGATGTCCTGACTGCCCTTTCTACTTGAATTGCCAGTTTTCCCTTTCCTACTAAAAAGTTAACTCAGACTACTTTTATTTGTAAAGTAATGGTTTGTCAGCCTGGCCTTTTGGTGTTGTGTGGAAGGCTGTGTCTGGGATACCAGCAGGCATGTGTTGTACAACTACATTTTGGGTTAATTTAACAGCCTCAGTGTGTTAACGTGTTTCTGTAAGGAGAGGATAAAAACGCCTCTGAATTGCCTTTGAGTCACTCAGTCTGTGTCACTAGAAAAGGGTTTCCCTCCTCTGTTTATTGTGACTTGATTGCTGCCTTGGGAGCCTTAGTTCAGTGCACAGCACCTCTCTAGAGACCTTCAGAGGTGGTAAAATGTGGAGTTGTGAGTGTGGGTCATCGACCAGAGCAGACTGAATTGGAAAGCCTGCCAAAGGAGCATTGAGAGGGAGTGTGGTGTCTGTGCTAGAAAACCTGTTAGGACTAGAAAAAAAGGGATTTTTCTGCTGGGAAATAAAACATTTATCAGATATTCAAAAGATAAGGGTATTTTAGTAGATGAGCAACTAGAATTCAAATGCTAGATGCTATTCCATAGGGAAAGGTGATTTATCTTAGGTCTTAGAATAACAAAATATAAACTATTTGCTACCAACCATAACTAAGGGAAACAATCATGTTTAGGCTTCTGACTTTTCAAAAAGCAGGTTTGGTGAACTGTGCCTCCCAGTGACCCCTTAGGGGACTGGAATCTGTCTGCACTGCTCCCCCTCTGTCTTACACTCCAGCCATGGAAAGGAGATATTTAATTATACATGGGATTTTAAAAAATCTGGCACTGAATGACTTTGAAATGTTGCCAATAATGATATTCCTAAATCATATTCTTACTGCTTCAGAGAGAATAAGTACTGAAGTGCCAGCAGATACCTTTTCATTTCTCTGTGACTGGCAGAAGCTGTTTTAAATAGGTAGACTGTAGTCAGAAAATCAGTGTGCTGCATCTGAAATGCTTTTTTGACCTGAATAGCTTTCTGATGGTAAACAACAAAACATTGTATCTGGAATTGCCTGTGGCACTTCAAGTAGCCATAATCTTGCTTCTGTTGGTATCTGTTGTGCATCCCCCAGGCCCTGGGAGTGCTCTTTGGGGTAGTGATACAGTAGCACTGGCATAGTAATTATTTTAGTGCGTAGTTCTCTGGGCACAGAGGAGCAGGTGCAAGCAGGATTTTGGTACCTGATGCAGAGGGAAAGTGTCTTGTGTGAGCAAGTTTCTTGAGTACTTCCCTGTTTAGTTGCACCATCATGGTTGGTATGGTCTATTCTATCCTAAAATATCTTATCCATAGAAGAAATCTTCTCTTACTCCACTAATGTTGCTTCTGAAGTTGTGCCCATCAGCTTTATAGAATTGCAGCTTTAGTTTCATACTAGGTGATTTTTTTTTTTTTCCTCTTGATGTATTCATTAGAAAAATCACTGTTGGTTCACATGAAATTATCCTTAGACTGTTCTAATCCAGGAAGTGGTTGCAGTTGAAGAAAAACAAGTCAGGACTGGAGTGCTGATTAGAGAGCCAGCTCAGCTGGTGTGAGATACTGCTAATGCATCCTTCCATCCTTAGGAATTGTAGGCTCTTGGATGCAATACTGGAATGTTGTATAGGATACTTGGGCTCAGATTGTTCTGTGCTTGCTTGAGCATGGGAATGTGAACTTGGATTTCCTGTGACAACTGTGATGGTTCCAGCCAGTGGCAAATTGGTTTTTTTTGAAGAATTTAGTTCTTTAGCTTTTATTAAAAATCCCCTGACTGCTGTAACTTCCATCTCTCCATCCCTCCCTCCAATCCAACAAAAACCCCTAATCCCAAAACAAACAAGTTTATATGTAGGAAAAGGGGTAGGGGACACTTGAGCTGAAACAAATGTTTTCATCTTGCATGACATTTAGGATAAAAGAAGTTTTAGGACTGATGTGAAATACTTCTGGTTCTTCATCCGGTGAGCCATGACATCAATTATTCACACAGGGCTTTTTATTTATGCTGTGTTAGAAGGCAGGCATTTTATGGGAAGTTTTATGTTAACTTTTGGCTTCTGAGAACTGTGGACAAGAATGGAGTCTACCTGATCTCTCTGGCAGAGACAGGAATAACTTGTACACAGTAAAAAGCCATAAGAGATAAGTGCCTCCCCTTCCCAACCTGCCTCTGCTGTGCCTGCCTGTCAGTAGATGTTGGTACGGATTGACTGAAGTTTGAGTGGAGAAGAGGGTCTTTATTTTATGCTTGTGTGCAGGAGAGCAGAGAACAGCCCTGTGCAGAGCAGGCACTTGAGAAGATGTGAATGGCCTCTAGGAATGGTAGTTGTGCATCCATCAAGTTCCCAGGGTGAAAGTAGGAAAGGAGGAGGAAACACTTGAAAAACTTGGCAGTTGCAGCAGTCAGAGGGCAGCTGAGCCTTATTCCTTGAAGTGTATTTAAATTGTATCCAGAAGGCCCTTCCCTCACCCTGGTAGCCTTGCATATCTGGAGGAAAATTTGCTCATGTTTTAATCAACTTCAGACTCCCTTATGCATTCTTAGAAAGCTGATGTATTATTTCAGAGCAACTAAAAAAAAAAAAAATTTCTTTAATGTGTGTGGGATTAATTATGTGAATTTCAGATTTTTCTCCAGATCTGAATATAACAGTTTTCCAGAACTGTTTGGTCAGGTGGCAAGTCCTACTGCTCATGCAGTTTTCCTTGCTGAATCCCATGATGTGACCTATATCCTATTATATGTACAGAACAGGCAGGACCTCTGCCTCTGTGTTTTATAAACCTTTCTTGTTCAGCTCCTCAGGCTGGCCAGGAAAGTGCCTGTTAATACGGTGATCTGATTCCCATGCCTCCTTACGTCAGTACGTTTCCAGCAGCTCTGCAGCAAGCAGGAAACTTTAGCTGTGTACAGCCTTCCTGTCAAGGGGCCACCGAGGGGGGATGCCAAAGACATTTTCTCTGCTTTCCATGTGAATGCAGGGTCTCTTACCGAATTCCGCAGCAGTCTTGTGTTATTCTCCATGAAATCGCTGAATTTCAGGTCTGACAAAACAGACTTCCATCTGTGACTGTGTGTTGAGAAGCTGGATGGCATACTGGATACTGTAACATAGGAAACACCCATATAAATGGGCTTACTGATATGGTGAGAACATAGCAAACACTGCCTTTTTTTTTGATGTTTGACACTTCACTTTACCATTCTAGATGCAGTTTTTTATCTAATCCACAGAAGTTTGCTGGAAGACATTAAGTTGAATGTTTGTGATAGACTTCTTGGTGATCAGCCCCGCTGAATGTTCCATGATACATATGATGGATTTTTTTATGCAATTCCCATTAATAATTTTCCAGTTAGCATGTATTTTTGTTGTGTTTATCTACCTGTTTGCAAAGTTATGCATAATTTATGATTGTTGTACTAAGAAAAATAAGCTTAGTAGGCTTTGAAAAAGGGTAAAGCATTTATAAGTCTAATAAGATAACCTAGAGTTAAGTTAGAAAGGATTAAAAACATGAGATATAAATCCCTATGCCTCAGGGTATAATTGATGGAGTTTAAAGAAGAATTTCCCTGATGGGTAAATTAGTCTATAATTGCCCCCATAGGGACTCCCTCCTTAAACATCTGATACTGGTGTCAGTCAATACCATGCTTGATGGACCTTCAGACTAATTCAGGATGGCAACTCTCATAGTAACTAACACAGTACTGTGGTGTATATCGTGTTCCTTCCTGGCAGTGTAAACCAGTATTAACTGTTTAGCAATAGTGTGTTACAGTAATACGTTACAGTTACATCTCGTGTGGTGTATCACAGTATGTAATAAATAGTAAAGTAATTGCTGGTACTATGTATTGGCTCTTTGATTTGCACTTTGCAAGAAGTGAAATCTCTCTCCTACAGTGGAATTAAGTGACATATTTCAGAAGAAAACTGTTTTAGTTTTAAGCAATAGTAAAGGGGCTCTGAGTCCTAACCACCTGTGGAGACCATGAAAAGACAAACTAAGGACAGCATTCCTCTTGTTCCCACTCTGACTCACACGAAGCTTCCATGGGTTTTGTGACAGAAAGGGCCTCAGGCAGAAAAGCAAGTTTAATATGTAGGTAGGCAAGGACTGAATGCCTCACTCACTTCTGAGGCATTTTGGATGTGTTGGAGAAGGGGGATCATAGGTCTGAGGCTCCATGGATTAGACCCGAGACACTTCTCAGGAGACTTGAGTAACTCCAGAGGAGTGACAGTGGCAGCTGAGTAAAATATTTAGAGAACAGAAGAGGTTTTTCCCTTTGTGTTCAATGATCTAAGAAGTCATCTGCTAGAAGCTCCTCCTGCTGCTCTTGAGGAATGACTGTCATTGTGGAAAAACTGTTGCCCTTTGAATATGTGGTATTCTTAGTGAGAGTTATGGTACTGCACTGGAGCTACTCATAAGTAATAAATCCTCAAAGTTGATGTGCATTTGTGACAAACCAACACTACCACTAAAAATCCGCCAACCAAACAACCACATGCACCACCACCAATAAAATATCACTCAAACTTTCCCTGCCTACAGATTCAGTTCCCCATGCAGTACCTGGAGTCATCTTATTGCTGGAGTTTTGACTAATTCTTATGTTAATTGTGTATTGCTCATTTGGGAGTAAAATTCTCTCCGTGGGCTGAGAACCCTGTTAAATGGGAGTCTGCAGGGGCTGTGAGCTTCACAGCCCCTCTGCTGTGTAGAGGCAATAGAGATTATACTTTAGAACATTTACCCTCTTTTGAAATGATGTTAAATCCATACCTTGAGATTATTTTACTTTCAATTTAGCTACATCTAATATTTTTAAGGAATGGACTTAGTTAATTCCCATATATGTGATCACTGTAGGCTTGACAATCAGCTAGAACTATGCTCTGTGACCTTTAATTACAGGCTAGATGGTATTTTGGCCTGCTGGACTAAATATTCATGCCCAGATTTAACAATGATATAAAAAATGAGAGTAGAACACTCGCCCTAGTAAAAGTCTGGGTTGAGACAGGTAAGTACAAACACTGCTCCTAAAAATGTTCTGATTTCACATTAAATAGTTCCTGTCTTTGCTCTGAGGGAGTAATTCAAGAGACTTCTGGGTTCATTCCTCAGAACAGATGAATTATATTAAAAAAAGCACTATATTGGAATTAAAAAGTACTTCAGGACCAGCACTAGCTGTTGTTTGAACCACAGCAGTGTGTGGTGACAGGACACACACCTCTGTTGTCCTGCTGAGCAAATACTAGATGAGGCAAGTAGGAGAATGTCACTGCCTTGGATGATGGAGCCCCAGCCAGGTGGTGCAAGAAGCTTGAAGGTAAAAGGAGACAAAGGGAATGAGGAATAGGCATCTGGGGACAGGTGAGGAGCTTGGCTGGAGGGTGGAAGAACTCTGGAGCCAGGGATAGCTCAAAACATAATGAGAACAAAATATGTATGTTCCTGTAAAAACAGTGGCTTTTGTATCCTCTTATTTTCGGTATTCATGGTTCCTGTTTCATTTAATATTTACATAATAATGTTTGCTTTTGTATTCACTTAATAAAGGGTTGTGCTGTGGGAGTTTTGTTTATGAATTTTCTCTTTCCAATTAACCAACTGCATAGTAGATTTGTTCCTCAAGTTTTTCAATGAAAATATGATAGAACAATCTCTGAAAGTTCACAAGTGCATTTTCTCATTCACACATGAATTCATGGAAGTGTTAAATGTGTGCTACTGAGTTTTTGCTATGGACATGAAAAACAAAAGCCAGGTTTGAGTGGCCTGCAAGGGTTCAGGAACTTTGTTTATACTATGAGTTGCAGTTGTCAGCCAGCAGTGTGCACAGGGACAGTCATCAAGTCAGGTATTGCTGAATGCTGGTTGTACCTGGCTCAAAGCATAAGCTGTACTGAGTGCCACAGGAAAACTCAGTGGTGAGTTTTGTCTCTGGACATGAATTCTTATGAATATAGGATTATGAGCAGCAGAAAAAAAAGCAGTCTTGTTTTTACTATAAGTTATGGATCTGACAGCTGGAAGATTCTGCAGTGTTGGTTGAAATGAAGAGAATGGATGTATCTATAGCTGGCCTGGTACCTTCTGCTTCTGCTGTTTCCTCCATTTCACTGCTCCCATGAATCATGGCTATTTTATATGAGAGAGATAAGTTGTTGAAGATGAACTTCAAAATCAATACACCCAGGCTGCTCATACTAATGAGCATTTGATATTAGACAAGAAAGAACGTGGAGCTGCACAAACTGGGTCGCTACATCTCCCCTATAAAGCCACAGTCATCTGGTAACAATGCCAGAGTTATGGGCTACAACCATCTCTAGGTTCCACTTTGCCTGTTCTGAGTAAGAACTGACATTGCCCAAGCAAAACTATAAAATTGATGTAACATGTAAAATTTGGGTAATAGTGCTGAAAGAAGAGTTTTTTAGAGAGTGTCCTTGAAATATAATCTTGACAATATGGGGAAAGAACAGAGCCCCCTCTCAAATATTCACTGCCCATCTTGCCTAGCCTGCAGGTCTAGCAAATGAGAGCAGGCCTCTACACAACTAATCATGCCACAGTAAATATTTCAGTGCATTAGAATGCAACAAGGATATAAACACCTGCTGACAGATAAAAGGAAAATCACTTTCTACAGGGAAAGCCAAGAACTTGGAGCAACTGTCTTTAGGCAAATTTTCTTGAAAAAACCTGTTTGTGTTACCCTTCCCCTTTGCCCCCATGCATTAAAAAATAATAAAGTATGAAAGGTGTTAAGGGTTATTGAGCACTGTGGGTTTTAGTCATTTACCACAGGTGTTGCTGTAATTGTGATTCATGGGGCAAAGTCAGACTGTTCAGTGACCATCAGGCTCTGGCTTTGTGGAGTGAGGGTCTTATGCTACTGCTCTGGGTTGCAACATAAATCATAATGGTTGACTTAGGTATGTTGTGTTTTTCTCTTATATTGCTTTGGGCTCACTTTTGGTTTTGACTGTACTTGTATCTTCTCAGTTTTGCTTTTTAGAGACTTGTATTTTCATGCTGGGCAAAGACTGTATGACTGCACTTCAGAAGCTGTGGGGAGGTTTGGCACAGTTTGTCACTGCCGTTGAGGACTGGAGCACCTAGAGGAGCCAGTGGATTGGGAGGAGGGATGGTGGGGGAAAGGATGTGTGGACTTGTGCATTCTGTCTGTCTGCCATGGGATGTATGGGTTGTTTTGATCAAGACTGGAAGAATCGACCTGTGTTGTATGTGGGTGTTGTTGGTTTCTCAGGTTACTGTGCTCATCAACTTGTCAGCCTGACAAGCTGTGTCTGCCAGTTTTGCTTCTGAATTCTCCTGGACTTGCTGTTCTCTTCAAACTTCTGTACCTATGCAAGATCCCTTGGATTGGTCTCGTTGTCTTGAAATGAGAAAAATTTCCCACTGATTGCATTGGTAAAACAGGATCAAACCTTATTTTTGTAACTCTTGACTGAAGTGTTAATTAAGTATT
Organism: Promerops cafer; assembly: GCA_013398275.1. Classification (NCBI taxonomy): domain Eukaryota; kingdom Metazoa; phylum Chordata; class Aves; order Passeriformes; family Nectariniidae; genus Promerops; species Promerops cafer. Next base: position 1,179,776 of record VZSE01011877.1, read on the forward strand.
TAAGAAGTAAATATGAGTAGCTATACTGGCGTGTCTGGGGCAACAAAAAGTTGAAAATAACCTCAATTATTTAGTCTGTCTGGTAGCTTTCACATCTGGCACCTAAACAGTTCCTTTGGCTGCAGTCATGTTTTTAGTAGATACAAAAGCTTTCTCTGACATAGCGATTTTGAGCAGATTATTTAGGGTTTGACATGGTAGCAGTGGTGTCAGGCAGATCTTTAATCTTATTTCTGATATGAAAATCCCCCAGTGGCCTCTGTAGTGAGCACCAATGGAAAGGCTATCATTTTCTTCTGCTTCAGTGTTATCTTAAATACTTTCACTGTGATCATCTGATGACCTTGCCAAGTATTTGAGGAGAATTCCTACTTAGAATATTTCACTGGAGGAAAAAAAGCCCTAAACCAAAACAAAATCAGCTTCCATTATTTGATATGCTTTTGGCATGTAGCTTCTCAAAACTGTGTGGCCCTCAGTGTAGCATGTTAGCCTCTGGGTTGTTTTCTACAGGTCAGAATGTCTTTTGAGAGATCTTTTTACTTCTAAGTTAAGACTGGTTTAGGAACATCTGTAAGTTCTCTGTAGGAACACCAGTTTAAATGCTATAGTAGAAGCCCAGGATAAATTAACTCATGCCACCTGTAGCCTCTAGAGATTTGTCAGCCATTTACCAATTTACATTTTCCTTTCATTTCCTTACAGTAACCTTCACTACTTTTTAGGCCATTATCTTTTTGATTTGATGTGTATTTTATAGGACAAGTGTATCTTTGATAGCACAGTGGTATGTTGGATGTGTGTAGAAATGTATACTGCTTGTTGAGTGAGATTCACTTCTTCTGTGCCCTGACACTCCCACAACTCTCCACGTGTTTGAATGCTCCTCTCCCCTCAAATATTAATGAAATCCTGTTGGTGACATGAAGGTTTCCTGAAATAATGGCCAGCTAATTCTCTGTCCCCAATTCACTCCTTCAAGGCTTGCATTATAACTTTTAGGTTCACCACCTCATAGAATTTTTTGTTTTACTAAGAAAATAATGTTTTCTCTGTTCTAGCTTGTGGTTTTTTGCATACAAGTTCAGTGGTCATTTTTTTTAAGCTGAACTTGTTGCATGTCCTTTTTTTTCTTTTTCTTTGCCTCTTTAATTTTCCATAGTTGCTTATCCCCTTTGTCATCCAGCATGGGTAAGTCCAGAGCCTACAGGAAACAGCCTTCCCCAGGCCTGTGCATCCCTCTTGTCTGGGGCATTGCATGAGCACAAGTGAAGGGCGAATTTGGAACCTGATGCGGGTGAGCTGTTCTTGACTCACTAATATCTAGGTGGGAGTTTATGCAACATCAAACCAGCTGTGCTCTTGATTAAGTAAATCAGAGCTTTCTGGTTAGGACAGTCTGGCCTAGAGCTTTATAAAGAAAGATGTGATAAGGTTCAAGTATTTACTTTTCATGGGGTAAATTAGTATTTTTTAAGTGGGATACTTTACCAATATAATAAAGGAAACTCAAACACAGGCTGCTAGGTCTTGATGAGAATGTAAATTGACTTGTTCTGCTTGGTGGAAAAGCCCCCTGACCCAAAACATGTCATTCCATCTGTCAGCATGTAGGCACCAGAGGAAAAGAAAAATTAATGCTGTGGCTTTAGAGGAGTTACTTTTGAAATCGTTTATGTAGCACCTAATCTGTACCCTGGTTTAAAAGATAAACAGTTTTTTACTTTACATCAGAGGTAAATAATTTCTTAAAAGTAGGGTAAATAAAATGTTATGGAAAACTGTACCTTGATTCTATTTTTACTTCTATTCTGTTAATCACCAAAGGAAGGCAGAATAACAAAATGGTATTACACTTGGATTCATCATGCACTATTGTCTTGCTTGTAGGCATCTTTCAATGGAACTAATGACCAGCTTTACGCTGCTCTCTCCAGTGTCTTGCTGATGGTGTTCAGTGTTGATTGTTTACCTGATGCATCCTACCATTTGTTCCAGGGATTTTATTTCTTTTTAAGTAAAGGCATGAAATAAATAAAAAAAAGGCCATTTAGGAAATACCTAAAATATATTCTACTGCACTTAGCAAAAACATTGAACAAACACTTGGATAAAAGATCGCCTCTATCATGAAGAATTTATTTTTACAGAAATGAGATAATTTAAATTCATTATTTCTAAAATGTAAAAATAACATTTTCCTGGCTTTTTTGGTGACAAACTTCCACAAAAGAGACGTGTTCAGCTCTGATGCAGTTTCTCAAAACAGCTGAATCTCAATGTGCATGATTTCCTCTATTAATTAATGTTATTACACAAAAATAATAATCAAAAATGGTTTTACTTAACCACTTTGTACAAACACTTATCTTGGTGAGATTTTTGTCCTGCAGATTATGTAATATCACAGGCATTCATGGCTGTTTACAGGACAAACATGGTGTCATTCTATCCTTGGAGGCTAAATCCCAATATTTACATGAACTGTGCTGGAATAATGAACATAGGTATAGGCTCATTTTTGAGGAGAACAGCATACCAGCTGTGGCCTTGAAATTTACAGCTTAATCCTGCTATCTTCTTACAGTTGAACACCAGTTTGAAACAAAGTGTATCTTCTAAATGGTTGTTTGGAAGGAGATTCAGGCTTGAATTATGAAGCTACAAGCTTTGAAGTATGTTAGTGAGTAGATTGTGGTGGTTATCTTAGCACGTGTTCAGCATGAGGCTAAAATAGTCACTTTGCAGCCTTGGCAGAGCTTTTGTTCTGGCCTACCTACAGCTACCTAGAACTCTGTAAAGTTTTATCTTACAAGACCTACAGGATGCATCTTCAGATCCATTTCAGGGTAGCACTTCAATGTGGAGGTTTTGTTTAAAAACTTCATTGGATTTTGACAGTTGTTTAGTGGCTTCCAATAGAAGCATTGGTGCTTCCTTACACTTTTCTTAATGCAGTATCACAATTTTAGCATCACCTGGCACAGAGAATTTATGAAAACAGAGTTGGAGGGAGGAAGTGTAAGTGCTGGTTTAACAGGTGGTTCTAAGTGGAAAAACATGTAGCTCTGTAGTCTGTGTTCATATCCTACAAGCTGTGCAGGAAGGACATGTTATTGGAGTTGGAGGGATGAATTTTACTCTTGTCTCTAAAGGGGTCTGAACAAAAATTTTATTCCAGAGCTTTTTAAACAGTTATAGGAGGTTCTGTTACTTGTTATACCTTCTTCAAAGACTTCATGCATCTCATCTTATTCCAAGGGATAATTCACCCATTCACCAACATCCCTTTACAAAGGAGCAAAAAAGTTAACCGGATATTTGTGGAATATATTATAGTTTAGAGGGCTTCATGGTCAGTTCTAATATTCCTTCAGTTCTTCTCTTAATGTATCAAGCTTGCAGCATTTCTGAAATACAATCACCTGCTTTTCTGAAGAATGTTCTCAACTGTTTCTAATACCTGATTGCATTTAAGTATGTCCATGAGAATGTATGAGCATTCATTGAAAACTTATACCCTCATATTGCTAAGACTCCTTTCCTCCAATGAATTAACTTCAGAATTTGCCTGGATAACTGCACAGGTTATATTCAGGGAAATTTGATTTAAAATCTTAGACTAAGCTAGGACTTTGTAAGTAATCTGTGCAGTAGCAATGCTTCTCTTACTGCATGCTTACATTTACTTTTTCTATCCCTTGTGCAGGTCTTTGCTATTCAGTGAAGCATGTTGAGCATGCTAAAGGTTAACCCCACGAATAAATGTGTTGCTGAATAAGGGAGATGATCTGAACTGCTGCCAGAACTTTGTAATTTGCAAATCCACCCTTTACCTGTGGTAGTGATTTTATCATATGACAGAACTAAAAATATCTCCCTCAGAAGGGAATATCCACTCTTTCATCTGCTCTAATGTAATTGCTTCAAGAACAAGTACTACTTTCTGCAAGTTGATGACCGTCCCATAGGTAATGAATTGATAGTGAATTCAATCCCTACTGGGCACCTAAGGCTTCCACACAAGTACCACAGAATATTCTAATGGACACCCAGAGGGCACTATTCACTGGGCACTAAAAAGAAACTCTGAAATGGTTTGATCCTTTCTCTCCATGTTTTTAGGCAGCTTGTGATGGTTGTGCTCCTTTTGTGGGCATGTAGCATTTCTTGTCATAGGAGTTTGGAGTTTTAAACTGTTATTAAAGGGATAGAAAAGAAAACATGACTTCTAAGGCCATAGTTATTCCCTGTCTGTCACAGCAAACTAATTAGCGTATTTCCATCCCCTTTGGAATGTGCTGTTCAGGTGAGTTTTCTTTTTTTGCCTTGTGAAATAATTACTTTGATGAATATGCAAGGTTTGGTCTGTAACTCCTGAGGCCCCATTACAAAGTTCAGATACCTTTTCACTCTAAATATCCATTTTGCTTATCAACATCTTGTATGCAGTTTGTCAGTTCATATTATTCATCAACAAAATTTGCATATGATATTAGTTTAAAAAGCCCACAACAAGAAGTCCCCTAGGATTCTCACATGAACGTTAAAGCAAATGTGATGCATCTGAGAGGATGCATTTTGAAGTGGTAAAGTCTAATTTTAATTACAGTGAGAGAGTATCCTGATATATTTCCGCACTTGGACTTCATATGTATTTATAAAATGTGAAATAAAGGTTTAAATTAGGCACATAGGTTTCCACCTTCACAAAATAAAGTTGAATGTAGTTATGCCATGTGTGCGGACATCCCTATGAAACAGGAATTTTCTTCCTTGTGCTTTGAAATTGTCTTAAATTATTTCTGATATGTGCTGGGAATTCTTTTCTGAAGATGGAGCAAAACCAGATCTGCCTTGATGGCCTAGCAGCATTTTAAGCAAGACAATGGAAAGAGCCTATCCTAGACTCCCTACAGGCAGCAGCCTGGTTCTTGAAGTTGTTTTCTCTGTGAGTTGTGAGATCAAAGATTATTTGTGACCTTCCACAAAAACCAGAAAGCAGTCTATGTCTGGCAGCATCAATGTCAAACAGGCTCAAACTGAAGTTCAAAAGCTAAGATGGAACCCTATCTGTAATATTTTCTGGTTTAGGTAGAAGAGGAAGAAGCTGAAAAATTGTGCTTCTCTTGCTTCCTGTGTAGGAAAGCAGGTGTAGGAAACCTGGGGTACAACTCAGCGAGGAGTTTTCCTTTGTCATAAATAGCAAAAAGAAAGGGCTAAGTATCTTTCTAACCTCTGCAGTCAGTGACTTCAAGATTTATTTCACGTGGTTATCATAGGTTCATGGTGAATTCTGTTCTGTGCATGCCAGGTATATCTTTCTAGAGCTGTCTTTGTGATACTTGGTTTTGTTTGGTCTAGAATCCTTACTAACAAAGGAATAATGTAACAAATACTTGGAATTTTTGTCCCTGCTGTTTACTAGATTAATTTTTTTTTTTGAGTCTCCAGACACATCTGTCTAGCTCTGCTAAAGTGCAGTGTTTATAGTACAGCTGCAATTCTCATATTTTTGTGGCTTCTGTTTTGCAAATAGGGTGACACTGGTAGCTCATATGCAGTTTTCAAGTAATAATGTTACTCTGTGTGCATTCCAGCAAGTCTGGCCAAGTGTATTTCCTCTGTGAGATCACAGACTACTGTGCACAGTCTTCACTTCCTCATTCAACTTGCTTTTATTTCTTTCTTTCTCTCTCCCTCCTGTTTTTAAAAAACTACTTTCTGAACTGTATTTAGTTTCTTAATTACTGATTATCACCACTAGTTTTTTCGTGTATGTACTGTCCCTGTTTTTTCTGCTGCAGACAAAACAAAATACCAATTGCTGCAGGTGTTGCTTCCTTCTGGAATGACTTTGAGTAGTGGCTGTCTCTTTACTGCCCTACATGTATGGGCCAAAATCTGACAGTTATGAAAGATGCCCTTTTTTTTTCTGGATAAAAGTATTCTACCAGTATCAAATTGAAAAGCAAGCATTCTATTTTGTTGATCAATGAAATTTCCGTAATATTCTAGTTCTTGTGGTTTTGGACAAAAACATTTGACTTTTGTTCTTTGATAGCCAGATGCTTTTTCTCTCGTTTATTTCATTTAAGTGGTGTGTGTTGGGAGGGAGACAGTGGCATATTGTCATTATTTAGGAGAATTCCTAATATGTCATGCTTTAAATTTTGTGAAAATAATTTTCATTTTGCATGTTTTTCTCTGAAAGTCTGTTTGCTCTATGTATGAAAGCATTGTAAAGTGTCCTTGTTGTGTGAAGTTAAAAAGAAATTATTTTCACCAACATTGAAAAATACCATGGTTTATGCAAGATCTTAGGAGGTGTATAATCTAGTGTTTAAGAACTGGCTGAAGATTTGAGATAAGGTGGATCAATTTACCACTTGAGTGTGGATTTGCTGTTTGGATGAGGGCTGCTTCTGCTTCATTTCCTTACTGCAGTGTGTTTATGGTTACACAGGGTGCTGTGATTAATGTTTGCCAGGTGCTCTAACATTGCTGTGAAGGGAGACATCTAAATATTAGCAGTATCCAACAGAGTACCAGTGTGTCTGAGAAGCAGAGAATCTGATTATAGAAATGTCCAATGACTCTGAGTGTACAACAATGTGCCTGCAGAAGAAGCATCTTCACACTTGATGAACTTACACCCATGAAAAATGAGATTTCATCTTATTTAAAAGGATGATGGCAACTGGGCTTATCTACATCACCTCTGTCTTCATAATTCCCAATAATCTCTTTGTCTGAGGGTCCCCCAGGTTAATCTGCATATGGCAAAAAGAGATACACCTCAACATAGGTGAACACTGGCCATGAGACTTGAGCAAAAGGAACCTATATCCTTCACTCATATTTATGCCCCTCTCTCATCTTCTGCTCCTTTGTATAGTCACACCAGGTCAAGTCCCCAGCTGTGTGTAGGGCCTGGTGATACTGGCCTCAGGTAAGTGATGAAAGTCACGGTCATTGACCTGCTCCTGTCCCAGAATCCTCTGTGTACAGATACCCGTAGGGTATAGGAGACCCTTTTTCCAACCTAGAACTTATTGCTCTGGAACACGTTTGCTTAGGTTTGTTATATGTTGTAGAAATTATCAGAGTGCATTTCTAATAGAAGAATGCAATTTTTCCATGTAAAGTCTACCTTCTGGACCAGGAAATCATTAAAACTTTGAGGAAGCAAAATGGGCTCCTAGTATGTGTTTTAAAAAAACCCCCAAAAGATAGATTGATAGCTCTGGCAATACCTGTATCACAGTAATTAGCTTAGAAGAATTTTCCTGTGAATATTAGCTATAGCAGAGACTTACTAGATGAAATCTGAATTGTTAAAATGTCCTGGAAAACAGAGGGGGAAAGTCTGTTGTCTTAACATGCCCTTGGATGTGTTTAACAGCTTCTACTGTTGTGAATTGTTTCTAGAGGGCCAAATGACATGCCCAGGTATTTCCTTAAGAACTTTTTCAGTTTCCTGAGTCTGGCATTTTGCAGTAGCATTGCTCCAAGCATTTAATTGGTCTCCCTTATGTATCTGGCAATTCTCTCCATAAGTTCAAAATTTTTGTTTGCATTACCTCCCACTCTCAGTAACAAGAGATGTATACCTGCAAATACTTTTATTTTTTATTTTTATTTTTGTTTTTACTCCATTCTTGCATGTTAAACTAAACTTGTGAAACTTCAGAGCCAGTCAGGCCATTTCTACACCCTGGTGCTACCTAATCTTGTGTTCTTTGGCTGTGAAAATTTCACATTTGGGCAGAATAACTTGGCAGAATTTTCAAGCATTTTGACTGTGCTTATATTCAGCTGTGGAAGTAATCTCACATAAGGAGCATGGTTTCATGTCTGCTCTGGGACCTGGAACTATCAGCACCTGTTTATACCTCTGGAAAAACTTGTTAAAGTCTGCACCATTCTTCATGGCTCAGTGATAAATCCCGTGGTGGCAGTACCCAAAGCTGCAGCTTTGAACACGACCTTCTCTTTGAAAGTGCTTCTCAGATTTGTTCTTAATTAATGTCTTCAAAGTTTAAGTTTGTCACTTTATCTGTGAGCTCGTTTTGCTTATGAGTCTGCCGCTGAGCTCAGTAACATTAAACACCGCTGTCAAAAGCTGATTGATTGCTGCTTTCCATGAAGTTGGATACAGGCCACCCAGTGGGTGATACTTTTGCATTTGGTGCACTTTTCCCTGTTGCTCTGTTTCTGGCTCCTTGATGATAATTTCTTGCTTTCTTGTCTAATTCTCTAGGTCTGTGCAGAGCTACTGGAGCTACACAGATTAAACCCTCATCAGATTGCCTCCCTTTTTGTCCTCACCTCTAGATAATTCTAAACTTTTTTGGTACTCTGCATTCCTAAAGGTTCATTTTTCTCCTTTTTAATTTTAGCCACAGTATTTTTCAAAACTGTACAACAGAAAAGAAATATCCTGCCAAGTAGAATGCAATGCTCTGTGGATGGCACAGAGGACATGGGAACTGCGGAGTCTCATGTGCCTTTCTGCAAAACAGCCACAGCAGCAATCAGGGATGTCCTGCAGCTTCTTCCAGCTTCTCTGGGGATGTTTATGAGCTTTCCATCTCAAAGGCTTTTTTTCCAAGGTTTCTACCTTTTCTGTTACAATTTTCTCTTAAATGATATGCCTGTATGATAAAAAGGAGGATGAGTTGCCTTTACCTCTCATGGAGCTGTTTATAAAGGAACAACTTTTTACCTGTAGGGGAGAAGTTCCATCTGGATGGTGGGAGAAGTTAGAGATTGTTCATTTGCATGCTAGAAATCAGTTTCACTAGCTATTTTACTGTCCATCTTTATATTCCAGCAAGAGTAGGAATTTTTAAAGATCCTGTCTTTGTGTGAACAAGCTGGATGCCACATGGATGTTGCTTTAAAAATATCTGCAAAGACTTCAAACGAAAACTTAGATTCTTTACCCTAAGATCCAAAGGCCATGTCTCTTATTAGAAAGCCCAGAGGAGGCTCCTGTCACTAGAGACAGTAAATTTAATAAATTTATTCAGATGTTCATAGGAACAAAACAGCACCAGAAAGCTATAAATTCATGAGTTTAGAGAAGTCACTACAATGAGGGTGGAAGTGATCATGGTAAACTACATCTGAATGCAGTATTCTGTTTCTACTCCTTTAAATTGACTTGGCAAAGATATGTGATATTCGCTATTAGGATAAAATTATGTGAAGCAGCTGCACTGACAGAAGATTAATTATCCTTTACACTGCTGACATTAACCCTACCTGTCATCAGGGCAATGGGAAGAGTTGCCCGCTCATCATGTCATTTTGTGAACACATTTACTACCACTATGTTATTTTAAATTATCATAAAACATGAGTGAAAATGGAGAATGTCACTTGTGGTTTTCTATCAACACTTTATGATGATCAGATCTCTTAGATTTTTAAAACAGAGGAAAAATGCTAGTAGTCATCAGACTTTGGGGCTCCCATAGGGCATGTACACCTTTGATACCCTTTTAAGTGACTTACTGTGGTGAATCTGAGATTGTCATAAAAAATCCCCAAGACCAGAAAGATAATTCTGCTTTCTATAGAAATAGAAAGAAATAACTAGTGTGCCTTAAAGGGAGTAGGACATCTCACTGCTTTCATTAAAAAGTCTACTGTAGTTTCATTTTTCTATTTATTCATTCCAATAATTATGATGAGGTAAATACTTACCCTCAGGGCTGGACTGCACTAACAGAAATCAGGACCTGGCCCAAGTGAGGGACAGAGCTGCCCAGTGGGTCTGTTGTCATGCACTCAGGTGAGATGAGTGTCTGTCACTACTCTGGCTCTGCTGTCTGGCTCCAGACCTCTGAGAAGGGTTGCAGGAGCTCTGCTAGTGAAAGGTGTCATGCTGGCAGCCTGGGGGTGGGGAGTCCTGGGCCTCTGCCAGCCTGGTGACATAATATACTGAGGAATGTTACTCTGATTCTTCCCGTGCTGTGGAGAGAGTCTCCAGGGCATACTTTCAGATACAGGGGGTGGGGAGGCCCAGAAGGGCTCTCTAGGCTTTGTTGAGACCACCACTGCAGGACATGGTGTCTTTGCTTCTAAGAATTGAACACAAATTTCTAGAAGACAACATAATGGAAGGGTGGGATTCCATCCAGAGGGACTTAGGCTTGAGTGGTGGGTCTGTGCAAACCTCCTGAAGTTCTACAAGGCCCAGGGCAAGGTCTGGCACCTGGGTGGAGGCAGTCCCAAGTACAAATAGAGGCTGGGTAGAGAACAGATTGAGAGCAGCCCTGAGGGAAGAACTTGAGGGTGTTGATTGATGAGAAGGTCAAGATGACCTGGCAATGTGCCCTTGCAGCCCAGAAAGCCAGCAGCATCCTGGGCCTCATCAAAAGCAGTGTGAGCAGCAGATCAAGGGAGGGGATTCTGCTGCTCTTGTTTTGTAAGCCCCAGCCTGCAGTTCTGCATTGAGCTCTGGTGGAGAGGAGATGGGTAAGAAGGATGAGGACCTGTTAGAGTGGGTCCAAAGGAGGAGCAGGAACATGCTCAGAGGACTGGAGCACCTCTCCTATGAAGGCAGACCAGGGGAGTTGAAATTGTTCAGCCTGGAGAAGATGAGGTTCTGGGGAGAACTTTGAGAACCTTCCAGTATTTTAAGGGGCTTCCAGGAGAGCTGGAGAGGGACTTTTCGTATGGACATGTAGTGACAGGACAAGGTCTAATGGGCTTAAGCTGACAGAAGGTAGATTTAGGTTAGATATTAGCTAGAAATCCTTTACTAGGAAGGTAGAGACACTGGCATAGGTTACCCAGAGAAGCTGGAGGTGCCCCATCCCTGGAAGTGTTCAAGGCTGGGTTGGATGGGGCCTTGAACAGCTTGGTCTAGTGTACTGTGTCCCTTCCATTAGCAAGGGGTTTGGAACTAGCTGATCTCTGAGTCCCCTTCCAACCCAAACCATTCTATGAACTTTTTGTAATCCCATAGAATTCCCGGTAGGAAGTGGAAAAATGGCGGTGTTTAGTATGACATTAACACATAAGCTCTCAATATAAAAGTAATGCTAAATTTTCATCTCCTCTGTCAATTTTAACATGAGTTTGGGGCATTTTTCACTGTTAAATTTTCACATGGGATGTTAGAAAAGTCATGGGCTTTCAAATTTGTGCACTGAAACTTCTCCCTGTAAAGAGAAGAAAAATGTTAATGTTTGTAGAGAAATAGCATTTGTAACTTCTAACAGGCTGGAGTAGCCCATTCCCTAGTTTGCAACAGTGAGCTAATTAGAATATGGAAACCATGAAGAAAGTGTTAACTTGATTAAATTGGAAATGGGCCTGCCCACCTGTTCATCTAAATATAAGTGACTCTGCAACATGACCCGACAGTCGTCAGAGGTGGGTAAAGCCAGCAGAAGCTTCCACTGAGCCCTGGCTTGGGCTGGGCTCTCTGTCCATGAATGAGGGCAAGCCAAGGAAGGGAGAAGCCTGCAAGAATGTCTTGGCACTGCTTCCTGGCTCCCACAGTGACCTTAGATACAAATCACTTTATGTAATATTTTTTTCAAATGTGTATAGTCAGCTCTAACAGCTTGTTGATCCCAGCTAAGCTCTTTGGCTTGGCTCTGCTGTCAAGTGTTCTTGTTTGCCCGAGCCTAGTAAGCTGTGTGGCTTGAAGCTAGGGGAGCTTCCTAAATATTACGGAAATAAACTCAAAAGCTCCATTGTGATCACTTGTTGAAACAGCTCTTAGTGCACCAAGATTCCCTGATGCTGAGGAGAGAAATGACTTTGACTTGGTGCAAAACCTTGCCAATCAAATCTGCCTCCAGATGTTATCCAGTGGAGAGAGGTGTCTTACAGAAGTTCCTTTAAACAACTTCACACCATCCTTCACAATAGAATTGAATTTACATAATCCATGTGAAATCTTTTGACTTGGACATTGAATCTCAGTGCTTCTCTTCTTAGTGGGTGACAGTCACCATCCTAGTGCTACTAATTAGCTCTTTATTTAAATGAGTCCCGACACTAAACTTCTGTGGATGTCATATCTGCCAATTGCATCTCAAAGCAAAGCTTTGAAGTGCTCTTGTTAATTCCACACATTCCTCTCAGCCACATCTACTGTGTTGCTGTCCTGCAGGTATCTTCCTCCGCTCTGCAGCTTGTTCCCTAAAATACTGGCTTATTTCTTCTTCTGCCTAAGGTATGCATTTTTTGTAGTGCTACCAAGTGTTAAATATCTGTTTTGGTGAAGTAATTTCATGTTCCTGCTGTAACTCTGCCTCACTGCAGTGATCTTCCCTTGGTTGATCTTAAGCCCATTAGGGTGCACTGGCCAGCATTCTTTTTTGAATATGCATTATTTCCTTTCCCAGGAGTACTAATTTGAAGAAGCAGCCCACCTTCTAATGATAATACAGAGCTTGACTGTTACTTGAAATTTAATGGTGTGTTGACATTGAAAATCTGTCTTCACTCCAATTTTATACTTTTTATTTATATACATCGTATATTGCATTTGTTGCTGAATTAAAAACTGTATTCCTAATGACTTCCATGGCAATTTTGAAATAGCTGTCTATATTGCATAAATAACAAGCTTTTCAGCTCAGAGTGATTTACATCTTCCCAAGTTGCATGATTTCTTTGTTAGACTTATTAAAAATTCTCAAAGGACACTTTATTTTTACCTCCCTTCCCTTTCCCTGCCATTGGATCTGTAATTCAGTGCTCTCAGAAGCCACAGGGGAATGGCAACCCTTCACAAGCAGCCAGGCTTACAATAAGTAGTGCTGGCTCCAAGTCCTACCCCTGTGCCTTTGCTACAATTACACCTTGCCTCTGCTCTGCAGTATCCTGCTTGTTTGTTCCTGGACCGCTTCTAAACAGGACTTAAGGGCGTAAAAATGAATTGTGCAAGAACTCTCCTTTATAGTGATTTTATGCTGTGGGGAATTCTGTTAGAGATTAGCTTTTTGGGCTGTAAAACTTTCAAATCTCTTTTAAGCTAGATGTGAATTCCAGTTTCCTGAGGTAAATAAATACAACTTTCCAATCCTGTTCCGTCCACCTGCCAAAATCAGGTCTATAAGGGCAGCCAAAATCTATTATTGGTTTACACTGGTGCAAATCTTCTGACGTTAAAGGTTGAATCTGTGTAACTGAGAGTGGAATTTGGCTTGTGGCCTTGGTATCTTACATGACATGGCTGAAAGCATACAGCTCAGACCAGATATAACAAGGAGGGGCTGGTGGGGAGAAGTGATGGAAAAAAATGGTACTAAAAAAGGCTGTATACAGGCATGTGAGCATAGGAGTTTGTGTAAATGATCTGATTGCTTATTTCTCCTTTGTTTATTAATAAACCTGCATAAACTCCTCATATTAAATAGAAGAAATTTGTATTTTTAGGTTTGAGTTATCACTTCCTTCCAGCAGGATAACAACATTTTTTTGGAAGTCTTTGACATTGTGTGCATGAAAGCCAGTATGTTAATATATTTCTGTAACATGGAGAATGTTTGGGTGTCAACTTTGCCAGTTTGTGCAGCATGAATCCCCACTTGGTCATGGTTAGAACTGAGGCTCTATTATAATAGAGAATTGTGAGAAGAAACTGTTGCTTTTTTCTTTCTTGCTGACTTTTGTTTCCATGTTCCCTTTTTTCCTTTTTACTATGACATCTTTAGATGCTGTCAACATCTTTTCAGTAGAATGTTTCTCTGTTCCACCAAGAAAATCCAGTAGCTTTTTTTGGTAATTTTAGATAATGTTAGAAGCTATGAATTTGAAAAACACAATTAAGCAAAGTTATAATAATGGTTTCTTAGAGAAAAAAATATTTTGGCTATGGAAAGAACACTTGTGTATAGAAACAATTCAAAATAATAATACTGCTTTATTCTGGAGAAAATAGAGAATAATAGGAATGACCACATAACGATAATTTTAGAGCAGTAAATTCAGTTTTCACTTGCACTGTTGTAAGTATGAAGCAACTCCACTGAACCAAAAGGAGTTGAGATTTATATGCTGACAGTCTCTTTGCTATTGCCTTTCTTTACATACGTTTACTGGTGATTTTGTCACAAAGCTCAGCAATTTCAAATAATGTCCATGGGAAGAGAGGGTTCTTCTAAACGTTGAGAATATAAGAGGGCATCCAGGGCCAAAGTGGTTATCTGTGTGTTGAGTACTGCTTGTCAGAGCACCAAAGTTCTTTGATAGGCAGGAGAGTGACACCTAATATAGTAACTGGAGCAGCTTCTTGGCCCAGTGGAGGAAGGGCTGCATTGTGCATGTGGAAGTCACTTGAAATCTGTGGAGTCTTTCACAAGTGCGACTGAAAACCATTTCTCTCACCCTCTTTGTCCAGCATTGAAGATTAGAGTCAGTCTTAAGGTGTTAAAAACATGAATTGTGATTTCACATGGTGTCTTGGTATGCTTAAATCTCAATGGATCAACTATGTTCTTGTTTTGGCGTTGAAGTTTTGTTGTTTGGTATTTGAGGCTAATTAAGTCTCATTAAGGCTTTTTTCTGAATCTTGTGGTGGTATAAAAATCTGTCTTTAAGTCTGAAATTCATTTCCTCAGAAATGTTATTAGGGTGCTTCTGGATTTGTGGGTGTTTAGATCAGATTGTTAATAAATTTGCCTTGGGGCCTGTTTTACATTCCTTTGGGACTTCAGAATTTGGGATTGTTATTAGATATTTCCTGTCTGACTCTGAAAGAGGGAAGGAAACTGAAAACAGAAGGGAATACTTGAGGGAACAGCTGTTCTAATAGTCCTGTGGGATCTCCTCTGAAAACCTGTCTGTCCAGACTCTGAGATGGACGGACATCTTCAGTCATCTGAGCCTGCCTAACAAATATGGTGAATTGTGCTGGGAAACAGCAAAAGCTGGATAATTCTGCTAGGAATGAGTAAGAAAAATAAAAGGGCCAGGTCAGAGCACCAAAGCTAGCTTCAGCTCTGCTTTACAATGGCCACTGTGCAAAGACTTTCTAAAGTTCTGCCTCCAGTCCCTGGTGTGTTACAGGACATGTTCAAGAAGAGTGGCTTTTTCTGTTGGTTTGGGTTTTTTTGTTCAATTTTTTTTTTTTCCCCCCAGAACTTCTCTGCAAATGTTATGCAGTGCTGTAATCCTGTGCTTTGTGAGGAGAAAGTTCGCATTTCATTGGACACAAAGCTACTGGGTAGGCAAAGGCCTGACTGCATTCAAGATTAAACTATTGGGACCTTGATTGTATTTCTTGATAGACATAAAAAATTAAAACAACACAAGAGTGACTTCTGCATGTGTTATTCCTCTTCTTATCTGTGAAGCTGATGTCAAGACCTGTAGTATTACATAGCATACTTAGACCTTTCTCCTTCTGTTTTTTCATCAGCACCAGCTTTGTCTTAGGTGGGTAGTGAGGGTACAAAATAAGGAGATATGAGGAATGACGTGCATTTGATCAGTATGTGGCAAGTAACACGATTCTGCTGTGGAGCTGTGGAGCAGAGTGACAAAATGGCCCTAATTGGCATGAGAAATCCTATCCTGGGGAAGGCTGATGTCTCTGCAGCTCAAAGCTCCAGCCCAGGAAAGGTGAGAGGCAATGGCCAGTGGAGTAAGAAGGGGATGTGGGCA
This sequence comes from Promerops cafer, assembly GCA_013398275.1. Classification (NCBI taxonomy): domain Eukaryota; kingdom Metazoa; phylum Chordata; class Aves; order Passeriformes; family Nectariniidae; genus Promerops; species Promerops cafer. The sequence goes on from VZSE01011877.1 coordinate 1,195,415, forward strand.
GGTACTGGTCCCTTGGCTGTCCTGGGGCTGGTGGCATGCAGCAGTAACTTGATCTCTGGGGAGTGGGGCTTGTTTGAGAGCTGGCACTATTGAAAACTTACATGCTGCTTTAGCTGGAAAATATGACATCAAAACACTCATACAGCAAGGATTACTAGAAAAACTTTACTCCCACCCACTTACTGGTTTATGCAAAAAATTTGGTGTTCTGACCAAAAAAAAAATTGTTTCTGGAGAGGTGATCAGATTTAAAAGGCAAGAGAGGACATGGGAGATACTGTTTCAAAATCTACTGAATAATCATCACCCTGTAACATGCTGGGAGTCTCAAAACCTATATTTATGGAGGAGATGAAGAGCAGCAGAGATAGTATGAAGTGATGTTTTGAATTGTCTATATAGTATAGATTTTTAGTTTTATTCTTAAGTGATGATTTCTTTGGTATTAAGGCTCAATTTAAATATAGTGTATTGTCTACTAAGTCATTTAAGAAAATCAGAAGATTATATAACCTCTTAGTTTATATAGGAGAAAGTGCAAAATATTGAAGTATGACTGATTATGCTTTGAAGATGCTGGTGTGTATTAAATGATGAGTAGGACAACATGGGAATCAGGAGAATGAACTCCAAGTAGGCTGTGATCCTAATGGAAAAACTGTGGGGCATGTGCAATACTACTCGCACGTTTCCTTTGTTACGCTTTGTATTGTAATGGATACCTGGTGCCAAGGAAACTGGTTGCTGCTGCCTCCATGGGATAAACTCCCAGCAAATAAATGGGCCCCTTCGTTTTCCTTCTGTGGGGTTTTATTTTTTTTTCTTCCAACTCTGTTCTCTCCTTCTATTTTCCCTTTTTTCTTCAGCTGTTGAGATATAAGAGCATGAAGTATGCAGACAGAGTATACCAAGCAGACAATAAACATCGGGAATAACTGTTTACAGGGTCAGGCTCTGCTTTCATGTACAACTCATACTCAGGTATGAAATGCTAAATGGCTTTGTGTAAGAATCCTACTATTGCTAAAACCAGAAAAAGCTTTGCTATGTCTTCTTCGGTTATAAAATTGTCTTGTCTTCTCAGCTTTCTGGTTGAGTTCAGTGAAGTGTTCACCAGATAACACAGCTGCAGGGAAAGCTCTCCTAAGCTCGTTAAGTTGATAATTTGTCTTTTAGAACGGTATTATGACAAATGATAAGGTAAGCTCCATGTCACTGCTTGCAAAATTTGAATTGCTGCAAGCAAAGCATCCAGCAGAGGTGCTGAAGAGGGTGGTGTAAGACTTGGCACTGCTGGTTTTTGCAAGTTTTGCCAGGCTCTTTTGTGACTTTTCTTCCTATGATATGAATTTTGTCTTTTGCAACTCTGTTAGAAATAAATAGGAAATCAAGTAGTGAGCAGTGTTGTTTTAGCTGCCTTTAGGCTGCTGAGCTGCTTAAGCAACAAAAAGACCTTTTGACATAACCCCTTCTTTAAAATCTCAAATCTTAAAACTTTTTTGTCTTGTTTTAGATTCAGGGATGAGGCAAGGAGGAAGAGAGACAGAATCTAAGCCTCTTCTCACAACCATATAATCTGCATTCATTTGTTACTTTCTTTTATAACAAGGGGACTATGGCACTACCTTGGATAAAATGTCTAAGTACCTTGGGGGGGTAAGGATTTGATGAGACTACTTTAATTTAAATCATTGTATAGAAGCAGTTACCACATGCAAAGAGCCATAATCTATGCGGGTAGTTCTGGTACCAGGCTTAAATGGTTTTGCTGAAACAGTCATCTTTTGAGCAGGTATTTTTTCCTGTATATTGGCATGACATAATTAAGCAATAAATCACAAACATTTTTAATTGACTTGGAAAGTTTACTGTTGAAAAAAGGATAAGAATGTTTTTCTAATGGAAAAAGCTTTGATTGAGTTTGTTAGTTGAGATCAAAAACTTTTAGTGGCAAATTTAAGTACCCAGGTGTTAAAAATAATTAATTATTCTTAAACAGATATACTTTAATTTTTCATGAACGTTTCAACATGAAAGCAAATGCACATAGATAAATTTGTACATTCAGTACAACTTGTCATTCAAGAGGTTATGCTGTTGGCAAGGTAACTTTTCCCTGCAGCTGGAATACAGTAAGGATTTTTATTTGTTTGTGACAGGAATTTTGACTGATTCCAGGGACCCATTTTAATGACTGAGTTCTGAATCTCTTGGTACTGTAAAGAGTCTAATCTGTAACAGCCCCTGTAAAACAAAACCAAGGTTAAGAATAGGAAGCTTTCTAACTTTTCTGTTTTAGGTCAGTATCCTAAATTTCTAGTTGGCTTAAGGAATTGTTAGTAAGGTGCTTTCATCTGTAAGTGACCAGTGTGAATATTACTGAGCTTGACAGCATCTAAGAACTCTTGGCGTGTGTGGAGTAAGTTTGGAAATCTCAGCTTTTCGTGGACAGATGCGTGTGGTGTAGGAGCTGTTTTCACAATTGGCAGTTCTGTTGCCACTTGTGATGTACTGGGTGGATGAAAATAAGAATCCTGCTGGCTTCTGGATGTCATTCCTCGAGTCAGGCCTTAAAGGCTGCAGTGAGGGAGTCGTGTGGGCTCCCCCTGTTTTGTACCCATTTGGGAATCTCCACCTCTGTGGCGCTGGTTAGGCATGTCACATGGATACTTAAGCCAGGGAGTCCCTTTTTCTGATGGAGTATTCCAGCAAGGGAATCATATGGATTCAGGAGGTCAAATACTTAGAGCAAATGGCAGAGCTTTTGGCAGGTTAGGTTTTTTCAAAGGCAGCTGCTTTTGTTTCCTTCCTGGTACTTATGGCTGGCTGGCACCCCTCTTCTCTGGGAACAACAGTAACATGAAGTAGATGCTCCTGTGCTTGTAGACCCAGTGTCCATCAAAGCCGGTAGCACCGGCAATTAAGGCACTTTGTTTGTCAGCCTGCTAGTATTTTTAGGAAGCTGATGGAATTTGGCTTGTCATCTAATGCGCTGATCCTTTGCCAGATGTCAGGTTCCCTGACCGGCCGCCCGAGTCCCTCTACCAACTGTCACCCTGCCCTGCAGAAAGTGGAATGCCATGGAGTCGGCAACTCAATGAAGGATTAACAGCCTCTGCCAGCATGCTCTAATTAAACAGCTATATAGACAACAGCTGGGAAAAACTCATCAATCACAGAATGTTTATTATTGGAATTAAAACACCTTACAACTAAGGCATAGATTTGCATTGATTACCATCTCCTGGAAGGAACAAGTGGTGCCAACTCCATGTGTCTGGGCATTTTGAATGTTTGTATCACTTGTACTGTCACCCATCTGCCTCTGGTTTGTTAACCATAGTTAAAGGGTTGATCAGCTTCTTTGCAGCTAGTCAGGGTCAACATCTGTAGAACTGTGATGCTGAACACTACGAGGAATTGTAAATTCGCTCTGTCATGTGGTCTGTGGCATACTTGTTTGTCAATGTGCCAGGCATGTGGACAGGACTCTTGACTTAGTCACACTTGAGCAAATCGGTAGCAATGCAGCAAATACTAGATTAGTTGCATAGACTTATAACCATGGTTAGTTCATAAACAAGCTCAGGGTGAGTTGCTCAGTTTATTTTTCTGAGCATTATGCTGTCTAATGTGGCAATAGTGCAGTGGTGTGTGTCCTTTCATAATACAAGGTGGCTATGTGGCAGTCAAACCACTGGAAAACTTAATATATGAAACACCTTCTAAGCTTTTGAAGATAGTATAAAAATATGCTCATGTGCACTCACATTTTTAGATATTCAATGCCATATAGTTTTTTTTCATAATTGCAATATATTTGCCTGATTCAGAAGCTAACTTTTCTATTTCTGTCAACATTTATGAGGGCTTCAGTAATATGAGTACAGATAGAGTTCTGAAGCACTTGATCCATGTGTTCATGGCTACTAAAAGGTTTGAGGTCTCACTTAAGCCCTCCAAATTTATGGTGCTCTTCCTAGAACCATTATATCCAAACTAAATGGAGCAAACTTTAATGTTAGAGCTCTAATACAATATCCTTCTCCAAGGCATGAAACTGAAGAGGCAGAAAAGAGCAAGCAAGAAGTTAGCTTCAAGGTTCTGAACCTCATGGTCTTCAGTGCTCATGAAATGGTACTTACAGAATCATGTGCTTGGCAAGCTGGTAGTAATTGCTTTTCCTCATCTGAAAAAAAGGCTTGAAAATACTGAGTGGCACTGATAGTTTGAAAAATATATTGGTGGGTAGGCTGACAAAAATCAGGTTACTTGTGAATGAGAAAAATGGTATTGCTTTAATTAAATTAAAGAAAATGGTATAGAGTCCTGGATTTTTTTTTTATTGACACAGTGAGCACTGGCATTTGTATTTGTCTGTGATAGGATCTCATTCTGCCTTTTAGCATGGCAGAAATATGCTTGTCATAGAGGAAGTCTACTGGATCTCTTTTGAATCATAACATGAAAACCAAATATAAGGTGCAGGGATCTGCACCTAAACACCTGACTCCTGAAAGATAAGATGATGAGCCAACACTTCGTGGCTGTAAGAGAAACTGTTTTGGTTGGTATTTTAAATTAACTTTTAGGTCAAACCTTGAATATTGCCCACAGTGTGCAGACATTTGATGAAGTATCATAACAAATTCTCACTACTATAGAATTGAGATAAATAAAAGTTTTAATTAATAACTCTGACCTCTCATTCAAGATGTGAAGACAATAAGTGTGTCTAGAGAAGAGCAAACTAGAATTTATTCTTTGTCTCACCTACTGATTTGGCATTCATGAGAGCTGACATTCATGAGGGATTTCAGGAAGTTGAGGAACCCTTCCTCAAAGGGGTGTGGGGAACAGAGTTCATTCACCATGTTGCTTTCTTTCTTTTGACAGGTCCTTTGCTACCCTTTGAGCAGAGCCCAGACCTTTGAGAACATTCTATTTACCAAGACGAAGAAAAATAATCATTGCAATGGGTATTTCAGAGATTCTTCTGTCAGATGCTTTTCTGCTTTCACACAGGCTCAATCCTGACATGACTGTTGACTTCAGTAAAGGTAAGATGATACACTTGTTGCTTTGTTTTTTCTCATGAGAGCAAACTGGATGTGTCTTTAGATTTGCCACAAAGTACTACTGGGTGTGGCAGCAGCAAGACAAGGTAAAAACGATGCACAAAGCAGTGAAATGTTTATTGATGCACAGTGTAAATGCTTCATGTACTTTGTGACAGCTGATGGAGATTGTAGTCATAGGCAAGCTGAATTTCCACTTCCATGGACAGATGTGCTGGGACAATGTGCCCTGGTATTGAGGTATATTGACTTCCCTGCTTTGGACCAGGAGGGACTTGCTTGATGATGGGTGCGGCACGTCTACTAATATCTGTACTTAGATTTTGTGCTCAAACTGTGGTAATTTATTTCTGACATTTCCTCCTTAAACTGCCTTATCACATGGTCATGTGTAGTGGAGATGGTCAGTACTGAACCTGGTGCATGTAGCTCCAAAAGCTCCATGTGTTTTAGAGGCTGAGAGAGGTTTTAAAATGTGTCAGCCTTTACTGCACTGAAGGGTTTGACTTTAATGCCATACTTGCAATATTTCTTCTAATTAAGAAGAGTGAGGAATACTACTAATTCAGCAGTAAAGTTAATTAGCACAGACTATAAATGTTTATTTGTTTTTTAATAGCAACAAATGCATTATAAATTACTCCCATGTTCATCTATTGTAAAATCCTGCTGTTAGAGTAATTTGTAACGTAGCTTTTTCTTACAATAGCTGTTGGCATTGCAAAAGCATGAATATGATTTTGGTGTTGATTGTGGAATAACCATGCTGACTGTTAAACCTGCTAAATTTTTAACGAGGACTTGCCATGTGAAAAAGATTAAAATAAATTTAATGTATATTGATGGATATTGAATTGCTTAATGCAGTCTTTATTTACAATCAGAAACCTGCTTTTGCAGGCATTTAAAATCTGAAATAGATGTTTTTCCTAAACACAAATTTACTACATCTAAACTCTAAGAACTTTATGATAATTCTTGGCTTTTGAAATAAGTGTGGAAGTAGAACTCCTAGTTTTGTCTGTTAGATTGACTGGAATTTCACAGATGTTATGAAAACTTGATAGCAGACTTTAATCTTTAAATAATTTATAGGCTTTTATAATATTTTTTGGTAGCAAGTACTGTTTTTATAGCATTGTAGGTCTACCTAATAGTTTCAAAGTGAATATTTGTCAACATTTGAACTAAAATATTGAAATCTTTTAATTTACCCCTTAATGCAGTTCTGCAGTTCTTACTTCCAGAAGTAGCACAATCCTGGAATGAAAAGATGCCTTGTAGTCCTGCTTCATTCAGGACGAACACTTTGTACTGCACTTAATCCCATCTGAAATGAGGGGAGCTGAAGAGATTGAGGTTTAAGATATATGTAATGAAGATGGAAGATAGTAAGGTGCAGTTTCTGCTGTGAGGTGATTTCCTTAGAGAAGTGTCTTTTAGAGGAAGATGGAGAACTGAGAGCCGGTTTGGATTTCTAGAGTGGGAACCTTCAGTAGGTGTGGAAGACAAAGTATTTTGAAAATAACTAAAAGAGGTCTGGTTTGGGGGAATGGAGGTGTTACGGGTAGACAGAAACTTTATACATACCTAATTCAGCCAACACTAGAAAACTGAGACATTGACATCTCATACTGTCTTTTTTTCCCCTTTTGTTTTAAGTAAACTTTGCCCTTGGGTGTTATGAGAGAGAAATCTTGACTCTTAACACCTTAATCAATGATATCATCTTTTCTGCAACTCCAGACTTTTTATAGTCTTTTCAGTCTTGATGCTGGTCAAACTTAATTGAGCCACTTAAATTGATTAAGGGTTTTCCAATTTTGCAACATCATCTCTAATGCAATGAATCTGGTGACCTAACCATCTTCTCAGTGTTATTTCTGACTCAAGAAGAGAAGTTTGGAAGATTATCCAGCTGTTGATGTGGAGGCTTCTGTATTGGCAGTATTCCCATGGAGAAACAAATAGTGTATGGAAAGCAGTGAACTCTTTCTTTTTTGGGAACAAGAGGAACAAAAACCTTATATGCACACTCAGATACACTGTTGGAGACACTGAAATGTCACCATAAAGGCTGAATATGATTTACTTGCACAGTAAACGCTCTGCTTCTGGGAAATTGTGACTTTGGTATGAAAATCAGAGCATCTACTGCACATTTTCCAGGATATTCTCTGCATAAAGCATGTATTTTCTGAGGATTTCTGAGTAAATATGTTTTTTCTTTAATAAGGGTGTTTCTAACACATATGATTATTTTTGAACTTTAATCTTGGCTTCTGAATGCACTATCTATAACTTTGGTTTCTGCAGTAGTTCCCAGGAGGCAGCTACTTGGTTAGTGAGGAAATAATGTCTTAGTGAGGTTCTCTTTTATTAGCCATTGCCTGCTTTATACTTTTCACAAAGATATTTGCCAATGTCGCATTAAAACAACAGATCCGAAAGAGTGGAAAGGTGGTGTCTGATCTAACCTTCAGTGAAAAACCCTGGACTGCACAGACTCATTACAAATTAATTCCAATTAGTTTCACAGGTAGAATAGCCTGTAAAACTATGGGTTATGTTTTCTTAGATTTAGAAGACTAGATGTAGATCTGACAGAGGCAAAATTGCTTCACATTTTCTTGGATGTCAAAAAAATAAAAAAGTATCCCTGGAGTTTGAGCTGCATTTAGTTTGAATATTGATATTGGACTGGTGAAGGGGATTAGGGGAAGAGGAGCAGAACACAGTGATAGGCAATTTTATCCTGGCTTTCAGACCCCCCCTACCAAAGGCTGATTTCCTTTTCCCCAGCCTTAAGTGAATATCTGGGTCCTTGGGAAAAGGGCTTAATTTCATGAAGAAAAAACACTGATTTTAAAAGTTGGTGTATGTTACTGAGGAAAGCTTGGGGCAGTAGGTAGGTTTGAGGTGGACTTGTAAAAATCAGTGTGCTATGAGCTTGCTTTGCTCTTCATGTGGTTATCTCTGCATTTAGTCCTGTCTGCAATCACTTAAGAGTTTTTACTAATGAATGTATTGGTGGCAAAGTCAGTTTAATTTCTATGTCCTGGACTGTTTATGTGTTGCTGGGCCCTAAAACAACTCTTGCAGGAATGTTGTTGCTCTTTCTTGTCTTTCATGTAGAGTGCTTGACTCTCAAGTCTGCTTACCATTCACAGAATTAGAATGGTGGCTAGTAATCATCATATGATACCTTGGATATAAAATGTGTGTATCCAGATATTTCTAGCCTCCAGCTCTGTTAGATTCTGTTGCCTTTAGCTGTGGTTCCCTTGAAACAAGTTGGTCACCAAAACTTATTCAATCTATTGTGAATTTTCTTGAAAATTTCCATTCTAAAATTTCAGGTTTATAAATTGAAAAGGTTGAATTATTTGCTACACAAATTGGAAATACTGTTTTAAATGATAGCATAATGTCATTACTCAGTGTGTTATTACCTGCCTTTAGGCTTGGAAAAACAGATATTTGGCACAGGTGAGAATAATCATAAACCTATTGTTGTTAAAATGCCTTAATACATTTTCAGAGGGGATTTCCCATTCATGTGTAGGTGTGGCTGTACCTTTCAAAGTTTGATAAAGGCAGCATTGAGAGCTGAAGTATTTTTAGCACTCTTATAAAGGGGAATATATTTGGAAAACTTTGAGTGAATGTGTCTATTGCTTTTTCAGGCTCACACATCACACTCAGAACCTCAGTGCAGCTGGTCTAAACACTCATTCTTTGGCTGTATTTAAGGTCAGCTTTGCTGTGAGTTAAAATGAAGGAATAACATACTGCTCAGGCTGCAAATTCCAGACTGGAGATTTTCACCTATGGAAATGTTTGTTTTATTTCTTTAGTTCTAAATGAAAAAAAACTTAAATATTTTGTTCAAAAAATTGAACTGAATTGGCGAAGCCCTGCTGAGCAGGTGCTGGTTGAATCCCTGGATGGCAAATGAAAGGCAAAGTACTATCTGCCTTCAGTGGTAAAAAGTTTTATCTCCTGTTTGAGAATGCTATAGACACATCCATCAAGTGGTCTGACAGGGAAATAAATTGGGTTACAGCACTGCAAGAAGTCCAGATTATGTTCCTGCTGAGCAGTACACAAATTGTAGTGAACTTTATAAAAAGTTTCTTTCTGTTTTTCACAAAATAATGCAGTATGGAGGCAGTTAGTGGTCATAAGAGATGCTGGGGAAACCTCTGGAAAAGTTTCCTATTCTTTAATAAGCAAAAGATATGAAATTATAGATGTGGCTTTCTTTTTCTGCAGAACCACTTGTGTTCTCTGCTCCTTTATAAGCATACTAAATCTACCTAAGGTGAAATTTGCTTTATTTGCTGCAAAATGAAAAAATTAAACCAGTCTTCTGACCATGAGGTAATATACTTGGGCCCCAGTTGTGATGGGTCACCACTAACTTCCACTGAACATGGTAAGAGATGCAGTGAATTCTGCTGGGGCTCACTAGGGAACCCTAATTTTCCTCCAATAATAAAATAGAGTATTTTCATTGCACTCACCTTATGTATGCATTTCATCTAGACTGAGAGTTCATTAGGCTTTCTTAGCATTGATTTATTTAAAAAGGAGTTCTCATACACAGTTAGGATCTAAGTGCTTTGGAATGCAGATATATTCAGATTTAGAACTTCAATGTATTGCTGGCATTCTCTCTTATCATTCCATCTTGGGGAATATCCTTCAACTTGAAGAAACTTCAGACTCATCTCTAATGCCAATGGGAGACTATGAATGTTTGAAAACAGGTCCAGAGTTGTTCTCAAGCTTTGTGAACTTCAGCCAGCCATTCCATTAAGGTGTCATTTTCTTCAACCAAATCTGAAAGATAGAAAGGTTTCTGGTGTCAGGTTTCTTTGCATCCTCCTGAAAATCTTTGCATTCATATGGAAAATTAACATCCTTTATATCTTTGCATGTATCTAGGTATAGACAAATAAAAGCTTTAGCATGTGTGAGATCCTGGATGTTTTAATAAAGAAGAATCAATTTCTTCTGCTAGTTCTTTGGTGTCTCTTTCAAACCAGTTGTGTTTAACTATACAGCCTGAACTGTTTTTGAGTAACATCCATGCACTCTTAGACTCAAAAATAAAAAAGGGAGAGATTTCCTTCCAGTTGGATGTTCCTCTTACAGTGTAAACATTAAGAGCCATTGGTCACCTAATATCTTGTTTATATGAAAGCTAAGCTACCTTTTAAAAATAGATACAAATGAATGCGATAGGAAAAAATAAAGGAGAAAGTTTATTAGACAAGGAGGGCTGATGTTGTTTAATGAAGTGTGGCATTCTGATCTGTTTCTAAAAGCCTTGTTCCTTCTTGGTAAGCAATAGGGGTAAAATGTTTCTCTTATGGGCTTCTGCTTTACACATTGCATGCTTGCCTTGAGGGATTTGAAACCTAAATAAATGTTAACTCACAAAAGATGTGAGTATGAGAAATCTCATCCTTTTTCTGGAATGGCTTGGGGGCTGATTGTTTATTTAACAAGCTGGTGCCCTGATTTTGCCACTGACACACTTGAACAAAAATCCCCTCACAGGCATTTAAAGTTGCAAATGGCAAGAAAATTGAAAAGAAAGATGTGAGTCAATGCACAAAGCCACAAAGGTCTGCTGACCTAGGTGTTTTCAATATTTGCTTAACTATATCCAAAGTTGCAGCACTAGAATGGTTTCAGAGAGAGAGAGGAGTCAGTGATGTTCTGATAAAATCAGACCAAATAAGATCTTCCTATGAGTTGTTGGTTGCTTGAGTTATGTACAGGAGCTCACTTGGGAAATCACGTCTATGGAAAGACCCAGAGGAGTCCTTGCAAAAATCCTAACAGACTAAAGTGAATTTAACCAGTGCACGGGCTTTGTGCCAGCTCATAAAAGGTGAATGTGTTTTATCCTTAGATGTCAAGATTGTTGAGTAGCTGAATTTTGGAATTGGATTTTCTTCTTGTCACTGAAACAGCTGGGAGTTGTTGCAGAAGGCAGGTGCAGATGTAAAAGTAGCATCCCTACAATTAGCACTTCCCAGAAGAGTGTGAAGTGCCAATCCCAACTATGAGAGCCAGGGCAAAAGTTGGTGCTTAGTTGATGGGTTTTGGTGGTGTATTTTTGTTTTGTGTGTTTTTTTTTTTTTTTTTTTTTTTTTTTTGGGTTTTTAAAAAAAAATTTGTTTGTTTGTTGTTGGTTTTTTGCTTGTGTTTGTGTAGTTTTTTGTTTGTTTGTTTTTTTTTTTGGTAGGAAAAATACTTTTAAATGTTTTGAAACACTGATACAAAACTATTTTCATAGCTGCAAGATTCCCTTCCTTTAAAAAACTTTTTCTAACTAAGAAGCATTGGCTAGTCATCAGGGAAGAGGGTTTTTTTCACTTGTCTAGTTCCTTTCTCTTTCTTATTTCCACTTTTTATACCAAGATGCAAGAAGAGGCTGTAGGATATGAACTGGGGAATGGGGAAATGGGTGGAAAAGCCTCTATTTATATCATTTGGAACCAAATAGGGAAGAATGAAAATAGTGTTTTTCCCACTAAATTGCATTACTGTACAGTTGGATGGAAAGGGCAAAAAAGAAGGTAAAGGCTTCCTTTCATCTCATGGACATTCTAATTTTTGTTATGAGTTTTTTGAGCTGTTTCTACAGGACTAAACTATCATGTTTCCCCAGATGAGATTTCCTATGGTTGCTTCATTCCAAGTCACAACAGGCACTTCAGCAATTACTTTTTGAGTTCCTGTTTTTGACATTGTAGAAGTTGGATTCTGTATAATATATTAAAATGCAAAACAAAAATCTTCAAATAAGCAAAATTTGCAATTTCTTTTCGTGTACCTGGGATATTTATGGGTTTTAGGAAGCACTGTTTCAATGTGATTTCACCAGACAAATCATTGAAGTTTGTCAGTGACAGGGTTAGAAAACCTTCTGATCAAAAAAGAAATTGAGCATGAATCTGAAATGTGCAAGGAGATTGTTAGTAATTGGTATGCATCTCATCTTAAATAGTTCATTCAACCCCTTTTTACATTTTTGTAAGAAATTATTTATTCATAAAAATACACCTTTAAAGCATAGTTTAGTATTAAGATTTATCAAAAAAGTGGCATACAGGTATATCCTAAGTTGCAATAAAACCCAGCATCTCAAATGCTCCTCAATGAAAAATCTTGTTTATCCTTACTTACTCTACATGTAGAGAAGAATGGACTTGAAGTGGTTCAAGAAACTTGATTAAGAACAATTTGACTTCAACTTTTTTAGAACAAATAGTAGTATCCTCTTTTTCCAGTCAAGTAGTTTCGACTGGAAAATAAAATAGTTTGTGTAATTTCCAATGATACAGTTTTCCTTAGATAACTTTTTATGAACAGCTTTTTCTGTAGTGTTTTTCTAATTTGCTGAGGGAGCTGGGAGGGAGTCAAGCAAGAGAAAGGGCAGGCACCTGTTTTAATGAAAGCTTTCCAACCAGTTGTGCTCTGTATGTACTCTTTTCTAGATTTGATTTTTTTTTTCTCACTGAATAAAGGATTCTCCCTTATTATCTACATTTGTAATTTCATTGTGTTTGACCTATTAAATACTGCATACAGCAAATTTCAATAATTTTCAATACTAGGTGGCTAAAGATGAAAATGGGTCTCGTAGAGTAAGTGCAAAATGAGCTTTAAGTCTAATTAAAAATCATCTTATCAACACTACATTTCACATTGTATAGTTATGGGCCTGATATTTTCTGAATTGGTTATGCCAGATTACTTTATAGTACATTGTGATTGAGAGGGAGCATGATTTTTTTTAACAATTTCTTTTGCACAGCAGGGCGACTTAAATTAGTGTGACTGACATCCTCCTAATATGCTTACAAATCTTTGGAGCAATTGATTTGAAACTTGAGCATTTTCGTTCTGAGTGGATAACAGCACAAGGAAAGAAGTTGCATATGCAAGCAAATTCACAGAGCTGTTTCTCTTAAATCCCAATCCAAGGTATATCTAAGCATATGTGTAAACTTAGCTTATGAATATTGCTAAAGCAGGTGGAAAAACTCAGGCCCAGAACAAACTGTCACACCTCATAGGAACAAAAATGAAGCCAGGACTTTACCAATGAGTAAATTTACAAAATGCAGGTGCTTAGATGTTTGAGATAAATACCTAAAAGAGATGAGGAGAAAAATACTGCCATGTTTGAAGTTCTCCCAGGTGAAGGATCTAGCATATGTAAAAATCCCATTAGTGTCAAAGATATTTTCTCTGGACTGAAATCTGAAAATTTCCCTGGACTAATCTCTTAAAAATGATTTTCCTTAGCCATGTTGCTGTTAATCTCCAACACATAATCCATTGTTTACTTGAGCAGGGATTCCCTTGTATGGAATACCACTGCTATCCCCCTCCTCAGTGTCAGGCATTAATTAACTTCCTTAATGTATTGTGTGTAAAATTTTTGGTTAAAGATCTCTCATCACCTGCCTTTGGATCTGGCCAGTAGGGTAGTGCTATCATTAGAAAAGAAAATTTGCAAAGTAGTAGCCAGTGTTCAAAGCCTCAATCCAACAAATGAGTTGATAATCCTTGTAAAGAGTCATGTCCTTCCTGCTGCTGAGTGTGCACCTATGCTGAGAGCCAGTTCTCCTTGTGGTGAAGGATGTACATGGGATTAGGACTGTAGAACAAGCTGTCCAGAACTGTTAAACACTCATGGAAATGAGCATGTCCAGGGCTCCAAAAACTGGAACTATCTGTGATCTGTGCAGCAATTCATACAATATCTTGCTTTTTAAAGATACTGTCAAAGGTAATAGGAACAAATTTTGAGTGGAAACATATACATGTATCCTATAAAATACCTGTGTGACTAGTGGTGTGGTCAGACTCAAGTGAAGTCACCAAGCTTTGTATTTGTCTGTCTGGGAGGTGAGCATGGTGCTAATAACACCCGGGTCACAGGTTCAATCCTTCTATGGGCCATCCACTTAAAAGCTGGGCTGATCATCCCTTCCAGCTTAGAATATTCTGTGATTCTGATTCTGCTCTCACAGTTAATTGTTGATATAGGCAAATTTATTTGAGACAGTTATTAGACTTGCTCAACAACATTCCTTTAAGATCTTGCATTACTCTGAGTGTACTTGTTTTGTCTTGGAGATATCGTAGAGCTTTTTAATTTAGGAATAGATCATCACTATGAAGAAGCAACTTTTCCTAGTTACTCAGAAAAGTACCATTGTGTGTGGAATGTTTGAAGCAAGATGCACTATTGTAGCTGAAACCTTTTCTAGTGACAACATGAGTTTCTCTGAAGAAGTGGTACTTAGTCTTGTACCTGACTTATCAGATTAGGAATGCTTTTGCATTGACTCTCGTGGTATCAATATGGCAGTGCTAAAGAAAGGTACAGTCCTTTCCCCTTCATCTACTTGTCTTGCCTTTTTCTCCTGTGACACAAATGCTGTCTAGCTGGAACTAATGTGGATTGAAGGGGAAGTCATGTTAGGAAAGGTTTGTGAGTTGACTGAGCATGTGCTTGTCCTTTGGTACCCCCCAATCTGTTGTGGGGTTGTTCGGTCAGCTGAGAAGGGAGGTCTGGAGTTCAGCTGGCATTTAGCACAAATGATGTCATCAGCCCCACAGGGTGCACTTACAGAGCTGTTTCTGATCACATATTGATGTGTCGTTTGTTATGCCATGCATTAAGCTTGTGCATTGTTACTGGTAGGCTTGCTAACAGTGCATTTTGCATCAGTAACTATACTGCTTCTTGGTTTAAGATATTTACAGATCTGTAAGGTGGTGAGTTTCCAAAAGACCTAGAGATGGGTATGAGTGCAGTTTTTGTGACATTCTTCTCTGAGATTCTCACCTGCTAACTCTCCATTTGTACAAAACTAGAGGAAAACTCTTCATGTGCCTGGATGGTGCTGCCTGTGCTCCTCTAGGTGCTGCCAAGTTGGGCCAGAGAGTGCAATAACTGCTATTCCATAAAGACAGTCAGTAGTGATATCAACATCACTATCACGTGGCACCCACTCACACTGAGGCATTAAACCAGAACAGCCAAAGACCATCTCTTGCAACAAGCATGGTCACATGGCTCCAAGCAGTAGCTCAGCTGCTTTGCTTTTTCCTTCAGTTGCTGTGTTTATTGCCTCTTTCATTTTTCATGTGTTCACAAAACAGCAATAATCAGAAGGTAAGGTAGATCTGCCAAACCCCGGTTTCTAGAAAGCATGGTACGCAAAGGTCTGACCCAGCCCTGGAATCCAAGGAGGATGAAAATTGCAGTGCATGGGTTTATACTGGAAGGAGTTGAAAAGCATGCCCCAATGCTACCTTGGAGCCAATTACCACTTTAAAGGACACAAATGTGCCATCTTAGAACTGGATCCCAGAAACAGTTATAAGCCTTCAGGTCCTCTTAACCTGAGCCTGTGGGACTGTGGCATGTTTGTGGTATCTAGGCATGCCTGGCAGTGCCTAGAGAGTGGGTGTGCACCTGTTTGCTAGGTGTTGAGGGTTTGTTTCTTTTTGGTCTGCAGATGATGGGAAGCTGTGTCTTTTCCCCCAGTACTCCTCAGTTATTGGGGATCAATCTTTCTAGATTTAAGTGGTAAAAATTCTTGTTCTTTTACATGTATGGTTATTGCAGAGAGTGGGATCTTTTGGGCTGGTTCCTGTATAGAACCTGTACGGCCAGGTTTGGCATGTCAATCCACCATAGTGACCCTTGAAGTGCTGCTCAGTTTTCATCTAGTCCTAGAGCCATTGTTTTTCCTACCACCTGCATGTTATGCACTCGCATGGTGTGGGGCCTGAGAAGTGTGTTGTGCCTCTTTCAGCAGGTCTTTCTGCAGCACACCTTGTGGTATAGGCAGCCTAATGGTTCTCTCTTATCAAACAGCTGGGGGTTCAGTGTATGTTCATACTATGTTAGATATCTTCACAAAAGCTAGAGAAGCCTAACTGGCCACAAAGGAAAACCAATGCAACCTATCCAGTTTTACAGAAAATCTCTTGAAGTATGAAAAATTTGACATCTAATAAAATAATGCTGAATCATGTGACTACGTTGCAGTCTGTGAAGGATTGGAACTGGGATGCTGACAGCTCTGAAGCTTATTTTAAAAGTTGGTAACAGTTCAAATCTCATCAGCTTCTGAGATTTCATCTGTTTCTTTTGGAGGGTGGGATAAATGTCTCTGGACATGATGCCAAGATTGAATCTTTTGGAGGAAGATTTGGATGAAAACTCCTTTCTTCTTCTGACCTGATGTCTTCTCACCCATTGTGATACTGTACAAATTGAATTTCAGGGCTAGTGAGCTAAGGATTCTGCAGTGGTCAGCAGCAGTGTCTTTCCATCTGATTACCCTTGAGGTCAGAAGCATGTAATATATTCAGGGGGGGTTCTAATCGAACGAAACTCAGAATATGTGAGGGTTGTAGACATCAGCTGGCCCCAGCAGAGACTAACAGATTTGCTGAGAACCTGCAAAGATCTTGGCAGGATGTCAACAAAGATACTGCAGGGTTTCTAGATGCCAGGAAAAAGAGATCTTTGGTTTTCAGCAAGGAAAATGGTATTTGGGGAGGATGGGATGTAATAAATTACAGTAATAGCACTGCAAACAAGTCTCATCCAAAAGTATCAGAGACTGACTATAGCTGGAAAGCTGTATACTCATTTTCATTGGTGAAGAAGCTGAAGTGGATGCAGGTGAAAAGATATGCTTTCTTATAGTGGCAAAATATTATTATTAGAACCAGGGAAAGTAGTAGCTGGATTCTATTTCAGAATTGGTTTTTAAATTTAGTGAAGGATGACAGGAACAAAAGAAGTGATGGAGAAAGGGATGTAAGTGATTTAAAACAACGGGAAATGGAAGAATGGAATCTGGATGGATAAAGTAGAGACATTTGTGAAGAAGATCATAGAAGAATTTGCAAAGACCTTACTGTCTTTCTGGGATGATAAGAAGTTGAATCTCTACAGCATCAGGAGTTTCTAGCTTGCAGTATCCAACTACAAACTTAAGCTTACTCTGCATTGGCTTAGTGAATTTCTCTGGCAAAATACATAGGTATTTCTCTGAAAGCTTTGGGAATGGTAAATATTGGCTGGCCATTTACCTGACTGAGTGTAACAGTGCCTGCCACCCCTACACCTGACCCTTAGATGCTTTCAGAGGACTTTAAGGTCAGTCTGCAGGAATTTTTTTGATCTGTTGTGCTAAGATGTTCTCCCTGCTTCTTTAGGAGAATTTTAGCGAACAAGGTGCTCTCCAAAGAGCCTGTCCAGGATAAGTATTTTACTTGAAGCAAAATTCTGGCTTTTAAAAAGGCAGCTTCACAAGGAGAGAAAAGAAAATTGGCACACTGAACATGGCACAGAGAATAGCAGCTCTAGTGGGGACTGCCTACATGGAAAATTTCTGCCCTACAGGATAGGTTTTTCTCAGCGTTTCAGAAATTTGATTTATGTTATTTCAGGGGGATTTCCTCTTTATTTACTGAGTAAATGAAGTACCTGTTACTTATCATTGTTCTTAGGACTTGATTTGGTGATTACCTCATCAGGTTAAGGTCTGTTACTGACAAGCTGTCTTAACTAGATGGCTTTGTTTCCCTGGCAGGATGCCAGCAGAGGGCAGGGGGGAAAGCAGCTGTTCCTTGAGATGGGAATAATAAAAAAATGCCAACTGGTAAAATCTTCCTGACTTCTGCTGGACTGAAAAAGGCCATTTACAGCTCTTGGAATTCCTTGGTTTCTTGTGTCCTTGAGTTCCAAGAGAAATAATGTGGCAGGCAGGATACCATTGAAAAAGTAGTGCAAGTGGTACTGGACTCAAATGTGTACACTGAAAATGCCAGATGGTGGGGGCTCAGGAGGAATGCAAACTGCAGGCTATCAGTAAAATACAAGGATCACAATTCCTTACCTGTATATGGATCTATTTCAAAGTAGGAGACAATGTGGGGCTGGTTCTAAAACTACTGAATGGACCAAATCCAACTTCGTACCATGCTATCATCCTGCTCAGAAAATAGTGGCTTCAAAAAGCAGTATAAAACTCATTAGTTTTGTGATAGCTATCCAAGCCTTACAGAAACTTTCAACTAGCTGTGCTTTCTTCCTTTAGCACAAGTATTAAACAGGTACTAGAGCAGAGAATGTGTTTCTGTTGGCAGTCTCATGTAGAAAAGAGAAAACCCTGAAAATCTCTGAACCCTTGGGATAAACTTCTGTTTTTCAAGATCCTATTAGAGCAGGGAGGCCGTGGCAGCAGACTGGTCAGTGTGGCTTCGAAAGCCGTGGGGAGCTTTTGACAGCAGCTGCTGTGTGTCAGAAGTCTATAAATTGACTTCCTGCCACAGGAGGCCTCCAGCAAGTTCATCTGGAGAGTTACTGGGGGAAATCCTTGCCTTTCCTCTTACCAACAGAGCAAATCTATCAGGGCTGTGCCCAGGGCTGGGAAGAGACTTGAGCTGGTCCAATCCTCGTGCCAGCTAGCATGATATCGATGAATAAAACTGCTGTGGGTGGGGACCTCAGTGTTTTGCTGAGGGAGAGAAGGCACTCTCCTTTGAGTAGTATATACACATGTCCATCATATTCTTTGTTTTTACAAACTCTCAGATGAGAACACACTTCTTTCATCATGTCTCAGATAACATCCAACGATATATTTTCTTTCCCCCCACCTCTTTCTTTGTCTTCAAGGCAGTTATGTGCTATCCCTTCTCTTCAGGGTGGATGCATGTTCCTTTTCCAGTGTTCAACTCCCTTTACCATAATCCTTATCTAACAGTTTTGGAACTGTCCCTCTCCAAAAGGATTTAATTTCCTTTAAAAATTGCACTCTCACTGAATCAATAATCCAACAGAAATCTCTGGCAAAGGATGGGTTTTGGTGTGGTAGATGTCTCAAGAGTTAGTAGTTACTATCATCTTTGTTGGACCTCATTTTTTAATTGAAGTTTAACTCCTGAGCTGCTGAGTTCAAGCTTCTTGCATTTCCTTTCTGTCCCTGAGGAATCAGCCTGTTTTCTGCTAAGCAGAGGTGTATAATTTCAAATATATATCTTCTTTTGTATTGCTAAAGATTTTCTTTACTCATTCAGTGTATTAGATAGGTTTGAATCCCTTTAGGTTAAAAACTGAACCCGAGTATGCTGTTTCATACCAAGAAGAGTCATTCTTTTGCATATCTGTGGTTTTCAAATACAGTCATGAATACTGAAATGAGGAGGAAAAATCCACAATGAGATATTTTGAAAGTTTATCCTGGCCTGTATCCATCCTTGATTCCTTTGGTGTGCTATGTCTATAGTAAAATGTGAAATACAAAGAAAGGTAAAGGTTCAAAAGCCTGGAGATGTTTTAAGCCTTGTGGAAGTTGGTGAAGTGGAGGAAGTGTAACTTGATTTAGAAAAGCAAAGTGCAATGCCTGGGTTCTCAAAAGTGTGTTAGACTTAGATTGTTTTGGCATAATGGATTCTGGAAATTACATTTAAATGCAGTTTAGAAAATCTGTTTAATAAAGCTTTCTGACCTTGTTGACTTTTGGGGTTGGAAGGGTGAGGCATAAATAATGGTGGTGGGGGGAAGGAAAGCAGGAGTTGTAGTAATTCTTAAACCATGCTTATTAGTAATGTGATCAGTTTTGGTCACTGCACTATAAGAAAGATACAAAGCTCTTAGAGAGCATCCAAAGGAGGGAAATGAGCATGGTGAAGGGCCTTGAGATAAAGCCACTTGAGGAACAGCTGAGGGCATTTGGTCTGTTCTGCCTGGAGAAGAGGAGGCTCAGGGGAGACCTCATTGCAGTTACATCTTCCTTGTGAGAGGAAGAGGAGGGGTCAGCACTGATCTCTGTGGTGACCAGCACCAGGACCCGAGGGAATGGCCTGAAGTTGTGTGAGGGGAGGTTTAGGCTGTCTATTAAAACAAAGATTCTTCACCCAGAGGGTGTTTGGGCACTGAACAGGCTCCCCAGAGAAGTGGTCATAACACCAAGCCTGGCAGAGTTCAAAAAGCTTTTAGCCAGCATTCTCAGGTACATGGTGTGATTCTTGGGGTGTCATGTGCAGTGCTGGGAGTTGAGCTCGACTGTTGTGGGTCCCTTCCAAGTCAGGATATTCTCTGATCCTGTAATTTAGGCACCCCTAAAGCTGCCTGCTGGAACACTCTGTCAAGTGCTGAAAACTGCTTTCCCACTGAGTTAAAATCCCAAATATATGTATATTGGTTCAAATACCCCAAGTCATAGCAGATATAAATAGTACAGATTTTTGTCCTGTCTCAATGTTCTACCACGTGTGGCTGTGTGGATAGTGAGAACTATAGCAGTAATAGAATTCCACCCTGCAAAGGCAATTCACATATCTGGGTATGGGGTTTGTTCTGCCCTTTTCTGCTTAAGGCAGTGGGGTCCAAACACAGTCTGCCTCACTTGTCTGCAAATCAGCCAGCAGTCAAATAACAGTACAAAGGAAAAAAACCCCATGAAATTCCATGGGAATTTCACCCCCTTCAATTATTTCATTTCAGACTAAGGCAGAAGATGGGCAGAGCTTAAGTATAAAACTCCTGTGACATGCTATGGCAATTTGGTCTGTGAATGCATATTTTGGAGGGATAATATTGGGGAAGGGCCCTGAACCCATCAGGTAAACAGTCTGAGGTTGATAGACAAGCTCCCTTAGAACTCCCTTGTGCCTTTCTGTACAATTACCTGCTACATGCATCGGAGTGGTTTGTGCATACGTAAATACAGAACACTCATAGGAAGTGTATGTATATCATTTAGAAAGCACTGTTGGATTTTTGGCTTATGTAGGCACATTCTGTGGCCTGACAAGATTACTCCCATTGGAGTAATAAATGGAAGTTTTGCTTATTTAGGGCCTGTTCCTACTCCCTTTGAAGCCAATGGCATAATTCCCAGCAATGTTTAATGGTGCTGGGTCAAGTCTTTAAGGATGACAGAGTTAGATGTTGGAGGCCTCAGCCAGTGCTTACTGGAGTACACAGGGATTTCCTCAGTTATTTCAGTGAGCAAATTGCCATTATTTAATGGAGATAATTGTTTTGAAAACAACCTATGCAGAAATGGCGTTAAACTTAAAAAAGAAGAAAGTAAATTAAGAGACTTTATTCTGGCTGATATCACACACTTTTTACAACACTAAAACATTCAGTTCAAGTAAGTTCCCAGAAGATGAAACAGCTGCATCCAAAAGCAATGAACTTGTTAAATTGAAAAGGACATGTTGTGTTGCTGCCACATCTCTTGTGACTTCTGAGTGCATTTTACTACTCCTGTTGCAAGAACAGCCGTTCTCATGGTATCTCACCCTTCATGCTTCTGGTCTCAGCTGCTCTGACACCATATCATCTGCAGGGAAAGGGAGATGATGAAGAGAAATGTTGCAGCTGCTTGAGAAAAATGCTGGCTCTTGCTAGTCAAAAAGGCCAGTACCGTTGCAGGTATTAAAAAAAAGATAAAAAATTCTTTCCTCTTTTAATGTGTTTTAGATACATAGACTTTGGTATTTCAGTCTTGTTAAGCAAGATCCTTAAAGGGATGAAATAAAAATACGGCAGACTGAGGAGAAGCACAGAAAGCTGCTAGAGGCTGTTGGCATTTTCTCTTTCTTTGGTTCAACAAATCTATTGACCTAAAGGGCATGCAGGAGGGTCCATCTGTTTTCCCACAGGTCGAAAAGGAAAGCAGAGAGGGACATGGAATTTACTGTGTGTATAAATATTTGGGTACTGCTGATCTACTGGGTTGCTTTAACTGAAGGACAGAAAACACTTTTCCTGTCTTCTTTTCTTCTGTTTAGATCTTCTTACACGCAGTTACAATGGACCTAAGTACACGGAGCATTCTAAATCACTAGCCAGACTGCCACAGTGCTTGGCTGGATGCTGCTGGATCCTTCTTTATGTACACGTAATCTCATCTGTGTGATTTAAGCTTCTTTAGGTCTGTATATCTGCAGCACTTTTTATCTCGAATATCTGCTAACCTTTCACAGAAGTCAGGCCCTATGATCCAGATGCCCTTTCCCTTTCAATGGCAGCATCAACACTTCAGAACTTCCTGTATTTTAAAGGCACATCCCAGAGCCCCAGCCTTTGGTGTGGCCACCCTGTGTAGAGGAGGCACGAGATTCCACTTTAGATAATATGCAAAACAGTGAGCTCTTGAAATGAATGAACCAAATAAATGTTTCCTTATCTCTCTTTCCTTACTGCCCTGAAGAGTCCTCTAGGCTTAGAACTGTAGGGTTTACCTTCTGGGTAATCCAGCACATTTAAGAAAATACAGCAACATGAAACTGATGTGGTTTTTAAGCATTGTCACTGGAAATGGAGATTCTGACTGCTAGTGTTACACTAAGGACCTGTGTTTATGATTTATGATGCTTTCTGCTCTTTTCCTTGTGTTTAGTCTCTCATGCAATTGCAAATTTTACAGCTGTTTGAATGATTGTCTTGTATAGTACAGAAGACGGCCATAAATTTTAATGAGTAACTCTGCACCAATTGAACAAGACCCAGGTGAATGTCTTTTTATACAATGCTTGCTGGAGTCCAGCTCAACAGCTTTTTGGTCGTGATGCTCATAGACAGTATGTGTGAACACCAGGGAGCTCTACGTAATCTGAATGCTTGGCTTTGGAAAGAGGTGAACCATGGAGAGCTGTTGAGATCATCAGCATTGCTGGGTTGTTCTGGGACTGAGCTTGTGTGTCCAACCCACCACCAGCCTGCAGTAAGATGATGGATCTTCTGGGAAATCTGCAAACACTCCTGCAGCTCCTCATCTTATCTCTCAGGCACTGCTATCTGTGTGTGGCTTTCAGCCGTGGGGTTTGCAGAGTTAGGGAGACTGGTTCCTATTTCAGACTCCCCTCAGAAAATGATGAATTTCATTTTCGCATGTGTGTTTGATCATGAATATAAAAGTGTGTTAATGATGCAAGCATGTATATCCATAGCAAGTGTGTGTTAGTATTTAAGTCTGTAGCAGAATCCCCATTAAGAAATGGAGGAAGTAGAGTATAGACGTTACTGCAAGAGTGGCTACAAAAAATGCATGGTGTGTATTTGTAAAAGGAAGTTCTTTGTCCAGATGTCCCCCTGTACTCCTTAGGGAATGTTTCTGATTGCTCTCTGAAATTTATATTGCTTCAAATGAAATATGTGATACAAACCCCCCCCCAGGGCCAGGAAAATTAGCAAAGGCACTTAAACTGTACAGCAGCATCACTTAACTGCTCTTGTTGAATTATATTATAAATGAGCCATCACAGAAGCCTCTGGGGATCTTCTGGTTGAACACTTCAATGTGAGAGAAAGCTGCTTTTCTTGGTGTTGTTTTTAAATTTATTTTTATATTTGCATGAAAGAAGAGAGGAAGCAAAAAACTAATGTCACAACATTAGTCACAGAAATATGCCCCAGTAACACAGTAATACCTTTGTCTGCACCAGTGATGGCTATTGAATTTTGGTATAATTCTGAAAGTTCATAGTGTTCATGAAAACTAATGGGGCTGATTTTCTTTGTGGCTTTTTTACTTGTTTTTTGCCACCTTATACCTGTAAAATATTCCCAAGGAATGTAAATTCTAATTTGTTAAGGCTTTATACTCCCACTTTGCACAGGTGTGAATAGCTGTAAAGGGAAAGAAATGGCAAATCAAGCCAAACCGAAACATGAAGAGTTCCACATTTCCTAGGCATCAGACAAAAAAGGCAAAATATTTTATTTAAATGTTGTAACCTAGGATTTCAACATGAATGAGCCTCTCTGCTACTGATATTTGTTGATGGTCATATTTGTGGGCAGGAACAAATCAGAGAATTGTTTTAACCTCTCTCTGACCTAGGGTTGCCCAAAGACATTGTGTCTTTGTGCAGCAAAGTACAGTCAAGTGCAGGAGATGCACTTGAATTGTTAACTCAGGGTAGCTTGCAGGAAACAATTCCCTGAGTTCAAATAGTAGTGGCTCTTTCATAACTTTGTAAAATTTTCATATTGTTCTTTGGAACCCCTTGGAAACACTCCACCTGTCATACAGCAAAATAGAAGAGTTATCTGTAAATTTAAAAACGTTTAAAGTACTAATACAACTTCATATAGATTCACTCCTTATGTAATTACAAAATCTGGAAAAAAATTATCAGGTCCTGTACAGCACAGACATAGAAGCTGAGTGGATCAAAAAAAATCATTTTTTACTTTAAGTTAAAGTTTTAGGACAGATGCAAACTGATGTGGAAAAGAAGAGTATCCCCTTGGTGCAAAATTTTCATTCAACAGGAGTGAAAAACCAGGAAGGGTGGAAGTTTGAAATAGTCATCCCATGACAGTTATTAGTAGTTCAGTGAATTTTTCAATGGGCAAAAATGCACAAGAGATTGTTCAAGGAATAAGTGAAATTCAGATCTGCTGTCTCTTGAAAATTGCTCTTGTTTGTACTACTGTGGTGTCTGTCTCATATACTGATGCCTCTTTTGCAAAGTGGCTTGGCTTCAGCAGCTCTTCACAGGTGCATATTTTAGTTTTTATTTGGTGGATACTGGGTTTTGTACTTCTTTCCCTTATTTTAATGAAAAATAACATCTCTCTCGTCTGTTCCCAAAGAGAGAGAACAGAAGTTAAATAAGAACACCCTCAAACTTCCTATGACAGAGCTGTAACAGCAGCCATGCTTTAGTCTGTGAGACTGTGTGTGAGAATTTATAGTTTTCCATAGGATAGCATTACAGAGACTATGGTTTTGTTTTTCTCAAAATGTAAGTTAATGTTATTGTCTTGATCACTGAATTGCATCAATTAGAGATAAAGGTTGATTTATTATTGTACTCTACTATAAAATTTTATAGACCAAAAAATGAATTACACCAAGTAACCAATATGAAGCTGATCCAATCTAAGCAAAAGGTAAAAATCAACTTCATGAAAACAGCCCACCACATTTTTCATTGATTAATGTAATTCATAGCCTTTGACAGTTGCCCAGGAAATGCTGCAGAAATTTGCATCAGGCAAGTACTAATTTAAAAGGGAAGATCTCAAGCATCTACTTGGTATGGATAGTAAAATCTCCACTATTTTCTCCGTTCCTGCTACTGACTGGGAATCTGAGGTTAATTCAGAAGGAACTGAGGCCTGAGAATCCTGCTGTTATTTTGAGTTGTATCTGTCTTCTAAAACTTATATATGGCTTATATAAAAAAACTACTATATTGCTTATTTTCTTTGTATGTATGTGTATTTTCTAGCAGCAAAATACAGATGCAGGCACACTCACAAATTTATACACAGGAGTTCTTGCCTTTCCAAAGTTAACTGCAACTTGCATTTCTCAAGTTTTTCAAACTACTGTTATTCAAGTTTTGTGAGTGTTGCATATGAATCTTATAGGCAAATTACAAAGTTGGTAGCCAGCTTTAAGCTGTAAAGAAAATAGCTATATCTTAACCAATTAACATTGGTTACAAAAGCTTATTGCATTTGTGTTATAATGAATGCTATGTTTTACTTATTCCACAGTGTTTATTAACAAATATGTCAGAAAAATGGAAAACATTGTTACTCAAAAAAGAACACTGTCCCATTTATGAAAGCAGCCTGTTGCAGTGGTTCTCCAGATGTGCCTGGACACTGCACAAGTCAAATGAATAGGCATCAGTATGCCTACTCATTTCTCATTTGCATACAATTGATATTTATAAGCAGTAACATGATTATAAAAGTCTGCTGGAAAAAGTAATTTACTTTTTTCCTTATGATTTCTCTGTCTAAGGCTGAAGAACACCCCTAGGGAGTGTAAATTTACTCATCTAACGCTGTTTTTTTCCCCCAAGTGCTCTTCTCCCATATTAACAATGATTCTAATAATTGTAGCAGTTCACAAGACCACAGCAGTGTTTTTTCCTTGCTATTCAGAGTAGTAGAAAAATCCAGCAAACCTCAGGTTTTGGCTCCCTTTGAACATGGGCACAAACCAGTCGCAGACAGGATTGAGAAACCTCTATGGTGACACTGTTTCAGAGGCTTCTTATGTGAGCAGAATTCAGAAATTTAATTGGTTATGCAACTTATTACTGCAGCACTTCACATTGAGTGGCACTAAATAATTACACTGTAACTGCTGCACAACTGTTGTAATTTTTCATGCAGCTCTGTTACATGATAACACGATAACGCTGATGCTAATGCTAACGTTGGGTTAGGCAGCTAAAGAGGGGATTACAACCCAGAAGTGCTAATAGCATGTTGTTAGGAAACAGGATGCCAAGGAGTCATTATAAATGAGAGTAAAAAAATAAAATGAAAACTACAGTGGGAAGTTGGAAAAGATTCATTTAAGGCAAACTGCAGGCAGAGGGTGTTGTGCTGTTTTTAGTGTATTTAAATCCTTGTTAAAGGGTATAGACTAAGAGGTCAAAAAATCATGATGATGTGAAAAGCAGTGGGAAGTGATGGGCTTTAGAGTAGTCACCTCATTTAATGACTGCAAGGTGTCTTCACATAATGCATCTGTTGGGTTTGTGGAGTGTTTCTTTGGCATACTTCCATAGATATTTTTCTGAAAAAGAGTAAATTGATATTCCTAAAAATACCAGAGGGTCTCCTGAGTAACATGAAAAGAAGAAAAGGGCTCCAGATGGTGGTGACAGGGATGAGATGGCAGACTCTTGCAGTTTTGTAACATCTGAGGCAAAGAAGGTCAAAAAGTGGTGTAGTTCTGCATGGACAAAGGGCCTCTGTACCCAGAGCACTGTGACCTCTCCTTGGTAATTAAATTGGCTTCGTTGAACGTTATACATCCAAATGCCAGCATGCAGAGATTGGGATTTTCACAAGTACATTCCGAATGTGATAAGTTTCCTGCCACACTATCATCACAGTGACAAACACACAAGTGTCAGCAAGCTTGCTTTATTCTGCACCCATATGTGGCAATGGGAACAGCACACAGATCGGAGGGGAGAGGACAGGCAGGGGGCTGAGGAGGCAGCAGGGGCTGCTCCCTGCAGAGCCCCCAGGCTGAGCCAGAGACACCAGGGCAGATGAGGACATGGGAGTCCTAAGGACGCTTACAGAATAAGAAGCCCCTTGCAGAGCAGTGCTTGTGCGTGTGGCTGTTTGTGGCCAGAGATATTGTAGGGGAAGGATGAAGCCATACTTGCAGTCTAGCTCCCCTCTTGTACACTGTTGGCTGAACTACTGCTGCTTTTGCATGTCTTCCCTCCCTTCAGAATGCAAAATATTTCTGTATGAAATATCTAGATCTCTTCAATTAACTGTTACACGAATAACATTTGCTGACTTTGTTTACCAACCACTTGCCTACATTTGAGGATTGAAAATGAGGATTTTCGTGTTAGCTACACATGCAAAGGAGTTTTGTGCACACCAGTATGTGGGCATTAGACTGTCTGGTCCTTTCTAGGTTAAACTATTAGAAATGTAGTAATAAATATTGCCACACTTATATGTATCAGCTTCTCAGTCCAAATTTCTACTTATGGACAGAAAAACCTAAAAGAAACAAGCCATTTTAAAAACTAAACTGAGCATTTGAGAAGCTTTTCCCCCACAAATTATTGTATATGGTGGGAGGCAGGGGGCTCAAGTAAATTTTGGACTAATTATTGCACAGTAAATAGTAGGTGTTTCTAATACAGAGGTATGAATAGCTTTCTTATGAACAAGCAAAACAAAAGGTCTCTGATTAGAAAATAATTTTTCAAACACAACAGTGTACTCAATTTTTAGTTCTTTTCCCTCCTGGAAGGAGGAAAATAACGTCTGGTTCCCATTCATTTTGTCTGAAAAACATCAGGAGTATTAAACCTGCTCTTTGCTAGTGAGGGTTTAGGTAACATGCCTATTATGATTTCTTACACTCAGCTAAATCTTTAATGAGTGTTTTATCTCTGAAATACTAATTAATTGTTTTAAATTAGTTCAGTGTTAGTTATCTGTTAGTTCAATGTTAGTTATCAGTTAGTTATCTGTAATTAGTTCAAGTGTATCTGATTTCTTCGCAGTTTTTTTTTTTTTTCACGGCCATGCCTCAGGGGTTTTCACCTTTCCTTGTTATTCTTACAAGGTCTCTCTGCTCTTTCAATACCTAACATTTGGGCACAACCTCTCTATCTCCAGGAAACACTCAGCCATTTGTCAGACACAAAGAGGCAATGGACAAACCTAGTGGTTTTCTTTTGAACCTGACCCTTTCCAAGCAGTGAGGCAGTTATGACCCATTGCTTAATGCTGGATTCCAGAGTGAAGTATTACTTATTCAGCCTAAGGCCAAAAAACCCCTTCAGGTTTGTTCTTGTGTGCCTGCATTTTTACATACTGCTCAAAAAGCATTGATGATCTTATGTAGTATCTGTTTCCATGCTTTCGTGCATTTGCAGTTTTCTCTTCTGTGTCTTTTGGTCAGACTTGAGGGCAAGACTGGTATTTGAGATTGTTTAATACTCTATCATAGCGCTCTCTTACAAGTAGATTATTAAATTATTAGGGTAAAAATTTTCATGCTGCATGTTTGCTATACATTGAATATTGTGGAAAAATAAAAGGGGATCAAGTCTGATTTCTAGGCAAAACCATTTGGGAAAGTATATCATGTAACTGTTTATTCCAGAATGTGGGGAGCTTGAGGAATCTTGGAACAACTTAGAAAGTTGTTCTTAAAAATGATTCTCTGAGAGAAAATCTCTGAATTCTGACATAAATGTGTTCTTTACAAGCTAATAATGTGTGTGTGAAGAGTGTCCCTTTTCTGTATTGCATTTCAGCTGAAATACCTTCCTAATATTTACTCACTCTGGTAAAAGGAATTTTCCCACTTTTTCTTCTACTGATATGTTTTTCTGTTTCCAGGAGAACTTCAAGTCAGAGGTGGTTCTGGGATCAAGGATTGCTTTTGCATTTCTTTCAAGACATTGACCTAGGATGGATTTGATCAAAGCCAAATATCAAAACATTTTGGTTCAGAATTGCTCAGTAGAAGCAGCTTACTTCACCTAAGGTTGAGTGCTGCTCTGAGCATCACCCCAGGGCATCCAGGTGCTCTGTGTGTTTTCCTTGTGATCACCGCTGCTGGCTATGCAGATGTGGGACAAATCAGATAGAAAATAGCTATTTTCTGGTGCAGAGATGATAAGAAATGGAAACTTAGGACAAGGGTGAGACAACCAGGCTTTAAGGGCTGTGCAAGGCAGGAGAAAGTGGAGACTGGATCATGAGGCAAGTTTTCTTCTGATGAAGTGAGGCTGAGACTGCAAATGGGAACCAGTGAGGGGGGGGTGTGGGGGGGAACTGAAAGAAAAGGACATGGTCAGGAAGACTGTGAATGAGGGATAAGTGAGAACAAGCAAGAAGCTAGGGAGCTGGAGTAGAAGTTTATAAGCTGAAAATGGTGGAGTGAGACAAGACTTTGGGTAAATGGAGTGGTACCTGGGTCAAGAAGAAACCAGGAACTATAACAAGATACTGGGAGTCATAGAAAATACATGTCTTGCAAGGCGACATCCATTGTTTGTGAAAGTTAAATTTGTTCTTCTTGTCACAAAAATGTTGAGATCCATTGTCAAAGCACTTGATGTCTTCCCTCCAGTGGCTGGTGAATACAGAAGACAGCCTATGTACTGTTTCTGGGGCTGTGCTCTCCCTGCACTGGGCTCAGTTTAGTGCTCCTCTGTTTCCATCCCCTGTCCTTTGGAACCGTGTTATCATTCCTGTTGTTGTTTCTTTCATGTAAACTTGCTTGCTGGGGAAATGCATTTCAGGCATTTTCTACCTTTTGGTAGATTGAATTTGCAGATGTGACAAGTTTAACATATTTGTAATAACTACTAGACTCATCCACTCTTCTGTAGCACTCAGTGGTGACAATAGGTTAGCACTAGACAGTATTTCTCCTGAAGCTGTATTTTGAACCATCACTATTTGCTAGGACTACTCTGCACAACAAAAAGGGAGCTCACACCTCAGAGTTGAGGACTCAACTAAGTCTAAATTAGACTTAAATTAGACTCAAAGTCTAAACTAATTGCTGAAAATGAGCCTGAGCTGACTCCTTTCGCATGAATGTGGAAGTGGAGAAGGACAGCCCTGGTGGAGTGGTTCAAATTCCAGGTCAGGCTGTGCTGTATTCCAGCAGCAAAGGGCTCTTTAACTATAGGCATGGCTGAGGTTGCTGGGTTAGGCTAGTCCCAACTGGATGGGATTGGACCAGTGCTGTTAAGTCTTCCTGACATGGCAGATTGTGTTGTGTGGTGTGGGTTCACTAGTGGGAGTCTATGCAATTTCAGACAGCTTGGCACTCTGCTCTCTTTCTGCTCTTCTTTTTAACATATATTTAAGTATGCAGCCCAAATCCTGCTTTTAATGTCAGCTCAACTTAGAGCAAGTTAACTGAGTAAATAAGAGTAGCTTTTTTTGTAACTGTCTTAGAATTTGGCTTCATAAAGCTAACACTGTTTTCCTCCAAAGTACTTATTATATTAGAAAACACTTTAAGTGTGTCAGCCAGCCCAAAGGCTGCAGCTGCAGTCTGATAATAAATACAAGCTAATGAACAGAATTTCACTATCTGTAGCACATCTCTTTATTCCAATAGAACATAAACACATATTAAATAGGGCATAGGATCTCATTTTCTACACCAAGTGCTCCAATTTATTGGCTTCCTGAGGAGCTAACAAAAATGCTCCAAGACCACAGGGAACTTCTGCTTTGGAAGCATCTTAGAAAACACTAATATGAGTAGTAGAATACCACAAAAAATTGATAAAATTGCTGTATAAGTGAATAAGTAGCATTGTAACATCCTTTAGGAAAAGAAGTTTTAGTTTTCAACATTAAAGGACTATTAATGATCTTTGGGATGTTGCCCTTAATGGAGAACGAGCATTTCACTTCTCATAATGGGACACTTGTGAAAGCAAAAGCACCTTCAGTGTTTCTGAAAGTCACTTGTCAGAAACAGAAAGTAAATAAATGTAGTTGCCAAGAGCCAGGCTTAGTGACCTTTAATGTTCCAGGTTTTAGAATAATTAGATTTATAATAATTGTTTTGGTCTTGGCTAATATTTTTACATGGTTCAAAAATACTTGCACAACATGTCAACAGACAGTTCTTTCAGCAATAGAATAATATATTACAGTGAAGTAATTAAATCTGTCAAACTTGCTGAATAATATAATTTAAAATATCATATGGTGTTCCACCAGGTCTGATTGTCACCTGAATTTTGAGTTTGCAGTTTCAGATTGTGTGCCATTTTTGCTGCTGCAGCTGTGTGCCTGGCTTGATAATACAGTGACAATCCAAGGCTTAAACTGTACCTTCCCAAAGGACTTGAGCTGCTCTTATGTGTGTAAAATACAAAGGAGCAAAAATACTTCCTACACTACATTCCACTCTTGGGAAAGTCTTCATGAAAGTTTTGCTATCCTCCCCCTTCAACCAAAACCTTTGATGTGACACTGACACTGTGTTTGAGGGTGTCTTTTCAAACAGGGATTAGTGCTTATGTGTTGCCAAAAATGAGCTGCAACTGAGCCCAAAGCTGTTCTGACTGTGTCTCTGGGATGGACTTGTTGATTTGTGATAAGTAATCCTCTGAGGCTTCTGTGGTGAAGACAACTATGTGTATTTCTCTGTAGAATGCTAGCAAATTTGCTTGTGTTTCCTGTGGGATGTTGGAGGCTCAGCTGCAGTCTAACTTCTGACACACTGACCTCAGCTTCACTGGCTGCATTGATGCTTGCCAGGATCCCTGGAGGAGGAGCCTGTGCTGACTCAGTGGGGCAGTGGCTGTGCTGTTTCTCCTTGTGCCAGACAGGTGAGCACAGAGTGGGCCTAAGAGCCTCTCAGCTTGCTACTGTCTCTGTCCCTGCTAAACCCTGGAGCTAGTAGCCTGCAATGCATCTGAATCAGCTGAAAAGCTAAAGTTGGAAGGCTTCCAAAGACCAACAGAAACATCCTATTTCTGCTTCCCCTTCTTTATCCCCAAAGACTTCTCAGGTGTTGTTTGAAGCAGAGGAGCTCATGAGCTCATTGTCTCTCATTGCCTGCTCTTTGCCTCCTGCAGGTTGACTCTTACAGTTTCCCAGCACAAGGGGATCCCTGCAGTTTCCTCCTCTGAAAATGGTGTGTGTGAATGTTAAAGAATTGAATGGCAAACAGAAATTAGAGCTAATGGCTCTTTTATTTTACAGTGCATAGTCCTCTGAACTGTTCAGAGACCTTAATCTATTGATAAAAGCCAACAGAATCTCCCTGTTTTTCAGAAGTCCCAAAAGATGTGAGGCCAAGAATGCATTACTATTCTAGGAATGGATACCAATGAAGTGGAGCAGAGGGCCCAGAGATGTCATGGTCATATCCCTCTGAGGATATCACTCTTGGGTGATGCTCACGTAGAGGATACTGCACCTTTCCTCTGTCTTCACCTTAGTCTGTGTGATCCAGTTGCCCAGAAAACAAATAGCAGCTCTAAGTTCATTGCTAAAGAAATACTGTAGAGAGAATCACTCAGAACAGCTCACAGGAAAAGAAAGTGTGGCCACTGCATTCCTTTACCATGTCTCTGGTCTTAAGGAAATCTTGGCTGCTGGTGCATACCAAAAAGAATTTTGAGTCTCATTCATCACTTCCTATGTGTCTTAAAGTGAATACTGTAGATGGGATCTGATTACCATGGCACAAAACCCTTTTCTGTTATTTTGCAGTGACACAGTTTTGCACCAAGATTTTATGGATCCTGTTTTCCCAAGAGCAGCCTGTGGCAGCTTGATTTCAAAAGCTTTAGCATGCTTTCCAACACAAATGGCATGTTTCTCAGCAGCCCTGCAGCTCCCACAATCCAGGGAGCAGTGGTAGACCAGAGGCAGCTGTGGAAAACCCCTCCTCAGCTGAGGCAGCAGGGCATGCCGTGGTAGCAGGGAGAGGTGGAAGAGCGAATTTCTCGGTGCTGCATGCTCGTTTTACCAAGGTGGCTGAACCAATGTTAGTAGTGTGTTTAGAAGATAGTTTTTACTATTTTCTGTACATCCAGCTTTTTGTAACTTTGTTGTTGAACTGTTTACAGATCAATTTTGGGAAATAAGTTCCCAGATTGTTGCTTACATTGGCTTCATTCCCTGTTCATTGTGTTTAGTGTACAGCTGGTCACAGAAATCATAGGCTGTTATTTGCTTGATAATATTGTTTTACAAGAAGAATCATGATAGATTGGTTTGGGTTGGAAAAGACCTTAAAAATCATCTCATTCCAAGCCCCTGCTATGGGCAGAGACACCTCCCACTAGACCAAGTTACACAGTGCCCCATCCAACCTGGCCCTGAACACTCCCAGGGATGGGACATTCAAAGGTTCTGTGGGCAGCCTGTGCCAAGGTTTCACCACCCTCACAGTAAAGAATATAATCTTAACCTATCATTTTTTAGTTTAAGACCATTATCCCCTATTCTGTCCTTGTGAAAAGTCCTACTCCAACATTTTTGTAGGTCCCCTTTATGCACTTTAAGGTGCTGTAAGATGTCCCTCATCTTCTCCAGCATGAGCAACCCCAACTCTCTCACCCTGTCTTCATAGGAGAGGAGCTCCAGCTCTCTGAGCATTTTCATGGCCTCCTCTGGACTTCAGCAGATCCACATCCCCCTTATGCCAGGGACCCCGGGGGTGGGATGCAATACTCGAGGTGGGGTCACACTGTGGGTGTGACTGCCCAGCCAATTCCTTACCCACCACCAGTGATCCATCCACCAAATCTGTGTCTCTAGTTTAGAGACAAGGATGTTGTGCAGAACAATGTGAATGCTCTGCACACATCTAGGCAGATGATGTCCATTGCTCTTCCCTTACTCACCACTACCTAAATGAACACCAAGTAACAAACAATGAATGGCCATAAATGCTCTTATTTCTGCATGAATTATCTTTCCAGCATTCTAATATTAGCATTTGTATGAAGGACAGTAATTCCCACATATCATGAAACAAAACTTTTGAACAGATATTTGTGTGTTGAATATGATGAGAATATTTAAATATCTGGTATTTGAATATAAAATAAAAGCATGCATTTGCTTTTATGATTTCATCAGAGAGAGCTCAGGGGGTGATTTTCAAAGGCACTGAAGACAGAAAAACTAGCTGAGATTCAGAAGTTTTATGATGGGGAGCTGTGCTTGAGGAGACATGAATTCCAGTATGTTTTTGTACTGAATTGGAACAAAAAGTGACATTTCAAAATTTTCCGCTAAAGGAAAATGAGAAAACTTTAAGTTCAGGAAAATGGGAAAACATGGTTTAAGTTTTCCTCAAAGAAAGAGGTGTCATGACTCCTGGCTCTGCCGTGCTTCCTTGGGGCACACTGGGGAGCTCCCAACCTGTTGGAAGCAGCTCAGGAAGCTCGCTGAAGTGGCAAGGGTTGCTCAGGTTGGAACCATGGCGGCTGTCAGGCTCCAAAATGAGTGGCAGGAAATCAGGAAGCCCTGAATATGTCAGCTATGATTTGAGGGTTTCCAAACAGTATCCTGCTGGTTTGCTCTGGCAGTCATTGTGGCAAGATTGTTGTCCAGGGCAGGATCTGGGAAGGTGGGTTTGCAGCAGCGAATCAGGCTAAGTGGAAGGAAACACAGTTGTACTTCCAACAGGAATCTGCCTGTCTTGGGAAGACATCACACATTTTCTGTGAGATATTCATACATCACTATTCCCCATAAGCTGTTACCCTGAGAAATTCACCAAGTCCCTATTGGAAAGACAATGAGGTTTGGATACCAAATTGTTAGTGTTTTGGAAAATTTCACTTGAAGTTAAAAATTACTCCATTAAAAATAATTTCAGGTGAGCAGTCTTCCCTTCCCTGCCCCATTACCTGACAGGGAAGTGAAGCAGTTTGGCTTGATTCAGTTTGTGGTGTTGCTTTGTAGATTATCTATTCCCACTCACTTAATATATCCACAAGCTTTAAGATATTATAGCTTATGCTTGTGAAAACATTTGGAATATTATTTTTAGAAAGCTATTCCAGTTTGCACCAATTTTCGGTCTGTTTAGTCATTTATTAGGGGATAAATACAGCCTTGTGAAGTGTTGGCAGTGTTAAGGGGCAGCTAAAGGAAGCATGATAGGCAACATTTAGGCAACCTGTAATCTAATTTCTTTTTTTAAATGAATAGGGAAACTTACTTTGTGACATTGGGAACCAACTTGTATATTGGGCAGTGGTGTAAAAAGTAGCAATCCAGGCTCCTATATTGGAACAGGGAAAAAGTATCCATTACAGAAAAATAACAAGGGCATGTGAGGGTTAAGCTGAAGAATGTACCAGCACTGTTCAGTAGAAAAAGGAGTCCAGGAAGGCATGCAGGGAAAGTACTACTGACGTTTATTTGTTTCTTTCAAGTATTTTACCTTGAAAACTGGAGTTATTTTTCATTTTTATTTTCTCATAAAATAGGCCAAACATTCAACGGAGAAGGAGAGTTGGTGGACTTGTTGTTTTAATAATGAACATATGCCTGCATGTGTGTGATTTCTTTTTTATGCTTTATAATTGGCATAAACTCCTCATGTGACAAGTCTTCAACTTTAACTACTGAACTTGTGCAGACATCAAAAGTCATTGTGGAATTTCAGACCTTTGATGTTTGTTTTAACAGCAGAGCTGATGGCTGCTAAGGAGTAGCTACCAGGAACAAACAGATTTCTAGGTCTCGTCACACACAACTTATTTTCTCCCCATTTCTGACATTTTTCAAAGTTGTACAAATGTTCATGATGCCTAGTTGAATGTACTTCTGTTGTTTCTGATGTTCATAATGAGAATTTGGCCTAGGAAAAAAAAATCTGATATTAAAACCAGCCAGTCGCACCCTCCCCTGCCAAGATTTCACAATATTGTGTAGTGACTTTTTTATAGACATTTAGTCTTAGTCTTGCATGTCCTATTTTGTCCAAGTTGTATCTTTCTAACTCTGTAAGTTCTCATGGATGTGTATTCACTTGCTTTCACTAATATTAAACTCAACCCCTCCCTGCAAAAGAGAAACCCAAACCAAAATCCAAACCCAACAAACAAACCATATTTATAATCTGAAGTCTTGCAGACAGGTTTAGTCTCGCTTTTTCCTCCCATTATATCTCAGTAAACCTGATTGCTATTTTAGTGCAAGTACAAGCAGATTCTATCACCTAAGAGCCTCCAATTTATGTGGCACTAGCTACACACAGATCTGTAGTGTGCATAAACTATTCTTGAGTAGCACTGTTAGGGAAGAGGAATTACAGACAGCAGTGGAGGTGAAGTGGCAAAAATGAGGAAAAAAATAATGGGCGAAGAATGAGGGTGAAAGATAAGAGGAGAACAAAAGAGGCAAGAAAAGGAAAAGAATGGGAGAGAAGGAGCCAGAGGTACAGAACTGTGCTTTTTGTCCTTGCTTAGGCTCTGTTTAAGTTGCTCTGGAAAACAGTGACGTATTGGTTGGATCCAGCTGCTTTTGAGTATCAGAGACTGCAAACAAATTCTGCTGGGTTCAGACAACCATTTTGAGAAACAAAAGAAAAAGAGCAAAAGAAACCTTCCTGTTAGTATAGAATCTACTTCATAGGATGATCTCCTTCCACACTGTGGCTCTTGAGTGGGTTTGCTGGGAAAGGCCTGCCTAGCACTGCACACGAGACCCCAGTACCTTGGGGGATCTGAAATCTAGGCTGTGTATGAGCCTCCCTAAGGCATGTCCAGCCCTCCTGTCAGAGGAGCAGGCAGGATGCCTGTGACCCTGTGCTGATCTGCTCTGTGCCTGCAGTCTGCTGACCCAGGCCATGAACTTCCCCTGCTCACGACTGCAGGCATGTCTGCTCAGTTCCCTTTCCCTTACCTTTGCACAGGCATGGATTGTTTCTGTCAAATACAGTGCTAAGCACCTTAGGAGATTTCTGTGCTTGTGTGTATTTAAGTAAGAGGATTAAAAACAATAGTTCAGTGTCTGGGACACTCCCAAAACAGTGTCCTTATTTGGCTTCTTGCTGAGGTGTGAATGCTTTTTTGATGATGGAAAGTAATTTTCATCAGTGTTTCTAAGAGGTTTTCAGGCTGAGGCATGATTGTCAGACTTTTCTGAGTAAGGAATATGAGGACATGTTACTGCAGGTTAATATGTGAGCACCATGCACACACTGGTTCATTTCTGTAACAAGCAGCCATCGCTGCACAGCATCTTGAAGGCTTTTTTTTTTCCAAGGAGCCTCTGCAATCTGCTGGATTCATCTGACTGCTGGTATTTGTGTTTGGCTTAACAGATCTCTAAGTGCATGAACTGTCCTGTGTGTCCAGCAGCAACTGCTGATCATCATTCTATCTGCAGAGACTACTGAGCAGCACTTAATTGAGCTGATGGGAATTTTCTGCTAGATAGAGCCCTGACTTCATAGCTGTGTTAGGGTGATGTGTATCAGCAGTGTGATGGTATGAATAGATTCCCCTGAAACCAGCCCATGTCATTTCGTGAGTAATTAACAAATGCAGATATGTAGCTCTTCATGAGAGACACAGAAACATGTGAACAGCATTCACTTCACCAATTTCGGATAAAATGGTTTATTTTTTGCTTAGCTCATCCCCCTGAGTATCATAGACCCATGAAGCCTACTGTCTGAATCCAAGTTATTCTCTGGAACAACAGGCAGTATTTTCAATTGACTGTGCAATAAACTCTGCAATACAGATGTTTCAGACAAAAATGTAGCTCCCTAAGGACAGAACTCCACAAAAGGATTAAAAAAGGTCTTTAGCCACCATGCAGGGGTTAGGAGCAGCTGCAAGAGGGGTTCAAAAAACCACCCTAGAACACGTGGCCCAGCCCGGCTAACACAACCCAGAGCAATGATATGTGGTCACCTGTAATAACCAGGTATCAACTGGGATTAGCCTTTCAGGTGAGCAAACCTTTAACAGATATTGGAGCAAAGCTTTTGGGACCACAGCAAGATACTTTGCCTCTCTGTCACAGAGCATGATGTCTCTAATTTAGTCTGAGTGGTGGGCGGGAATGCTTACACAGCAGCTTCAGGAAAAGGAGGTGGAAGACACACAACGAGCAGTTATAGCCTGGTGGTAAAGATGCCCTGCCTGCCAGGACAGATATATGGGTGTGAATTCTTTTTGAGATAAGATGCAAATTGGCTTAGGGGGAACAAGTCTAGTATAGTGTCTAGGTCACTTCTGGTTAGTTGGGGACTATTTCACAAAGTCAGGGCCTAAGTTTCCACTAGCTTGAAGGGGATGCATCCCTTTGAACGCCAATTTAAGTTCCTAAACCACAAAATGCAATTTTCCAAACTCCATGCTACTTCCTTTCTGTCTGATGTTCAGAAGCATCTCTGACACTCACTGTTCTTCTACGCCACCACAGTTGAGCTCTGCTGCTGCCAGGTACCAGAAATTTGTCTGGTGCTTGCACTTTTACAGAAGTGAAACATCTGGTGATGTCCAAGAGCCCAACTCACCTGCCTGCTGAAAATTCAGCAAACTGAAGGCTCTGCTCAAACCACAGTGGATCTGTAAATCCTCCCCTGCAATCAGTTACCTCTGTAATTGCAATGGGAAAGATGCATCCTCAGTTGCACATGTGAGGGGAAACAAACTGCACAGCTGCTGCAAGCTCCAGAGGCAAGAGAGGGAAGTGGTAGTAAGGAGATCTGCCGTTTAGTTTTCCGTGTAAATCTGTCCTGGATGGAGCCCTTGCCTTGTGTTGCAAACTGTGAAATTGGATCCCAAGAAGGTTCAAAGTGTGTTGGCTCAGCTGCTCTGTCCAGCAGGCTCAAACCTATTTTGGTACAGGGAGGTTGAGGATCAGCAGTGTCTTTCCTCCCCTCTTTTCAGAGCTCTCCTGCTTCATACTCATTAGGTCAGAGAGAAATAATGACTCTTACTCTCCTCCAGATATTTTGTGTACTTATATAGGAAGAGGGAAATCTGTTGCTCCGAAATAAATTTAAGCATTTTTGCACAAAAATACAAAAAATTATTTGCAGAATACAAAAAATACCATTTAAACCATGAACTGAAATGTGGGGGTTCCACCAAACCAGAGGCTACTTACTCTTTACTTCCCTTTTTTGAGCCACAGAGAGACTGATATTGTGTTGGTTTCGTTTTCCAGGGATAATACGGTTTTGTGATCATCCACAATAGTGCAAGTACTACCCCAGTCAGCTAAGTCATTATTCAGTAAAACATTACGTAAAGTAGGCTTTCATTTTTATTGGTTTTAAAGGGCAGAATTTGAGCTCCTGAACTTTGTTTTATTTTTTCACTTTGAGTAATTAATACTTTTACCTGCTGTTCAGTTATTTTATGGATTAAATAAACAGCTGGTTTAAATCATCACTCTTCTGTTAAGCCTGGCAGAATGATGCCAGTGTAAACCATTGAACAACTTGGCCCTATTTGACTTTTTCAAGAATTCAAAAAAAATTTTATTACACTTGCTGAAAAATAAATTAACAAGAGACATATCCTTGAGGAGTCTACCCATAACAAACCAGGTTCATAAACAAGTGAGATGTGGAGCAGAACAGAAAATTTGGCAGGAAACAGATTTTACTCTAAGCTGACAACTGCTCATATGGCAAACTGTAGAAAATATCATTACAAAAGATATATACTAGGTGTATGGATCCTTTAGCAAGTAGAAGACAGAACTCTTGATGGAATAATATGAACATGCTCATCACACAGCACAGGAAATAATTTAGATTTCCTAAGGTACTTTCTGCAGGAAAAAATTACCAAAAGAAATGTACACAGGCAGAATGTTACCGCAGCAGGAATGATAAATTCTAGAACATTTTGGCTGCTAAAGACATTGCTTTGCTTATGGCAAGGCATTCCTTTCCATCCAGCCAAAGGCAGCAGCAGCTGTACATGGCAAGGGGGAAGCTTGTACTGTGGGGCATAATCCACTTTAGTACCTGGGCCACGAATGTCCCAGTAACTCCAGACCCACAGTACTGTTGTGCTTACTGTAACTGGCTTATTTATGAAACATTCACTCTAAGTAAAAATTAGACCTTGGTAAAACAGAAACTGAATGCTTTCCTATTACTGATCATTCATATTTCACTTATTCTGAATCTCAAAAAGCTTGCACCTTCCTTTGTAGGTAATGTTTATTTATCTTTAGCACAGTGTCCAGTGAAGCCAGTAATCTGTATCTTCAGTGCTGCAGTTAATAGATCATGACAGGAGGGGTTTTCAGGAAGCTGAGATGCAGCTAATGATAGCATAATCTTTTTTTTCTTAAGCACTTAGGGTTTTGAGTCTTGAAGCTGTATTTGAATGTGTATAAACTAATCAAGATGGAGGAGAAGTTACACACCTTTAATTTTTACATCAGCAAATGGATGGGACTTTTAAGTTGAATACAACAGAGAGCATGTAACTGTTGTATTTAAATAGTTAGCAAGCAATTTACAGTATTGAAACAATGCCAAGTATGCCAGCCTTTATATTTAATACTCTTTCTCCATCCCTATTTCTTGCTACATGCAAGTAAAGAAAGCTGACCTGCCAGTGATATTACTGATGGTACTTTTCTTTACTAGACAAACAAAGACTTAAAGTTGCTATGGAAATATACAAATCTCACAGTTCATGCATTTATCAAAGGAGGATCATCATCATCACATAATATTTATACAATGCACACTGTCTCCTACATGCTTATCACAAGACTCTTAATGTTGAACAGAAAAACGACCTGCACTCTTTTGTCGATGTTGTGTCCATTGATCAGTGCTGATATGACCAATTTCTCATATTAATGGTGTTTAAGGTGAAAATCACACTCCCCAAACCCCAAATATGCAGGTATTATTTCAGTGTGGTCTCATTTCAGAGGTATGGTGATTTTGAAGGCCATGGCTTTCCAGAAAGCCAACTCTCTGAGCTTTTTATATTTTTGCGTGTTTGTTTTTAATAATGAACATTTATTTGATTTTATTCCCCATCCTCCACCCTCTGTAAACACAGAAAAAGGGGCAGTAATTTTTTTCTATGATAATTTGAGACATAGTAGATCATTGCACCAGCTGGTCTAGTGCTACTGTAGAAACTCCCAATATCTTTAGTCTTTCTGTTGTCTAACTTTGGATCCCCTTTGATCTATAGAGGCTTCTGGGGCAAATGGGTGAGGTTAGACTATCAACTGGTTCCTACATTTGTGCATGTGGGTGCTGATGAACTGGAGACCACCAAAGCTTTCTGTGTTTAAGTAGCATGGATACAAATGTGTCATCATCCCTTGCTTTGGTTCCAGTTTTCAGATTTATTTCTGAATGGCTTTTGCATGAGCTTTTCTGTCACATATTTCAGTTTCGCAGATTACCGGCACCATCAGAGCAAATCATCTGAGCACTGAATGTGTAAGCAAAACTGAGATATCCATCATTTGTACAAAGGCAAATACATTTTAAAAAAAGTCAAAATGAGCAAATCTGTAAGCAAAACCATTGAGGTGATAGCCTTGAATAAAAAAAAAGGCACAAATCTAAAATAGTTGTGAATTTGCAATGTAGGAATGGCACCAATCCAGAAATATATTGGGATATTTTGGTAGAGGAGTTTTAGTGCTATCATTTCAAATATTTGCTTTGTTTCACAGTGCTGTGTTTTCATTGGTATTAATAAAACTCTGAAGTTTGAGTTTGTGACGTGATCAGAACCCCAAGCTCCTGGTTTTGAGGTGAATATTTCTATACATATCTTTTCAGGAGTGAACTGAGAAGCCTGACACGTGAATGGAGTGAGAATTTCAGAAGCAGGTGAATCAAGACACTTTGTCATCTGATTTCCTAAGGAAATATTTCTTGCGTGCTTGTACTTTGTGGTTAATTTCAGTTTCACAGGGATGAGTTGTCAGAAAGACTTTATTATTCGCTCAAAACTTTGGGTAATAAATGAGAGGAGTATGTGTAAAGGAGATCCCATAATTCTGTCCTGTATGTTTTCTACCAATGCAGAAGGCTACATGCTGAGCTCATACATTATTTGGCATTGGTGTGTACATGGAAGGAGTACTTTATAAATGCCCCAAGCTCTGAAAAATCTTCTGCCAGAGTTTGCAGGAGCCTGATCTTAGTAGTTTTGATGTCATGGTACTGTTTGCTTTTCCCCTTTGTCCCTCACCTGCAGAGAAACTTTTCACTGAGTAGATGATCGGTCTTAAAGTAGAGCCAGTCTGGCAAGAGAAACCATCATGGTATAATGTTTCATGTTAATCAGCTCAACAGGTGTGTGAGGCATGATAAATGGCACATTGGCTAACCAAATTTCAACCAGATACAGGTCTTTTAATTATCATCCTTCCTTGCAGTCTGCTCTGGGGGTAGGAGTTTGTAATACAATTTCTGACCTCAGCTATAGGATTTTTGTTCTTATTTTTAAAATGCTATTGATCCGTAACACATGTAACAGTTACTGGGGC
The DNA here is from genome assembly GCA_013398275.1 of Promerops cafer. Lineage (NCBI taxonomy): Eukaryota > Metazoa > Chordata > Aves > Passeriformes > Nectariniidae > Promerops > Promerops cafer. Next base: position 1,238,060 of record VZSE01011877.1, read on the forward strand.
CATTGAAGAAGCTGTGGAATTATAGAATTGTTTATGTTGGGAAAGACCTCTAAGATAGTAGAGTCTAACATGCACTGTTTGTGGATTTAGTGTATATTTCTTTTGATAAGGATTTCTATTTTCTATACCCTTTTTAGCCAAAGTGTTGTCTCTTCTTTTGCAAGCCAGTGATTGGCTTAGATAGTGGTTGGACAGAGAGGTGATGATACAATTACTTACAATTAAAAGACAAGATCTAATTTCATTGTGCAACTTGGCTACTTGTCTTTTCTTAATTAATTGTATTTCAGGGTAGACACACTGTAAACTAATCAGTCTATTGTCACATGCCTGCTAATTTTGTAATTAATTATTATTGCCGGAGTTGAGTGAATAATTTCTAAAAAATAACATACTTGATAACTTTTTTCTATTCATTAATCCTGTACAAATATAATGATTTTTTGGAATAGGCTTGTTATTTTACTGTTACTCACTGAGTTATTCTTCATCAGTACCCAACACACAGTTCATCACAACCTTTAAAGACTGAAATAAGTTGCATTTTGGCCAGAATCAAATGAGCATGTTACTTATCAACTCCATTTTGTAACAGTATGTTCCTTGCAGTTCTGGTTTTGATATTGTTGTTGTTGTGTGGGGTTTTTTTGTTGGTTTTTTTTTATGGTTATAAACTCTAATCTAATATTTACTTTGTATCAGTGTTCTTCCAACGTTTAATTATTGTTCTTTCTTTTCATTGGGAACATTCTTGCCTCCTAACTTCTTTGGTAGCACATCAAAAGGTGTAAGGCAAATGAAGCAAGAAGCTGGAGAGGTTTGTTTTGGAAGGCTGTAAGATCTGACGTTTTGCTGCTGGGTACCATTCCCTATTAAATAGTTTGTGGAACCAGTCAGTGCAAATCCAGCTCTGCTATATCCTGACATGAATGGCACCTCTGCACCCAACCAGTGTTTTATGATTTGAGGGGTTTTTGTAGGCTGCCTCAGTACTACCTCCATCGTGGCAGTAATGGTGTGTTGCAGACATGTCCTTTTGTTTAGCTGTGCTTTTCCACTGTCAGTTCATCCCTCTTTAATTTCTGCTCTGCTTTCTTGGCAGAGTAAAATAACTGGTAAGCTGGGCCCCACTCAGGCCAGGTTTGCATTCTGTGTTTGACTTGGGCCTGAATCAATGTTTATGTCGCCATTTACCAACCATCCACACTGTTAAATAAACAGTGTCATTGACCTCAGCCTGGTCAGTGACACTGAGGTTTCTCTTCTGAGAAGCAAAGATCCAGCTTTCCTGGACTTGAGGTGTGCTCAGCTGCTTTGATGCAATGTCAACACAAGAATCTGCATTAATAACAAAAAGCAGCAGCTGAGAGGTGGAACAGCCCAGCTCCTCGGTGCCTCTCAGGCAGTGCAAGGAAAGGACTCCCTCTGCCCTGCCATGGGCCACAGGGGTTTGGGCTACCTCATACTGAGCACTCTGAAGCAGAGGAGGAGCACTCATACTCTTGGGCTCCAAACCCAGCTGAGGAGCAGGTTAAGAAGTTTCCCTGTTCTGCCTCTGGGCTCTCAGTTGCCTTCTCTCAGCAGTGAGGCATGCTGGTTGTGTGCTAATTTGGACTCTAGCAGCAATCAGTTGGGAGACTGGCCAGGCCAAAGCTCCTGAGCTCAGGCTTTGGGCCAAATATATAACGTAGACATGTCCTAAGAGATGGGAGTGAAACTGTGAGCCTGGATCTCACTGGCAGAACCCACAGAGTCATTCTAGCCCCCTGTATGCAATAACTCATTTTGGACAAAGCTGTTTCTCTGTTGGACTGTGTGTGTTGTCCAGTGTGACATTCCTGGTGAGCCCCCAGCTCAACCCTTGGGCTCTGTTGCCATAGCTCTGTTTTGCTGCTGTTTGCCATTCCTAGCTAGATAACCTTCTGAGGTTCCCATTACTTCACCCTCTCAGTGGGTGCCCAGAATCCAGTTCAGTTGTTTCCAATCTTTTTCAGTAGGTGCTTCCAGCCCCTGAGCTCTCCTGCTGCCTTGTCAGATAACACTCGACCTCAGCAGCTCCCCTCAGGCCCTTCAGTTTCCAGGCTACCTGTGGTATTTGTTTTTCTTGGTCTCCTCATTCCCAGGCACGCAGAGCTATTATGGACTTGTCTCACAGAAAAGACCACACCATTTGAATTTTATTTTTCTTATCTGTAATGAGCTTTTCAGGGGTGAAATCAGATTGCTGTGTTAGGGCACAGAGTTTCTTAAAAATATCTTTAGCAACCATCCAGTGGCACCAAATGTGGGCACTACAGCGTTTTACAGGACAGAATTTATTTTGGAGAATGAAGTTTGTTTTCTGACAAAATGGCTGTTGTTTTCAGCAAGGTGGATCCAACACAACTGCTTTGGATGTAGCTAGGAAAGACATGAAATGAGGATCCTCTGCTCCCTCTTGATGTGGAACTAAGTATCACAGCAGCTCCACATGAGCATTGGGGTAGGTTTGGATAAACATGACAGGGATCTGAAAATTTTCTAGAAGGAAGATTGCAGGGGAAACCCTTGCTTACCTTACTCTACTACAAACTGGAGAGGCAGCAATCTCGTGCTCTGATCTGAGTCAGAGGGAAGGTTTCACTCCTTGGAAGTGGGTGGTGGATTTGAGAACACCTAGGCAGGATTTCACCTTACCTGAATAATTTTGTAGTGGTTATGAGGTGAAATTTTATTCAGATTTCTGTCTTTCAAGTCTACATTTCCTCCTGCCATGTATGATACACTTGAAATATGCTCACAGTATTTTGTTACAGTTTTTTATAATTAAAAGTTTTTATTTTCCATACTTTTAAAAGTAATCAGTGTTGCATGGGTCTGGAGTTCTTCTAACATCAACTTCATGCTAGTGTGTCACAATTTATTGAGGTGAAGTCCAAACTGCTCTTCCCTAGATAGTTCATTTATTTTATAACAGCACTTCCTTTGCATTAAGCTCCTTTTTGTCTTATGCCATCCTTATAGTAACTTCTCTTTTGCCATTGGAGCTTGCATGTGAATGGAGGCTGGATTTTCTAGAAGCATTTTTCTATTTTCCAGCTCTGTATTGGCCTGTTAGCTAACGTTAGTCAGGAGGGCCAATGGCATTCTGGCCTGTAGCAGCAAAAGTGTGGCCAGTGGGGTCAGGGCAGTGACTGTCCCCCTGTACTGGGCACTGGTGAGGCTACACCTCAAACCCTGTGTTGAGTTCAGGGCCTCATAACGCAAGAAAAACATTGAGGTGCTGGGAAAGGAGTTGGGGAAGGACCTGGAGCACAAGTCTGGTGAGGAGCAGCTGAGGGAACTTGGGGGTATTTAGTCTGGAGAAAAGGAGGCTCAGGGGAGACCTTATTGCTCTCTACAACTCCCTGAAAGGAGGCTGCGGCCAGGTGGGAGTTGGGCTCTTCTACCGGGTAACAAATGATAGGACAAGAGGAAATGGCCTTAAGTTGCATTAGGCAAGGTTTAGATTGGATATTAATAAAAAATTTCTTCACTAAAATGTGATCAGGCATCAGAACAGGCTGTCCATGGATGTGGTGCTTGGGGATATGCTTTAGTGGTGGACTTGGCAGTGCTGGGTTAACAGTTGGACTTGATCTTAATGTCTTTTCCAACCTAAAAGTTTCTATGACTCTGTAATTTAGCTAGGTATTGCTAAACTAGAACCCTTTATATGTGTTTTTTCTTTCTTTCTTTCTTTCTCTGTTATAACAGAGAAAATTGCTTCAATATTGTGAAATAGAGGCTCCCTTCTCAGAGGCACAAGGTGAGATGTTTCCTCCTGTGTTTACACCTCCCAGCTGTCCATGCTCTATCCTGTGCTTCCAATCAGTCCCTCTCTTGCTCCAGGGTTTTCCAGCCACTACTGACACCTCGGTGCTTTCCCTCAAAGATTCTCAGAATTTTTCATATCTTTCTACTGGACCGCAGCACACAGGTTTTGAGTGGATTTGATGCTGTTTGATACCCTTCCATGGTTACAGCTTTTCCGAGTGCAGTGATAGCTTCTGGGACTAAATATTAGGAGTATTTTGCCCTATGAATAGCTGGTAGTAGTAATACTTCTCACTGGTAGTCCACAGTGAAGCAATAACATGCAGTCAGAGTCAGAATGGTCATTTAGGCCATCATAAACCATTAGTCTTATTTTGCTTTAAAAATAATTTTCTGTAACTTGGGTTTGGCTCTTTCCTTTTTGTGTTATGCTATAATAAGTTTTACAAATACTTCAATGGAAAGTTGCCTTAGACTTGAGCCAAATTACAATCTGGATAGAACAAAAATGCAGGTTTTCAGTTTATAAATCAAGATAATGGATGTAAGATAGTGTGGTGTCACATTTTAGAAATTTAATAATATTTATAACCCATACCTATTTTGGTATTATTCCCAAGTTTTATGGAATTACAGGATATTTCTGTTTGGTTTCTGGTCTGGAAATGTTTCTGGGTTGACTTGAAACATTTAATTTGTCATGAAGCTAAAATGTTTCATTCCATCTTCCTATTGCTTTGCCCTTTTAAATTTTTTTTTTTTTCGTTAGAAAGGTCATTTGAAACAAAAAGCCTAAATGGTTTATTTTGTATTCCCTTTTTTACAGTTGGAAAAATTTGCTAAATTGAGTTTGCATTAAAAAAATTTTTTTGCAGTATACTATTTGCCAAAATAACCACACTAGTCATCTTGGAATCATCTTTTACTTACATTGGTATCTATGAAAACTTTTAATGGAAGATTTGCCATATCCCCTTTGCAATTAAAATAAGTGATACACTGTCTTAAAAAAACCCAAAAAACCAAAATAACCCTCACAGGCCAATAAATTTCCCCCCCCCCCCCCAAAAAAAAAAAGAAAATCAACAATCAAAACCCCAGGCTTCAGTATGCTCTACTATTGGTACATCTGTAGTAAATTTTAAGTCTGCTCTGTGGTAGGTGTTGATGATCCTCAGAAACCTGACTGTGGCATGCTGACAAGCAAAACCTAGAGTGACTTTGTGGCACTTGGAGTAAAATTTGCTCTGTAAATAATGAACAACAAAAAGTTATTTACATTGATGTGCTAAGCTCAGAGAAATTGCTATGGACTGTGTCAACAATCCCAACTTTTCCTTATTATGAAAATAGCAATAAAAGCAAGCGATTAAATGCAAACAAAAAGCTCTGAGAGGACTGTAGGGCTGACTGTAATGAACAAAATTGGATGGCTAGAATGTCATCATGCTGGAGGTTTGCTCCTGGACTAGGATTTGGGTGTTATTTCCTGCGTGGCTGGGAAAGGCTGCAATTCCTCCTGGAAGCTGGATGGGCTGAGCAGGAGGCACAATAGCTGCCTCCAGTGTGCTAAGCCTGGCTTTAGTCACATTTATCTTTCATGTTTTGCTTCTTGGTAATTTAGGTTTAGTCATCTAATTTCACTTCTTTAGGATTTCTTATGTGTCCGGTAGCCCTCACCAAAGGGTTTTCTCATTCATGATGCACGGTATGCATACACACACTTTATAATAAAGAGGAAATGATGGAGGACTGTACTAAAAAGTGTATTCTTTGAAAAATGTGTTGAGTTACCACTTTTATCAAAAACAGGTGTTAGAGTCTGGTGAAGGAGCCTCTATCTTATGGTGGTCACACAGGTTCATCCTTGAAGGTGGAGGTTAGGATCCAGGTTTGCCTTAGTCAGCAGGAGCTTTTCAGTTGTCAGCAGTCAGGGGATTGTGCCCTGGAGCTGGTTATGTGGATGTGAGAAACTGCACCAAAGAGCTCCCTGTGTTCTAAACTGCCTGCTGGCCCAAGCCGAACCAGCACCCCTGCCCAAGGCAAAGAAAAAGGACTGGGGTACAGAGAGGGAATGGGTGGATTAATGGCCACCAGGAAATTCATATTGAGACTTAGAAATGCCTCTGTGTGTGCCTCTCAAAATGTGGTAGCATCAGCTGGGTGTGGGTTGCACCTGGGTGATAACGTGCGTAGCTAAACCAGATTGCAGTGCTCAGCTTACACAGCCCTGTGACTTGAGCCAGGCTTTGTTATCGAGCTTGAGCCCCACGTCTGTCGCTTGGTACCTGCCACCCCTAGGAACAGGCACGCTGAAACTGAGTTGTTTTGTTTTCTGGAAGTGTATGGAAAATGTTTGTTTGGGTGTTACCAAATGGTTCCTCCTTTACCAGAGACTCAATTGCATACAAACAGATACAGAAGCACATGTTTGCAAACACATTTCTTTTCATAATACAGGCTGCGGAAAAGAATCTTTTTCTATCACTAAAAGTGTTTATTTGCTACATTTTCACAGCTGGAAGATTTAAGAAAGGAATATGAAGTACTGGCTAAGAACTCTGATTTAGCTGAAGCTGAAAATATTTCTGTGCTAGTGTTGTTGTGGATATACAGGTGAACTCAAGTCCCTGGTGCTGATCAATAGCTGATGAAAAAGAATAGTTTCAAAATGATTTCACCCTCCCAGCGTCAGAAGTGGGGCTGCCTTCATCTGTGCCTGAGACGTGTGGTGTAAACCAGGTACAACAGCTGAAGAGGAGAGTGCAGACAACTAAAGGCAGAGAATTTAAAAAGCAGTAGTTACTTCTGGTCAATATGAGCTTTTCTTTATCAAAAGGCCTTGTCTAGAACATATTTTTACATATCTCTTTTAGACAAAGTGTTTTTTTTTAGTTTGAAAGTTATGCTTGTATGTCATGATATTTTAAAATAGCTGTATTTTACTTGGAATCTGACTGCAATTAAGTTACTACTGGTACAGCATCACTTTGGTTTTGTAAAGGTGTTACATGTAAAATACTGTACCATGGCTGCTCTCAGAAGGGCTTCCCTGTGTTTTTATAAACATAATGTGTAGTCAGGTTTCTGGAGGTATTATCTTATGGTTCATATATTATATTTGTGTTCACATATAAGCATATATATTTATAGGTATATATTCATTAAGGTATAAAAACACATCTATGAAGACATTTATTTTTGCATGAAATGCAAAGTAGTAGCTTCTTGAAAAATGGTTCAGATGTAAGGTCTAATTTTTCACTTCAGTGTTCCTGGATGAGTCTGCATAATTGGCTTGCACATGTTTCTGAACTGGATGAAGCCTTTTGAGGTTTAACAAGCTAAATACTAAGGAGCAACAAGAGATGCACGGCCATGCTCTGTTGTATGTGATAGTGTTCTTTGTTTGTCTAAGAGGTTTCTCTATCAAATAACAGGATTAAAAAGACCTGGTGTATCATCACTTGTTCAGGATCATAGAGTTAATTGATTCTGAGCCATTTATCATGAAACTCAGTGGGAATAAGACTGAACCTGATGAGAAGCATGATGAGTGGCGTTTTGAAATCTGCACAGCTAATTTGCAAGGTCTAACCAAGTAATCTGATTTCCAGAGGTAAGCAGCAGTGTCAGTTCACAGCAAATGTAATGGGATCTCCAAATGAACTGGTACTTAACATATATTTTACTTCAGTGACTAAACAGATGTGGGTGCTTAACAACAGCAGCCCCGGAGTTTGAAAATGATATGCAGTGAGTATCAGTTTGGGATTCACATGTGTTTGCTGCCTGATGACGTTAATGGGATTATGAGGAAGATGTCTGATAATCATCAAGATATCTTAGTAATAGAGATAGTAAGGGAGATTTTAACATTTCTAATATTCCTAAGTTGCTGTTTTGCTTGCTCAGAACTGCCCCAGCCTGGCTCAGGAGTCACAACTTTCAACATTGTGTTCCATTTTCATTGTATGGGCTCTTCAGTGCATGTGCATCTTCACCTAGAACCTGTTGGCCTGAGTACTCTACTGTGAGGTAGCAAATATGGATTTCTCCCTCCTTGGCTGAATCGAACGGCAGAAGTCAGTGGTAGAAAGAAGGTTCTGAATAAAGGAGGCATGACTTCTTCCAAAGGCAGAAGATTGTGTTTAAGTAGGGCCACAACTGTCTTGTAAGTTATCTGTAAGGACTGATGTTAGCACCCAAGAGCAAATCTTCAGTCTGGGGATCCTGGTAAAAGACAATTGTTTCCCTTATAGTCTAGAGTCAAGTGCATCAGCTTTTGAAAGGAACAGTTGTATCCTAATTAGTGCAGGGGATTATTTTGTCGTTTTCTCACTTCTTCCATGCACAGTTTAGGGATTGTAGGTGCCCTGTGCAGCAGACTTGATTGAATTTTGAACTGGGGTCTGAAAGGTAGTGGGTGACAACTGACATGGAGGCATTGATTGCCACTGTCAGTTCTAGCCCTTCACATACACACCTTGACACATTATTATAGCTGCATTGCAGTCTCACAGACTTACACCTCTGATGTAAAATATTAGGGATTTTATTAATATTTTAGCTATTTGCATTCATGCAGCTTAACTCTGGAAGCTGTAATTGATCACCCATCTAACCTTCTTATACTTTTTTTTAGAGACAGCCCTTGGAATCATGAATCTCTGTAGGACAGGGTAGTGTGTGCTCACTTGGATAATGTAATTGAGAAATAAGGAAAAGCCTGAGCACAGACGGTGCTAATCTGGTGTGGGAGTTCTGGCACAGGCTTTGTGTTGCAGCCACTCAGTGCCCTGGCGTGGGATCAGCACTTGAGCTCATGTCAGAGAGGCTGGCAAGTGATAAAGAAAAGGCTAATGTGAGGAACAGATGCCCCTCAGATCCAGATTTGGGAGGCAAACATTCGTCTTGAGTTTGCTTAGAATCAAATGCTTTTGCAGCAAATTTACAGTCACAGCCCCCAAATATCCATCCAGCTACTGCACTCTGCACATGGTTCAGAGAGCTCAGAAACCCACAAGTTATTGATATGCAGTTTATCCTGCTCAGTCTAATCAGCTGAGGCTGTCTCAAGTGTGTTTGCTCAGGGAAAAATGTTTGTCAGGCTTGGGCTTCTAGGTCTGTTGTTAGAAATGTGACCATTAGGAAATAATGGGAATGGCAACTTAATCTCATTGCATTGTTGAAACTCTGAGTTTTTTTTCAAGTTTATTTGGAATCTGAAGATCCCATACTGGCACTTTTCCTCACAATTGCTAGTCCATTAATCTGTCAGTGATGCACATTTAAAACACGATATAATCTTGAAAACAATAATACCTTCTAGTCTACCGAATTTTTCTGCATGAAAATGGACCCCATGGAATAGAGATCCATGTGGTCTCGAAGCTGAGATTATTCATTCTTCTTTCCATTTTATTTTTAGTTGTTGCATTTCCTAATTAAACTGCTGTACATCTGGTTACAAAACTAGGGAAGTTAGAAGACCCAAACAAAATCAGCCAATTCATTAAAGTAATAGAAGTTAGAATTATTAAAGGTCAACTCCTTTTTTACTAGATTTTCTGAGTTATTGTACCTCCAAGGGACTTGAGGCACTGGAAATAGTCAATCCAATTCCAGTCACAACCTTAAGCACTTGGATTTGTAATACCTCTGTTGTGAGTCAAACGTAAGAGTTTATCACTTTTAGAAGACATTTTGCTCACCTCTGCAAAGAAAAATTGGTTCATATGCTGAAAACGTACAATGTAAAGTTATAACTGTAGTCCAGCAGGACATGAAAGAAATCCTGTGTAGAATCTCCAGCTTAGTCTTTTAAAAGTATCCCAAGAAAAACTAATTGCTGGTCCTGTTCAGGGATATTTCAGCACCTGATACTGGAAAAAAATATATATTTCCTTCCACAGTTAAACATATTGTAAAGTTAGAGGAAATAAATTATCTCTTCCCTCTTAGCAAAATATTTTTGTTTTAGTTTTCAGAACTTACTCAAGCTCATATTCTTAGGAATAATCTGTCATCTTGTTGGCAGGTCTGCCAGGAGGCACCTTTATAGCACTAATGGAAGGGGAAGCATGTGCTGCTTTGGTTTAAGAAAGACTGCTCTTGCTGAAGTCCTGAATTTACACTCCAGTATTTTTATCAGTTGTGTTTGAAGTGATGGGGTCTGGAGAGTAATGTTAACATGATTCAGAGAAAATTAATCGTTAGTCAGCATTTGTCTCTCATGTACTTGGGGTCATGGACTGTTCTAAACTAACTTACTTTCTTCTTATTCAGTGATGCAGGAAGGAAGATTTAAAACCAGCAGGAGGGTAATAATAGTATGACAGGAAGGAAAAGGCCACTGGGAACAATATGAAAGCTGATTAATAGGATCATCCTCATAGGTGAATTAGAATTCTGCAAATGACTTTCCTATTTCTCATTCTTTCCCTACTCTATTTCTGGAGCTATGCACCTGAACAGGTGCATCTGAAAAATAAGCCTTAAAAGCCTTAAAGCATGTAAAAATTTTTTTCCATTGAGTTTCCTTTGTATTTTTCTTTGAGCATTGGAGTGCACTAAACCAAATAGAGTTTCAAGCTATATATAGATGTTGAAGAAGAAACCAACAAAATACCCTGACACCAAAAATCTCCAATAACACCAAAACCCTCCTATGCATCAAAGTATACTTGATCCAATGGAAGAAAAACTGCTCCTGCTGTTCAAAGGCCATGAAAAGTGGTTCTCAATATTAAGCAACAATATTTCTTATGTCATGCTGTTCATTATATGCTTGATCATTATATGCTTAAGTGAGGTTTAGGATGCAGTTTTATCATAGTCAGTATGTCTGGGGGAGAATAAAATGCTAATAAGTAAATGGATAAAACCCATGAACCTGTGATGCAGTGTTGCTGTAAATAAGGTATTTAGAAGGTTCTGAAGGTGGGATTTCTCTTCCTCACCTTTACCTATCTAAAAGCTAGTGTTTTTACAGAAGGTTTAAACAGAAAAACACCTACAAGATGATTCTGCATTAAAGTTGCCTTCTTGAGGTGCAAGTCCGCTGGCTTTAGAGGTACAACTCAGAAGCAAGCATCCTCTACAGGCTGGGCAATGGGAAAGTCTTCAGCTTCCTGCTCTGATCCCCACATTCTCCTGGCCGTGCAGAGCCAGAGCTGCTCCCCAATACTTTCTGGTGAACCTGCAGTATGGGCTGCACTTCCCATCAGTTTGCAATGTGCTCTTCAGCCTTAGCTTTTGATTTGAATTTTTCATGTACTGGGAGAATGTATTGTGAATGTGAGTTCAGCTGTAAACTGGAGGACTAAGATCATAGAGCACTTTGGTATTTTAGTTCTCTTTAGCTGATTGCTTTAAGGAAGTGAAGTACGTACTGGTGAGATATTTTGTTGCCCTGTTGATTTAAGTTTTCAGTCAATCTCTTTTCATGCCCTGTTTGATTAGTTGCCTTTATTGTGTTCTCTTTTTTCTGCTTCTTGACTGCTACCTCCTAAACAGGCTGAGGGCTCACAAGATTTCTGCAGGTAGATACAGTGTCCACTGCAGGTACATCACTGTGTGTGAGCACAGACTTATGTGTTCAAATAGGGTTTCCAAGCCTTCTTTGTATTTTTTTGTGGGCAAGTTGTACTTTAGACTGCTAAGTGAACATAAAGGCCAATATCACTTAGGCTGCATTATTGCTTTGTCCAAATATTATTCAGTAATTGCCAGGGTATAAATCAAATTTGGTGACATACGCTTGATAGTTTTTTCAGTAGTGCTGTATAAAGAACTGCAAATATAAAGTTCCATTAAAATGCAAAGTTTGAGTAATGGATTTTATTCAAGTAATTTTAAAAGTGCTATAGCCACACCCTTGAGGAAAATGCAAGGGAAGAAACTTAGAGCTTTCATGCTCTAATTCCATATTCTGACCTTCATACACTGGTTCTGACATGCCTTCTCAATATTTCTCCCATTCACGTGCTCACTTTGGATGAGGTATATTAGGCCTATCAATTTGCATGGGATCTCAAGGTACTTGTCCTGTGAAAAATCTCTCCTGCACTAGAAATATTTACTATTTATGACAACTGCCATCTTCCACTGTGAAGAGCTGAAATGTCTGTGATCTGAGGTTTCAAAAAGCTTCAGCTTCTTTTTCTTGGTGGCAATAAATTAATTAGCCTTAGCAGAACAAATCAACTACTTGGATTTGTTTAGGTAACTTCTAGTTGTATAAGGAAAAGCTGATGAAATCCAGTACATGAAGATGATGCATTATATCAATGTACAGAGATGACTGTGTTCATTAGGAGGTGGCACTCATACTGTCAAAACAGTGAACAAGTTCATGAACAGTTAATCCAGGATAACATTAATGGTATGGTAGGAAGAAAAGATGAACACACAGTGAGACTTCTCTTGAAATGGTGTAAAGGAGATGGGGGGATGAAATCCATGTTCTGTGAACTGACCTTGGAGCAGGCCTGCTGCAGAGCTCCTCTGTGGCTTACTGGGGCTGGGAATTGGCACCAGAGCTGGAACCAGCATCAGAGCATCATCATCCCTTATGCAGAGCCAGTCCCTGTCTGGCTCACATCTTGTGAGGTGACCAAACAGGCAATGTGTTGAGAACGTGCCTGTGATGATTGAGTTGGTCCATCGTGCAGCTTTTCTGCATGGGGTGTCTCTGACTGCACTTGGAGTAAATCTCAACCCAAATCAATTAACTCTGAATTTAAACACAGAAAAATAGAAATAACAATCTGCATTGGCACAGAGATCACAGTGGCAGAAAATTGAGCCTAAAGAGACTTAATGAAATCATTTTTGAAAAACATATTGCTCTTCTTTACAGCTTCATTTCCCTCTTCCTCTCTTTTATGAATTTTCACAACTAATAATTTAATTTTAATTTTGAGATTTGCAAAATTTCCAGTTTTCCCTTTCCACAGTTCAATGGAAAATGCTTATTTAAAATGTACATTAGAAGAGCTTTGTTCTGTGTTAAGGTATTAATTATCCTTGGTGCTCTCCACCTCCTTGTAACAAGAGAATAAGTCACCACGGCAGCTTGCCATAGAATCAGATGCAACAAGGAACTACGTAATCTAAAAGACAGCACTGGCACAGGAACAAGTATATGGATTGATCCTAAATGCATTTAGGCTGCAAATGAGAAAAAATATTTCTATGCATGCTTGAGCACTTTTATAGGGGAAGAAAATGTAATTGTCCATAAAAGGTAAATTTCTGTTTTTGTGAGAAGCATCATAAGATGTGGTGTCTGAGGACAGCTGGAAGTGGTGACTCTCAGAAGTTTGTAGATCACCTCTGGGTAACAGGCATGCCTAAAACCAATAAATGACTCATTTGTGTCAAATACAAACATCTCTCACTGTCCCCTTTTTCCCAACCCACCTGCCTGAGACTGGAACTAGATCTGTGGCAGTCTAGCTACCATGTCATAGCAAAATGCACCATCTGTTTGCCAGAGAAAAATTATATTGGCTTCCTATAAAATACACATAGCAATTAACTGCTACTACCTTGATTTCCACTGGGAGCTCTGCATACGCATAGGATGCCCCCCAGGCAGTGGTGACTTCTGCTCTGCAGTTTGCAGGCCTCGTGAATGCACCTGCACACAATTCATCTGTGTGAGGAGTGCTGGGTGGAGCTTTGGTCTGCATGGCAAGTTTATGCATACAGAACTACATACTTCAATCAGTTGTGATGCTCCTTTTTGCTAGCCCTTCCATCTGTGGTGGCTGACAGGCACAGGGGCCCTTGACACGACTGTTTCTCAAATATATAGTTCTAAGCTGACTATCAGACCTCAGAATTGTACTCAGTTCTGCAGGAAATAAATAGGTGTTGCAAAAGTCAGTATGAATTTGACTTTGCTGATATACTAAGGAGAAGACTCTCAGGTATAGCTGTAATGCCAAGGAAGGCATGTGAGGAAAGCATCTGGGAAAAAAAAGGTGTGGAAAAGGCCTCTAGAAATTAGGAATAAGCATTCTGAGAATTGGCTCTGAACAGGAGGGTGCAGTAGGGACTGGATACCCTGAATTGTGCCTGGTTTTTGGAGTTTGGTCTCCATGGAAAAGTAGCAGCACAGCTAAGCTCTTTTGCGATAACTGGGAAATCTGAGTGTTCTAAACAGATTCCCAGCTAACAGCTTGATCTGTGACACTTAATCCAGAAAAGACTGGCAAGTTGTACATCAGTCTAGAAAGGACATGGTGAGTGAGTGACATATATACCTTCAGGTGTGTATATATAGGAGTTTGTTAGATATATGTTTGCTAAGGTTTGTTTCAGAAGTGTTAATAGACCTGAAACGTACATAGAAACAGGAGGGTCCCCACCTGTTTTCTGAAATTAACTGTGTAATTATCCCTTAGATTCAGAATCTGGATTGAATTTTTTTCTAAGATCGGTTTTCAGTTCACCAGAGCTTTTTTGCCCAGCCTGCTCTTATGACTTCTGATATCCTGGTGTAAAGTCAAAGCATGCAAGGATGTTGTTCACTTGGTCAGCTGGCAATATTGTATATGTAAAATTCTTTACTGGTATTTGGGCTGTTACAGGGGGTGAAATTTCATCACCCATGCCTCCGCATTCAAAGCTACAAATAGCATAACTCTCATAGAAGGAACTGTGGAACTATTTTGAAAAACTGGAGGAAGACACAATGGTGTCCACTGAAGTTCTGGGGGGGGCCATAGGGCTGTCATTATCTCTGAAATGCAATCTGTGCACAGCACTAAGCAGCCATGAGAACTTCTTTTGCTGCAGATAAGTCATGTATGGGTACATATTTTTGCAAGACAAGAGAGAGTTTTCTTAAGTGCATTTCCTGATTGTTTTGGTTAGAAGAAACAAGGCTGTCAAATCCATGTAGCCAATTTCTCTTTTCTGCTGCGGCATTAAAATGGTGTGATACCTCTGGCAAACCCTGCAAGAGCTGGTGAAGAAAATCTAATAGTTTTCCATTATGATTAGGACAGCAGTTTGCTGCCTATCCCTGCTCTTCAACGATGTTGAGAGGCTTGTGACAAGCCTGGACATTCTGTCTGAACTCATTCTTCTGATTAATGGTAAATGATTCTGTAGCAACATATCTCCAGGGGTGGTTGAGCAGTGGCAATATTGTACTTCTGTGAGCTTGCTCTCTTTTCCTTGGGGACTAGTTAAGGGACACTTTTTAACTATTTCTAAATGCCTAAATATCATATTTTTGCTACGAGGGACAAACTCTGTTGTCATAGGAGTTGCCCTTTGATAAGGGAACACAGTCTGCATAAAGCATTCACTCCTTAGCACACAGTGCAGACTAATTGTGACCCCTTCTTCCTCCATGTAAACATAATATAACCTAGGCTTTGTCTGAGCCCGTGCCAATCCTGTATCTAGAATAAAGAGCACTCAGGATTTACTTGTGTTTGCAATTTTATGTTGAGTAAGCGTGCCAAACTTTTTACAAAAAGGGGGTTGCAGCTAAAATGTTTTATAGTAAGTTGTACATTCCATCTAATAATTCACATGGGGTGGATTGAACACTGGGTGTAACCAGGTTCCAGCAGGAAGGCCTGTGAGTACCCTGTCCTGGGAAAACTGAAGGTCCTGTGAGGAGAGCCTTGTCTTAACTTGACTGTAGGATGGGGAAAGATGAAATTTTCAGTTCTCTTGCAGAACAGTTTTCTATTTATCATCTGGATCCTGTCTGAGCATATGGACTCTGAAGTCAAAAGTAGTGATACTGATAAATAAGAAAGGAACACAGTTTCAGCCATGTCAAAATTACAAGGCTTGGGTTATGGGATAGAGGCAGTTAGTGTTCATTAGAAAATTAGGTGCTTTCAGGATGAGGTAGTAGATAAGTAGAATATATTAGGTTCTGAAACTTGAACTGCATTTTTAGACTTACTGAAAGGTACATCCTTGGTACTTGAGAGTGCTATTGTCTGGCTCATTACCTTTTTAGTCCCAAATCTGACTGCCTCCAGGAAAAGATTAAGGAGCAGTGCATGCATAGGGGTCTTACAAAAGACTTTGTCTCAGAATAAAAGTCTTGTGTGCAGCTTGTCACTGGAAAAATGCAATCTGTAACCTGCTTCTACTGATTTAAATGAATTTAAAGGGAAGTGGGTTGTAATGATGTAAAAAAATCTATCAATATTTTGCTTGGTGATTTATAATATTTATAATATAATATTTTTAAGATGTTCTGTGTGAAAGTTCTGACTGTCTTTAATCTGATTGGATGGGCATTTCTTGGCTTAACAGGTTTCAGAGGAAAGGCAAAACCATTCTGGTTTTTTCAATAGTGGGTGTACTTTTGGAAAATTGAGAAAAGTTTACAGAAAAGAAAATCTCTATATAGTGTTTGGAACCACTGTTGCCTTTGAAATTGAAGCTAATAGCAGTAAAAATCAATAATGAAAAAACCCCCGCACCTTCAATACTTAAATGAAGTGTTTTCAAACTTGAAGTGCAAATGTTTTGATTGACCCAAAGTAAATACTTCTGTTTGAGGATTGAATGGAAGAAAGAAATGAAAAGTGTTTCAGTTAAAGAGCTTGATATTGTAACTCTTTGCACAATCTGCTTAGGGAAACGTTTGTGAAAACTCAAAAAATCTTGACTGATCTGAATTCAGTTTCTAATTCCTAATCTTGATGAAAATGTAATCAGAGGAATACTTGGTTTAATCAATTGTGGTGTGAAACTCTAAATGTTACTAAAACTCAACACATTGGTTTTACCAAAACCTTTTGGTCAGCTCCAAATCTTCTCCTGTAGTTTAATGTCTCAAAGAATCCTGATAGAAAATATTCAGCAGCTGCTGCTGCTTTGATGATATCTTTATCTGTTAAAGATGTTGAGGGTTCTGCTTTGATATAAGGTTCTTAGCTCAGTAAAAGTGAAGTGAAAACTGTTCATCTCTACACTGCATTGTAGAATAATTGTTCCTGGGACTCATTCAGGGAATCAGTTAAAAATGGCTAAAAATCAAGTAGACCAGAACTGTAAAGAAAGGCTCTGTGATCACCTCTTCAAAATCTGCAGAACAGATGCCCAGTTAATTTATCTTTTTGTATCTCCATGGAAGCTGATGGCGCTGTAGGTCAGGATGATTTTCATGGAAAAGGCCACACTATACAGGCATGCATCTGACTGATTGTTATTTCCTGCTCATCATTATCTGCGTTTATTTATTATTATCTTCCCATAGACCTAAAGACTTTTGTAAATGTTAATGTATCCAACTGTACACTGAAATACATAGCTGAGAAAATTTCTGCTACAATGCAGAGGACCAAGTTGAGAAAGAAAGAATGTAGGAGACTGGATTAAAACTATGTAGGACATGAACTGAAGGCTGGAAATGTATGCAATTCTGACCATTGGTTTTGTCTGACAATTGCAACATTTTCTTTCCCTCGTGTCCCTCATGAGATTAATTTATCTTTTAAATATTTTAAGATTTTCTACACATTTTTTGCTTCTTTTTAATACAATAATTTCATATTATATGCAATTTTTCCTATTTACTCTATGCATGGCTGTAGAAAGATTTTCTAGTCCTCTTCTATTCATTTGCATGATTTTTTAGGCCTTCTGTTGCCAGTGTGAAACCTTTTAAAGTATGTAAAGAATTCTTTATCCCTTATTGACTTCTGTGCACTGTTTCACTTGTCTCCAAGCCTCTCCAAGTTATCTTCATTTAAATCTGTTGTCCAGTTCTAAGACTTGACAAAGTAAAGTATATTTCTCTTTTTGTGAGCACACGTCAATTATTAATGCTAATGGAAATTAGGTGTATGCTGAGACTAGAACTGACCTGGTGGAGATCATCATGAATATTAAAAGAAAAAGAGATATTTTGACTGAAGATAAAGATTAATCTTCCTCTTTTTGTCATATTACTTGCCCTTCCCTTCCTGTTTTTACTTCCCCTAAAAAGTAACCTTTTCTTCTCTTTGTGTAACTCAAGAAGTTCTGGAAATATTGATAGTAATAGAAAAAAGGGAAAAGGCTAAATGAATGGAGTTTAACTTCTTTGTAGAATTGTTTTTCCTGTATTTTTTTCCAATAACAACAAAAAAAATCTAATATCTTCATTTTTTTGGTGTTCGTTTCCATTATATTCCTTAAAGAACAACAGGAGGGGACAGCAGCATACACCAAGATTTCTCAGGCTGGTTTTTTCTGAGTAAATGTTTTTGTGTGTGCAGTAATTTCTGGGGTAAATAGCAATAAATTGCTTAGTAAATATGGACATTATTATCTTTCTACTGTTCACCAGTGATCAGTTTGGCTCGAAAGATTGCACATCTCATTTCTCAACAGCTAAAAATTCTTGGTTTGCTCTCAAATATCAGGCCATGTGTTTTAGTAGGCTGCAGAAGTTGTTTTGTCTCATTTCTTTGGTACCAGAATGGTTTCACTGAGATTTATTGGTAAACTTGCTTAATGCTGCATTATCAGCCTTATTTTGAAACAAGGACTTTGTCTAATAAGATTTTATATATGCAGACTCCTTTTATGGTTAAAATGTTCAAGTTTTTGGTGGTTAGGGATATGTCCATTTGGTTTATTTGTAAATCCTTTCCCTGATTGTCCAGCAAAGTGCTGAGCATGCTCCCTTCAAAAATCAGGCCCACGTCTCAAAAGGTGTGCTCAAAGGAAGACACTTTTTAATGTTATGATAATAGAAGAATAAAAAATTAAGTATCATGCTTAGAGAATTGGCTTGAAAGCAGAAGAAATCTGGGACTCACATGTTGTTATCATTTAGAGTTTGTTCCTGTCTCTGAGGCAAAGTTCTTCCTATCCCATGACCCATCTTCAAGGTCATCTTGTCCTTCATCCCCCAAATTCAGCTGCCTGTATAAATGCCCTCGCCCTCCTAAAGGCAGTGAGAGCAGAGGCTCTGGTCCTAAATTCAGGATGGGGAGCGTTGCTGGCAGACTTGCCTATGGGCTTTGCTGTTTTCATCTGCAGAGAGCATTCCCACACAGAGCCCTGCTGGCCTGGCTGGATGCAAAGCTCTGCTCAAGGTTTCAGCACTGAGCAGGAAAGCCTCAGATCTTCAGTGCCATTGGTGAAGTTAGGGAGATGTGGCTGAAGATCTGATTTTGGTGCCTACTGCATGTCAGAAGACTTTGAAATGCTGATTTTCTTGAATCCCAGGCTAACTGATAGCCCAGTGGGCTGTTTGTTATGGGGCTGTTCACTGGTTTTCTGCCACTGGAGAAATTATAGTGATTTTCTGTATCCAAGGAGCCTTGACTTTGTTGCAGTTGTTGTAGAAAGGAAAAAGGATTTTATCACAGGCTGGGCCATGTGTTTGCACAGCTGGTCCTTCCTCTGACTGCTGAGATGTGAGCATACCTCCACCTTTGGTGGAGCTCCAGCCTGTGGGGAAATGGTTCTGGTTTTTGCAGCTGTGGTGGATCTTTTGTGACCTGAAGTCAGTGATTGTTTGGAGGACTTCCTGGTAAAAATACCAGCAGTGGATCTTCATGGTAGGGAGGCAAACAAATCCTACTGGTGGAACAGCATTGCAATATAAGTTCATTTAAGATTATGTTACGTGCTTTGTTTACACCAGTCTCTTCTAAAATATATGATTAGTAAAAGGAGGGAAGCAGGAAGTGATACAGTAGATGAAGCCAAGATATTGCACTTAGATAAATGTCATATTTTAGGGCAGATATTGACTTAGATGTATTATGCTTCACTGATCTTGCTCCTTGATCACACAATCTGTGCTAATTGACACAAATATATTTCCGGTAAGTTAACTCAGAAAGCATTTGTCATGGCTAAATTTGTGGCAACACACAACAGTTGGTAGGAGTAGCAGCCTAATGATTTCCACTTTGGTAACGCAGTGACATTGCATGTATATTTAATAACAGAATTTTGGTTCCTATCAAAAATAAATTTAGCAGAGTTATTAGTTTGAAGAAGGATGTTAAATAATTTTCTTAGACTGCTCCATACAAATCTCTTGAAGGCTATGTAGAAGTCTCTCCTAGCGCTGATAGCAACATGAAGAATCACACATTGTTTTGAAAAAGTGTTAAAATTCCCAGAAAATTCTGTGAATCTTTGGGTGAAGCAGTAAAAATATCTCGTATCTGTTAATCTTGTTCCCTCACTTACCCTGCTGTAGCGAGCTGTCGAAGGTTATGTAAGAACAAGGCAACTTTCCTTAAAAAACCAGAACTTTCAGTGAATATACTGGAGATCAGAGCTTGCCTACTGAATCGGCTCTTCCGTTCAGGCTTTACAGCCTGTGCTTTTTTCTTCTCCGTGGCGAAATAAAATGAAAAGAAAGCAGCATCACCTCTTTGTGCTGCGTTGTTTCATGGTCCTGCCCGTTCCTGGACAGTTTGGGTTTATTTTCTGGTTGCTCCTGCACCAGCTTTGCAAATGAAAGGTTTATTAAAACTACTGGTGTAAATATTTAGGGCAAACAGCCCAAGTGCAAATATGTCGCTACATTTTGGCATCCCAAAGGTTTCTAATCACAACAGAATTGTGGTTTTTCTGGTTTAGTAGCACACCTCTGCACAGCCCAACAGCGGGGTCAGTCAGGGGGAAAAACTAGATTTATTTGTAGTGTTGCACTTGTAAAAAGTCCAGTGAACTAGAAACCACCTCTGTATTTCCACTTGCCTGAGTTACATTATTCCAGAAAAGAGCAAGAGACAAGGGGACTTTTGTGTGTGTAAAATGTGGCAGGTTACAGTCACCTTTTCCTTGTAGGCTTTAGCAGCTAAGATGAGCTGAGATTATCCACAAATCTCATTTCCCCTTGTCTCAGGCGATATGAAGAGCCTCCTAACAGGATTACAAGGACTTTGATCTGTCTCCTGTGCTGACTGCTGACCATGTGGCACTGCTGCATGGGAAGAGGGATAAAGGAAGCTGCTGTGCCTGGCACAGTGCATGCTCTGGCCATTCTGTCTCACAGTGTTTCTTTTGCTTATCTTAGATAACACTCCATGGGCAGAAAATTTGTCAGCTGACCTTTTTGTTGGCCAAACTTTCTTTCCCTATAAAAACCAGTTTCAATAATTTTTCTAAAAGGACACCAAGCTTGTCTTCCAGAGGAAACTCTCCAGCTTTAAGTGTTAGTTAAGCAGTCCAGATCAAAATGGTAAAATCTTCATCTAGCAAAAGCTGTGGCAGTTGCAGTGAACATCATCTGGAACAACATAATCCCTTTAATCCCCAATAGACTTTAACTTGCCCCTGTAAAAATCAGATTTTCTTCTCTTCATAAAACCTTTAACAAGCTTTAGTAAGTGTCTGGTAATGAAAGTGTCCTGTCACCAGAACTACACATCCATGTTCAGACCAGAACCCGTTTAGTCCCTGTCAATGGATATAAGAAAAAGGAGAGGCAGTCTTGGAGATCCACAACAGCACATGAAAGATAACTGAGCATGTTCACTGTGGACCATGAGCAAAAATAGGTGTGAGTACTTGAGAAAAGTATTAATGACTAGTAAATGTGTGAGAAATGAAAGGAGACAAACGGAAATTGCCTGATGGTCATCAGTGTCCAGTATCTTATCTTAGGAGTGAAACGATGTGGAGGAATACTCTGGAGAGGCTATCCATGCAGTGCAGACAGATTATCAAGCTTTAGTCAAAGCAGCCACTGCTTCTGCAGCAGTACCACAGATTTGGGATGTCATGGTAAGATTCAGGCAGTGCTTGACCAGAGCACAGCCCTAGGTCCCATTACGATGATATGGTGACTCCATGATGTGTGTGTTGGTGCATTCACATCCTAATCATTCTTTAATGCATTTTCTTCTTGTATTGTCTCAGCTCTGGGATCTGCAATATCCCAGCCTGGGATGCTCCTGGGGGGACAGCTTTATGAGATCTTTATGGTGTTACAGCCCAATGTCCCATCAGCCCCCAGCATGCTGCTTCTCCCACCCAGGAGTTCTGTGATAGGTGGGAGAGAAACCTAAAAGTCCATGCTAGGGATTTCTTTTGTAGAGGGGCTGTGAGCTTCAGGACTTTCTTCTTTATTTCTGAGCTTTCATAAATTGGAATGAGCCAGAAGATTGTTGCAGTTCTCACTTAGATCATGCCAATAAATTAGAAGATTTTTATAAGCAACAATCATGTATACCATTTCAACCTTTTTGAAAAAGTAAGGGAGAAAGAATAACATCCCTCATTTATTAACTGTCAGTGATTTTATTTAGTTAGTACTGTTCAAGAATTCTTTAAATTTGCCTTTACAATGCTACAGAATTGCAAATTTTTTGTTATTTTTATTCACCTGACTTCTGGCCAAGGACATCAGGATGTTTCAAGACGTTGACCTTATGAATATTTCTCTAACTCACCCTGTAAGTGAAGATAATTTCCAGAACTGATGTTAGGTTGGTCCTGTAGAAATCTTGGAAGCGTTTTACTCTTTTCAAGCAGTGCAGTGGGGAGTAAAATGAGAGTTTAACAGGCACTATATATTGATTTTATAATTTTTCATTGATGTAAATTAGGTATTTTCACTTTCCCCATTGAAACTTCACCACAGAGGGGAATCTGAACCTAAGTTTTTAAAAGGCCCCACTATAAAATTTTAATTTGTGGCTGATTTCAAAGGGGTTTTCTGAATTTGAAGTTTTTCATCTTTTACATATGTTCTCTGCTAGAGAAAATATAGTCCACATCCAAATATGTTAAATTATGGTAGTCCTGTCTTTATGTACTCTGTTGAGCCCAATATTGCTGTGTTTTTATCTACAAACCATAACTTTAAACTTTTAGCAGCTTAAAAAATTCAGCTGTTTTCCAAAAATTAGCTCAACATTTGTCTCAGAAAATCCAGCACTAAAGAGGTTGTGCTGTCATATGGACTTGGAATGCATTAAAATCCAGTATAATTTAAAAGTTTCAAATATTACACTCTTATGCTTCTACTTCACTGCATTTCTTGAGGAATTTGATGTGAAAAGTAGCCTTTAAGAATGTGAAAAGTTAATATTTCTGCTAAAAGGATGTTTTATTAGCCTGCGCTGTTTTGCTCATCACGCCATTAGCATATTAATAGCTATGTATTTTAAGAACAGTAAAATACATGTCTCTGTATGGTACAAGATAATGTGAGAAATTAAAAACAGTGGATTCTCTGTCTTCCTAGCTCTAGGTAGCTGTAGCATGTGACCTAATTTTTGGTCCATGGCTATAAAAATACCCCATCGTTGAAACGCAGAGGTTACCTCAAATAACCCATCCCTACACAGAGTTATATTGCTGGCTTTCCAAATCATACAAATTACTCTGAAGTGAAAACCGCAATGGAAACAGTCCAAAATCACATTCTTGGCTCAGCTCATCATACCCTATGTTATTTGCCAGTTCCCTTTTCCATGAGCTTTTAGGATCATTTACAGCAATGTTTGTGTGTCACATTGAACACTCAAACAAATGTTATCTTCTCCACATTCATTAATTGCTGCTTTTGAGATACAGTATCAAGAAGGAACAAATTATTGTAAATCAAATGGCACATATATAGCTTGAGCTTCTTTATTATATTAAAAGATGGCAGGTTTTATTGCGTTTATATGCTCCTTGTAGTAAACATTATAATTCAATACTTGGAAAATAAATAAGGTAATCAAAAGAAGGAAAACATCTTTGTGATAGGCCACAAGCTGTCATCTTGTTGCTCAGAGCTTCAGCCAATCACTCACGAATTTCTGGGTTGTCAAAGTGCCCTTGGAGGGGATGGGATTTCAATGCAAGACAACATATAAATAATCAGAATATCTGATCTGCACTGTTCCAGGAGAAGGAATTTTAGGGAAAAAAAGAGACTTAGTCCAAAATGTCCACATGCATGTAGCACTGGTAGGTGGTAACTCTGCAACATACATTCTGCAGTTTATGTTGTTGTGTTCGGTGCCCCATTAAAAAGATTGACTGCTCCATGATGTCTTGGTTAGAAGAATCTAGGCTCAGCACCCACTATTAGATAGGTGAAGGCCAAGGTGGACAAAAATTACTCCATATAGAGGAGAGGAAGGGTACATATAAAAACATGCCTGAATAGCAAGGAGAAACTTTCTGATATGTTCAATTGAGAGGATCCATACTGCTTAACACGCTTAGAAGAAGGTAAGGATCAGATTATGATATCCTGCTGTACCTGACATGTCCCATGAGTCTTCCAACAAAGCTATTAAAATCCAGTTGGATTAGGAAAAGAGGCTGTTATTCTGTAAAGGTAAGTGTATCATAATCTCACTATTAAATGGTAAATCCTCTGAAGAATTTTTCCTGGAGTACTTTGGAACAGATATGTTATTACTAATTTTTCACTATACTCGGACAAAGTAGGGCTGAGTTATAAAGATAACTACTTCCCCCTGTAGAGGCAGGCAGTATAATTCCAGAACCTGAAAAATGAAGCAGCTACGTGTTTAATTCTGGTGTTTGAGTTCCTCTTTATTTGTGGAAGGACAGATTAGTTGGTGATTTCAGCCTTGAGTGAGTGTATCACTTGCAGTGCAGTTTTTTCTGAGACTGCTCCTGCTTCAGACTAATGATCCATCAGTAACTTCATGAATGGACTAAAACTATGCTGGCAAGTGCTGCCATGGCTCATCCCAGGCTTACTGCAGCCTTTTGGTATCAGCCACTCATGGATATTTGTGCTGCCACAAACATTTGGATGATGACTGCTCTTCATAATTTTTTAGTCTCATGTGAATATGGTTATTCATTCAGATGTAAAAATTATTTGCTATTAAATTCTTAATTAAAATATTTCAGACATCTAGCCTGGAAGGAAAAAACCAAAAAACTGTATGATGTGAATGACCAGTTACACAGCATAAATAAAAAGTGGGAAAGAGTCCAAGTGAATATTTCACAAATTCTTTGCATAAAGTTTGTTCATCTACAGCACTTTCCCATAGCCCAGTAAAGTCAATGAGAGTTTGGGGCTTTGGCTCAGGCACTTCAATTGTCTGTCCTACAATTACAATAACAGACACAGCAGTAGTCTGTTTGCAAACAGCTGGTTATTGGAAAAAGGGCTGAAGTTGTCAGCAGATGTATTTGTCAGCACTGATTTGACCAGTTTTACACATTACCTTAAATGACATTTCTTCCCTTCCATGAGGAATGTGGAGTCTGTGTCCAACAAGTTTCCTCGGTGGCTGTCATGCAGTGAGCATGGCAATCTGTGGTGTGTACCCTTTGCATGTTAAATACCCTCCAGCACTTGCTGTTTATTATACAGGATGAATAGGCTGGTTTCCAATTCATTTGTCAAAAAACAGTCCTGGTAACACAGTAGACATACATGTGACAAGTGGATTTAGGCAGCTCTGTCCAACTTCAGATTTGCCTACTGAAAACAGTTAAATGTTCCCTTTTGGCAGGAGAATGGTGACACTTCTAGAAGAGAAATATACCTTCATCCAAGCTATGGTTTTGTTTTGTTTGTTTTTTTGGTTTTTTTAGGTTAAGAAACATCCTAGTGCACAGTCCTCTAAAACAAATCAAGCCTGTGTAGTAGTCACCAATGCCCACAGAGGAGTTGATTGAATTCCCCTACTTTCTTACATCCTTTTTAGAGGCTCATACATCTCCCCTGAGCTTATCTGCTTTTCCAAAGGTCCCTCTGCCTGAGAACTGTGCTGAATTCCTGGCTACAGTAGAACCCTCCAGTGCAATAGCACAGACAGCTCTTTTGCCTGTGTGATGTAAGTGCTGCTGTTCTTGCACTTTCTCATGTTTCCCTTTCAAGTTTGCAACAGCCAGCAGTTATCACATCAGCTCATGGCCATTCTCCTGTTTCCCACATTCTGTGTGTGGATACCTTCCTTTATTTTTAGTTTTTTCTAAGAAAGTAGATGAAAAATGCAAATTCTAGTCACCAGTCACATTTGTCAGCTGAGACAGGGTTATTGTTCTGGTTTGAAGTTTGTATGTTCTTTCTTACTTATGGTTTGTGGTTGGCCCACAGGTACTGATAGCAAATGTTCATGGATGACTTATTAATCCTCTATTGGTTTTTGTGGTTTGTTTGCTGTTTTGGGGTTTTGTCCTCCCTATATTGCCATCTACCCCCATCCATGTTGTCTTCTGTTCTTTTTGTCTGCTTTCTGTATTCATCTCTGAGCAGGTGCCTGTACAGCCTGGACATTCTGTATTAAAAAAATATGTTGGCATGCTGTTCCTTCTAAAATTGCCTCTTTCTGTGGCCTACAGATAGGAGTGAAGGCAGGGGTCGCTGGTGGGTGTGCCTCAGCTCCGGCCTCTGTGTCTCATGCTTCTGTTACTCAGGCAGTTGTAAAATCAGGAAATACTATTGGTACTGTCATTGATATATGAAGAAAAAAGCAAAGCATAAAAGTGAATTAATGAAGTTTTTGTGAAGAAAAGCAAAAAAAAAAAATAGATCATACAAGAGCAGTTTTGCTGGAAATTATTTTTGTCCCCTGTAGCAGAGGGAAATGCAGGAGCAGAAAGCTCTTATTTCTCCTAGCCTCAGACAGACCAAGATTTGGATTCCTTTGGTTAGATAGGAAAAGAATGGGATGGGGAGAAGTTACGGATCTTGCTACTCTCCACTGCATTGATAGGGTGAAAGCACACATAACAGGCTTCATGCGAGTGAATCCTCTCCTGTATTTCATATTTATTTTATTGTCACTTCTTGACTGTAGCAGCTACCATGGTTTATTGCACATCTTCTTTGCTACAGTTCCCTTTCCCTGGCTTTTCAGATTGTGGCCATGCAGGCTGAAAGGGAATTTTGCCTTTACAGCATTCCCATAACAAGCACTCAAGGAAGTGAATGTCCTACATTAATGTATAGGCAAGGTGTCTGTAAAAACATTACTGGTTTTGCAAGCATGAATTTTGCAGTCATCAGGTTAATCAGCAGTTGATGAAATTAAATGGTGAAGTGCAGAAATATGAGCAATTCATTATGATGCTTAACAATTAGGAAAATAGCCCATGGGATGCATATTGGATCAGTTGGGATGATGGCACTGTTGATGATAAATTACCAGTCTAATGGAAGGGAATTCTGTTTCTTGTGTGTCTTTTTCTTTGCCTGAACATTGTGTGTGCTTTCCTTCATGCTCTTTGCTTGTTGTTCGTAGGCTTCTCTTTGGGTTAAAGATGATATTTTACATTGGCAAACTTTTCATTATCTTCAGCCACCAAACTGATCTAGAGCACAGCCTGGCTCACCATGAACACCCTTACCAGGATCCTTAATAGGCAAATCCTAAAGTGGGAAATAGAAAACCTGGAGCCAAAATTCTCTCATCTCTACATGTGCCATTATCACAAATGGAAAATGGTTGAATATTATTCTACCAGATATCATCATGTCAAGGCTAGACATATTCTATCCACAGGGAGCCAGTTGATACTATGCTTTTTAAAATATTCTATATGCATGATAAGACTTTCTTCTCCGTTGACTTGCTAATCGTTTTGACTATTTCTTTTGAAGTAAGAAACAGATGGCAGCATTCACTGTAATAAGTGTAGAAAAACATGCCAGCCAATTAGGGATGTTTCAACTGACTGAAAACCTGGATCCTTTTCCAATATTTTGGTGATTCTTCTCTCCCTCTGTATGTCTAGAGGAAATTTTTATTTATCATTTGTTTAATAGAATAATAAAATTAGAGATTAGAGGAATCTTACATCATTAAATCTCTAGTAATGAACCTAAGAACAAAGAACTGAAATACAATTTATGGATTCTTTTGTTTTCCAAAGGTTTGTTATCTGCCAGAAGATAAAAAGAAACCCAAATCAAATACCCTTGTTAATGTGAACCCCATCCCTCACTTGAAGGGCCAGTATAAACTGTATCTGTATATGATCCTAAAATATTTACTATTTTTCAAACTCTGCTTCATTCAAGAAGTTAATTTTCAAGTATTGTAGAATTTAAATACTTCTTTCATCAATCCTTAACGTTATGTTCCTGAAATTGTAATTCCAACAGTTCATTTCTCAGCAGGATTTTGCAGGCAATATATGCCCTTCTCACTTCCTCATCAGGGAAGGTTACTGTCCTCTCATTTCCTACCAAAATCAGGCAGAGTTTAAGATATTTTAGATCCCTCAGAAAAAGAGATTCTTCTTTGTCTTATGCTATGAAACCAAAATTAGAGGTCACTGCTGAAAATGCAGGTCACTACTGATCTTCTCCTTAAGCACCTGTTAATGCCTTTATCCCTTTATAGCAGTCAGTATTATTAAGACTGTATAAAAAAAGGGCATTTTTTCTTCTAATATGTATTTTAGTCCCTGGTTATGTAGTGCTTTGATCATATTTTTGTTAGCTGTTTTGCAGTCCTGTCCTCACTTTTCCACTGTTTCACTTCAGGAGTAGAACTGTGCAGATTTCACTGCTTCAGGATTTTCAGTCCAACTTGTAGGTTTTTTTAAATCTTATTCTACTGCTTTCTGTTACAACATTTCTATTCTTAAGATTATACCCTCTAAATGTCTACTTTAATACCATTATGTATATTTTTCTACTAATCTTTTGGAATCACTCTTCTTCAATGACTTCTCAATTGCGGTCAATGAGCTTCTAAGGATGTAACTTAAAGCAAAACTGGTGCCACTTATTAGGGTCGATTGAGCCTATGAAAGATGAAATTCTGCTTCAGGCAGTAAAGCAATTTTCAAAGTAGCATATTGGCTTTTATCAGGTTTGGCCTGCTCTTCCTAAATGAAGACATTCAGTCTGTTTATGGGTGACTATGGTCACTCTGGGAAACATTTGGTGGTAGTTTAAGGGTAAAATACTGATTGTTCTTCAAAATTAGAAACAACTGGTAGCTCTGCAGTGATGATTTAAATTTCTTTTTAAAATTCTTTCAAACCACAAAGCCGTGTGTTGTTCAGTGATTGAACGTGTTTGAACTTATGGAACTTTTCATTTAATGCTGGTCTCCATTGTTTTTGGCTAAAGCCCAAGCCTCACATCTTCTAGTCGCAGAATTCCTTTCTGCAAACTCCATCCTTTGCTGAAGCTTCAGTGTAACATGAGACCATCCCTGTTTCCCACCAGGCAGCACATTAAAGGTCTGCCTGGTGACCAGCTGCAAAGACAGGTGTTTTCTGCTCTTATTTTTTCTTCTCCCTTTATTTGGTCTTATAGCTTCCCTAACACACTGTCAAGTCCTCAGTGAAATGAACGATTAAACTTTATAAGCTTGGAAAAAGCTCTGGTTCAGACAGTGTGGAGCTGGGGATTTTGGTCTAAAGTTGAGTGTTCTTAACTGCTTGTTTGCCACATTTTCTTTGGGCCAGCAAGAGGCTGAGCCAGACTGGAAATTCAGCTCATAAGGATAACTGCAGGGATCACAAGCATTGAGCATTTATCTTTCCAGGGTACTTAGAGCACTGAAGTGCAGATGTTGCCAGAGCCTCAAGGTCTGGATATGGCACACGTACTCTGCACACAAGTGTTTCCATGTAAAAATGTGTGTGAGCCCTCAGTGCACCCCTCACTGGTATCGATCCCACACCCATGTTGGGTCTGTCTCACTGCAGGCACAGGCTGTGTGAATCACAGACTACCTCTGTAGTGTTCACAGACCTTCAGGAACAATAAGTAAGGCCTGAGAATGGTGCACAGTGAGGTCCAGTCCAAAACTCAGTCCAGTTGCCTGCCCCATTATTGATGAAATGTAATTCTTCTTCCTGCTTTTGCCACTATTGTATACTCCCCATATTCTGTTTAATCTAATTTAAACCACAGCTGCCTCTGCCACAGTCCATTTCTCATGCTTGCCTGTATGGTACCATGTACACCTCTGGTGTTCTACTGGTAACACAGAATAACACATTTTAGGAGCAGATTATTTCTGAGAGGGCAGCAACTGTTCTAACAACAAAGAAATGACACCTGGAATTCAAACCAATCCCCAGCTTTAACTTTCTTTCTTACCAGTGAGATCAGCTCAATCCAGTAATGCTCTATCCATCACTTAACATATTTCTGGGTAAGATTTAACACTCTACATCAGCTTTGTGGTCCTCTGTCAGCCACCATATCCAATGTTGCAGCCTGGATGATTCATTCTATCCCTTGAAATTATTGCAGGCAAGGCCCTTGGAAAGATATTTTCGTAATTTTTGCAGTGGTCATGATAGAGCAGCCCAGCCTTATTATGTGCCACAAGAGTTTGTTATTGTCTATTAGTAGTTAATGAATATCAGCACAGGGTGGAAAAGCTACACAGATTTTAAAAACCTTTCTCTGACTCATGACTTTTTAAAGCATTAGCAAATCAGAGAACTGATACTCTGTAACTTCAATGGAATTACAGTTTAGTGATAGATATAATCTTTCTATTATTAATTTGGTTACCATAGTAAATACTTTAATGTTAGATATGAGGACATTTTGAAGTTATACTTTTAAATGAAACAAATTATGGCAATATTTCTTTAAAAATATTTATTGCAAATAAGAAATTATCATTCAAATACTGTGAGGTGACCTCACGCACTAAAATAATGAAATGTACGAAGACACAAACATTAGTCATCTATAAAAATCTAACCACACTCACTTTTCAGCTTTTCATTGCATAGCCAAGAAGCACTAAG
The DNA here is from genome assembly GCA_013398275.1 of Promerops cafer. NCBI lineage: Eukaryota > Metazoa > Chordata > Aves > Passeriformes > Nectariniidae > Promerops > Promerops cafer. The sequence goes on from VZSE01011877.1 coordinate 1,268,525, forward strand.
TGAACCATAAAGTATGTGAAAAAAACTTGCCTGATAGGACAATTGTTTCATCCATCAACTAGTATAATTTCAATTCATACTAGTATTACTCTGTTCTGGAAGAGTTCAGGCAGCCTTCTGAATATTTATCATAATTTTTTATGAAGTTTTAAAAATTCTAGTGAGTTAGAACAGGTAGAAATGCTGATAGTTCTACGTTTTATTTCTTTTTCCTTTGCCTGTCTAAGGTAAAATCCAAATTGTTCTCACTGGGATTTTCCTTAGGAGTTGAGTAGCTTTGAGTCAGACCTTATTCAAGATATTTAAAGCAAATATCCATGCTCACAAAACTGTATCAGGATATCACATGTGCTGAACATGAATAGTGATAATGTTGTTGTGGCCAATCTGCTCAGATATTTCTACTACCCCTGACCAAATGCTGTCCTTGACGTAGGAAAATACTATACATCATTTGCTGCCTAAAATTGTATCAATCCTTAGGTTTTAGTCAATGGCAGGAGTTCTGCTTGTGTCACTGAAAAGTGCAATATTTACTCTTGAAAGTTCCTTTTGATGCCTCATATTGTTTGCTTTTAAACCAGAAGGGTATCTGGAGCCTCTGTTGCTTGAGGCAAAACATATTTCTTGGAGATTGCTCTTACAGAAGGCAGGGATTGACAAAGCTTACATTGTTGAGTATACCAATCAAGCTATCACTGGACAGAAATATTCCTTTAACTTTTTCAAGATTATCTACCTTTGGTAATGTGTAAAATAGCATAGCCTTTACAGATCCTGTTTATTGGGAACAGCCTTCACAGGAAAAGTGCGACCTTGTAACAAAACCCTCTTTTTCTTTGCTCTCACATGGGGGGTAGCTGAAGTTCCATAACAACACCAACAAAGCTGCAGTGGTATCTGACAGCAGAGCTGTGGTGCTCCCTACTTTCAGTTCAACCCTTGTTTTAAATGTAACACTCCTCTTGTATTTCCATCTCAGTCTGCTCGGGCAAAGCACGTTAGGAGTGGTTCTTGTGAGAAACATGTCCACCCTGCCCAGCTAAAATGAGAGCATGATGCCCAAGGCCCAGAAGAATCAGACCCAAGCCCTGGTTCAGTGGTCCCCAGTTGCGTAGCTCCCACTGCGCTGTCTTGGCACAAAAAGAGTTCAGAGCTTCCCCACTCTCTGCTTTCACACCAGCCAGCCAGTGGCTTCAGGTTCACTACTGAGGAAATTGCTTGCCTTGGGAAGTCACTGAAATAGTACTTGCAAATATTACTGCCAGTGTAGTTTTTCAAAGTACTTTTAAGAAAAAAGTCAGTGATTGTGTTCAGTCAAAATCATATTAAAGCATCAGTAAAAGATAGAGTGAAACTTTTAAAGCAACAAGGATTTCCTTTTTAGAATTAATACTTAGATGCTTTAAACTGGGCCTGTTGCAGCTAAATATTGCAAAGGTCTGAACTGTGGTATTCTTATCAGATGAATGTTTCCCACTGAGTTGAAATAACTTGTTCAGAATTCCTACATGTCCATATTTTTCCAGGTCATATAACAAACCCCTTTGGAAAGTAGAGATGGATCTGCTGACAGCTGTGGAGTTGATTCTTCACAGCTGCTAATTATAGCATGGCTGAATTCTGAAATAGGGCATCACACAAAATATTTGTCTTATCTGGACAAGTCTGATAATGTGGAGAGGAGTAATTATTTTCTCCCCTGCTTATAATGGTCTGCAGATACCAGGAAAAAAGCAAACCTAGTGAGGGTAAGTGTCTTCTAGCATTTTTGAAGATCTACCTAAAGACCAGGGGTCCCTCAGATGATTTGCTGTCCTTCTTTTGTAGTTCTGAGTAAACCTTGCTCTTTCTTTCTCCTCAAAGAGCAGGGAAGCTGGGTGGGCATTAAACAAGTCCTTCTGGTTTCAGAAGAGATTGGTTGAGCTGAAGAACTGCAGAATTTGTCTAAGCATTGGTTAACCTCATTACAGTGGGTTGTTAATTTAGTGGGATACAAAAAATGCATGAATATGCAGTGCGTTGTTCTATGTTCCTTTCAAATCAAGGGTTTATTTCTTTGATTTTGGCCATGGTTATGGCTTAAGACTTCTTCCCCTCAGGCTTCAGGATATAAAATTTTGATTCAGGATCTGGAAGTATCTTGGCAATGTTCATGCTGACTTTGAGATGGGTTGCTGTACCTCAGCAAGTGTACTACACAAAGAAATTCACATGACCTCTCTGTGGCCATCTACTGAGGCTGGCCCACAGAAGGGTATCTTTAAGTCCAAACAGCCATTCTTAGGCTTCATGTGCAGGAATGTGCTCTTGCACAGTAAGATTTCATTTTGACTCTCTTACGTTGATATGCTGTAGATTTCAGTGATGTTTCATCCAATACTCCTTTGCCTGTTATGTGCAGAATTCAGTTCTGATAGACATGGAAAGATCCTAACCTGTAGGCCTGACATACTTGACTAAAGAACAGACAGAGAGAAGGTGAAACTTTAGACATAGCTAATAGTGTCTGTACTTTTCTTCCCCCACTGGGAAGTCCTTGAAGAGGACTTGAAGCCTTGAATGGACCAGCAGAAATTTGTATAAACAGATTTTCCAGAAGGGTATAAAGTTATTTCATAGCTTGTGACTTCTGAAACATATGGAAAACACTACAAAATTTCAAGTGTGTATGGCCACACTGTACAGCAAACCCTGTGAACCTCCTACCCTGCTCTGTTGAGAATTGAGAGTAATGCCAATCTTAAGGATCAGTTTTCAGCTACTGCCTCCTTTTGAGCTTCTGATAGCATGAGAACATGGGCATGATCAAGAAGCACTGAGGCTGGTATATTCATGTGTTCCCTGTAGGCACATCCTGTGCTGCACCTACTGTAATCCTGAGTTCTGCACTAAAAAAGGCCTGTTTTTGTTACAGATGCAAAGGTACTTACAGGTAAATCAGAACAGCCTCGTCTCTGGAAGATACAAGGATGTTTCTTTGTGAGGGAAACCCCTAAAAAATGAAATAAGCCATCTTCTCTAAAATACCACCACAGAATGCATTAGCTAGCAAAGGCAGCAATGTCAGAAATAGTGACAGAAAATAGATAGCTTCTGAGAAAGTGAGATGTGTTTTAAGTTCTTTCAAGTAATAAGGGATTTGCTTTCACCTCTGTGGCAAATACAAAACTTGTTAAACATCAGACATGAGCTGAAGCTACAGTAGAATCTGTTTGCATTTCTGTATTTGGATTTCAAACAAAATTCCAGAGAGTTCGTAACTAGGGACTTCTATCAACTTGTTGTTAATGTGTGACACCTATATATAAACACAGGATCAAAAATGGAACTAAAAAAGGAATTTAGGTTCTGCAGATTGACAAGATGCCATGCATCATCCAAGTTACAATATTTATTTCTCTATATTTAAGTAGTAGCAGCAAAGGCAGGGGAATAAAAATTTGGATAACCCTCTTTAATAGCAGGCTAAGTTAAATTGAATTAAACTTGCAGTAGGCTGGTGAATATATCCACAGACAGTTACTGTGGCTCAGCCAATTTGCAGTAGCTTGAATTCCTTGCATCATCTGGCATGTGTAACTTTTTTGTTTTGGGTAGCAGGAAGCTGTTGGCTGCACAAATCTCAGATATCTCAATTTGCACAGACTAATTGTATTTCTGGACTCCTCTCTACAAGAGATAGAATGTGATGTTCCTTCACAGAGGTTTTGGTTTATAAAGATACAGCTGTAGAAGTAGCACTTATACTTCCAGCTTAAAAGGACCCAATTCTGCAAGTACTGTTCTGTTAGTACTTTTCCAAGATAGCTCATTGACACTTCTTGTGGTTTTCCACACAAACAATGCTACTCCAGATCTCAACCCTCTACTGCACAAAAGCTGTGCATTGAGCTGACACCTCTTTCTTTTGAAAGCATTTGTAATTTCATTTTTGGACTGTAAGGAACACTGCTGATATGAAAAACACCAGCTTCTCCAAATGTAGTTCTCACCACAGCATAATGACTATAATCCCATCATCAGATTTATCATGTTTTAATTTGACCAGATATGTCAGTAGTTTAGAGGGTTTTGCACTAATAAATTGCTTTAGGTTAATGTGAAGTACGTTCAAATCATTGGAGATTTCATTGTGGAAAATGTTTTGCAAAGCTGCATATCCTAAATGGCTGCACTCCAGAGTCTGGAATACAAATCTCATTTACTGTAAATGACTGGCAACCAGAAGGTGTAGAACTGTTTTTTTAACATACTTAATAGAATATAGGGGAAAGGGGGCTGATTTTTCAATTCCTATGTAATGCAAATGAGTTTATTCAAGAAATTAGCTGTAAATAAAGGAAACACTTGTCAGATACTAATTGGGATAATGTGTATAATATTTGAAAGCAATACTGTGAGATTTGACATGTTCTCAGGTAGTGGATATAGAGCTCATTTTGTTGCTTCTGTGTCATTTGGCCATCCCTTTCAGGTGTGATTGCAGAAGGGCTCAGTGCTGGTCTGAAACCTCAAGTTACAGAAGCCCAGTGGGAAGAAAGAGTTAAATGGATGGTTAGTGCTTTTCAAAGCCCCACATATGGGCCCCTAATGGGAGTTCTGTGGATGTGGGTGGGCTTTAACCTAGGAGTCTAATGTTCAGCTGGCAAATCAATGCTCATTATCCATGGTCCTCCCTACCCTAAGCCACCACCTGGGAATCAAGCAAGTGCCTAAAAAAAGAAATTTGGAGTCTAAGTACGGGCTCCTATTTTCAAAACTATGTATTGACTTAGATAACATCTGTTTGAGTGGACTAATAGGCACTGTTTAGCTCTACATGCTTTCAGTATGCAATTAAAAATACAGTAGCTTCCATCCTAATTTTGGTAACTGACAGTTACAATTATGAACATTGAGAGGAATAATATTTTGCAATAAAGGAATTTTTCTTTATTGCTTTGGGGGGAGTTATTTATCCATCTGCTGCATCCCGTAGCAGTCATTACTTCCCCCATTCATATAAAGGAGCTCCTTCCAGTTTCTTCCAAAGAAAAAGTTTCTATTTTGAGGAGAAAGAAAGAAAGCAAAATAGAGCAAAGACCAAATGATGTCTCTAAATATTAATGAAGGACTTGTAGTAGGTCTTGCCAAATACTGTGGACTAATCAGGCTCTTGATGGGCCACATAGTTCCCACTGCCACAAGTAGTAGACTAAGAAACTTGGATTCTATTTCTGTCTTTGCCATTGACTGGCTGGTGTAACCCTTGGCCAGACTTTTAATTCCCTTGTGGTTTTGTTTTCTCTATTACACATAGCCTGTTTTGTCTGTTTGGTTTGTAAGCATGCCTGGACAAGGATTGTCCCTGGTGATGTTTGTATAATGCCAAGCTGACAGGGCTTCAGTCTTGGCTGGACCTTTGACGTGCTACCTGGGTATAAAATTATTATCATGTTAGGACTATTATCAGTTATCCCAGTTTATGTTGCACTGACAGTTTGCTTCTTTGATTCTTGTTAGTGTAGATGAAATCAGAGTGGGTCTCTGTGTATTCCCATAGTAGGCATTGTTGAGCTATAGAAATAAAATAATCATAACAAAGAATTTGTGGAGCCTTCTGTGCAATCCTGGCACCATTTGGGTTGTTGTAAAAACTCTTCCTTTCTTTGGGCTGAATCAGTTTTGGGATAGAGATTGCCACGCTTTGAATGGGAGCCACAGTCTCTGCAAGATACCGAGTGACTGTGGCAGGTCACATGGCTTGGGTTAAAAAACCTCTTTTCAGAGCCATGGCACTTGCTGGCTCCGCAGGCTCGTCACGGGTTGGGTGTGCTCAGACACTGAATTACCCTGGGTCTCACCCAGTTCTCTGAGCACAAGAGGAATCCCACTTCCTTTGCATGGGAATGTAAAGGGGGTGGAGATAAACTAGATGTCACACTGTTAGATTGGCTACAAATAAGAGGTTTTTTAGATCAAAGACACTCATGGCAATTTTATGAATACAAATAAAGTCAGAGGAATATTCCTAGGAAAATTATCACTCAGTGTGCTTAATTGTGTTCTAAATAGCTTTGTCAATATGCCTCTCAACATTCCAAATGTTGCCCTACATGTGACTGCTTTCACAGGCCCTCTGAAACCAGCCCTCCTGGTACTCACTTGTACTGCTGCTGCTGTGCAGTGTGGCAACCAAGCATGAGACCATCCTTTTGGGCTGTGATCAGGAGATGTTCTTTTCTGTCCTGAGACATGAACAGGCAGATCTCTTCACCCACCTTATTTTTAGGTGTGCCTTTGAGGGCTTTCAGAAAGGGGATAGGAATAAAACTGAACCCATAAATGGAAACCCCCAAAACTTTGACTCAGGGGAGAAGCTGGCACTGTTCATAAATAAAATATTCTGAGGTGTGGCTTTAGAGATTGGAGCAATGTCCATGGCATACCTTTCAACTAGGTGAGTGGTGAGCTGTGCTGGCTGTAGAAGAAGCAGTTTCACAACACTCATGGATTAGGAATGGCACTGGAGGGAACAGTGTAGCAGGTAAGAAAAATTGCCTTTGTTTTTAAGTAAGTCTCACTTTGATAAATATATTCTTGAGCAGCTCAGACCTTACACATTAAATAAATTATGATCAGTTTGGCATGTTCCAACAAACAGGTACCATGCACTATTGATAAGAAGAGTTGTAATCTGGGGAGTAACGGATCATGTCTGAGGAAGAAATTATTATGGTCATCTCTTGGGAATATGTAAAATCAGGAAATTTGAGAAATGTTTATTTGTTCATACTCTGACAAATGGTGGCTTTTGGTAGGTGTGAGGCAATTCCTGTTGCTGAAATGTGTATTTATACTTGGAGTTCTTCCACAGCAGCGTGAAGAATTAAATCTTACAGATTATTTTGCTTTAAATTACATTAATTTAGGTAAAAATATAGGCCTTCACTTGTTCCATAAAGGTTTGAAACCCCTTGTAGCACTTCATGAAATCCAGCACCTATTCATGACACTTTCCCGTTTAACTCAGCAGTGTGTGACTGCTGAGGACCTGAATCTGCGATCACCTGTTTGCTTATGATGATCTCTGTTTTGATTCTTCTGGAAGGTGTGCACAAAATACCTCTTTTAGCTGGGATCGCCACGGTGTCCCATGTTTGTAGAGCACCCAGAACACTTGTTTCATGGCTGGGCCTCTGAGGAGCTTGTACCATTCAAAAAAGGGGGTGCAGTAAAGAAAGGAATTGTTTTGTTGATGGATTTAGTGTGGCTTTCAGTGCAAACATACACTAAATGAAATCCGGGCAGAAGTTTGGTTCTTTGGTCTTACTGTTAATTTCCAAATGTGCCAAAAAAACCTGCTTAGGGCTTGACCTTGCAAAGTGCTGAGCATGTTTGAGAACTCCAGATGTTGCTCAACACTGAACACAGGTTCTTTTCTCTTAAAAGAAACTGTTGCACTTTAGACAGAGGCAGCTTCGAGTTCTCTGAAATGGCAAGTGTTTTGGAAGAGACATAAATTACTGTTAGCTTTTGCAACAGTGGGTTCTTTGGAAACATTTCCCATGAATAATATTAAAAGCAATTCCAACTTCTGTAATTTAGCTCATCCCTATCATCAGCATCAATAAAAAAATATTTACATATTCCAGGCTCACCAGGACCTTTCCAAGAGCTGGCATACTCAGAGCCAAGTAACATATAAGCATTGACTATTGATCTCAACAAGTGTGTATGTTCTTGCAGGGTGTTTGTGTGTGCTGAACTGGCACCAGAGACGAAGAGCTTCAGCTGCTGCCATTATACCTGCATTGATGTCTATCAGAATGACTACCAAAGTTGCACTGGCAGATAAAATCATGCAGTGTCTGAGAGGTTACCCAGGTGTGATCTATTAACAAATATAAATTGTGCAGGAGTTAAGTTGTATTTTAGCTTAAGGGTTGTGAAAGTACTAAGAGTTTTAATTGTATTCTTCTGGCCTCTATGTGCACCATGTTTAGTAGTGCTACTGCATACCCTTAGAAGAATTGCCTTCGTGTTACTTGCACGTCAGAAGATTTGGGTGTGAAGGGAGCTGTAGCCATGATTTTACAAGGGTAACAAGGCCCTTATTTTAAAAGGTTTTACCTGTATGCAACACAGTCCCTACTATGGTTTGAGCTCATTCAACTCTTGTCTTGTATTCTCACTAAATTTCTGTGTTCCTATGGCAGACTTCCTAAGCCATTTTTCAATCATAATGCTATTGCAAAATATGAGATGATGAGATGCCTTTAGTTTCCCTGTTGGGATGGAGGATACACCTAAGACGCACCTTAAAAAGATTGCCTTTTTCTTATCTACTCCTAGTGCTTTTTCATTCACATAATTGAAACCTGTTGGCTTTTGTACCAGTGGCCAACTTAAAACTATTAAATGTGCCATCTACTTTCAGGCTGATAGCACGTTCATCTTCTGTAGCAGAGCTGTGCCCTGGCCCTGTCTCTGTGCTGGCAGGTACAAACTCTTTGCAAGTGGCACCATTCCCAGTCTGGCCTGTGCTGAACACCTGCCTGGAGGGCTGTCCTCATTCCACTCTGTCCTGTGTATTCCTTAAGGACTCTTGTCACATCCCTGGTGACACTGTCTTGTCCACTCTTCATGGCTTTCAGTCAGGCTGCAGGACAAGTGTCTGTCAAACTGAAATAGCATATAAAGAGTTATTGTGAGGTCCTTTTGTGCTTTCTCTCTAAGTTCTTTTCCTAGATCGAAGTCACCTGCTCATCTCAACACACACTGGGCCTTGCTGCTCAGCTTTAGCTGAGAATGGCTCTTCTGCTTCCTCGTGCTTTTTGTTTATTTAGAGCTTTGTTTATTAGAGCTTGTTGTTGTTTCATTTCTGTGCAGTATGCAATACTCAGATGGCTGCAATCCCAGTGCCTAATTAACAGCAAAATACCAAGAGCATTGCAGTGCTTCTGAATCAACCATTTCTCTGCATTGTTCTGTCATGTGACTGGTTTCTTTTTGCAGACACCCATCGCTTGCAGGTAGAGGGTGAACATCACTCAGTTGTCTGAATTAAGGGCCTAAAGAGTTTAGGGGATAGTGGGAGACATTAGAGAGGTGTGTAAATACCCTTGAGATGTAAACACCCTCAAGATGTAAACTCAAAGTAATTTTCTCATTTTCTGAAAGCTGCAGCTTCTATGAAGCTTCAGAATCTCTGTTCTCCCCGGCAGAAGACAACAAATACATTTTTTACACTGAGCACCATGTGCTGTATTCAGTGATGATGTGCAGGGCTTAAAACTTCTTGCAAGAGACATGTTGCACCGTCTAAAACTGCTTGGCTATGTGCAAAAAGAACTTCTCTGTACCGTTACTAGACTTCTAGAGTCTAGGAAATGTCTTCCTTAAAGACAGAACTAGGAGAAAGAACAACTTCTACAACTATGGAGAAGGAAAAGAAAGGTACACAGCCTTTGTAATACCCATGTAATATGAATTCATCCCGCCTCAGAAGGGTAAAAAATTGCAAGTGAGAGGAGAGCAAAGAGCCTTGTTCTGGGCTTTTAAGTTGATATTTGCCCTTTTTGCATGTTTGCAGGATCACCATCTACATAATTGAATTGGCAAATGCATAAAGCTGTAGTCAAAGCCTTTGTTTTGTATTGCACAATGAGATATTGTATTTCATTTCTCCTGTAAGATGCTTTATACTATTCCAGAGTGTCTAAGCCAGCTTTTTCTGGCTTGAAGCAAATACTTTTAATAACTGAGACTGACCAAAAAGATGTTGTCTTCTTCTGTAGTTTAGGCATGAGGTATGATAGATCACTTTGTTACTGTCAAATAATGGATTTTTTCACTCCATGGCAACATGTTTAATTCTGGATCTTGTTATTCTGCTCTGCTGCCATTCGCCTAGACAGAAAGAGGAGAGGGAAGAGGAATTTTGCCTTTGAATGTTCTGCTGAAGTCACTCATTTTTATTGAGAGGCAAAAAAATGTTTTGTCCTATTTGGAAATTAGTTCTGCAAATTGACTGACACATTGCTGGAAGAATAAATAGTAAAATACAGGGTCGCTTGTCTATATCTGACAATGTGGATTTCTTGTGAAAAATTGAAGTACTGGATAGCACCCAAATGTAAAATCTTGTGCTGGCTAAAAACTGAAGTGTTCTTAAAATCAGCTTCATATGATTTTGGCTGTAGGCTGAAAGGGCTAGAAGTTCAGTCTCATTCCGACAATCACTTGGTGAGATTGCAACTCCTCACCTTTCTAGTGAAACCATCATGTTAGATTAGGGCTTGATTATCTTTTCAAATCAGTTTTATGTGAGGAAAATACCACTGATTTCATCCAGTGGTTCACCCAGGGGAGTGTCCTGATTCTCCTCATTTTCCTGCTCCCAGAGGCAGGTTTTATGTGAGCAGCTTTTAGAAGGGCCCATGCTGAGAGTCCCTGCAGTGTGTAATTCACAGGCCTGGAGGATTTTGTCAATAGGTCCTGCTTTCCCTAAATACCCTGTTGCACAGTGTCATTCTGGGAGCAAAATGTCGATGGCTGATCCCTCTGCTGCCCTTCCTGCCCTGCTCCACAGGGCCCTGCCATGCCAAGGGCCTGTGGCTGCGTCAGGCAGCGCCAGGCCCTCGCTGCAGAGCTGTCACTGCATCACTGTGGTCCTGCCTTCTCATTCAGGGGCTTGCTCAGAAATGTCCTGAGCCATGTCTTTGGGAACGTGGGGCTTGGAGTGGTCATGGCTTTTCACTTGAGGTTTGTTTTTTGGGGTGTGTCTCCTCTGTGGCTAACGATGCGATGGCAGCTGTGGGGGTGGAGCACAGCTGCACTAAACTGTCTGGGGGTGATGACGGGGGGGGTGTATTGCAGGGCACACAGTGATCACTGGGATTCTGCTAACATGGGACTCTGTTAGACCCTCAGCTAGGGCTCTTGCACCTTGTCAACTTCTGTGCTGTCGCAGCTAGGATGTGATACGTGCCTGTGTTGGCTGGATGTGCTCCTGTTCCTGGGAGAACTACAGCACCTCAGGCCATCAGAACTCCCACCTGGAGATGCAAGCTCTCAGACCAGCAAGGCTGTTATTCAAGTGAGCAGGGCAGCACCCAGTACCTTTGGATAGGCTGCTGATTACCAAAATCCCGCTGTCAAGAAGGCTGAATAAGACTTGAAGACAGGTTGGATCCAATTTATTTTATTTGGGAGTAATGCAATGCTGCCTTTTGGTAGGCACTTGTCCTGATGGCAGGTGTCACCAATTCCAGGGGCACTTGGACTCCAAATCCAGGCTTGGACTACACCCCTCAAGTTGCTGAAAAAGTCTCAGATCCAAACATATCCCACAAAGGAAGTGCTTGAAGACTAGGATGTGAATTTTCCAGTTCTGGCCTATTGCAATCAAATTTTGTAATAAATCCAGAGCAAGAGTTGCTATATATTTTTTCAGATTCTGCTCAGACTGTATGCTTAGACTACAGTGTGTCACTTTTCTAAATGGGAAGTCTATGGTTCCACAATTTTTGGCTGTGTAAGCCACCTCCGGCTCTGTGCAACAGGATGGTGGGCTCTCTTTGGTGTGTTGATATGCACATATGGTACATAGACAGCTGGTGAATTCTAAAGGAATGACCTTCAGGACTGACATTCTTCTATATTTTCATGATTTTGTCATGCTGTGGTGGGTTTGTTCATTCCTCTTTCATCTCCTCTGAGTGAAAAACTCTGCAGTCTTCCAGACAGCGTCTCTCTCTGTCTCTCTTTCTCTGTTCAGAGAAGACCATCTGTTCCCAGATTACAGATTTCTCTGCATGAGTACCAGGTAACAGACGTGACTTCGCCCAGTAACTACAGCAAAAAAGGCTTTCACACACTCTCCACAATCTGTGAACATATGATCAGTCTAGGATAACATGTCGTGCCAAACACACACCAGAGACATTTATATGCAGTAACAGAATGAACCCTGAAATCAGGTACTTGGCAACCCTAAACCTGACGTTTCCTCTCTGTGTTTTGAAAAGAGGCCTCTGTGCCCATAAGAAAGTCTGTGTTCCTGCCCTGGTGCCTTTTACTCAGGGATGGAAGAATAAAATCCTTCTCTCAGGTTTTGCTTAAAGGGAAGCTGGTAATATCTCACTGCCCTATGTCAGTCCTTGAGGCTGGTGTGGGAATGAGGTCTCTGTTCTCTACTGGCAGCTCCATAATGAGCATTTGCCAAGTGATGGGAGACATCAGAAAGGACATTTTATCCATCTTTTATCACCTTCACTGGATTCTTGCTCATTTTGGGAGTAGGATATAGAGACAGACTGATATCCTATACATAAGTGTATGTATGTAATAAATCTTCAATTGTATATCTGAGCTCTTTTATCCCCTCTCCCATTGTCACATCAGCCTTCAAAGGACCCTAATGAGACTGAATTTTAAAGCAGGGGGTTTTTTTTAAACTTGAGGAAGCTGCTACTCACTTACTCAATGGCCATTGAGCACTTGCCTGAACTCTGTACTGCTCTTTTTAAAATTTATTTTCTGTAATGGTTGAAAAGTTAGGGAGCTGACTTGAAGCTGAGGAACCGTGTATGGGTCCCAAAGATAGATAAAGTACAAAGCAATGGTTTGTTGAGCTATCACATGATCTGTGGGCCAAGGTTAGTCTTTATCTCTGCTGGCAGGGTATGTACTGCAACAGATTCCAACAAACTGGTAATATATTTATTTTTTGATAAGTAGATGCGTATGTTAAATGTCTCATGTTAGTCTTGTCTACTCCAGTGACTTGAGCTAAGAAAAAGATCTTAGACAAATTAGTACCCAAGAGAAACTGGTACAGAAGCTGGAAGGGAATTTGCTAGTAAATATTCCTTTAAAATGTCTTTTACAATATAATTTACTATCCCTTGTATTTCTGATGAGAAAAATAATTGGTCATCTGCTACACAGCACTACATGAAAAAATACTTTCAGCAACTCAAGACCTGAGTGCAAAGATTTTTCCCAAAAGTGAGAGAACTTCAACAGATTGTACCAATGTTCACTAGCAACCAGAGAAACAAAACAATAAAATGTTCAGAGAGTAGGGATGCGCATTATGTATTCATTTATTAACCTGCCTCATATGGCCCTGCCCAAGTCTTGTTTCCCAAGAGCCAACATCCACTGTCACGGTTACAATGTGAAAAACAAGAGTGGTAGGAAGAGTATTTTGACAAGTCTCAGTTGGAAAAAGAGTGCTTCCTCCTAAACGTGGAGCAAACACAGGGTGCAGAGATGCTGTGATGTCTGATGGGTGTGATCCAGGACAAAAGACAGTGAGTGTGTACAATTTGCAAGCTGTATGTTAGCTATTACTGTGTGTTAACTGGGACCCCACACTTGCTGCTCTATGCTTAATTGAGGGGTGTGTGGCTGTTGGGATGAGCATGCATGTCTTCTGAATGTCTGCAAATGAATATACTCATTTAACAGACATCATCATTTACTGTGCTGCTATGTGTCTCACATACACAAATCTAATGAGGCATTGTTGGTGTAAAGGTTTCATTTTATATTCCATAGTAGAGGTGGCTTCTATCATATGGTACATAAGTTACCAGCAAGCTCCCAGTTAAAATACGACCTTGGTCTGTTGCTTGAGAGACACTTGCCACACTGAAACAGCTTCTCTTCTGTTTTGGCCTTGTTTGCTGAGCAGTTGTTTTTTGTCCTAACAGCTCCCATTGGGTCCTGAAGAGGATTTAATAGGTGTAGGAGAGCAGTAGGAGACACAGTAGGGTGATTAAGTGGAGGTTGACCTCACATTTCCTCATGCTGTTAAAATGTTTTAGCCAGTTAGTACTGCTTGGGCTTCACTGAGAAATTGGAGAAGGGTCTTCTCAGAGCTGGACAGAGGCCCTGGGCTGTGTCTGTGGGGCTGTGTGATGATGATGATGTGAGTGCATTGGGTGTGCAGGGCTCAGCTTGGGACATGGTGGTGCCCTGTTTCTCCTTGGGGTACACCAAAGGAAGGGCTTTCTCCATTTCCCTCTCTTCAAAGCAGGGATCATTTTCCCAGAGAGTTTGGAACTGTTTCTGGAGCCTAGGGGTAAAAGTGCAGTGTGTTTCTGGTACACAGCACAGAAAAACTTGTCTGTTCCAGCTTTCGTCCGAGGCAATGCTCTTGTGCAATCAGAGCAGCAAACAGTTGCTGAGCACAAAGACACACTCAAATATTTGAGAGTGAAATGTAGTTATAGACTAATACAAAAGAGAAGATTTTCACTGTAAACAAATCATTCATTGCTATTCTTTCCTGGAAGATTAGCTCTTAATTTGGAAGAAATCTCCATTTATCCAAGGCACCCTCCTGTCTCTGCTTTGGAGAAAACAGGAAAAGCAGTTATTTAAGCTATGGAATGGTAATATCTTTGTCAGAAGAATTGCTGTGTTCTGAGAATCAAACTGATCTGGGTGTGATTACCTCTGTGAAGAGATTTATGTTTTCAGCATTAGGCAGAAGGTGTTAAATAAGTGTTGACTCAGGCTTCTGCCTTTTCTCTCTAATTTCCCACATCTTAATTCTTTACTTTGGGCAACTGCTTCTGAAACTTGGAACTAAATCTTCATTGTAATGTTCTTTTTTGTGCTTCTTTCACTGCTTCATCCACATCTTTCTGCTTTAATGCTTCAATAGTGTGTGGGAGGATTAGTTACACTGATTAAAAAAAATAAAAAATAGAGCAAGAATGAATTAATCTACAAGCCAGACACCTTCATTAAGCAAAGTAGGGAGAATAATATATATAATTAGCAAGACTTCTGCTTACTGTATGCTCTAATGTAATATATTAGCCATCTCATTATTTTAAAATATTAATTGCCTTGAAATTGGTAGCTACTGTTGTTAATAGCCAATTAGGGCTACACTTAAAAGGGAGCTATTTACTGATAATAATTAAATCTTAGAAAATTGGGGTACTTAGCCACATTTGCTTTCATACTTCTTGTTTATTCCTTTTCAGAATCTATAACTTATGTTTCTCCCTTAAAACAGAAGGGCAAAGAGACAAACCCATGTTGTATAAAAGGTACTTACATTGGTAAAAAATAGAGCAAAAGACCTTTTCTTTTTCTCCTTTTTGTTAACATGAGTGTCCAAATACTCAGTAAAACACATGGTGGAGTGGAAGCCCATCTGTTTACTGCTCTCTGCAGTGCTCTTTGCATTGTACCTGTGCTCCACAGCAACATGATTGATACCAGCACAGCCTCTGCCTTATTCCTGGAAGTATTTTTCTCATTTAATGTTAATGTTCTCAGAACAGAGATCACATTCCTGTTCACCAAGCTCCAGTCCTGCAAAATCTGTTCTCCTGTTTCACTCAAAACTTTTGCATCCATTTCCTTCTGTGTTATTATAAATTATTATTTATTATAAAATAATAATATATGTTATGTATTGTTATTACATACAGCTTATTGCATGGTGGGTAGGGGGAAGGGCAAGAAAAAGCTAATTTTTTTTTTGACATTTACTTCTGCATAGGGAAAGGGATATACAGAAATGCCCAACTGAGACTGAAAGCTCTGGCAGCTAGGAAGGCTGTAGGTAGTTTTCTTTCCTGCTGTCATAGCTGGACATTTACAGAACCTACAGAGAAGACAGTGGCAAATATTCTTTGAATAACAGAAATATGGGTTGTTCTGTCATTTTTCCCTTGCTGGCTCACTTGTCCTGAGCAGCAGGATGTGACATCTCCCTGAAATAAGGACATGATGGATACAGGAAATTCAGCACTTCCCCAGTCCTCCGTGTCACTGGGATCCTAATTTAATATCTCCTAACTATAACTAGTCTGGCTGAGATTTCTAAGGAAACTTAGAGAATTAGGGGCTGCTAATGAGCTTCTAACCCTCTTTAGGCCTTTTTCTGCCCCCTTGCTCTCATTTCCAATAGCAGTCACTGTCACACAGTCGGCAGCAGCTCTCAGGGTCCCCAGTGAGCACATCAGACTCAGACGAAACCCATCAGCAGCTGGCACTTCAGTGGCCCAGTCTTGCCTTGGTTAAAATAAGCCCAATCTGTTAAACAAGCAGAGATGCTTCCACTTACATTTAGTCTGGTTGTGATCTATTGACTGTTACCCGATTATGACTAAAATGAAAAGGAAAACTCTTTGTACCAGGGCAGACTTTGATGGAACATGAACCATGCTTTACAAATCTATCAGAGGTCTTTGAAGAGGTCGATAAGAAAATGAGTAAGAGTGAGCTGCGTGTTATACTTGTATTTCTGAAAGACTTTTAAGGGAAATGAAGAAAAAATGTAATGGATCTCAGTAATGGAGTTCTGCATAACCTGTGCTGGGGACTGTCCTGGTAAACACACCATAAACTGCTGGGACAAGAAGGTGAACAGAGAACTGTGACAGTTGGAGGATGATAGGAAATCAGCTATTCAGGGTAGTGAATATGAGGGCCACCTATCAGGAAGCACAGAAGTATCTCAGGAGACCCTGTGGGCAAATGAAATTTAATATGTGCAAATCTAAACTGATGCATGTGGGGAAAAAGCAATTCTAAATTCACATATAAAATTATAGACTCTGATCTGACCCTTATGACTCAGGATCACAATCCTGGGATTATAATACTTTGTTCCAAGAAAACGTCTCGATGCTGTGAGGCAGCCAAAATGTTAACCAAGTGTTAAGTGAGGAAAAAACCAGAGAGCATCTCTAGTGTTCATCCACGGGCTGAAGAGCGTACATAATTGCAGTCCTTTCACCTCAAACAGAATGTAGTACAACTGGGACATGCTCACAGAAGTCCAAGCAGGGTGGAATTGCTTCCACAGTAAGAATGGTCTGTGGATGCTTGGGCTGTTCAGTTTAAAACTGTGACAGGCCTACAAACTGATGAGCACACTGGGCAAAGGTGGGTCTTTGCTGTCTCTTCTAATGCAAAAGAACCATTGAATGAAGGTTGTAGGAGCCAAGTTCAAAGGAAACCAAATAAAGTTTGGTTTCTTCATGCAGCAGGCAGTTGATGTGTAACTTTTTTCAAAGGATGTGGGAGCTGCTCTAGCTTTACATGGATTCAAAGAGAGTCTGCACAACCCTCCGGATGAGAAATTAAGTAAGAACTATTACACTGCAGAAACTGAAACCACTCAGAAAATCCCTGCAGCTAAAAATAGCTGTTCTGTGGGACAACCTGTGGGAACTGCCATACATACATGCCATCTTCCTGCTTTTCCCAGCTCAGCTCCTTGGCAACCCTGCTGGAGACAAACCCTGGGCTCTGTGGGCATTTGATGTGATCCACTGTGGCCCTCAATATTCTAACAACACTGGTCTTGTGCCTCACTGGTGTCAGGAGAGGTTTGGGCTGTGTATGAATGGCTGGGGTAGTGAGACACTTCTCTTTCTTTCCCATTATTACATGCTGTGATAGATATCTGTTGTTTAGCCAGCAGATGATCACCTGGTCCTTAACTGACCAAACCTGCCTTGCCAGAAAAAGCACAATTTTAAATTATGCTCTAAAAATGAGACACCTCTGCTGTATTGGGCAAAGCTGTAGCAAGTAGCTGTAACAGTTGACAGACCTGTGAGACCCAGAGCCTTATTAGATACCCCAGAACAAATAAAGTCTTTCATATTGCCCATGAGGAAAAGCTATCAGAAACTGTGATAGTATTTCCTTCATTGTGAATTTATTTCTCATATTTCATAGATAGACCAAAGCAGGATAAAAATCTGGCTTCTGCAGAAATGATGTTACAAAATAGGTTGCACAAAGCCATAGGAAGATGAGCTCTGATTGCTCATTCCTAATTTATAGCAATATATTGCTACAGCAGAATGAAAATGTACCTTAGTAAACTTGTACTTTTAAAGCACAAATGCAAAGGAAGGACAGTGTGTAAACTGTACCAATGGTGCAGGAACTGTGCAGGCAGTGATGGGAGCAGTGTTGCTGTTGGGGCTCAGAGAAACCAGCCCAGGTGTAGGTGTGCATTAGCAGCAAATTAAAACCTGTTCTAGAATCCAGAATGTTAACTTGGTGTGAAATAACATGAAAAATACAGCTGTTATGTTCCGTTTCATCATTAAATCAGTTTGGGAGGTTTGGGTTTGGTAATACAGAATTCATGTTTGTTAAAATCTTCATTTTTGGTGGTTTAAAATCTTAACTGCAGCAATTTTACTTATGTTGTAAATGTCCATGGATAGAAATAAGGAAAGGCTTACAGTAAGAGATGCTGGTTTTTATATGGTGTGTTGAGAAATGTTTTGAAAAAAAATGGACACTTGAATCGTAAAACCCCACAATCAAGTAGAATGAAATGATTTGAATTTCTAAGTGTGATTCCTTACATCTTGAAGACAGAAATGAAAATGTCCAAAACTTAACCAGTTGATGGAAAAAACCAAAAAATAATTAAATTACACAAAAAAAAAGAAAAGCAATTTGACTTACGGGACTCCAGTTGCAAAATGTCTGTCTTGAGGGAAGACGTATCTGCCATGATACGAAATACATTGTTACAAGGGGGTGTTCTTTAAGAAAAGACAGAGGGAAACGTCCATTAGGTTCTGATTGTCATTGTGTTAGGAAAATTACAGATTACTGAGATACTTCATAAAAAAGAATTCTGCCACTTGAAACATTGATTTCTTGGCTAGCTTAAGGTTGCTCAGCTTTTGAGACAGAAGAGGTGACTGTAATCATTTGCTCTGACCCTGTGAATAAAATGGGCCATAGAAATTCACAAAATTATTCAAGCCACAAGCTGAAGTGTGGCTTTTGGAAAAGTGCCCAGTCCTGAAAAGGAAAGAGTGTCTCAAAATACCAATAAAATAATGTCTGGACAATATTGACACTTATATTTGAGGTGTCAAGGAGAGGCTAAAAGGTCTTGAAGAGGCCCAATCTGTTGTTCCTGTGGTTTTGTTTTTTCTTTTTTAATGGTGGTGTCAGTTGGCTGTAGTTGATGCCAGTAAACTGTTATCATAGAAGTGCAGGGAACATTACAAGCATCTTCCCAAAATTTTCTTACACCCCCCTACCCCCAGTATTACCTGGAGTTGCCTCGGCTCTGGCTTTTACCCTTTCTTTGAAAAGTGCTTATTTCCTTTTCTTAAGTGCAGGGACCCACTGGAGAATGAACCTCAGACAATGCATCCCAAACCTGAAATCAGTTGTAGGGAAAGCTGGGACTCCCACAAAGTTCACTCCTGTGCTTAATTCAGAAGAATGGATTTGACTAACTTAATAAAGGAGTTAAGGAAACTGAAATAGCACAGAGCTCTTATGAAACACTTAAACAAAGGTTTACAAACTTTCTCCAGAGATAGGACTGAGGCAGGCACTGTAATCTTATAGGAGTTTGTTTATGAAATGGCTCAAGGGATGAAACTGTAAAAATAAATTACAAACTCCTCCACCCATATCCAAATTTCCATGTGAAAAGGTGCACCAATAATTACAGTTCCTTTTTCCTTATTATGGTATTTATCTTGTCTGTTTTATGATTTCTTCCCCTATAAAGTTGAATTTCGATATTAGTCTCCTTTAGGAAAATAAATCCTGTAGCTGTTGTTATACCACCTCACAGGACAAATATTCATGCAAATAAAGAAAAACTATCTTAAATGACTTTGCTGTACTCTGTGCTTTGTAGTTTTGAACAACAGGTAAAGATTTTTCTAGAGTTTGATCCTGTAGTGGTCCATCTCCTGCCTTCCAGGCTTCGAAATTTCAGTATGACATTTAGGCTTGCTTCCTCTCTTTCTTTCACTGCCCTAGTACCCACTCTAACTCACTTTGCAACACCTGCTGGGAAACAGGAGTATTACTATGTGAACAAAATACTTGGAGAAAGACAGAGCTCCAACTAAAAAAAAACCCACATTCCCCAAGCTACCTGTATCCAATGAAATCAGTCATTTTTTACAGAACTAGGACAGTGGAAACCACAAAACATTTCAGTTCCCATTCAGCTCCAGCCCACAAACACACAGCTCAATGTAAATCCTCAAGTGAACAAAACTTACTCTCTTTGACTTTTACACATTGGAAAACCTACTCTTAAATACCAAAATGAATAACCTTTCCAACCATCTTCACTGATTAAAAACCACACATACCACTTGTATGTTCTCCTAGGAGAGAGAAATACCATTTCAGGAATCTACCTGCCTATAATTAGAAAAGATTGCTGGTGTCCAAGGTGGAGATAACAAGCAGAATAATGACATGTTACATTGTGCTGAACTGAGGCTATGTGACAAGAACTTAAATCGTGATGGAGTGATAAAACTCCTTTTAATGCTTATTGTTAATCAGGGTGCAGCACTATCCTGAAATGGCTTACTCCCAGTTTGCATTGAAGTGAGGGGGAACTCTAACTTAAGGAGCACCAATTCTCTTTAGAAGATACTACTAATGTACCTATGTTTCCAGTTACTGAAATGCAGATTTTTATATTGTGCCTGCAGCTTGTTGTAACTGTTATAAATGGTACAGGACTTCTTGGTCCAAAGTGAGAGTAATCAATATCTTAGCAGCAGTCATCATCCCGGTGCACCCTGAAAAGTGAGTGAAGCAAAGCAGCACTGCTGGAGAAAGATCTCTCTGTGCTGGGGTTCCCACAGATCTGGTCTCCTACCTGAGTGTTGCTGGTGTGGGTGGGTCCCTGCAGGAGCTCACTGATGAGGATCTGTGTGGTGCTGTGTGTACACATCACTGCTCTGCTTCCCTGTGTGGCGCAGACATGGAATGGCTGGTTAGACCATGACTCTCCAACAAACACCACCCCCTCCATCCACCCGAACCCCCACAGCACCAGACCTTGAGAGGTGTCTCTTTCTGGTGTATTTGTGACATACAGAGGTGAACAGTGCAGTGGCAGAGGATTGTTATGCAGCTCCTTCAGTTTTACCTTAGCAATGCAAGTTCTCTGAAGGGCCCTGTGAATTACGTGAGGATGGATCTTTTTAAGATGCTATAGATTTATGCTGAAACTGATTTCTCCTCTTCACAGTGTGCTGAGCTTGAATTTAATTTGCAGCGAGGCAAAAGTCCGTTCAGTAAGCTAGTCTTGCCTAGAAGAGAATGTCTTAGCTTTTGAGCTTTTGTCACAAAACTGAATTTCCTGAACCATTACAGGAAAGGAAATGCTGTTTGGAAAAACTCAGCACTTGCCATCTTTCAATGCAGAACTGACAGATCTCTCACCTATGTGCTTCTTATTCACTCCAAAGTCAGTCTTGTTTTGCTTTGTATTTCCAAAGACATTTAGAGAGGGGAATCAAATTAAATTTGTGCATGTTATACATCTAGAAACATCCCCACACAGACAAATGTAAGTCCTTCAGCTCACCCAAAAGTAGGAACCTTTCTCAAGACCTGATATAGTGCCATTTGCTGTCTAGTTTAGGTCACTGAGGACGTGGTCCTAGGCATGGCCCTGTTACACCTCTGTCATTCTTAGCAATAATTACAGATCAGCTGGGAGCTGTGTGCAGGGAGTGGTGGTGTTTGTGACTCAGACTTGAGGAATCAAGCACTGCATTTTTGCAGCAGGCTTCTAGATTTTGTTGGGAAGGAATGGTTCAACGTGCTGCATATATTGTCCACACACAGGTCACTGTGTAGCTGAAGCTGAATATTTGAGTGGGTTATGTGTATTGTCACTTCATCCTGTGGCAGCTGTTGCTGCAGTTAGAGGCTGTGAGGCCTTTCCTGGGGATGGAGGGATGAACCTCTGCACAGGCTGCATCCAAGAGAGGATGTACTACCTGCTTCCAAAGGCACACCTTTTCTTGACACTTAAGACTTGTTAAGCCTGTGTCCACGTGTGCTATTTATTACCGAAAATTATATTCTGAGTGGCTTTTAAGCCTGTTACCAGGCTTAAAATTACAAATGATCTTGCCACCTAGTGCATTATTACAATATTTTTGTCTGTAAACAAAGCAAGCAGATTTCAAGTTAGCATCAACGACGCGTGATTTTGAGATACCAAACAGTTTTTTCATGGTCCTGCTGATGCAATGGATCACATTTAGCTTGTGGAAAGATTAATATAGATATCATGTGACATCTTCTCTGTAACCACTACTAAAGCACAATGCTTTGTTGTGTCATCCCTCACCCATTTGTCAACCATACCTAATTGATTAGGCTACTGTAACATTTTTATTCTGCACGTGAAGTTCCCTCCTCGGCAATCTCTCCCTCCCAAAATGTACATTCATCATTAATTACAAAATCAATGGGAGAGATGGTCTGGACATACACAATTGATAGCTTCCCTCTTCAGATTAGCATAGCCTCCCAATTCATTACGTGGAGTGAATAATACAGTTGCTGCCACCATGAAAACGGGCAGGTCACCTGCTGTAAATTTCCTAACAAAACATGGTGTCATGAGCCTTTTCATTTGCTGAGTGTTTACTCTGTGTTTGGAGGAGTCCATCTTCTTTCTGAGCCTCTCTCTTGGCAAAGAAACAATCATAAATTTAGACAAATAAATGCTTAAATGTTGAAAGACTGAGAAGTTCCATCTGAAAGCTCCAGTGCTTAAAGTGAATCCTGCAGAGTGCTGACACTGCAACTGTGAATAGGATATTAAAAAAAGATGAAAGGATCAAAAAATTTGGTCCCTATAAACCCAGTGATGTTTCTTGCATGAGAAAGGTAATGGGAATTTAGGCCACACTGTGCATACTTTCCTGTGTTTTAGCATATTAAAATATTGAAATCTCCCAGATTTTTTTTTTAAAATTTTTTTTTCTCTCTGTACTATATTCAGATTAGAGTCTTCCCTTTTCTCAAAGAAATATGCTTCCAGTCACATTTTCCAAAATAGCCTCTGTGGTCTTTTAGTAGCTACCCACTTAAAACTTTTCAAGTCAGGTCAATTATGAAATAGATGCAACATTTCCTGTAAGAGTCAGAAATGTAACCAACATTAAATAAGTATTGCTTTAATAGCAGGATAGAAGAATAACACTTTTTTTTTTTTTTTTTTTTTTTTTTAAGATGACAATGCATGATCAGGCTCTGATATTGTCCTCCATGTTGTACCTTACTCCTGTAGCTTCACTAAAATTAATTGGACACCTTGGGGAATAAGGAGGAGGACAACAAAGTCCTCTTGTCATGGCCAGGACACTGGAACCTTTATGCTGAATAAAACTTATCACAAGATATACATATATATGAAGCATGTATATCTTATTATAGGAAAGATGATTTAGCCATTTAAGTAAAGGGAATGTATGCTTGCAATTCCTATAAACATTAACAGAGATTTTACTGGAGTTTTAGGGGGAGTAAAACATCCTTCCAAATTAATTAACTGCAAGAGAGCCATTCACCTCCACAGGATTTGGACCAGGTTTCAAGTGATTTAGTGACTTTAATGGACTTTATTCTAGGGATTATAAAATCATGCCTTGTAATGTTTAAAGTGGGGTTATAAAAAAAAGTAGGAACTGAACTGAAGCATTATTAGAAAATTGTCATCTGTAATAAATAAATTAGTACAACACCTGAAGCAAGGCTAATACTAGCATTCACAACAAAATTCAAGCCAGACTATGAATAAGAATATTGATAATTATCTTCCTTGTTATTAAATGGTAATGTAATTATCTATGTGTTAGAGGTCAATGGAATATACAGATGGTTACAAACATGCCTTAAACCAGACATGTCTTTATCTAGTTTGGTGTCAACAGAAAGTTATGATCTGATTTTATTAGCACTTCTGGATTGTCCCTTGAACTAATTTTGCAAGACTCCCAATGTGATTGCCATCCACGGGTTTTATTTAGATCTCAGTGAGGAAAATTACTGTAATCTCTTGCTCTTCAAATGTACATTCTGAGTCAGATATTCCTTTCCCAAAAACTTTCCGATAGGATTCACTGGTGAAAATCCAATTGCAAAATCAAGGTCTTTGTCTATTGAAATAGTGATGTCTTTCAGGACACAAAATAAGGGCAGAGTGCATGTAATGATTGAAGCCATACTTCTCGTGGTACTTCCCTGTCAAATATATATTTCTATTATTTGTTTCAGTATTATTTCTTATGTTCCAAATCATGGGACTTTCCTGTATTTGTCAGCTCCTCAGTCATCTGGCAGGTTTTCTAAGCTGTTGTTTTCCAGTAACTAGAATTCTATGATATTACCAAAATCCTTGCTAGAACCCATTTGTCTCGCTTCAAATAATTCTTGCACAGCCTCCTGGGGTGCTCTTCAAACCTCAGCAGCCGTGTGTGGCACCTTTCCTGCCTTACCCAAACTGGATATCCAGCTCTGTCACTGCAGCAGCACATGGAAAAGGGAAAGATGGATGAACCCCATCTGAGTATTCCTGCATGAATAAGGTTTTCTTAGCTAAATAGAGGCCCTTTTCATGTGGAAAAATCCCTTGCAGACTATTGGCCTGTGTAGCTACATTTATGAAGTTTTCTAAAAGCACATTATTGACTTGTTTGAGATGCATTGTTGCTACATATTGTTATATAAATATGTACTTAGGAGCCTTTATAAAATGCAGATTATTGACCCGGACCTATAAGTATTCACTGAAAGTTTTAAAAATCCAATTGTTTGACCTGATTGTATGGCTATTCGTTCTTAAAAAAAAAAAAAAAAAAAGGCCCCTGTCTGTATTAGGAATTCAAACAAAAAACAAAAAGTTCACAATTACCTCAAAAAGCTGTTAATAGTACTTTTGGAGTAATTTCAAACTTCACACATTGTGTGTTTCTCTTATAGTATAATGGCTTGCAAAATTATGTGTTTAAAATATGATTTTCTTTTTATTTTTAATAGCAGGAAGAAAAAAAAATATGTTTCAGTTCTAGAACTTCTTTTCTAAGTTTCAGCCCAGAGCAAAATTTTTATGGTTGAATTACAAACTTCTGAAAATAGGGGTTTACAATGGAAACACTGACACCACTTTAACTATGGCAGCACTGGCAGAGCAGTGTAATATACACTAGAAATAGAAAGCAAGATTAGAGATGACATTTAGGACATGAGGCCTTCTCCAGGCTGTGGGAAAAATAACTGTGTTCTATTTTTTTCCACAGCCTGAAAAAGGCCTCCTGGTCTAAGTGTCATCTCTAATCTTATTTCCCATTCATACCATGCACTTAATTAACTCCTTTTTAAATTATTATTGGCAGCAATTTGTTGCAGTTTTAAGTACCAACCCATGTCCAAATCGCCGTTCCCCTGGCTGGCGCGTGCCAAGGTGGTGGGGAGGCTACCAAGGAGACCGAGGGAGTTGCCAATATTTCTGTCTCGAAGAAGCCCAGTCCACAGCTGGCTGGCTGCTGTGGGAAGCAGCCCTGCTGCTCTGGGCCAGGCAGGGCAGAGCCCCTCACTCCTGTGCCAGAGCAGGGCACTTGCAGCGCTGTGCACAGTGCAAACTGCATTTTCTAGGGGCAGAGTAAAGCCTGACGGGCAAATACACTTAGCCTGGAGTGTCTGGAGCGGTAACTGGGACAGGCAGGTACTCAGGTGCAGTGACTTCCACCACCACTTCTGGAGCAGGCCACATTTCCCACCACAATTTAGCCTTGATCCAGGGTCCTTAATACTCCAAAGTGAGAATGTCCTGAACACCAAGAAATAATTTGGTAAGATGTGACTCTGGACTAGGCTGCCTTCACCACAAAGCCGTGGTGTTAATGTTGTCAGGAAGATCTCTCCACCAGTGTGGCCCCCATGAAAGGAGGGACCTGGTACTGTCTCCAAAAGGTAGCTAAGCTCAAGGGATAGGTTTTAGATTTCTCCATGTTAAACCTTTTTTTCCATGCTTAGGCATCCTCCAACTCATAGCTGCTTCAGTTTTGTATTCACTGCATTAAATGATAATTCCGTGTATACATTTATGGCCTTTTAATGCCTACTGTGCCAGAGCATTGCTTTGCAGTGATCTTGCAATCTCCATTCTCAGTGTGGGGTAAAAAGGAGCAATAAGGAAAGAAAATGCCACTGCAGAACAAATGCAATTGTAATTACTTCTTGCTCCCACCAGAAAAATGCCAGTAGGAGATGCCAATCCTGAGGGTGATCAGACAGACAGAATGCATCTATCCTGTCTATACTGCTTGAACAGTCAAGGTAGAAACTTATTCTATATTTGAACTGCATTTTCAGTACTCATCTGATCAATTCTTTTTGTTGCTGTACTCACAGTAGACAAAGATACTGGCAGCTACTGCCCATTCCCCAAGAAATGTATCCTGCAAAGTCAATAATAGAGGCAAATTTATTGCTGAAGCAATTGCCTAGTGAAGGTGCTTCATTCCAGTACTGTGAAAGCTGGTATTAATGTGGGGATAAACACAACCTGTTCTGTGTGTACATGTAAGTAGGTGTATAATTTTGTTTGTAAGCACAGTGTCTTCTTGGCAGGTACTCTGCAGCCAGCAATTGCCAGCTGCTAAATGTTCAAAGAAACATGATTTGAATTGTTCTCCGCATTGGGAGAGTGGCCAGGAAAATGCATTTAATGTAATCAGTGGATTCAATTCTGACAGCAGAGATGTAGAAAAGTTTACTTACCTGTGAACATCTTCTGGATTTTAATTTTCAGAAAAAGCAGTTAATAATAACTACTATTCTTTCTTGCACAAATGATATATCACAAAGCCAGAAAAATTGAAATATGAATTATTTGGTAAAGTTGAGCTTTCATGTTCATTTTTCTACAAGATTTTGACATTGTTATTGGCAGAATTCTGCATTCTACTTTGCGTTGTTTATAGATCCAGGAAAATGTCATATACTTTCTTTAATCCTTACAAAATATAAACACTCTTTTAAAAATGTTCTTTTCTGTGGTTAGATCTCTGACTGAACAGTACTTCTTGCACAAGCCAAATGCATGATATAGTCATTTGTCAAAAAGTAGCGTGAAGATTTGAAATGCCATTAATTACTGAAGCTGCTGTAAAAGGCTGGTAACCACAGTACTTGTGCACAGGCAACTGCTGGTACACAGAATGTTCTTCCAAAAGCACCTTCTTGGTCATATAGGGCTGTGAGTGTGGGACATGAAGAAGGGGTGGATCAAAAGTCTCTGTTGGGAAACCAAAGCCTTGCACTTCAGGCTATACTGTGCTAATCCCTGAACATGGAGTGCTGTTCCTGTCAGAACACCGTGTTACACCAGCCACTCTGTCTCACTTGTGACAGCCCCTAATCATATTTTTGTCTAGGAGAGCCAGACTAGAAGTTTCTGAGACAAGATTCTCTACCCACAGAAGTTGCAGGAGTTAACTTGAAAGAACTCTGTTACAACAGTGCAGTGGAGTGAGTTGGCACTGATGATAATCTCACCTGGTCCAGCCCAGTGTGAACTAGCATAACTCTGGTTTAAATGATTACATGAGTTTCCATGCAAAACCCAATTTAACTAAGCACACAGTATTGCACCTTCTGTTACCCTGGCACAGCCCTGTGTCCAGGTGATTCTATCCCACCCAACCTGAAACAAAAATTGGGGCCTGCTGTTTCATAGAGGGAAGGAATGTATTTACAAAACAAAGCTGGTGGCTGGCAGGCATGGATCTACAGCTTTCAAGAACACACCACCCATGCAAGTCCTTGACCCAGAAAAAGCCTTATATTCTCTTTTTAGGATCAGTAGGTGACCTTGGAAGGACTGTGGCAGTGGGTCATATCAAGTCAACACTAGGTCATTTCTTCTGTTTGCTCTTGAAATATTTTGTGTGATGATTCTGAGCATACATGGTACTACTGCCCCCCCACATCATCAGAGACAGCATATTAACTCTGAGCTAATAACATGCAAGGGAAAAGAGAACATGGCAAAATTTGCCTAGGTTTAGCACTAGCTCTGATTTTCCAGCACACAAAAAATTTAAAATTCATTGTTGGGAAATTGAGCAAAGCAAACCAGCCTCCCGGCACAATTTGCTGAAGCAAAAGTAAACTAAAGTTCTGAGCTTCACACAACTCTGGGTCCAGCTTATCCACTTCCAGCAAAACTTAATGGCTTCATGCTGCATTTCTTCCTCTGAAAGTCAGTGTTGATGTTTTGTGGTGGTTTATTTCCTTCTTGTGTACCACAGAGATGCGACAGTGAAAGCTTAGTTGCAGTGTGCACACACAGCACAGGAGTTATCTCCTCCCAACAGCAGGTCCTGTTCTTCATCACTTTTTTCATAGGAAGAATTAGGAAGATTGTTAAAATGCTAAGTTGTGAAGATTTACACCAACATTTTTCTATGATAACCTTATATTTATGCTAATTGGAAGCTACTTGTAGTATCAAGCTGGTCTTATAGGACGACTACACATAATCCATTTTTATCTTACAGCTTGGGAGGCACAACAGCTGGAGTTGACTGAACAGATTTTACTAGGTGATGAAGATGTCTTCCTCTAGACTTGGTTGCTTCCCCTCCTTGATGAATCTTTTCCTTTAAGTCACTGTAGGAAGCAGCACTACTGGGAAGCAGCAGGAATTCTCCTGCAAGAGATGAGGATTCATGTCAGGATGACACTGCTGAGGATTCACAGTACATTAACACAGGTAACACCATCCTTTTTTTTATTGTGTGGTCCCTTTGGATCAGGCTTCAAAGCTGACCATCAGCTCTAATTTCTCGGTGCCCTGGCTTGAGTCTGAAGCTCCTGAGTGGCTGGAGTTGGCTCCTCACTCCTTTACTTCACTCCCATTTTCTGTGCCCTACGCATTCTCCACTCTGGAACAGGGATTTGAATCACAATTTCCGAGTGCCAGAGAGTGCCTTAGCCACTACCAAATATGTTTGCAGTACTCCTTTGGCTGGTTCAGGGACTCTTTTGCTATTCAGACCAGGCTGAAATGCCCTGGCAGGCGGAGAGGCTGGCTCTCAGTCCAGGACTGCCAGTTACCAGGTGCTCTGGGCACTCAGCTGGTGGGGATGTTCTTGCTCTGACTGAGAAGAATCTGCGAGTCATTCTGAAATCCTCTCCCATTGCATCAGATGTGTTACTCCATGGGAAAGTTCACATCTGAGAAGCCTCTCAGAAAAAATACTGATGTGCCTAAAGCCCTTCTCCATCCACTGACATCTCATTTCTTTCTACTCTCTTTGGTATCTTTTTCTGGAAATCTAATCCTCTGCACATGTTCTTGGGGAAACCTGCCTTTGGCAAAGACATTTAATGATCCAGAGTTTCTGATGCTGACCCTAAATCAGTTTTTGCAAATGTTGCTGATAAGCTTTATCTTCTCTGGATGCTGCTCATTGCAAATGGGATAGGTTTTCTCTTTGGTTTTAAGAAAACCCCTCTCTGATTTGCAAGTTGAACTATTAAAAAATAAAACGAAATACTTGATACATAGTGTCTTACAAAAACCCTTAACTATATCATGATTTTGCAATACTTTTATGAGAATTAAGTTATGAATTCTTACATTGAAAATGCTGTTTTACAGACAGAATATTACCTAAAAAAGACGCTGTTAACTTATGGTAGCGGGTAATGCCAATTCCTGCAGTCTGGTCCTAGTCTTCCTTTGAACATTTGTTAGGGAAAATATGTAAATTGATTAATTTCTGAAGTATAATAATAGCAGCAATATTATACTGTAGTGAAGGTTATTTTGCATAACTTTAAAACATTTACAGAAGGCTCAACATTTGGTGCCTTAATGCAGAAGTATCTTCCCAGTAACAATTAGTGGTTTGTGGTTCCTGCTGCAGTAGCTGCCACAGCCCTGAGGGTCTCAGTCCGTGTTTGCTGAGCACAGGGCACCATGCAGTGCTCCCACCTTGGCTGGGGTCAGTCTCAGGGTGTTGGCTGAATAGCTCAGAGCTCAGCTGTGACAAGTGGACAAGCAGGGTGACAGTGTCCATGCTAATGTCTGCAGGAATTTGCACAGGGGGAATAGGGCAATGGTGAGAGCACAGAATAAATCAAAGTGTGAAAGCAACTGCAGTCAAATGTCACACCCAAGCACTCAGGGGCCTGGCACACTGTTTGGAAATAGGTTGGGTTACCTGTCAGTGTGGCTTTTTCTTTCTCTTGCTGGAGAATAATGTTATCTGAGGATAAAACCTAAGGAGGACAGATGGTTGTTACACAGACCTGACCCTCTAAACCCCTGTCATAGCAAATTATTCCATTGACGTAAATGGGATTACTCCTATGTAAAAGATCTCAGTTTTATTATCCAATTCTTCCATTATTGAAGTTACCTGTTGAATATAGTTTTGTTGCTCTGTGTGTGTGTGTGTGTATGGCTATACATCTATAATTAAATAACATTATCTGTGGGACAAACTCTGTCCCAGCCTAAGAGTACTGCAGTCACAGACATTATGTAGGACTGTAGGAATAAATTCTCACTTTATGGGAAATTTGAAATGTTATTTCTGCACTTTCTAAAGAAAGAGATATAAACCCTCATTTGACTTTGGAATTTTCTTTGCTTGGGAATCATCAGCCCAGAGTCTAACACCTGTCTAAAGTCTAATGCTTCCTTTTGTAAAAACGTGGACATTGAGGACTTGTAGTTGTGGAGCAAGAAGGGTTTAAACTGTAAGCAAGAGTAAAACAGATTAAAATTTAGAATCAAGCCTTGTTTGTTTTTACCCATTGTAAATTACTTTGTATTATGATGCAAATCTCTCAGCATTTCTTGAAATACTGGTTGTTTAAATGTAAATCATTTTTTCAGCTGCTGTTTCTGTTGTCAGACAAGCCTCTACACTCTGTAAATCTGTCATGAACAGAGGCCTTACCCTATTCATTGTCTGAGGAAAAAGTCCTGCTGGCTTCAGAAACATCAAAATAAGGTAAGTAGCCCTCAGATGGGAATCTTGCAGCCAAGAAATTGACTCAGTTGCTTAACTTTACCATATACCTCGCTATGTCACTGCGCAGTTTGGTTAGGAAACACTTCTCACATTTTTTTGTCTACTTAGAACTGAAGCCAAACCCTTGGAAATCCCTATTATGTAGGAAAAGATTAAGAGAAAATATTGAAACCCTGCCCTCCTTCAGTTTTGAGGGGAAAAATTTACAACTTTTTGTATAAAAGCCATGAAGTTCAGCCCTGAGCCTGGCAACACTCAGTGGTTTTAGTAGCTGGGCATAATTTAGACCTTCTCATTTACAGTCTACTCAACTATTTTTAATTTAATTCAGGATACCTTTTCCCCAGGAAAACCTGAAATGTTGGAGTAGAAACTATCCCGACTTGGAGTTTGAAGCCCTGGGTCACATGCCCACCCTTAATTTTCAAATCATGCTGGCATTACTGGATCAGGTAGTGGCAGACTGGTTGCACAGAAGCATGCCATGGTTTTTGAAAACTGGATTCCATCTAATTAAAAACACATTGTGAATTCTCTGAAAGGAAAAAAAATCATAGCATGGCTGATTTCTATTATAGCTGTCATTGTCACACCATGGATTCAGCTAACTGAACCATCTTTTATGAATAACATTTAGTTTGAATTCTGGCACTTTTAATTGAGTGAGTATTTTTTCATTATTTTACCAGAGATGGATGCAATAAATCTGACCACAATGTTTCTGACCCAAATTTTTTTAAAAAAACAGAACCAATGTGATGACCTGCAAATGTTTTGCTTTTTTTTGTTCTATTTACTCCAGAATTCTCCTCTGGTAGGAACATGCTTCTTCATTAAAGGATGAAAAGCGTAATGGTATTAGTCCTAGGTTCTCACACACAAAAGCTATGAGGAAAAAAACCATGGAACCATTTTCACAAATAACAGACCAGCCCAGAGCTCTTCTTAAAAAACAATGCAAGGAGACTTTATACAGCTGTCCATGCAGAAAACAGACTATTTGTGTAGTTTAACATTTTTTCACAGAAACATTTTTGCCTCTGCTATAACGGAGCATTCATCACTGCCCGTTATCTGAAGAAACTAATCCATAGAAATTGTTTGGAGCTAATTTTCTGGAGTTCCACCTGAATCTCACTACGTGTCCATGTGACTTGTAGTGTTACAGACAGTGGCTTGTCTGGTGACACGAGAGAAGAGCTCTGTATGTTGAAATGAACGGGCCTGACACCATAAATGTTAATACAACAGTGCCAGTGAAGCGCAGTGCAAGCTAAGTCTGACATTCATTTCAGAAGCTGTAATTTAATTCAGTCATAAATGAGCTTGGTACAAGTATTAATTTGAAGTCGCTTATATTTCTCATCTGCTGGCTAAAGCTTGCAAACAATAGGGGAAAGGTCTTGCTATACTGCTACAAATAAGTAAACAATCTTGTCTGCCAAGAAGACTCCAGTGTAAATGCAGAGTCAGGGAATAATTTTTCGACTAATTTATCCTGCATATGGATACTTGGAAACTACAGATGCTACATAACAATCTCTATCTACAAATATTCCCCAAAGGACAAGAGAACTTCAATTGCACCTAGTTTATAATAAGTCATTGCCATGGACTGCTGCTAGCCTACATTAGAGAAGCACTGTGGACAGGGTGAGGTGTGGGTGAGCAGTCTGGCTCAGCCTTAGGAGCACAGTTCCCACCTGAGGTCAAAGCAAGGCAAGGTCAGAAGTTGGGAAGAGGATGAAAACCTCAGTCTATCAGAAAGCAGCTGCAAGAGCTTCTCCATATATATTTCCCTGCCTTCCCTTCTCTCTTCCTCCCCCAGTGCTTTCTCCCTCCATGCTTTGACCTGTTCCTGGGGCTGTTTTCCTTCTCTTTCATTATTCTGTGCGTACTACCAACCCCTATCCCAGAGATAGCAGGAGTGCAGGGAAAACAAGGCTGCAAAATGAACTCTCTCTCTGTATTTACATTGGTTTCCAGCTCCTTCTAGGAGCAGGCATATGGTGTTAATCTAAACTGTCCAACACGTTAGTGGGAGGGAAGTAGCACCCAGAGGATTATTGCAACATTTTACCTGGCAGATGCCACCATATTTATCGATATGAAAATTTCCTCCCTGCGTATCAGCCACTGAAACCTCCCTCTGTGACATTCTCTTTATTTTAGGCATAGCTCTATTAAAATATTTTGTTAAACTCCTTAAGTTTTACTGTGTCTAGAATGTGCATTCATTATTCAGGAAAAGTTTTTGCGAAAGTCAATAGAATTTTAAAGTAATGAATAATGTGTTTATTGTAGTTGGCTGGTTGAACACATTGCATTTTTATGAGTAATTTCTGTGGGCTACATATATATATGTGTCCATATGTATGCACAGGTATATATATGTATGTATAAGTATATATATGCATATAGATTTGTATATTTTTGTATATATGTATTTTTGATTTTGATCTTCAAACCTGTGATTTTATATCAAATATTCCTGAAGAGAACACTAAAATCAATTAACAATAGTACATCAAAATGCTAAAAAGGAGGGCCAAAGTAAAGTATCATTGAATTAACTTTCAGGTAATCCTGAGATGTGTAATAGTGTCAAGCCAAATCTGGAAAGCATTTATAAAATAATGCAGGATATATTTGAAAAAAAAAATTTAAAATTAAAGTTCCCTTATTTGTCTTTTAAAAATAATATTTTGCGATAGATTTCCTACAATTATTATCAAATAATCAGAGCCAATATAAATATGAAGAAAACTGGTCAAAGGCAATTTTAAAGGCATCTTTTGAAAGGGCAAACACTTTCAGTTTGGTTTTACTTTCACAGAGAAAAGCTATATTCAATTCCATCAAGCCCTGTGTTTTCAAATATTTTGTGGTTCTGGCTTAATTCCAGAAAGGGGAAAAACTTCAAAGTTAAGGATAAAGCCTCCAATACGACAAAGTTGGGTAAAATTAAGGATGGTAGCCTGTTATGATAGACAGTGGGGAGGGAGTGATCTCTGACCGTGGATTTCCTTCCTTTTGCTCAAATCATAACAAACCTCAAATACATATTAATTTCTTTTGCTATTACAATAATATGTCTTTATATTTTGGAAGCAAATAAGGTCTAGAATGTCTGCATATGTGTGTTGGTAATAAAACATTTCATACCTCTAAGATAGCTACAAAACCTGACTCCCCTTTCCTGGGGAACTGTTCTGGGTTCTTTGTATCTACAGGGCCTTGCAAACATCCTTTTCTTCCCTTAGGCCAGCATAGGAACGTTATCATAATATCCAGGGACATGCAGTACAGTAGCATGTTGTTCTGCCTCTAATAGGATTGGTATTTGAGAAAAGTCAAGGTCCACACCTGGAAACATCATTGATAAATCCGTTGATAGAGCTTGAGAAACTGGGCAATGTTTTGGGCTTGAAGCCAATCACCTTTAGTGCAATTTTCTATGGCAAGGCAAGTCAGTGGACATGCAGAAAAGATTGAGGGGAGTGTGTGGACACCACACGCTGCTACATCTTGTAGGTTAAGAATTTTCCGTCTCCATCTGTTCTGTAAAGGGAAAGTTGGGTTTTGTGAGCATATATTTTCCACAAAAAAAGTATCTGTTTTCTGTAGAAAATTAGAGCTATTCATAGGACAGCCAAACACCTGCAAACCAAATATTTCAGGCTGAAAGTATCAATTCTCTCAGGAGGACGGGAGTTTGGTACTTCATTTCCATGCTCTTTGTGAGGGGCTCACAAGTGCCACATTTTCAGTGTCTTGTGTGGCTGAGCTTGAGTGGGGACAGGAGCACACATGACAGCAGTGCTGCTGTGGAGCAGAATTTGGGGCTGAGCTGATATCCCACTCCACTCCTTCTGCAAGAATAGGATCTGCCTGCAAGCAAGCCAGGGCAGGGGGGATGCTCAAGGACCTTGGGCAGGAAGAAAGCTACAGGATCAGGTTAAACAGATACAGATTCTGATACAGCACTGCAGAGAACAGTCATAGCTTCAAGTACCTAAACCTACCATTCTTTGCATGGTTAATGTTTTTTACTTTGAGTTTTTTCAGATGGAACCTTTGTTATTTTACTGTTATGAAAACAAATATTTCCAGATTTTCCAATTAAAAACAGATCAATAAGCTCAAATAGTTTTTGGAAAGTAATGGGCCTCACTCTGCTCCATTAAACTCAGAGACATTAATTGGGCAGTAGATTACCTAGAACAGAAGCTTGGTAATGCTTGAATTTAGATTAGATATAAAAAAGAAGTTTTTTACAGCAAGCGTGGTAAAACACTGGCACAGGTTACCCAGAGAGGTGCCCCATCCCTGGAAACACTCAATGTCAGGTTGGATAGGGCTCTGAGCAGCCTGGTTTGTTGGAGAGGTCTCTGTGTATTGCAGGGGTGTTGGCATTGATGGCCCTTAAAGGTCCCTTCCAGCCAAAACCACTCTCTGAGTCTATAGATATTT
Source organism: Promerops cafer (assembly GCA_013398275.1). Taxonomy (NCBI): domain Eukaryota; kingdom Metazoa; phylum Chordata; class Aves; order Passeriformes; family Nectariniidae; genus Promerops; species Promerops cafer. The sequence goes on from VZSE01011877.1 coordinate 1,303,843, forward strand.
GTTAATGGTTCTATCTAACAACTATTTATTTTTTTTCAGAATTGTATTTTAGTTTTGGTCAAATTGAGTTTTGAAGTACAGCTGGCAAAACAAAAAAATAATCAAGAAAAGTATATTTTTTTTTTCAACCCAAAATATTTAGTTTTGCCTCAAAAGAATGGCTTCATTTTTGGTTTTGGGCTGTTTCATGTGTTTAAAAGCTTTTTCTCTTTCCTTTTAAAATTTAGAGCAATTTAAAAATGGACAGATTGAAAGCTTGCTTTGAAAGTTTTTGAAAGTGTTTTGGCAGTTCTAAAATGAACCATTCCATTTTGAAAATACTAAAATGAAGTGCTTTGACATTTTAGTTTTTGTTCTCATTGTTTCATCTGGGACTATTTGCTAAATTCCATTCAAATTCATGAAGAGTCTCACTAACCCTGAAATTCATTTGTGTGGTGTATTTATTATTTGTCAGACAGCAGTGGTTCATTAAACTCTGCATCAGTTCAACCTTAAATAATGGGAGAGAATTCTTTATAGGGCCTTGTTCATATACAGCTACCATTCTCACTCCCCTTATAATTACTGCCCTAAGGGGCACTCAGCTGTGCAGAGTCACATTTACCCCTCTGGGAGAAGAGGTGGCAAGACAGACCTCAGCCCCCTGAGCTGGTGTTGCTTCCTCCTGTCCACCCAAGAGACTCCTCCTGGAGTACCCATATCACCCTTCCAGCTCACACCAGTGTTTCTGTAGCCTCTTGCTAAGCTCTGCCTTTCTGCCTCTGGCTGCTCCTGCCATCAAAGGAAGACTCTTTGCTGTTCATGTCACTATATGTGGTCACTGCACTTCTTATGCTTTATTACCTTCTTTCTCACCTACCATTAGTGAAGATTGGCCTGTTTATACTCCAACTGGCTTAAATGCTTCTAAAAGCCATTCACCTGCAGTAGCAGTCAACAGCTGGCATGCCAACATTTTTGTCTTTTCTGGCTGCTCAGCTTCCCCAGGGCTATTCACAGCTTGCACTTTGCTAAGGTCGTTGGTATCACCCTTACATGTTTCCTGTATTACATGAGGATCAGCTTCCAGGAGTTAACAAGTCAAAAAATATTCCTGGGGGAGGAGAGGAACTAGGTAGATAAGTGCGTTCCACATGTGCACTTTATTTTGGGAATTGCTGCCTTCATCTGTGTGAGAAATAATTGTGATCAAACATGGGTCTGAAGCGTGGTGCTCCAGCTCACACAGAAATGCCTTTGTACTCTGAGTGTTCCCGTCCAGCAAGGCCAGCGTATGATGGGATGTCAACTGCTGGCCACTGCTCAGTGCCTGGATCTATAAAAATAGTCTCTAGGTCAAACTTTGTACTACTGTAATTGGGAATAGCTCCAGTAAAATCAGTATCTCCACATTTATTCTCTTGAAATTTAAAGCCAGGTTTGGCCCACTATGTGGACGGAGTCCAACTGGAAACTAGGGCCAGCCTGACTTATGGGAGAGATGAGAACTAACTCGCCTGCAGTTAGTTAGCCTCAATCCTCACGTGTCTCCCAGATATAACTGTTCTGACCTCAGTGGAATTGATCCTAATTTATGCCACTGTAACTGAGATTGCAGTGTGCATTGTTTGAATTCTGTTGGGTGCGCCTTCTTCCAGATGGAAACTATTTGCAAACTATAACAGCCTCTTTCCTAACATTGAGGCTTGCCATATCTGAAATTTTTGGTGGGGCAGGGGTGTGGAGAAAAGGATATAATGCCAACTTTGTGCTTAGTGCTACCTAGTGACATTAAATTCTGCAGTGTTCTATTAAATTATCACTGCCTAATTAGGAGATTAGAAGACTCCTGTCCTCTCATCCTTATTACAGAATGTGTTCCAAAATCACCCAAAAGAAGGGGGAGGAAGTAGCTTTAGGAAATTCAGAATGGCAATGTGGTGATTCTGTGCAGGCCTGTTTTCTTATATGGGCGTTCCTGATAATTGATTTTTCTTGCATCTGCAGCTTCTGTTTTTTCCAGCTTTACATATTACACTGCTGAAGCGTTTGATGAATGGGACGCTGTGCAGCTGAAAGATCACACGTCTCAAATGGCTCACTTGGCGTTCGCAGACTGAACTGACTGGCAGAGTCGCAGCTCTGATGAGGGGAATGGCTGCTTTTCTCTCAGAAGAGCACTGTAACTCTTAAATGCAACATAAAGGCAACATATTAGCAAGATACTATACACACATATATGAGTGTTTCTATCAATATACACATGTATATGTGTGGGGATATATGTGTTTTTGGAGTGAAAAGCCCCTCTGTCTTCCCGTAATTGCACTGGAAATGTTCAGTTTGTCAGCCTGACTTTTTTCCCTGTTAGCAATGAAATTTGGCCAGAAGTCCTAGCATGCCATCAGAAATCAAGCCGTGACCACATTAAGCATGAATGGCAGGGCAAGGTTAAAGCCTGTAACACTATGCTGGGGTGACCTGTAGCAGAGTTAGAGGCTGAGGTGTGAGGCTGGGTCAGATAACTATTTGCAAGTGAAGCACAAAATGAAGCTCAAAGCTGCTTTGACTATTTACTCTTTCAAGAGGCATTAAGTGAGTATTTTTTATTTTGAAAGCATATTTAGAAAACTTCAGCTGTAGGGCTTGTAGCCAACCTTCAGAAATCAAACCAGAATATTTCTTAATTTTACCTACAAGTACACTCATGGCATATTCCTACTTATTCTGGATTTGAATGATTTGAAAAGATTTTCTAAAAACTCATGTGCAAAGTGACTGCTGAAAAGCATCTAACAGAGATGTTCAGCTGCAGTGAAATAAAGTACAGGATCACCCAAGCAGTAACAGGAGCAGGTTGGTGGATATTTCCTGTGATCAGCTCTGGTGGGGTTCTATGGAACAGGAAGTTAGACATTCTCTTAAAGAAGAAAAAAGAGAGGTGCCAGGGAATTGGTTGCACCACCTATAAACTTTCTGCCCTAAATCTGTCTCCTGAAATACTGAATTGAATGCAGACAGAAAAACAAAACAAAACAAAACAAAGACATTTTTGTTTTTGAAGCCTTCCTATTAATTTGTCTTTGCCCCTTTTTTTGGTAATTTTTGATTTATTTTGCTTACTAGACCCTTTATCCCAAGAGGTACATTTGAATGCAGCTTTGAAGGGAATTTGGCTCGGGGCTGTAAGGCAGGCTAGGGAAGAGCCTGGTCTTAAAATAGACAGAAAGCACAGTGCATGAACTGGCTTCCCAGATCCCACTGAAGCACAACCTGAACTTTGTCTTGTGGAGTAGCAAACCTGAAGAGCACAATGAAAACTTTCACCAGAACCAGGGCTGCAAAGGACCTGCTGTGTCCCACCCTTTCACAGCAGCAAACAGGCTCTGGTGAAGGTCACCCACCTACACCTTGCCTCTGTCTAAGACTGCACACCTTGTGTGGAGTCACTTTTGCATTACCTTTCTGTGAGAACAATCCAGCTTTTTCATGCATCAGTCAGTTGGAAAACTATTCAAACTTTGTTGAATATCAATAAAGCTGATAGAAAAATAACATTTTGTATTTCTAAGTTGTGGCTCACACTTCATGGTCTGATGAGGATTCAGGTGTTTGGAAGGTTTGTACTACATAATATAATCCAGAGCTGGATGCTGGACATAGGTATGAGATTGATGGCAGCAGCCACTGCCCAGGGAAATACCACATTTCAGCAGACTCCTTAGGGAGCTGTGGATTGTCCCAGCAGGAAAACCATCTCCTCCTATAGTGCAGAGCAGCAGAGCATTACAGTATGCCAATTCTCACAGGAATTTCTGGATTAGCAGCACCATGAAGCACGTTCTGCATCCTAGAAAGCTTAAGATGCTGAGGATGTATAAGGTCATTTAAGGACTGCCCCAGCATAGGCCCAGCCATATCTACTTCATTTCTGATTAACATGAGTCCAGTCTGTTCCTAAAATCCTAGTGACAGAGCATCTCCATAGCTTCGCAAAGAGCAAGCTGTGCCTGGGCTCGTTCTTAGCATTACAAAGATTTCCTAGTAATGTCCAGTACAATTCTTTCTTGCTGCCAATTATGCTGTTTTCACTTTTTTTCCTACAAGCTAATTCCTTCATTTTTATACCAGCCTTTTCTGTGTATGCAGACTGTTATCCCAGGTATCTCTTCTGCGCACTAATTCTCTCTAATTATTCAATCTTACCTTTTAAGCTGTGTTTTCTAGATTTTTGGTTCTTCTCAGAGCTCCATCTAACAGCAGTCTGTCCTGTCACTTAACAACCTTCTGGAAGTCATGTTCGCAACACTGGACCCTGGTATTTTAGATTAAGCCTTACCCTGGTTATGAGCTACTGATGACTCTTTCAGTCCCTCTTGCAGGGCTGCTTTCACCAGACATGCCAATGATTGCTTTCAACATTTAATTGTAAGTAGCTGAGGCTACTTATAATTAAATTAATTACTTGATATAATTAAATTAATTACTTGAGGCTGAACTGATGCTAAGAGAAGCCAGGCACTCATCTGGCATTAAATTGATGCAGTGTCTCAATGTCTCTAAATAATACTGACTTACATTATCCGAGCACAGTGAACAGGTTTACAAATGCCCTGGCACGACAGCACCTGAGTCTCCTGAGCTGTTTCACTACAGGTGCTGCTTCTGCCAACTGCATCTGTGTCTCAATCTGAAGCTGCTTCACTGTTGTGATGGACATAAACCCCCAGTGCGTGAATGATGCATGTTTGCATAATTAATACCAATTGTTTAACCAGAAGCATTTGCTGCATGAAGTGTTAAAATTATATTACATCCAACTACTGCTGTGTTTTTCTGGTTTATGGATACTAGTGTTTAAAGCTCTAATCAAAATATTATAATTAATGATTTAAATTCTGTTAAAATGTACAAGCAGTGTGTTATATTCAAAATGCCATCAGCTCTGATCAACTCTAAAATTGAGAAACATGTTTGACTGATTTAAGGCATCACAAAATGATCATGGTGTTATTGCAATTAACAACGTAATTAAGATTTACAGGTTGCATAATTCATTTCATATGTATAACAATTGAAGTTTAATTAATAAAACTTAAGTGTGCTAATTAGCAGTATTTTCAGAACCAAAAATGTTTCAACAATGAAATTTAGATAATATCTTTTTACTTTCTTACCATTCGTTGCTGGATTTTTATTCTGCTTCCATATTTTCAGATTTCCAGATCTTCTTTTTGGTTGTACTTTACTGTAGGGAAAAAGAATGAAGTTTTTAAAAACTGCAGATCTTTAGCTGATAAACCATATTATTCCATTTTAAATTGTTTTTCTTTTACCCACAGTGGCTGTTGTACTTACTGCTGCATGTTCTTATCTACACCTTGGTCATATATTCATTTAAGTGTTTGTATTGTAGAAAGAGCATGTTATATTCATAGATTTGTACGATTGAGCAGTTTTGGAGACTGCTGTAGTCTCATTTATGACAGTGTAACTTAGTTGGAGGCTCAGCTGAAGCCTTTCAAACTGGAATGGATCAAGCAATAATTCTTATTGGAGTATGTTTTACTAAAATCAGGCAACACCCTTTTCCGTTACTATTACTGAATGTGTAGCAATAGTATGAAGCAGTAGAGCTCCATTGTTTTAATGACTTTCCAGTCTTATTTAAGTGTATTGGTAGATCCCCTACCTTGATGTTGTGATGAAAGAAGACAGCTTTGATAGATACTTACAAGGGAGATTAAAGGGCTTAAAATTTGGTCCCTGTCTGAAAGGAGACAGGGTAGATCATTCCATGTAATCAAAAGAGATAAGAGATGGCAGTGATTATTGTAACTGCTCCATAGTCTCTCCTACTACTGTACCCAAAGTCCTTCAGTAGAATCACTCTTCTGAACACCATTACTGCTTTGCACTGGCTTTGTTGCTAATACTCAGTGCAAGGAAACAACACTGCAGGTGTCTTTCAACGTTGACATTTACTCATTGTCATGGAACTTCTGCAGGTCACACCTCACTGTGTGAGCGGTCTGAGGACCTGCTGGAAAAATAGATCTTTTAATTTTTGTTGTTGAAGGAGTCCTTAATGGATAAAAGGACACAGCTTAGAGGATTGGGCTGTCAGACAGCAGCTCATGACTTGCATTATGTTATATTGACAATGTCTTGGCAAATAAGATGCTGACAAATTGTTTTGCAATGAAAGCATAAACTATACAGAATATTGTGCAAGGCAGACAATATAAGGAGAACACCCCCCAGTCTCCAAGGACTTGCATTTTTTTATTGCTTACCGTATTTTTTCTAATATCTGTGCTGATGCAGTGTCTCATTTGGGAAGTGGAATTTTTTTCCCTTCTGCCTTGTGCAAAGCACCCATCAAGACTCTGAGCCCAACACCACTTGTGTTTGTCAGGTGATGCAAAGGGAGCCCAGACTGCTGTGTTACGGGGGCTAGAAGCTTTCACAGGGGCTAACATCAGAGACTAAAAGATTCTAGATATTCTAAGAGGTAATGTCAAGGAAGATTCAGGTTAGATTTTAGGTCTCCAGAAGTGCAGGTGGATAGATTTTATCTGGATGTTATGGAATACTCATCCCGGTCTTAACAAAAACTTAAAATTAAGAATAATAAATAAAGTAAAATCTCCTACAAAAACCCGCCATCATTAAGCTAAAAGCAAAGGCAACATGCAAATTTGATTCACAGCTGAGAATCCAGAGGGTCTCTGGCAGCCCCTTCCACTACTGCTTTTGGGGTCAGGGCTTGAACTGGTGCTGAATTCCTCACATTTGGGTGGACTCAGCATGGTTTATTGGTACTGATTTGTGTTTGCCTGCCTTTGGTAGGAGTGGGGATTTAACTACTTGACAGTCCTGATACTCAACAATGCTCTGTCAATCTTGTGCTTATCAAAATTTCAGACAAAGTGATGTTTTTAAAATACACTTAGAGATAGATTAAAACAAATAATTATTAGATGAGGCTGAGTTTCAGAGTTCAGCCATTCTGGAAAGATGTTTTTAAAGAGATTAGGTGTGTAGCACCAGTTTCCTGTGCAGAGAAAGATGGATTTTTTCAATTTCTGTCTTTCAAAAACAAGCAGAAAATGAGGAAAATATATTTTCTTTTGCTTGTTAAAATCTGTAAGTAAATAAGCTTTCCACTAAGATAACATATGGAAAACACTGATTCCAAAGAAAAAAACAAATCTAGAACGGACTGAATTAGTGAAAAGGGAGATAAAGATGAAAGTAGCCTATAAATAAATGTTATAATAGAAATCACAGTAACATAATGCTATCCTTTCTGTCATATTTTAATGCTCTAATGAAGCCCTATTACATATTTCTGTGGCCCCCCTCTTTGATGAATTCTTCAGTATTCCCTGCTGCAATAAGCAGTCATCTGAAATACCTGTGGGACTGGCCTCTCCCAAGATGCCCAGTGTGGATTGTTCCCTAACTACTGATTTCTACCATTTCAATGGTACAAAGGATTCTGTTTTGACAGGGAAATCCTTATAACTCTAAAAATGAATTAAGTATTCATCCAATCATAAAATGACATCATGAAAGCAGCTCTTGCGCTGATGTGGTGACTATAGAGTTGCTTGACATTATTCTGCTAACACAATTTGACTGGATATATGTTTTGACATCCAGACAACAGGGACACTGATGGAAACTGATGGACCCAATGTCAAAAGAAGAAGAGCTGGCTGCAGGAGGACACCCAGAAAATTAATAGGTGGATTGCAAAAAACCCCTTTCCCAAAGGGCAAAGTCAATAAAGTGAGGACTGAATAAAACCCCCAAAAAACTGAAAGAAAAGGCACGGACAAACCAATTCTTATAAAAATAGCAAAGAGATACTGAGGGGAGTTTTGGAGCTCAGATGCAGGCTGAGGAATAGTTAATTTGAACCTGAATATTTGACATTCAATATTCATATTTTTGTTTCCGCCATAGCCTTCAGAAATAACTATGTTGATACCATAGAGAACCTCATTATTAAGCATCCTTTATCTTGTTCACACTTTTAGTCTTTTCCTTAATTTCCACCATAAATATGTTTCAGAATACTGTGAACAACATGCCATCTGCAGGAGTACTACCATTTTTAGACATTTTTGGGGGGGTCATTTCAATTTAGAAGCCAAGACCTTTTCTTACTTCCATCAAGAGCCTTTGTAAGCAGTTCTGCTTGCACATTTATAAAGTGTATTTATATATAATATTAAAAATCTCCAAGATTAAAAAAATCCAGTTTTGGAATCAACCAGAAACATACTCCTTCACATATTGTGCCCATTCTGAACTATTTGTATCTATCATAGATTGGTCACTTTTCCCTGTCATCGAGTGACATATGTCATAGGTAAAGGACTTGTGACAGGGCTCAAGGCAGAACCATGTTAAATAATGCAGAGCCAAAAATCCAATATTTCGAGAGTCAACAAACTCCTCCAAGGAAATGATAACATTTACATATTTTGCCACCTGCTGACCTCATGTCCCACTTTGCACTTACTCCAGTATCAGACTATTTCTAAAGCCAGTCAGAGAGAGTTCATTATTCTGATTTTTGGAGTAGTCTCTGAAGTCACTGAGCAGCAGATTTTGGACACTGTGAGACTGGTATAGCTAATATAATTATGTATTTACTGTTCTCCTGTATTTTCCTGTAGGCCTTCAGTGATGGCCACTATTTGATACAGGACACATATTTGCAAAATGGACCTTTGACTTGCTCCAGAATGGCCATTCCTGTTGTTCTGTGCATAAAACCACACCAAACCAAAACAATCCTGCAAAGAACCCTCAATCAAACAGTCATCCAAAATACTAAATAACAAGAAACAATTCTATTAACAAGAAATGATTCTCAGATCAAAATACTGAAAATCAATCAAAAGGAAAAAATAAGTTTTGTGAAAGTAACTTGGCTTCATTTTCTGTAGTTCTTGGCTAGAACATTTCCATTGATAGAGTTGCTAAGTGCATTCTATTTACAAATATAAACACTTGATTTTGATCAGCAAAAATGCATCAGCACTCTTGAGCAGTGTCAATGATGACATAATTACACTCACAATTTCCTCTCTGTAATGATTTTTAAATGTCAGCAGTCATTTTTTGTCTAATTGTAGCCTGCATGTCAGCACTTCCTCTTAAAACAGCATGTTCCTCTCTGCTGGAATTTCACACCTCTCCACTCACTCACTCACTTCACCAGTGAAGATAATGAAGATGATAAAGGGCTCCAGGGTATTTTCACTCCTGTGCTGCTTTACCATTTAACATCAAGCAGACAGAATGAGGGCCTTTTTTTTTTTTTTTTAAAGTAGAGAGTTTGATCAGTTAAACTATAAATAATAATTTGATTTTAATGAACAAATCAAAAAGTAGTTTTCATTTCTCAGACCCCCTGCTGGTGCTTTGCTAACAACCTGTTGAAAAGCTGGGGCTTGTGGTAAGAACATTCTCACACACTGAGACCTGAACTTACTGGAGGAGAAGGCTGACCCGGCAGTGCCAGCCCGTGATCACTTCAGTGTTTGACAGGGTGCAAGGCAGGTGAGCCTTGCTCTTCAGAGGCAGCCTGGTTAGATGTTATCCCTACCATCTCTTGCTACGTCCTAGAAAGTGACATTTCAAATGCTGTTTTGCACAGCTCCAAGCCCCAGAGCCCACAGCATAACAAATAGGTGCTCCTCAGAGCTCTCTGCCTCCTCCCACAGATCACAGACCACATCATCAAGTGTATGGAAGTGGAGCTCTTGTGAAACGAACTGGAAGCTCTGCACTGAAGTTAGCAGCAAACATTTTCCACTCATCTGAACGTACTCTGGAATTGGAAACAGGGGCCAAGGAGGCCTCCTTCAATCAAATTTGCTTACAGCTCATCTTCAGCTCTCTGATGGTGATTAACTGTAGGGTTCAGGAGATAAAGCTTATAATTTACTGGCCCATTTAGTATCAGAACAGATGAAACGTCAGAAAGAATTCACACTGTGAAATCAAATAATGAAATAAGGTTGAGATGTCTGATAAAAAAAGAATACGATTGAGTATCTCTAATTACCAATACACACATACAATGACATATCAACTAGTTATTTGTCTGAATAGGTCCCTGAAAGCTAGAAGAATGAAAAATGAATAAATTGAATAAACATAGGTGAGGGGATGGGAGTGTGTTTTCTACAGCCCATGACAACATTGATTATGTCCCTCTGTGACATTGCCATCACCTGTGACTCCTACACACCCAAATGTCTGTGCACACACAGGCCTGTGGGGACTGTGCACAGATTCATACAACACAAATGCAGACCTGGGGCTCTTTGCGGTTTATGCTGCATTTTGTACCCTACACTTTGAACTTTCTTTTTTTGGCTAAATTGGTGTGTCAGAAATCTCCTGGAGCTCTTGGAAAGGGCAGGGGGTTTTAACAACTGCATCCTATGCACTTGTGAGATGTGTGGATGCATAGAGACAATCTGAAAAGAGACGCTCCTGCACCCACTGCAGAGGGATGTCCCCAAGGAATGAAAGCAAACCAAAGACACCAACAGCCAAGCAATCAAGAGCAAAAGAAACCAGTCTTTGAGTACTCCCAGGAGAACAAGAGTGCTCAAGGCAGAGGAAGACCTGCCATGGGGATCACAGTGTGTGCAGCTAGCTTGTTTGTGCCCACTCTTGAGAGAACAGGAGTCAAAATCTAAAAATACTAAAAGCTGAAAGACTATGTATGAGATGAACCTAGAACACAGAGACACTGCTCTAGAACTTCCTTTCTCCCCTACCCTTTTCTTTCCTAATTTTATACCAAAGACAAAAGTAGACAATAGTTAAATTAGTTTTAAATTGGGTGTAATATGCTCATAGGCAAGTCAGCTATACTGGAGTGTTACCACAAAGCTACCCATGAGCAAGCTCCACTTCTGTGCACTACACCACAGAGATGATCAACATGTCCTTGCCAGGTGGCTCAGCTAAAGGTAAATTGAGAAAAAGGAAAGCAAGGGAAGAGCCATTTCTGGAGTCTTCTGCAAATCCAGGTGGCTTACTAGAGGCCGTGGAATGTTTTTCTGAAGGCTAATAAAGTAAAAAGGCTACTTTGAAGAGTAGGATCTTTTTCCATAGAAAAGCAAAAAAGACATTTACCAGTCAGTTTGCCTCTTTCGGGATTACCTGTGGAAGACAATCAAACCCCACACAGAGCTGAGATAATGCTCAATTACCTTGGGCAGGAGGTGGGTTTTTTGTTTGGGTTTTTGTTTGTTTTTGGGTCTGTTTGGTTTGCTTGTTTTTTGTTTTGGGGGTTTGTTTGTATTTTTTAGTTTGCTTTTAGTTTATTGCTGAGTCTCTCTTTCAGCTGGAGCTGAAACCCCGGCTTTTTAATGAACTACCAAAGGCAAATTGCATATTACACTCACCGCCCCCGCCCCCCCCCAACATTTGAACATGAGGAAATTTGGAAAGGGGAAATGGAGTTTTCTGTCTCAATGGACCAAAGGTATTGGAATATTGATGTTACGCATAGGAATTGAGCTTATGTTTTACATTACAGTCAAGCATTCCTGTAGCTTCAGACAAATAAATAAAGGCTGCTGAGAGAATGACATGCTGTTCATTTAGTGTCTAACAGTGGTAGGTTCAGCCTGTAGGAGCACAGAAACATTCCCTATACTACCTGAAACAGGTTTATAGCCTTGTAAAAGAAGACTGTCACAGACTGTGCAGTTTGGCAGATTATTCATGACTCAGTCACTGCATACAGAGCATTAGCTTCTGCTGCATCTGAGGGTGCTTGACATCTCTTAAAGTCATGCCAAAAGTATTGCAAGTTGGCCTCTCAGAAAATGAGGCACATTAAGTTAGACCACGTCTAAAAACTTCAGTTGATTTGCTTCACATGAACTTGAATTGAACCTCAACCTTACAAAACAAGGCATATTAAAACATAAAGACAGCTGAATGGTAACCATGACAACACTACTTCCAAAAAACCCATAGGTATAGCCAACATTTATACATATATACTGCAAGGGGTAATACATTCTTTTGTACACTTATTAATACCAGTTCATGCTGTGTGCATGACTTTTTGTCAGCAAGACTGTATGTTACACAGGAATTTCCAGATATCAATTTACCTTTGATTTTTTTTGCTACTCTGATAAGGTCCATGCAAAATGAAATTAGTCAAAATGTTCCAAGTTTTAGGCTTGGGTGCAAAATGGTCTCTAAATATTCGTTCAATTTTAAAAATCTTGTGGCAAAATCTGTGCTGCAACTATGTGTTGCATTCCACTGAGCCATAATATTAGTTATAACATTTAAAATTATTTAATCTCTTAATTGTGAAAAAAAGAGTGACTTTTTTTCATTGCGGTATTTTAGAAAGATGAATGCCAATTTTTTTAATAGATTATTATGTTAAATGAACCTTTATTCCATCTAGATGCCTGCTATTTTTCAGTCTTTGGACTGAAGGACGTTTCTTTAGTTTGGGCTCTTGTCAGCACTGATGTAAAGTGCTTTATGTCTCATTTTTATAACCCATTTCATCCCAACTGGGGTGTATTTTTAATCCCTTTTTCTCTAACTAAGTTGAGGAATACAGCCCTTTCCATCAGTTTGGAGAGGAATGTATTTAGTTTATTTTGAAAAACCCTGCCAAGGGACATTTTCCTAAATTAGTATTTTTTAATCTTCAATTAGTATCACAAATACTTTTGCTGCCTGCACATTCTTCCAGTGAAAGGTTGTACAGAGCAGTCACTGCATTCTGCATGTCCTGTGGGACTGTGTGAGGAGCTACACACTCCCCTTTCACACAGTGAACAAAAGCTAAATTCTTGCCTGCTTTTCTTTTCTTTCTTTTCCTTAGGTCTGAAGTGCTAAAACTATAGGTTCAGTCCTGAGGGCTGAATACTGATGCTCAGACCTTCTTGGGTGGTACCAGGGTAAGGCTTGATACAGGTCTGTGATTCATCTGCCATCTCTTCTTTTGCAATTACATTTCTTTTCTGACTTTTTATATATTTATTTCATAGCATAGATACAGTGTTTACTACTTCTTTGGGGACATAATGAATTGCAAACACAGTGTCCTTTCCCCCAACAAGACTAGAGCATAAATAGTTCAGTTGCTATCAAGGAGTGACTACACATATGCCATGCCTTATGTATTTTTATATGTTATGTGCATATATTTTTATAGATATATTAGATATAGAACATTAACAATGTCCCAATGCCCATTAACAGGTTGGGTATGTGTTTTTGGCATCAGCCACTTCTATTACACAGCACACAGAAGCAATAGCAAAGGCAGCCTTAGAGTGCAAAAATTTCTACTCTTGTACTATTAATGCATATCATTCTTAGCTCATCTGTGACAAGCTGTCTTAAAGTTTTACTGACTAGAACTGCAATCATGCCTGCAATCCCCTCTATGCTTTGGAAACGAGACCTGTCTTGCATCTGGCTGTCCTCAATAGCTGTTCCTGCAGTCTCAGAACAGTGATTTCAGTGAGGTTTATCCATCCTGCATGGAGAAACCTTAAATATAACCTGGTATTTAATTTGTCTTTACTTTCCCTGTTGGCTTCTCCCAGGCTAAAGCCAGAGTGTAAGCTGACACATAAAGAGTATGATACAATGGGTGCCAGAACTTGACTGTAAACTGCTGCCCAAATTAGTACAATGATATAGTTACTATTAAAACAAATTGCCCAGTGTTGTAAAGAGACCTCCAAAAGTTAAATTTGTGAAGCTCTCATTGTCTTAAGCACAGGGATCTAGTTCTTGCCTTTTCAAAATACAGAGCTTGAAAATGAAAACTTTCATTGCTCTTTCCACTTACCTATTCCAGGGTTCATGTAGTTTAGATTTAATTAATTCTCACACAAAAGGTCTGGTATGTAAGAACCAGTTATGAGTGACAGCTGCAGTGATGGTGGCATCTACCTCCTATTGAGTTTTTTTGGTCTAAACTTTTCTTAGTGTGTGGAACCTTGTTCTCTTTTAGGGACAGAAGGAATATGTAATCCAAAACATCCCATGTTCCCCTCCTTTCTTCATCCAGTACTTATTACATGAATGCTACTGTAAAGGTACCACGAGACAGTGCTAAGGGCACAAACACAGCTCATTAATTGTTCTAGGAATGAGAAATGGAAGAGCTGTGGCAGCCTGGAGGCATTAAAGACAGAAGAATCATGACATGAGCAACAAAACTCTGTTAATCCTCTTGGTGCAACCCTCCCTCTGGCTTTTCATTCACCCTGGGCACTGCTCTCAGGACATGAGCTCTCACCATGGCAGAAGCCCATGCCCCCTGCTGGCACCATGTCTGCTGCCATCAGCTTTTGTGACTAATGCCACTCAGGCTGCTGGGCAGGCTGGTCCAGCCTGGAATCAACCATAGCACTGCTGCATCTTTGGGTGTCACCTGCACTAAATTAAATGGCAAGCAAGGCCCTTCCATAGCTATCCTTCATTCTTTAATGCAGTTGGCCCAAGAAAACTTGACATTCACAGCAAGGTTAGCTGGGATTGATGTTGCTGTGATGCTGTAAAATCTTTAGTGAAATGGGGTTTGCAGCTGCTAATACTGCTCCTCTCCTCCCAGGCAAGACAACAGCACCGCACTGCACAACCTGTGCTGTTACCAGCCCAGCTGTGCAGGGCATCGCCATGCAAGGCTCTGCGCTGGCCTGTGCTGCTCACAGCGCCCACCAACCTGTCTGGGATCTGCTCTAGCTGGCTTGTGCAAAAATCCCAGCTCTCTGCAGTAAGATTTAAATTGTGGTTTGTAGAGAATATGGAGAAATGTTCTGTCTCACAGTCCACTGTGAAAAATTACTGCTTCCCCAAATGATTAAGGTCTTTAGGAGACAATCAACAAACTGACTTATTTCTCCTGTAAGCAGGAAAAACACATCCCTTACTGCTGCAGAGGTTCCTAAATGAGGCACAGCTGGATGGCTGCCAGTAAAGCCTTAGTATAGTAGTTGGCTGGGGAACAAGGATGCCCTGGCAACCACATGTTTGTTAGTGAGGATGCTGCATAATTTTTAACAAATGGCTGTGAGCTAAGGCTGGGGGTGGGGGTGTGGTGAGGAGGGAGGTCTGCTTCCCAGAGATTTACACAGGAGCTGCTGCAGAGAAGGTAAGCACTCTCCATGGAAAGCAGTGCTGGAACAATGGAAACTTAGATGTTTAAGGCTAAAGAGCCTTCATTTTGCAGGTATACTTAACTCTTTTTTCTATCTGCTTGAAGCTACAAATATGACAAGGTGCCTCATCATCACAGGACAGATCCAAGGGAAGATTACACAGGCTCCTTTTGAAAATAACAAAAATTAAAGCTTACAGAGAGAAAGGGTCAAAAAGCTGGGTTATGAACTGTGATTGGTTTGGGCTGCACTAACATATGCTTGATCCCTGATTTACTTTTGTAGCTTCAATCTCTTCTTTTGTGTAAGTACGTGTGCATCAGTTCACTACTAGTTAAGGAATAGTTATAATTTTAATGTAGGTACTGATGGTTTTTCTTGCTCTCCTAAAAAGCTAGGTCAGGTCTCTTCTTGTATAGTGAGAAAGAAAGGTAAGTTCTTTTCAGACAATTGCGACACATCATTTGTTGATCTCAGCCTGGAGCAAAGGTCTCCAGGGTAAAGGTTTTCATGCTTTCATAAATCTAAACTTTTGAGGAAGACAACAGCGCACAGAAAAGTCTCTTAAGTAAATCTGCAGAGTACCATAACAGTTGCAGCTATTAACTAAGGCCCTGCAAGCACGTTCATTAATACTGTTTACTAATGACAGCCCAAAGCCTACAGCAGCTCTTTGTGAGGGCAGGTGAGTCCTGGTGACCCTGCACAAGTATTCAGCTGGTGGTTCCTCTTCCAAACTTTTGCACAACTGGAATGGTCACTGCTAAGGAACAGATGTGTTTAATGTCACAGAAAGCTCCAGTTCATTGGGCTGATGAACAAAGTCAGGGGCATATTTCTTCTATGTCACCAAGATGGTGTAAATCTTATTATTTGATAGTATTAGTCAATATTTACAAAGTATTTTAAATTCCCAGAGAAATCATTATGAAGTTCTTGTAGACATTATTATTCCTATTACTGTCAGGAACAATATTGTGTTTTATAATCTACATGAATGCTAATATTGTTTTGTTTCTTAAGAGTACTTATGTGCTTTATAAAATATCGTGTATTGTTCTCTGTGTCCTCTGATCCACGGTAACTTCATAATGATATGAAACATTGACATTTGGGGATTGGTTTTTACTGTCGTTTTGTCATACAGACTTCCACACAGAGGATTTGCTAATGGTATATGTGTGTATTTGAATTAAACCCTTTAATGCTAGGGGAGGAGATCAGTTTGACACGGAATTCAACAGCTGTTGTTTCTTTAAAGAGAAAAGGCCTGCTGGATTTAAGTGTGTTTGAGTATATCTGGTTGACTGAACAGTTTCCTCAAGGAAGTATTCATTCAGTCAATGTCCTGAAGGGTTAAGAAAACAGAAACCCATAGTGTTACTGAGTTGTTGTTATGTACGTTGCCAAGGGAACTGTAGCTGGAATGTTTAAATGTGTTGTTTCTCCCTCAAACCCACAGGAGTGGAGCTTGAGTGTCTTGGTGTGCCCTAATCCTCACAATTAGTTTCTATATGGTGGGGTGGGGGGGGGTGCTTATGGGGCTGATCAGACTAAATACTTGTAGTGACACTGGGTAACATTGCCACCATGCAGTGACTTTGGCATCATACTCATCACTTAGGAGAATCACAACCAAAAGCAGGAAAAGGAGTATATTAAAAGCCTCCCTTTTTGTTTCTCCCTGAACCCTGTGGATTTCTTTTAGTAATGCATATTATAGAAATTAATGATCTCCAAGGAGATCTCCCTTAAGACTTTGGTAAGAGAAATAATTGATTGATCTTGACTCAGATCTTTAGTATCGGTATTGTTTCATCCCACATGTCATTTAATTTGATTCACTGGTGTAAAGTGGGAGGAACCTTTGTTGCAAATGACCACTTCAACACAAGAGGCAAATTTTAACCATGTTTCCATGTAAAGGCTGGGCTCTTGCACTGCAACAGATTAGTCTGCAGGAAGTCTAATCAAGCACTCCTTATTGCTAGATAATTGCTGTAAGAAAAATACCTAAATGTATCTGTAGAGGTCAACTGTGCCATAGATATTTCAAGAAGCTGGGAAGAACCCTTCCAAAGCCTTCCGCTGGGCCATCACTCCCAAATGTTTGGCCTATTCTACCACCATGGTTTTTTCATGGGTGGTTGGCAGCACTCAGTTGAGTCAAAACTAGGTAAGCAGCACTCCATCCCTTGTTGAGTCAAACATTTTTCCAAGCACAAACTGACTCATTGACTGATTTATGTATTTCTTTTGGGAAATATGGGAGGATTTGCATTCAGGGCAATGTTTTCACTTTTGTGCTTGTAACCCTTGCTATCACTCAACATAAGGTTTTTAATATGGTCTAAGATAATTCTGTCTTAATATTCTTTGAACCAAGTCTAGTTGCAATAGATGTGGAAAACACAGATTACCTTCTCCTTGCAGCTGCCTGTCAAGAGCAAAAGCTCAATGCTTTCCTAAGGCACATTTTCTGAACACCTGATAATTCTTATTGCCTCCTAAGCAGGACCCATATCTTGAGGTGGAGGCATCCTGAGACAGAGGAAGGTCTCCAGCAGGTCAGTGTTGGGGCAGATTACACACTTTTTATCCACAAAAGTCCTGTGTACACATCCTGTTGTGATGTTTCCTTTTTTTTTTTTGTTCTTTTCTCAGTATGAAACCATTGGTCTACAGGCCAAGTGGCCTTTCTTTCTGCATCCAGATAAAACACTGAGCTTAGGCTTCATTATGTCCTGGGGTCCTCATCCTCCAACTGTCCACACTGGAAGTCACCTGAACTGCCAAACATTGAGGAAGACTGGTTCACAGTCAGGTCTTCTACCAGTTGATTTCAACACTTCTTTCAAGATCTTAGATTTATAAAAGTTAGGAAACCAGACACAGTGATAGTAGAATCCTGGGGAGTCAATGCTTCCATCAGTGCTCAGAGGCCAAGTGTCCTACTTCCACTAGGATCAGAATGAGTGGACAGTGCTCAACCTTGGGAATGCTGACACCACACATTTCCCAGCTGTGATGAAATCTTATGATTTAAAATAAAAGAACAAAGAAAAAGAAGCCCAAGCTCGATCAGTGATTTCTGTGTCTCTTTTACTCCATGACTTTTGATACTGTGATGCAAAGAGGGATAACTTACAAGCATTAATTTTTTTTGTTTATTCTATTACCTATTTTTGCACTTTCTGAAACTCCTGCACAAGTTAGTTTGACCAGGAATTTCTGCACAGTTCTGAAAGTTTTATGTAGGGCAGCACTGAGGTGCATTGGCAGGAGCTGAATGTGGTTTGCCTACAATCTTGTTGGCTCAGGTTTGTACTTCATCACCCAGATATACCTATGTTTTTATTTAAAATAGTCTCTTAGAAGTCTCTTTAGGTATTCTCAGGTCTTGTAAACTGAATGCAAAACAAAAACTATGAGATGAGCTGAGTCCACTATATAAAAGACAAAGAACCTATTGAAAACCCTATAAAAAGCAATGTAACCAAAGCCCTGCACTCCTCGCAAGAGTTAATCCTTCAATGGGTGCTAAACTCCAGAGCCCTAATGATGGGACACTCCTTCCTTTGCCATTTGCAACCACAAGGTGAGGATGAGCAAAAATCTGACTTTTTCCTCTAATTAGGGACGGGAAACTTTTGTCTTGGCAGTGCTTCTTTTTGTCATTCACAGTTTGTTTTTCTCCTGATTTTTTGGGCACTTCTTATTTCCTGTCAGAGTGTGGAGGAGAAAGCTGTTCTAGTCTGTAAGTTATGCGCCCCTTACAGTGCCCCAGCACAAGGAAAAGAGAAACAGAATCCATGGCACCGTGCAGAAATGCTGCACTATATGGTTTGCCCTGGTTAAACATTTCCAGAAAGGGAGTAACACAATGCTGTGGAGCTCCTGAATGTCTTTTGGCCCTTGTGCTGCAGAGGTGCAGGCCTTTAGGGTTAAACTGAAACTGTGCTGGATTCTGGGCAAATTGGTTTTCAGATCTGAGCTGCACAGATCAGAATTATTTCCTTTTCATATTACCACAACACTATCTCCTCCATACCTGAAATAAGTGGCAAGTGGAGCCTTGAAAAGCAATATGCAACAGCTGTGTGAGAATTTAATTTGATATAGCCACATGCCCCCATCTTCAGCCACTTTTTTTGATCTTTCTTCAAACAACTTGCAATACAAAATAATGCTGAAAGTCTTGTGTGTACAGATTTTTTTGGTAATATGTAATTCTGTCCTTTTTTTGCTTTGTCTTCTCCACATGCAGGGGCATGTCAAACTGCAAAAGGAAGAATGGTTGTTCACATTTTTCAAAGCCTGCAAGAGGCAAGAGTTACATTTTGGATTGAGTTTGGGATGGTCTCACTTTCTCTTCAGCACTTATCTTGTAATTCACTTTATCTTGCTCGAAAACTTTTGGTGAGGGAACATGAGCACTTAACCTAGTCAGCTCCTTATAGCTGCTGGGGTTTTCTCAATTCTCCCTCAGTGCATTCATGGCTAGTGGTGCCTAATGACAGAATGGATCAAACCATTAGACTTAAAAAGCAGCTTACATGAAATTTGAATGTGCACCTGTAGTTTGTGAATCTTGTGTCAGCTGCTTCTTTGCTGCTAATATTTGAGCCTTACACATTCCTACATTCCTATGCATATGCTTTAAAGACCAAACCCATTATCTGTTTATACTTATGCTTGTCCTTAAAGCATGTAGACTTTAAAGCTGCAAGGACTGCTCAAAGCTACCTTTGTCATGAGAGTCCATGCAAAATGCTGGATGATAGAGCAGGGTCTGGTTGTGCTCAAAATCAACTGCAAGTGGGAGACAACAGGATTTTAATAATGTAAACAAGAAAAAAAGAGTCTATCCATTAAAAGGGTACGTTGGAATTACATGGTAGCTGAGAACAAGTTTCCTCAGCAAATGTACTATTAACTAAGAGAAAAGCTCTTTCTGATTTGTAAATGATACTATTGTAAACTCTGAATTATGGTTTATCTGCTGTTCTACCTATTAGTATTTTTCTATTATGTTTAATTAATTAGTTATTGGAAAAACACCGAGGCCAGCAGTTGTACAACGAATCAAACCTTTCAGCACAGTCAGACGCTGGCACACATCTGCCTTTCCTGCCAACAGAGCAACAACAACCCCAGCAGAACCATGGCCTTTGGTTAGCCCTGGCATTTTTACACTAGGATTTGTTCAGTTGATATAAAATGGTAACTCAGGCAGTCCAAGTCAACACTACAGGGGGCCTCTGTAAGGGAAAACACAGCCCCTAAACAGGCTTCCAGAGTCCCCCCCTTAGGTTCTAAGAATGCAGTTTTAAACATCCCTAAGACAAACCCCCCACCAACTTTTACAGAGGCCACCCTCTGCTCACAAAACCTAGTCCCTTCCCTGAAGGCATTCAGGATCCTTTGAAATGGAAAATTTATGCTGTACTGAAATAGTTCATACTATAATAAACAACTAGTGCCATCATTCTGCTGGTATTCAGAGTGCAATTAAACCTGAACCTCATGTGAGGACTCCATTTGGGGTGGAAGGTGGTGCTGTGGGGAGGAGAGGCAGCTCACCCCAAGAATCTTTCCTACTGCAGCAGGTTTTACTGCTTGTCCTCCCTGCCCCTGCAGTGAACAGCCTCCTTCTCTCTCCCCACATTTACACAAGGCACAGGGGCTTGTGGGGGATTATATAACTTATAGGTCAATTTGTTGTTTGGGCAGAAGAATGTGGTATGTTGGCCGAAGCTGTTTGTTTGCTTAAGTTCTCAGAGTTCAATGAGGTCATTTTCTCATCTTCCTTGTGTTTTCTGTATTTTCCACAGACCTGCCAGCCTCAAACAACACCCTCTTTCTTCGCATTAGAAATGGAAACACGTCCTCTGCAGGAATTTTCCACTTAATAGCTCCTGCTTTCCTACCGGGGGCCTCAGTGCACCACCACTGCAATGCTGTATTTCTTTCCACTGCAGTTTGACATTTTGCAGCCAGAACAACGAACGGCATTCACTCCATCCTGATTTTTGAAAAACATATCTCTATAGGCCCACAGAACGCACCCAGTGGGGCAATCACCAGGGGAAAATGGCAAAGGTATTTACACATCATTACATGTCACTGAGACTATGACATTGTCTGGTAAAAATGCTCTTTTGCACAGTTGCTTTTCCTTACGCCCCATTCCTCCCCCCTCCAGCTCTTTATAGACACACACAGACACCAAACCTCTGCCCTGCTTTCCCACCACCAGCCACTCTCCTATTCTACACTCGGTTGTAATTGTTTGCCTTTGTGAATTATTTCATTACATATATTATATAGTAATATGTTATATATTATTTGCATAATATTTGCAAACTGTGTATCAGGTCCTGACACTGTGAGGAGCAGAAATGCACATTGCAGATAATCTGGGCAGTAAACAAGGAACCTGCTTTAAAATGCACCGAGTGACCTGTCTGAAGGCAGCAATATTTGCAGATTGTTTACTGCTGAGATGCAGTGATGTTGCTGAAATGCAGCAGCTTGAAGATTGGAGCAAAATGGGATCTCAGAGACTCGGTCAAGCACAACCTGTAATTTTTTTATTTATTGTTTGCGTTCTGCTTTTTTTAAAGTTAGAGCTGTATTATAAATTATTAAAAGCTATTTTCTAAAAATCCCTTTGCTGTGTCTATAAAAAAAAATTCCTTTACAGGGAGCAAAATGAATGGAAGTAAACATGTTTATTGCTAGAAGGAAGGTTTCCCCTGTCTGCACAGTGGTAGAGTCTCAGACAGCAAGGTCCCAGTAGGTCAGACTGGCACATTGAATTGCGTATCAAATGAAACTGGTATTCTGGAAAAAGGGTGGAAAGAGGAAGAGGGGTGTTAGTGAGGAGGTTGCTCAGGCCAGGAGGGTGGGCCACTGAAAAACAACAAGTTAAAAAATAGGATTGATGATTTGCAGGACACCTAGGGTACTTCTTTCAGGGGGTATTACTTCCACTTTTAACCAGGAACAAGAGCTAGAAGAAAAAAAAGCGGCAGGAGCTGACAGCTTTGTGCTGATCAAAGGGACGGAGCATTGAATGCCTTCTTTTGCTAGCTATTTATTAGAGAGAGAGAAGGGCTCCTTTGCCATTCTACTTAGGAGAGAAGGGATTAAAGATCAAAAAAAAAGGGAGGGGGACCGGCATGAGCTCTTTGTTCTGAAAATATTTCTCTTTTTTTTTTTTTATGGTGTGCTGTGCTGTCCACGACAGGACAAAAACACCATTTCTTTTTATAGCATTACTCCCTTTCTTTTCTCACTGACCAAAATTTCTAGTGATAAACAACTCTAGTAGCTTTTTTTTTTTTAATGTAAAGAAAGCCCCTTTGGGAAACTTAGTTAACTGTCTTTTAGCCTGATTAACCTAAGAAATAAAGTTTAAATGCACTGCTGGGATTCTATTAGGATCATCAGTTCATACAGATAACAGCAAAAGGTGTTAAAATGCACTTCACTGGTGCAAGTGATCTCATGTTGTAAAAATTATTATCCCCAGCAGAACAGGGAAGGATTAAGGGGCCATGTCTACATCTGGGAAACTCCATAAGTGTTTTATTAGCATTAGTACATGTATTAATCACACAGACACAAAAAAAAAGGCCCGTCAGGATGGTGGCAAATGGCACAGTGCATTAAACCTACTCTTTTAAGTCAGTGGAATGTGAGCATCTTTATTCCTACAATTGCAATAAAGCTGTTAAGTAGTATGAATGAAGCTGGGGAAAGCCTGCTTGTATGATTGTGGATCATTGTGGATTACCTAAAAAGACAGACTGCTTCTAAAGTAAGGCACTCCCATTGCAGAGACTTTGAAGAAATATGGGGTAAATTTAGTGTTCCAGCCTCAAATCAGTTGAACTACACTGTTCAGCTGTACAGTGTTTGATCACCGTGACCTAACTGCTCATTTATGTTCTGATTTCTGTTACATACATAGAAAGGAAAAGTCTATCCATGCCCCATGCCTCTGCTCTTCCCTCTGCTCCTTAGTTCAGGTTGCTGCTTCCCAGCACGAGTGAGAGTCAGGCTAAATGGCCATGCAAGCAGGGCTGAGGTAACACTGATAAAAACAAATGCTATTGACCAGACACGTGAATAATTCAGCAGATGATCACTGTGGGGTTTGAGATGAGTGGCATTTTCCACACTTTCATTCCATTTCCATTTGCAGCCCCTCAATTTTGTTTCATCTTGATAGAAACCACAAATAAAAAACGAAGCATTGCCAAATATGTGGTGATTTTACAGCCAGCTTTTTATAAGGCCTATTGCCAGCATTAGGTTAGCAAAACAGATACACGGTGATGATATTTAGGGTTCTTTTTGATCTCCAACCTTCACCACCACCAAAACAAATCTGAGTCCTTTAGTGGAGACTAGGAATGCCACTCTTGGAGAAAAAAAAAAGTGCTCATGTTATTGCTGTAGTCTCCTTTCAGCTCTACTATGTTGACAGTCACCATACTAGAGCAGCATCTAGGAAACTCTTGATAAAAACTACTTTAGCATCATGATAGATGTGATAGTGAGACATATTATTGACTTCATTGCTAAAAATATTATAGTTATACATGTTGAAATCCTGTCAAGAAGTTGCCTCTTTCATTCCAATATTAAACACTTCTCTTTCAGTGGATATTTGGAATATTGTATATGTCTGTCACCACAGCAGTGACATTTGTTATTTTGTTCATCAAAATGTCACCTGCCTATCAAGATAGCTAAGATAAGTAGGACTGGGAAACTTTGTTGAATCATCATACACAGGCATTTTTCTGCCAGCAGATGTATTACATGAGACACATTGATGTTGAATAGCAACAGAAGTCAGCTTCCTTGTCTGCAAAGTTAAAGAAATTATCATTTGCCTTACCAGGATATTTTAGTAATTCCTTCACAGCATTAAGGGGACAGATGGACTATAAAACCAGTCAGTCTCTGATAATACAGGGTTGTTCTTAGAGTACATAGAGTTGCAAAGAGCTTTGAGGAGGAAGGGGACTCTGAATATTAAGCATTTTAAGTGCCCTGGTATTTTGGTCATGCTTAGCTAGCTTACTTGGCTGCCCTCAGAGCCTGAAAAAAACTTAACTGAGGGCCTAGTAAGTAGCAAGGTGACAAAAGAGACCGGAAATAGGATGCTAGAAAAGTGGAAATCAACTTCTAAACAGGGAAACAAAGAAGAAATGAAAAACCAAGCCCATAAAAACACTCAGAGGGTTTTAGAAGTGACACCACTCTAAGAAAAGATCAACAGTTTCAAATATGCTGTATTTCTCCACCCACCCCTGAGTAGATCTAAGGACCCTTCACTGCCTTGGAGTCAGATTTCAAGCCAAAATGTCTGTGTTACTAGTTTTGCAAGTGCTACCACTAATTGAAACCACATAATATTGCAGATCTGAAATAAGGCAGGCAGGGCATCCCTGCTGAAAAACTACCCAGCAGGACAACCCCTTTGTTCTCTTTTAAAATAAACTAATTCAAGGGAAATGTTGTCTAAATCATTGCTTCTAAATGTATACAGAATTTCCTCCCTGCTCCTCCCCCCTCTCCCTGCCTTTTTCCTGATTAGCTATCAAAGGACTTTGCTATTCTTGTAAACTGCAAAAATTGTTTTAATATGCACACTTGTCATTTCTAGGTGTATAAATTTTGCTTTTGCAGGGATTTTACATGGCACATATTGTGATCACCTGTGAGTAGGGTTGTTAATTAGCAGTCCAGGTCCTATTTAATTTAATTTATACTAGACCAATCTAAACTAGCAGAATGATCACAGCCACACTCAGTAATTTAACTCCCTCCTTTCAAAGCTGTTTTAGTGATTATACTTTGGTTGTAAGTTTTCAGAAAGCTTTTACAGTACTTGTTTTCTAGCCTCCCTTCTCAGCTCCCCTCCCTTCTCAGCTCCCCTCAATCCTGGCTTTTGTCCTTCTGGGTACTGTTGGCTGCATTCCATTAAGAAATTAGAAAGGATGCAGCTGTCATTATTTTGTCAATCGTAAAATCTAAGACATGGAAAAAGTCTTGGAACGCAGGAGAGTCATGTAACTTCTATTGAGAAAACAGATTATTCCTCAATACTTCCAACAGTATTTTCACTTGACCTAAAAGGAAAACTTTTATGTGGTGGACTTTTATGATCCAGGCTTGGATTTCCCAGTGGATCACTGAGATGTGTGCATGTAAATATCACTTTATACTTGGTTTGGAAATTCACAAAAGCCACCCTCAGCACTTCCTCATTATATAATTTCATTTTGAGCCTCATCATCATTAAAAGTTTTGGACCTATAGCAATATTTTATCTACCTACATTAACACCTGTGGCATAGACAATATGCCTGCAGCCCAGACCAAGTCAAAGCATGTTTCTTGTCACAGTGATTGGAAAAACAATAGCATGTAACTGGTAACGTGCATATAACTTGTTTACTTGCAGCTTGGCAATGAATGCCTTGCTGCCTGTGTGCCCTTTTAAAATTGATCCTATTTTACAGTGACTTTGAGACTTAGAAAGACTTTCAGGGATGAAAATACTTTAAAAAATCCTGCTTTTGTTTTTCTCTCTGAATAGATACAAGAAAAATAATTTCACTGTAATGTCAAGATTCCACAAAAAAAAAAAAACCTGTGCAGTTTTGCCATTGGAATTTTGATGGCAAAGTAGCAGACAAATAGGTTAGTGCTTGCTTGTCACTACCATGAGAGAGCTGGCCTTTACTGATGCCGCTAGTATTGCCAGTTAACCATATTTTCATCAGACATGCATCACAATTTAAAATGAAATAACTTCATAAATTCCTATGAGTTTCTGTATGTCTGCTACAGATTATACACCAAAGATCAAACTTTTAACATCTGTTCATGCTGAAAAATATTTTTGTGTGTGTGTTTTCTTGGCTAAAAATTCTTATTTAAGTATGTCAAATAATTTGGTACTTATGAAAAATTCCTTCCTGACCAGTGTTCATCTTGTTTGTGTATGGAAGCACAAATCTCAACAGTTACATCACTTTTAACTTAAACAGCTGGTGGCAGTCTAATTATTTATTTTCTTGAGTCCATGACCTTTGGAGACACAGATTTCCAGTCACTGGTTAGTTTCCAAGTAGTGGGAAACCTTTTGTAAAATACAGCACTTCCAGAGGAGGAGGGAGGGCTTTTCTTTAGAATAAGAAAAGTGCCTGTGGATTGTGTTTGAAGAGACAATGTATGATTAATGATTCTCTATTCACTGGAAAACAGCAACTCTTATTAAGTGAAATGAGAGTGCATCAGAGTAAAATGCAGCCTGACTGAAAAAAGAACTGAGCCTAGGAAACCCAAGCATCAACCTATTTTTTTGGGCAGTGACAAACAAAGTGTGGATGTATTAGGCTTAAATTTCCAGTGAAGAAGCCAGATATATTTTGTTTTCTCTCCACCATATAGATTAGTCCTGAACTCTGCCAAGGGTTGCATGTTGCTTGTCTGGGCTAATGAGTAAGTTATCAAAATACGAGATTTATGACAGCAGTCAAGGAATTAATGAGCAGAGTTCTGAGGGCTGAGGAAGCCTTTGCAAATCCCCAAAATAGAGAAACATCTCTGCTTGAATCATCTTCTGTTGTGAGTTGGTATGGCATCTGCTGCTCCAAGTCTAAAAGCGGAATGAATAGACAAAGAGTTTCAGATGTACAAGCTATGCTTAATCACCAAATAATAACAAATAGGAACTCCCAACAGCCCTCTGTGAGATCACGTTCAAATTAGCTACACATTCAAGTTTTAGAGCAACAATTTCCTCACTTCTATTTATGGGAAAACTGTAGTATATATACCAGCCACAGAACTTCAGTATGACATGACATGGATGATTTCCTAATTGACTCACTCTCTATATTGCTTCATGCATGGTCTTTTAGGAGCTTTTTTTCAATGAAGCTCACTGTAAAGCTCTTCTCAAGAGCACCTCCTGGCCATCTTTTGGATGAAGAACAAAAAAGCAGTCAGGCATTTCATGGTACCTGAGAGAAATGTTTTGTCTGTGAGCCCTTGTATATTAGTCCTGGCGATATCTATTTGCATCCTGTGTTTCATGTAAAACTGTGTCAGATGACACAGAGAAGAGTTTGATTTCTACATAGTGTTTTTCATACTGAAATTATCCCACTAGACGTAGGCAAGTTATGAGTGTTATCAGGAGCTGTTAAGTGTTCTTAGTGGGTAAGCTGAATAGAGAAGTCAAGTTGTGGTTAATAATAATTCACATAAAACCCAGACAATGAGAACTCTTGCTTGAGTGGGAGAGTAGAGAAATCTTGGCCATATATTCAGAGTATATCACTGTATGACTTTTTTTCCTTTCATTCTTTCCTCCCTCACCAAAACTCCCTCTCAGTTTTAAAAACTAAGAGAGTAGCAACCCAAACTTTACTTTTCATCTGCTCCTTAATGTGCCTTTTTCTCATTCAGGAAGCCATAATATATTGTACTTTGCTGCATAAAGGATTAAGTGTTTTAGGAGTAGATTTCAAAGGTATTAGACACCTAAACAATACAGTTAGGATCACAGCAGGATTTTTCAAAGGTAAAAGCAGAAGTGGGAATTATGGTCCCTTTTGCTTGGTCCCACAAAATTAAAAAGCAAAACAAAAAATCTTGCTTTATTTGCCCTTGAAGATCACTGGGCCAAGACTCACTTAAAGAGGAGCAGGGCTGAATCATTTAGGTTAAGAGGAAACTAGAGTAGTAATTGGAAATAGTGGAACTTCTTTTAGTATTTCAGAAATGTTTGGCCCATTAGAGTTTATGTGGTGTTCTGCAGAACAAGATGTGTGTCCTCTCCCTTGAGGTAGACCCCCCTCCAGCACAGCTCCACAAGAGTGTATCTGAGGCCCTCAGATTGCATCCTGCTCATGACACACGTTTACATTCTGGGTACTAATGAAAATAAAGCAACGCTCAAAAAAAATCACACCAGCAGCAACTAATCTATTAATTCAAATAATGTTCTGTGAGTTGCTGTCTGAACTGTCTCTGCCAGATAGTTTAACACCATTCCATGGGTCTCTCTTGATGAAGCCAATCTATTTTGGATGAAGCTCTACCTTAGTCAATGAAATAAAGAGCATTTGCACATTTAACCAACGTGTGGAGCAACTGCGTGCCTGGCTGCTTATCAGCTTCACTACAGGTATGTAGTCAGGTATTTAATACAGAGCCCTGGCCAGATACCCTGCCACTCAGAATCACTCATAACCTGGCGTTAAAAGTTGCCCAAAAAGTAGAAGGCTTAAAGAGAGTTTTCTTACAACATGGGAGAGTGGTGTGGATATTCCTGCATTTTTCATTGCTGAAAATAAATTTTTTCCCAATTTCTTGCATGTATAAATCATGCCTCTACATTTCCACTACTTGGCTTTAAAAAAACACAAAAGTAATACAAATTGATGCCTGAAAGGGAAAGAATATGCTTTTTAGAAGACTGAGTGAAAACAAATGTCAGTTTTGGGTCGACTGAACATTTCATTCTACCCAAAACCAATTGTTCACACAAGGCTAAATAAAAGGTGCTAGAACCAAGCCATAAAATCTGTTGCCAGAAGCAGAGCTGAATGTGAGTTACTCAGTGCTCTGAGGCTGTCTGCCTAGCTGTAGTTCAGTCACTAGAGAAGAAATACATATATTTTCAATTGACAGATAATAAAAACTTCCTTCCTTCCACACCTTCACTGCAGGTGGCTTCTTCATCATACACTGTCCCACCCTCTGTCCCTGCTTTGAGCCACAGTTAGCACATATTTTCAAAATAAAAATAATCCTCTCCCTCTGCCCTCCCAGCTATGCTTCCCACCCAGATTCCCATTATGAATCAAGACAAGTACATGTGTTTAAAATAACAAAAAATATGTCTTTCTTCCCTCCCCAGGCTTGCTGTCTTTTTCTACCCATCGCCTCAGCTTCACTCAAATATTTCCTGGAGGGCTCCAGAGTTCCTGCTGAGCTGAAGGTGCCTCAACAATCTGATTTCTCCTTCAGTGTTTTTAGAGCACCACATGACCAGCATTGCCCAGCAACACTGGGCAATAATGTCGGGAGCCTCTGTCACACGTGTTTAAGACAGGCAGGCACCAAAGGACAAGGCTAGCTGGATGGAGGCTCAAAGACCAGAGGGGTGATAGCTGTTATCTCTGTGATTCCCCAGGGGTTACACTGCAGAGCTAAGCTCACTGACAAACAGGCCCTGCAGAACCACTCTGTTT
This sequence comes from Promerops cafer, assembly GCA_013398275.1. Taxonomy (NCBI): domain Eukaryota; kingdom Metazoa; phylum Chordata; class Aves; order Passeriformes; family Nectariniidae; genus Promerops; species Promerops cafer. The sequence continues at coordinate 1,333,313 of VZSE01011877.1, forward strand.
GAGCATTAGCCAGCGTGCACAGCACGCATGCACAGAGGGGTGGGAGAATGTCTTAGCTGGGCAGATTTGCATATCTTCTGTTAGACGGATTACAAAATAGGTAAATAGGTGCCAAGGAAAGGTACCCACGCAGGAGTCCCCCCACTATTCTGGCAGAAAATGAGAGGCTTTCTGTAGGTTGACATGACATGTCTAGCAACTCTTCTCTGAGATGGAATCATGTAGGTTGGTTGGAAAAACCATTTTTTTACCACAAAGCGGATAGTTATGTTCAACATCCTTCTCCATGCCTCAGTTCCTCTGGAGCACAATTTCCTAAACACCTATTAAATACCTTAAAACACTCCAGAACAAGCTTATTTGTGTTTAAAGGTTGTCAATAAAAATGCTCTAGATATTTGAATAATGTATGTTGTCTCAGAGAAGTTCTTATTCTGTTTTTGCTCAGTGTTGCATGTTTTCCAAGCCAAACACTATGATACCACCTCTTGAAATCCAATCCATATTTTTCCAAACCAAATCCTACTTCATGCTTCTCAGCCTTCAACATCTGAGCTTCCATTCAGCCTTCAGCTCACTGCTCTGTGCAACCAACTGAAACTGAGTTTCCATCCTTAGGTCCCTGTGTTCTAGTGTAGCTGTGCTACAGATGAATAATGTTTGAGACAAGTTTGTTCCAAGGTCCAAAACTGGAATTGCTTGGACACGTCCCTGTAAAGTTTTTCCCACAATGAAAACCACTGAGGATGTTCTCGTTTCAAGCGACTTGCAAGAAGCTGCAAGGGTCCTGGTTGCTTTAAATCAGCTTGGCAGACTAATGCAGAAAAACCTAACCCCTAGGGTTGCATTCAGAAGCAAGGGGCCATGGATGTTGGCTCAGTTTGCTGCTGGCTGAAAGGGCAAATTTTGTATGAAATTGTTAGAGTTTTGCATTCTACAGTTGTCTTTTCCCAGTATCCATACACAGGATTTCAGGCCTGGCTGATCAACTTTCCAAAGTGCCAAGTGTGAGCCCTGTTGGCAGAACAGAGCAGGTCCTTAACCCTGCCAAGCTCTCTAAGCCCTCAGGGTGAGTGGCAAAAGCAAGGGCCAGCTAACAGCCACCATGCACATGCCAAAATCGGACCCTTAGCCCATGGGATGGGCACCTGCCTGGCTTGCTCTGCCCAAGTCAAGCAAATGTACTCCAGGCAGGTGCATCAGCTTTTTCTTTTTCAAAAACCACAGCCTAGCTCAAAATGATTTTCTGTCACTAGGAAATATTCAGTTAAATTCTTACCATTAATTACAAATATTCATAAAGGCATTATCTAGCAAGCCAGAGGGGACATTTAAAGGACATCTCCTTGTATGTATATCACTATTGCATTGCCTGTTTTCATTGCTCTGTGAGCAATTTTTTTATCCAGGCTTCTAAAGGCTGAAGAGGCCAGGACAAGCTTGCCATAGGTAGGCACCACCTCTGTATGCTAAACAATTCATGACTTGTTTCCCAGTTTTCCATTTTGGCATCTCTCATCCAGCCCACCAGCTTTGATGCCTCCACATCTACCAAACAGTTCATAAGGAAAAGGACAGTTTTGCTCCTCAAAAAAAGGACAATGGATGATGTTTCTGCTACAAAACATTTCTTGCCTATGCTGATCTGGGGGGTGAATTTGAGAATGTAGTTTTTCCCTTGAGGGCTTAGCCTCCTTCTCCAGCAGCCTTTGATGGAGAACAACACACAGGTGTCTCCCCTGGCAGAGCTCTACCTGGCATAGGCCATGGCCAGTGTCAGAGCCAACCACTACAGGTGAAATGCAGCCTCTTTTCATTAACAGAGACCGGAACAGGTCTTCATCCACAGCATGGTTGTTTTTTATCTTCATTCCCAATACAAGTTAAAGCATGTTTTTACTCTTTCCAAAGCAGCCTGGCTCCCCATGAGTGTCCCTCCCTGGAGGGTGAGCTGTCTCTGTGGGGATTGCCTGCCTTCCTGCTCCAGCAGCTCCCTGCCCTGGCCCTGCCCATCCAGCAGCTTGGAGACAGCGCTCAGCAGCCAAATGGCAGCTGCTGCAGAGGGGCAGTTTGGCAAGTGGCACGTGGCCAGCGCATGGGAGGCAAGATGGGCTTGGATGCAGAGGGGGAAGGGGGTTTGGCTGTCTGTGGCAGTACAGGTACCATATGCTTAGGGTCAACCCTGAACGGCCTGGGTGGCTTGGAGCGAGGTAGTTAACAGAGCCTTGATTGCAGCCAAAATTCTGTACTGTTTGTACCAGAGTCAAACAGGCCTTGATCTCCCACAGCTCCTTTGGAAGGAAACTCTGTCCTGACCCTCCTAGGTAAGGTACAAGGTGATGCTCTTAAAGCAGAATGAGCATCTGCCCAAACTATCTTCACCTTGATCTTGATGCTGTGAAGAACCTTTGGTAGTAGGAGTGACCAATGAAAGGGCAGGATAAAGGACAGTGGGATTCCAAGCACTCGCTAAGGGTCTGCTGGGAGCAGGAAACAAAGTACTGCTGCTTTTGCCCTGGCTATCAGGAATGTCAGAGTGCAAAGACTGCAGTAAAGGTTTTGATAGTCCTGTAGACATGAGGCATGAACTGCACCAAAGGAGCACAAGGAAAACCACACCTTGTTTATGCCATGCTTATTCCTGGTGAATACACTTGTCAGAGAAGACACTTTTTTTCCCCCCCTTTTTTTTTTTTGGTTAAGAGTAGGGTTTACCTGCATAGAATTAATTCTAGGCAGAAATTGTACCTTGGGAAAGTAGAGTTTGGGGTAATAGATTTTTTTTTTAATGCTTGGTTATTAATTTATTGTGTGAGCAATGCTCAAAACATGTTAGATGCTGCACAAGCATGCCCAGGAGAAAAAAAAATTAAAAAGTAAATTGAATCATTTACAGAGAACAGGATGGTGCAGACTTTCTGCTGGGGTAATCAGGCAGGGGAGAAAGTATTAATATCTCTGCATTGTTAAGCTTTGGTGTGCTTGTCATAACCTTCCACTAGCTTTTGCATTCACTGACTAAAACCTGGCTACCAGATGGCATTATTTGGCTTTGCCTGTGATTCTGAGACACCCTAGTATCATCCTGTATTCTATCCAGAACCCCTTGGTGTGTTGTTATACAGTAAGAAGAGTGAGTCTGGCACCTTTCATTAGCAAACCATGCAATAAATAGTACAAGATCTCCAGGAACAAGCTGGTGCTGTTTTAATGCTCATTTAAGTCTAGTGTTTTTCTGGCCAGTCTTCTCTGGATTTTAATTTATATCATAATTTCATACTTCTATTTTTGTTTCTGAAACATCAGGAAAAGGAGGCATAAAAGCTTCAATCAATTAATTCCTCTCCCATTAGTTTTCTGTCTTTATAATTCTAGTATCAGTATTGATTGGAGTTAACCCCTAAATTTACTGCTATAAATAAAAAGCAAATTGGCCCAAATATATTTCTCATCATCTTCCAAGTATTTTTTTCCTACAGCGATTTTTGTTTCTCTGCCTCACTCCAGTGATGGCTATCAATATTTTTGGCTTTTAACACACATTTTATGAAATTACTCATTTCTGAAAACAGAATTTTTCCCCCCATTAAGACTCTATGAAGCAACTCATGAGGTTAAGAAGTTATAGCATTTCATAACCAGTTGAGTAATCATTCTCACATATTACTGATAGGTAAATTTTAGTTCTATTAATATTTTGCTTACAGTTTCTATTCTGTGAAGTTTGGGGCAACCCTTTGTAGCACTGAGTGCTGCTGTGAGCTGTGTCTTTCATCTCCCAACTTGCTGAAGTGCCTGTGGTGGCTATGTCAAGCCTTAGGCACTGTAGAACTATGTTTCATAGTTTATAGAGGCTTTGGGTTTTGTTTTTTTTCAAATCAGTTCTGGAGAACAATCACATTAAAAGTTCCAAAGTCCTTTTAAAACAGGCAGCTAGCAAGCTCTTAACTATGAGGCTTTATCTGTCAAGACTGGGATAAAAATCTCTACTTGCAAAAAGATGTTTGGCCCTTCAGCCTCAGTTCTCTTAAGGAAAGCAGTACAGATCCTGCAAGATATATGGCTCAGTATGGGATTAACTGAAGGATGCCTTTAGACCTGATGTTCTCCTGAGCTACTTCTGGCTGAGGCCACGTAGATAAACCCTGGGCCCTGTGGCCTCTCCTGTTCCTCCACACAAAACTAATTCCTTTCAAGTCAGAGTGTGACCTTTCCAAACATTGGCTGCACTGACAAAGTGTGTGCATGGGGCATGGACTCTGAATTAGGAAAACTTCTCAGTAGGATTCAATTAAGATTATATCACAACTGCTTATTAGTATCTAATTTTAAAGGTATATAAGAAAAATTCATGGTCATTTGTCTATATAAATAATGAAGGAGAGCCTTGACGTCCTGCTGCTGTTAGTTATGTTGTGTAGTAGAGCTCTTCCGATAGGGCCTGGTGCAAACTGCAGAGTCAGTGCCCTTGCACACACATTTGCCTCTGAGCTGAATTCCATTTTCTGTTGCTAAAGCTCAAGGACCTCCAAGTATGCTTACAAAATTTTAGGACTGCACAGTTCCCCTTGTCAGTGCCTCCAAGTAATGGCTTTTGTTCTGTCAAGCTTGAAAGGTCTTGCAGTTAAATTGCACATAGAAATCTGAAGACAATGCAGTGAATATAGTGAGTATCCACAGCCATTCATTCACTGTATTTCCATAATGGAATTGCTTGCCCATGTGATTAAATAACATATCTACGCAAAATGCATCTCTGCAGGAATAACATTCTACATATTAAAATCATATTTGTCACCTACTTTTGGATTCCTCTAGTGATATTACAGTGAAGTGACATGAAGAATAGGAATAAACATTTTTAATTTGGTGACATGTTCTCAGTATTTCTATAGGACTGGGTTCTACCATAAAGACATCTGTGCTTGAACATCTGCTTCTTTTTCTCTCTTGAAACCCAAAGTGGAACGTAGGACAAAGGTAAATATGCTTCTGAAACAGAGCACAGTACAAAGCCATTTCTTGTAAGAAGGAATCACAGATGTTGTCTACATTTTTTTCTCTAATCAGGTAGTTTAATACAATCTTTTCTTTCTTTTAGAATCAGAATTGTCAAGGTTGGAAGAGTCCTTTAAGATCACCAAGAACAACTATCAACCCAGCATTATCACTGCAACCCCCCAAACCATATCACCCAGTGTTAGACACCTCTTAAACACCTCTGGGGATGGCAACAACAGGGCCTGGGGGAAAGACCAGCATTTGCCACGGAAATTGGAAGGCACATCTTCATGGAGATCAACAAGGCCAAGTGCAAGACCCTGCACTAAGTCCTGCACGTGGGTTGGGGCAATCCCAAGCACAAATACAGGCTGTGAGGAGGATGAATTGGGAGCAGCACTGAGTAGAAGGACTTTGGGGTGTTGGTTGACAAGAAGCTTGTCATGAGCCAGCAATGAGCACTCACTACCCAGAGAGCCAGAAGTGTCCTGGGCTGCATCCAAAGGAGTGTGGGCAGCAGATCAAGGGAGGGGATTCTGCCCTTCTGTTCTACACTGATGAGACCCACCTGGAGTCCTGCATGCAGCTCTGGGGCCTTCAGTATAAAAAGGACATGGACCTGCTGGAGCAAGCCCAGAGGAGAAACACCAAGATGATCAGGTGACTGGAGTTCCTCTCGTATGAAGACAGGCTGAGAGAACTGGGGATGTTCAGCATAGAAAAGAAAAAGCTCTGGGGAGATCTATAGCACCTAAAGGGGCCTACAAAAAAGCTGGAGAGGGACTTTTCGTAAGAGTATGTAGGAATTAGACAAGGAGGAAGGGCTTTCAACTGAAAGAGGGTAGATTTAGATTAGCTATAAGGAAGAAATTCTTTAGTGTGAGGGTGGTGAGGCACGTGAAACAGGTTGCACAGAGTTCTGGATGCCTCATCCCTGGAAGTGTTCAAGGGTTGGATGTGCCCCTGAGCAACCTGGTCTAGTAGAAGGCATCCGTAGCCATGGAGGGGGGTTGGAAGAAAATGATCTTTAAGGTTCCTTCTAACCCAAACCATTCTGTGAGTCTATTTCTTGTGTCTGAAGACCCTGCATTGGAGAAGTGGCTTCTGGTTGCACTATTCTCTGTGCAAGAGAGGATAGGTTTACATTTGCTTATAGGGTTACATTTGCTTATAGGGTTTGTGAATTATTATCAATCAATAAATCTGCCACCTAGGATCCCTCAGGAAATCATCAGAATTGCATTAACTGCATTCTCCAAAACCAGTGACCTTAGTAAAGACCTGATGAGACACTCCTGCTGTTGGTGAATGTCAATAACAGAAGCAGAGAGAAAGCTGTGTAGTCAGGCCCTGGGCTGAACCCCATATGTGCTAAAAACTTCAGTGCAACAGCCCTCACACTTTGCTTCTCTTTAGAAGTCCCTGTGGCATTGCCTTTTAGTCCCCTTACTTAATTTACAGTGGGTAGTGTCTCTCATTGTGCTGTCTTTGCAACACAGCTCTCCTAAGAGATGCAAAAGCCTGCTTTGCTGAAGGCACTTATCCAAACCCCTCATTTAGAGCTAAGGGCTAAGAACATTTTGTTTTGATGAACTTAATGGCAGTTTTACCACTGATGTCAGTGAGGCCAAGTTCCCACCTCTTTTTCAAGCAAGACTAACACAATGAGGTCAGGTGACTGGTGGAAATTATGCAAGAATTATAACTCCCAGGACAGAAAACCAGTAGGGTGTCACGTAAATCTTTGGTGTAGTGGGATCAATGAGTTACAATGCAGTTTTGTGAGTATACACTTATTTATATGTCTCCCTTTTGAGGCAGAGCTTACGTGTCCTTGGGAAGTGCTGCAAAGCTCCCACACCTCGTTATATAGGTGTATGTAAATATGTCATGCGCAGTAAATACACTCAGTTTTATTTTTGAAGTTGCCTTTTCAACCTCTTCTCATGTTAGCTCTGAGCAAACAGGCAAACAAAAGCCTCACAACCACACAGGGAGAAACAAGTTGTGAGTAGCATTTAAGCCACCTGTCTGGGAAATTGCTTTGGGCCCATGAGATGTGCCAGCAATGGAAAGGTCTGAATGAAGATGCTGGCAGATGGGAATGGAGGGTCTGTCCTAGCACAGGGTACAGCTGAGTTCATATATTGACCATTTTACTCCTCTGTCAGTCTGAGTCCTGAGACTGCTGCTTGGGTTGGAAATAGCAGAGAGCAGCTGTGCAGATCCTTTCAGCAAGCTGACCTGGGGACGAGGGCCTGAGCAGCCATTTGTGCTGCAGGGAGTGATTAGGGGGCCTCTGATAAGTGGAAGAAGCAAGGTGTGCTCAGCTTTTGGAGCAGAAAATGTGATGGCAGAAGAAGCTGGAGGAGGACACTTGTTGCAACAGCTCTGGTGGTATCACAAAGCCAGCAGCACCCAGATGCACTTGGAGAGGGCACTGACTCCACACAGTGCCAGGAATCTGCACAAGTGAGACAATCAAGTATGTGGCCAGGAGAGCCCACATTCAGGCAGCAAACAGGAGAGAAATCCAGGGACGTTCTGAGTTCTGAGAAAGCTCTAATCTCATTTCTCATCTGGTGAGGAGTGCATATGCTAGCATACACCAGGATGAATGAATAGGCTAACTTTCCCAGATAATTTCTAGAGAAAGGCTCCTCCTAAAGAATCCTGGACTGTCTTAAGTGGCAGGATGATATCATCATCCATGGCATGAAAACTTTGCAGTAAAAATTGATGAATAAATCAGAGAGAGAGCACACTTGGCAAACAGATCACCAAATATCAGAAGTCTTCCCCAATAAACAGACCTCCCCCAGTGCTGAAGTAAAAGAAATGGCCAAAAATTTTTGACTAATTGCATTTCCTTCCATCAGTCTCCACTATCAAAGCATAAAAATTTCTGAAGAACACACTCAACAAGTTTATAATGTGAATACTCCTGTGAGTGAATGATCTGTGGTGCAGATCACTTCCTAACAGAGAGACAAAAGGGAAAAAACAGACTCAAAAATGGTGATCCCCTCCATCCTCCTCCAATATTTAATATAGACAAATCCAGCACTTCTGTTTTGTGATATTTTCTGAAGATCAAAGTTTGTTTGTTCTGGGGTGGAAAAAAAGGAATTTGAGACCTCTAAAGTTATCATAGAATGGAATTGTTCTAGGGCCAATTATATAAGCAGACTTGAAGTTATAAGAAATGCCCTTAGAAATGAGATGTAAAGAAAGAAAAGGGCATAGGAGCTGAGAAATCTGAGTGTATGTTTAATTCAGGGGAAAAAAATGGTTATCTGTCTGATTCCAAGGACAGTAGTATCTTAAGGACAAAACATAAGACCTTTGGAGTGGAATAACCTAGAACAAGTAAGGACACATCCAGAAAGCATCTAATAATATCATAGAAGAGAGATGGGGTATTTTTTTAAAGTTGCCTTTATCTCTCTCCAAATAGCCTTGGAGATGCATAGCTCAACCCAGGAACTTTGCAAACATTAACACTTGTAAATAGCTGATAAATTCTGCAAAAGCCAATGTCTCTCCTAGCCTTGCAATAAATAGAGATCAGAATTTGTCAGATTAATAGTTAGAGTTTGGCCGTGTAATGCTGAAAGCCAGAGATGTTTTTTAATGAAAAAAAAGTAAGATGGTCCCTTTTAAACATTTTCATATTTTTGAGAAGAACTTGCCTGTTGTTTCTGCACCTCATGAAATCATTATTTCTGGAGGAGCTATCATAACACAGTTCACCAGCTGGCCAGCCTTTCAGTACTGGCTTCCCTTTAAAACAAGACATGAAAATCAGTGAAGAGAGTTGCAATTATTGTTGCTAGAATTTCCCAATTTAAAAACAGAATTAATCAGAATGCAGAGTTCTACAAAACAGAGTAGGACAGAAGACAGGCTGGCTGCCTTTCTTTCACTGCTTATCCTGAAGCCTCTATATCAGCTAGAGAAGCTGCAAACCCTTTGGGAGCCAGGATGTCTCTTGCTAATGTCTGTAAAGTCCTTGTCACATTTTCAGCTCTGTGTTACTATTAAAGCCAAGTTGTAGATTCTAATGCTGTACAGAAAATGAAATGTGTATTAAAAGGAACAGTATTGTGCAGCTCAAGCACGGTGCCTATCTGTTTCATCCCACTGAGACAGCGTGTCCTTGTGCCTTGTTTGTACAGCATGGAAAAGCCCTGATCTGCAGGTGAACAGTCCTTGCAACTGCCCACATTGCAAAGGAAAGCATTTACTGAATATTCTTCAGGGGAAAAACACCAGGGAGGCCCTAAAAACGTGTTGTACTCAACTGAGAGATAGATGAAGATATGCGGTATGAATTTATTTTTGTTAACAGTCAGAGAAATAATGCTAGTTATTTTAACTCGCCCTTGGAGTTACTGCTCTGAAGGAATGTGCTAAATGCTATGCATTTCTCATGTGTCTATTTGAATATGAAGATTCAACAGCATGAGGCTACATCTGTTCCAAAAAAAAAAGATCAGTGCTTGGCATCTTGGTGTGCGCTGTGTACAGTTCATTTGAATCCTTGCAATGCAGCTAAGATCTACATTTTTAATATTGGCTAGCAGTGCCTCCAGTTTTGGGTTGTTAGCCTAAATTGCCTTGCAGATGTTGGATGTTCTGGGAGTGAGTACTCTGTGCTGCTTTGAAAAGCCTTAAATGAAAAATTCAATATTATTTTGGGAGGCACTCAAGAATTATCAATTGCCTAAATACATGAATATTTCAAGTGCTCCTGAAGATAATAGAGCTTGAAAACCTCATGCAATAATATTCTGAGATGCTGTAGAGCTTACTTCTCATTATATCTCTTTGATCATTGATTAAATATTATTCACCACTCCTTCTACAATTCTTGAGAGGCTCTATGAGACTTTAAAATATCTTGAATTTGGAGTTGCTAGGTCAGGTCAGAAGCCCTGTTGCTCAGTTTGAATATTTACTGAGTTCAGATTTTTTCAAAGGCAAAAAGGCAACACATGTTTTTTCCATGGCCTCAAATTTTGCAAGTAATTCCAATACTTTTAGGTAATGATACTGAAACAGTCTAAACAAGTGCCATAAGCAGTGCTTAGTATCACATAGAATTAAATTATAGTGTACACAGAAATTACTTCATTTGAACCTGAAAAACTCACTTCATAAACAAACAAACCAAACTGTCTAAGAGTTCCAATTTAACACAAAAAAACACAGTCAAAGAGAGCAACAAATACTGACAACTGTATCCATATCAAGATATAATTTTCATAACTAGCTTAATTTTTGGGCTGCAAGAGATGCAATAACCAAGTAGTGCAACATCTGAGACTTCCACTGTTCAGCTACATTCACTTCATCTGCCATAAGTTATCCGAAAATGGCGTGTCTGAGCTGGATATCTCTACTGCTTCACTAGCCACTGCAGTGAGACACTGATATATCCAGAGATGTCTGAGAGAGGATGCAATGAATAGGCCTTTAGAGGTGCTTTACAGCTGGAGAGAAATGTCTCCCTAGATTTGCTAAAAAATTGAATATAATTCAACTTTTAAACACAAACAGCCACTTGGGAAGATCTGCATTTCTATCACTGCCTTACTGTTTCATTAGGTTGGTTCTGCATGAGGACTTTCGCTTCTGGTAGAATCTGACTGAACTGCTGCTGAACTGACCCAAACATGCACAATTCTTGACACTTTTAGAAGTCGTTTGTGTTCAACTGTTTATAAAAAAGGAGTTTCAAAGCTGTATCACAGAGAATTTGTGGAAACAGGATTTCACCCAGCACATGTGAGGAATTGCTTCATAAATGCTGGAATATGTTAAAAGTACTGTGTGACTTCTCTGATGCACAACTCAACAGCACAGCTTGACTTTCAAATATTCATAATCAATTCATTAAATAAAGAATGAATGGAAGAAACTTATGATCACAGATATTCCACAAACAGAAAAGAAAGCAAAATGACAGTTCTTATGTGTCCTCTGAATATTTTCATGAGGAAGCTATATTAATATTTAATGCATGTATTACCTTTTTCAGCCAGCTCTAATTTAAGTGAATTTCATTCTCTTTGAAATGCCTGCTAATAGAATACTAATGCTACTAATAGTTGCTTGCCATACTTGGAGAGGCGGGAGTTAATATTACCAACGTCTGTGTCTAAAGATGTTATTCTTAACACTGAATTAGAGAATGTTGTAACCATGTAAATTTATAAACTAGCACAATAGGAATGGAAGCAGTGTGTCAGAGAGCTATTTAATCTATCTACATAAATACATAACCTCACAGATGGCAAACAACCCCAGATTTGAGAAACAGACTGTGAGCAATACTGATACTAGAGAAAAGCATGTCTCTCAAATGGCAAAAGCTGGGGTGTCTAACAGCAAAGTCAATACACCATGTTTCTAATTAGCCTGAATTGCCAGAGACCTGCCTTGAACTGCCAGCTTCTCTTCCCAGGTCTGTGATCCTCTCTGTGGTGGAAGGCACTCTTCCCTCCCTCGGGACGCTCCAGGCTGTGTGCTCCATGGCTACTGAGCAACACTGCCGAGGGTCTCCAGCCTGGTGAGCAGAGCAGGGGAGCCTTCCTCAGCCTGGGCTATTCCTGAAGACACCCAACTCTCCTCCTCAGGCCTGGCACTCCTGAGGCCTTGCTGACTCACAGGCTTCCAGGACTGATGGTAGAACGGGATCCTAGAAGCTTTAGTGCTATCACCCATGTGCAACTCCCTCTGCATGCAGCAGTGAGTCTCTCCTAGCTCCAACTGGTTTCTACTGGTAGGTTAAGTCCTTGAACTGGGAAGGAAAATCACAGTATAGCTGACCAACACCACAAAGTTGCCAGAATCTGCTCTAAAGCACAGAAAGGGGGTTTTGCAGTTGATATGATCTACCGTTCTCCCAACCTTGTGCATTTCAGGGGGTGTATGGACTCAGGATGATGCTAAGTTTGGATTCCTTCATGTAGGAGAATATCCTAGGAAAGCAATAATCCCATCTCAGAGGCAAGCATAAATGTTTCCTACAACTTGAATACTGGAGGATTTCAGCACTTTCTTACTTTTTACCTCACTCTAATGCTATTCAAGCATGGGAATGTAAGAAGTCAATGCAGTGAGGGTAAATCCTGGTGCCTGACTATCAGATGGGATGGCAGTACTAAGCTTTCCTTTTGTTGCTATGTACAACTGATCCTAAATCTGAAGAACTGAATTAGATACCAAGCCACTTTTGTTTACATCAGGTTAGACTTACAGGAGACACCTGTACAAATTCCAGAGAAAATTCCAGAGACCCTTAATGTGTTTCCTCTTTACCTCAGTCTAAACACTAGGAAACTGCTTTAGAATTGAGAGGTATTTTTAAGAGGTATTAAACAGTGTTTCCCTGTTTAAGTACACCCACCTTACCTAGATCAGGTCAAATCCAGATATGAATATGAAATGTCCTGAGAGAGTAAGTTGCTAAACAGTTGTTCTGTTTTTCAAACTTCCTTATGGGAGGAACTTTCTGTGCATGAGCCAGTACCCACATTAGAGCACTACCACTCTGCCATGTAATAGGAAAGGTGGGACTGGAGTATCTCTCCAAAGATATGAGAGCTGGGACTGTTCAGCCTGAGAAGAGGAGGTTCAGGTGATCTTTTGCATATGTATAGGCATCTGAAGGAATGGTGCAAAGAAGGAGGAGCTGGGCTTTTTCAATGGCAACCACTGTCCTCTGGCTCAGGGTGACCCTTCTTCATCAGGGACTTGGACCAGATGACCTCTGGGGATCCCTGCTAACACTAACTGCTCTGTGAGTGTGTGGTGCTGTCACAATGACCAGCAGAACTGGGATTGCCTGAAAGGGGCCTGAGCAAAACACAGAAATATGAAGCCCACTGCCAGACAGGCTTTCCATCACAGGGTTTGCCTCTGCAGCTTGGGAAGCTCCCAACATTGGGGCTGAGCTGCTGTCCACACCTGCCTGTCACCTTGGCAGGCCTTGCTTCCCCTGAGTAGACCCAGACATTGGTGTTAAGAGTATGGGGGTCCACGTCTGACCCAGCAAGGGCAGCTGAGCACAGGGTGAGCCTGCTCCAGACAACCATGGCCTCCCAGTGCCTTCTACCTCGTAGACGGATGCAAAGATGGAAATCTCACGGGGATTTAGATGGGGAAATGTTGGCAAGTGGGAAGTGGTTCTTTGGTACTTCCCAAAGGCTGCCTCTGAGCAGCATTCTCTCATCAGAGGTCCCAAGCTACACCAGGCATCAAGGTGGCCCTTTCTCTCCCTCCCCAGCGCTCTAGGGAAGCAGGTGGCAGGATGTTTGCAAGCAGCTTGCTGGTATCTAGAGGTAGATCCAGCCCTTACAGGACTTTTGACAAAATCCCTCCTTGGCTCAGCACCTAGCAAAGCTCTGACCCTCACCTGACATGCCAGCAATAAGATGGGAGTGGGCTCTTGTGAGACTTAGATTTTGAGCCACGTGGTGCCTGTGGCACTGGGATCCATTTCTGTGTTTTGTCCTACATGCCCACCAGTATCACCTGTGCTGCTGGCACAGCATGACCCAGGCTGGTGCTGCAGCTGTATGGCAGGGCAGTGTCAGGTCTTTCCCCATGAGAGCTGAGTGGCAGCCCATGCCTGGGTCAGAGGGATATTTAGAACTTGAATCAGTAATGGATCCTCACTGCAAAATTGGTGTTTAATGGCTTTGATCTGCTGCTTCTTGATTTTATCCCAGCTCCTTGATGGAATTTCTCGTGTGTAAGTGAGCCCCACTAACCCATCCTGTCCATACACAATGGGTGCTGGTGAGGGAAGGAGCAGAAAGGTGGCTGGATATCAGTAACAGATGTCCAGGCAGTGGTGTGGGCAGCTGGCTGCTTGTGAGGGATTAATGAGAATGGCTGCAAGGAGATCTGAGGGCTTGTAATATTCATAGCTGTAGGAAAGGTGAGGCTTTCTGCACAAGGCTTTGGTGGATGACACGGAGCACTTCATAGTGTTAGGGCATTGCCCATAAGATCTGAGCCTTTCTCTCCCCTTTTCTGGAGCACATGAAGTGCTCTGCTGAGAGTAGGAAAACAAATTAGGTCATTGACCTTTCCCATGACCTTGACACAAATTCCAGTTTCCATTGACCAACAGAGTGCCTACTTGAATGGGACCTGTCCTATCCCTTTTCTCACCATGCCTCATCCATTTCAAAGTGGCAGAAAGAGAAAAGAAAATCAAAGTTCAGATATAAAGAAAGATTTTTTAATAGCAGGACTCTCTTGGGGCCTCCCTGTCTTCCTAATTTAAGGAAACTAAGTTATTTCATTCTAATTCTGATATTTAGCAATGCTGACAGCTCTAATACATTGTAGATGCTTCAGATCATATTGTTAAACTGGCTCACTTTTACAATTTTATCTGAAAAAAGACAGATGCCATAAATTGTGAGGCTGATGGGTAATGACAATTGCAGCTGCATTTAAATGCAAAGCGCATTTCATTCCTTCTTGTGCTGCACTCTCTAGTAAGAGAGCACTCAAACATTTTCACAGCAAGGATTGTATCTTAACAGTTTGTTTTATGGGCCACCTCTTGTGTCATGGGAGACCAACACAGATCGCTTCTCCTCCCTGTTGGTTAAGTACCAGCAGTACAACAGCTACAGTTGTTTATATCAAGTTCTTTATAATAAAAAATGCATTTAAGTACATTTTCTAAAGTATATGGCTATGCACGTAAACAAGCATTCAAGTATGGCCACAGCTTTATAATTTAAACTGGGCCTGCAAGATCCAGAGCACAGGCAGCTATGCAGGCAGCAGCTTTTTGGAAACTGTAAGTCTTCTGCAGCTGGGACAGCTCCTGCACGCTTCCTGACAAGCTCTAGTTCTAGGCTGGGAGTAGATAAATGTTTAGAGGGTTTTTCCCAGGAGTAGGTATAAAGCCAGTGCTAATGAGGGGATAAAACCCCCATGAGTTCCACTCCTTCCCCAATGAATCCATGATTTTGTAGGTTTCCCCAGACATCACACCAGTGATTGCTGCCTCACCAGGAAGGGAGCATGAAAGGAACTGAAAGTGTGGTGTAAGGCCATTAATTGCTGGGAAAAAAAAATAAATGTAGGTAATCATGATGCAGTTTAATCAACAGAGGAGTAGGGTCTAACCCCATGTGCATAGCCACAGCTTTCAACACACTTTAGGCTACTGGTTGGTTTTGGATCACAATTTGAACGGTGTGTGACAACCAAGAAAAAGTGTTTGCCAAAGCATTCATCGCAAGCCTAATTTGATCTCCTGTAAGTCAACAATGAATTCTTGAATTTCTGTCAAATGAAGCCAAGTGAAGCCCAATGCTAAACAGTTTTTAAAAACTCACCCAAAAATCTTACTTAGTGGTTCAATTCCTGCTAAGGATCTGCTTGTATAAATTCAGAAATGATGCAGATACACAGTCCTAACATGGGACTATTCTCTCTGCACAAACAGGATGGAGTGTTTTATGAGCAGTTAGCAAAACTGACACATCCCTGATTCTTTTACAGTTAGGTATTTGATCTCTTTACATGAGGAATTCAAGTGTGTGCTCAGCACAGGTATAAGGCATTGCCCACATATTTTTTGCAGAGGGAAAGAGGGTTAGAATAAACATTTTTTGTTGTTAGGTGACTTTTCTTGCTTATGAAGACATCTTTCTCCTTTAGCTATGCAACCTTAAAGACAAAAGAAGGTTCTAGTTCATAGAAAAGCTATGTGCTTTGTTTAAGACTATTCTGAAAGTTACTTAGTATTTTGTTGTTCTAAATAATTATGCCAGCTGCAAGCTATTAAGATTAAATATGCGATCCTATCCTAAGAAGGCAGCTAGTCTCCCACAAAGGGAGATGTGCCAAAGTCTGCATCAACTGAAATAAGGATTTTAGTTTTGCTCCTCAATTTTATAAGGAAAAAGTGTTCATATACAGTCCTGGCAGAAAGACAGATGGGTGAGGAAGGTTGATACATGCATAATCTGTCATGGGAATTTTAGATGAACTGCATGATTTCTCTTCTTTTTTTTTAAGTAACATGAAAGAAAAAATTTGATTAGGAGGATGTTGGAAATCAGACAAGCAACTTTTTACAGAAGGGTTGACGATTTTTCTAAATTACTTCAGTAGAAATCATCATAGCTATTAATATTCAGTAGTTAAGTGAGAGATCTTTAGCAATAAATAGAGAAAACAGAAGGAGGCACTTGTGTATTTAAAGCAGAAATTACTTATCTGTCTGCAAGGCGTCCCTAGGGACCTGTGCACTTCTCCTTGGTGACCAATGTCTCATTTTATCATCTGTGAGTTTATCCTGACATTTTCACACCAAAGGAGAGCTGCATTTCTTGCTCAGTGTTTGAGCGCCTCCTTCCTCCTTGGCCCCAGGCTGGAGCTGCTTGTCAGGAGAGCCCTGTGAGCTGGCTCTGTCTCACTGACTCTCCAGACACACCAGAAGGAGGGCTCTGGTTTGCAGCTCCCAACCATTTTTCAATAAGCAGCAGAAGTTTGCTGCCATTCAGCAAGAGCGCTTTCCTCAGCCTTCCCCTCTGCCACCATTGTGCCATGCACGCTTGTAAACATTTTCAATCATCATAGCTATAAAAAAAGCAAAGCTTTATAGTAACAAAATACTTATTTGTCTCCCTAAGTGCTTGTCTGTAATTCAGTTTAATGATGCTGCACTTTCTTGTGGTCTTTCATTGCCTAGAGGGTACTTTGTATTGATTAAGTCATTGTGTAGGTCTCAGTGAAAAACAACCACATAAAATGCAGACTGGAAGAGGAAAAACCTTCTTCAGGTGGAAAACCTCATATATCAGAGTAATGAAACTTTTGATTTGGAGAAGCATTTAGAAGAAATAAGAAAAGAAAGAAATGTAGTGCTTAAATAGAAACCTTCACGAAGAGGATAGGGAAATACCCAGTGAGTCTGAGGTTCTCTTTCCTTTCTTAAACTGACCATTGCCATCACAGACCATGAAATACTTCTCTATATGCACTGTGTGAAGTCCCAGTGAGAGATACAATTGTACTGGGTTTACATGGCCAGGTTTTCGCAGCAGGGGGGCTACTGGGGCATCTTCTGTGAGAAGCTGCAGGAAGCTTCCCCCATGTCCAGCAGAGCCAGTGCCAGCCAGCTCCAGGATGGACCTGCCCTTGGCCAAGGCCGAGCCAATGAGGAATGATGGTAGCACCTCTGTGACAACACATTAGATGTAATGGACAGAGAAGAGCAGAGTGATATGTGAGAGAAACAACTCTGCAGACCTCAAGGTCAGTGCAGAAAGAGGGGCAGGAGCTGCTCCAGGCTCTGGAGCTGAAATTCCCCTGCAGCCCAAGGTGCAGCCCATGGTGAGGCAGCTGTGCCCCTGAGGCACATGGGGGCACAGGGGTGCAGAGATCCACCTGCAGCCCCCTGCAGGAGCCCCATACTGGAGCAGGGACTCTTCTCCCTGAGCAGCATCAGGAGCAATGGGCCCATAATGCCCATTCCTGTCTCCCTGTGCCGCTGGGGGAGGAGGCAGGAAGGAGGTTGGGGTGGGGGGAAAGTGGTTTTAAGATTTATTTTAGTACTTATTATCCTGCCCAGATTTTGTTAGTAATAGATTCAGTTAATATCCCTGATTTTCTTCTGTTTTGCCCTTGATGGTATTTGGTGAGCGATCTCTTCCTGTCCTTAACTCATGAACTCATTTTCTCTCCCCTGTCCAGCTAAAAAGGGCAGTGATACAGTGGCTTTGGTGGCTGTCTAGCATCCAGACACGGGTCAACCCACTATAACAATATACATACACTTATCCAAATTCCAAAATAATGGGGTTTGCCCAGTTGTAGCTCTTAAAGAATTTTTTTTCCCAGAGAAAGTAAGTTATACATGATCAAACCCCAACTGTTATGTGATAAATAGCAAAATGTGATCCAGCTACTATTCTTATATATTTAATCAATGATCTGACAAATAGGACCTATCCTTGATATTGCTATGGCTCAAAGGAAAATATTCAAGATCTTTGAATACTCCAGACTGGTAAGAAATAAGAAGTTTCTTCTATTTTAGCTACAATATAATGAGAACTCTCTCAAGCCTGTAGAACTTTTTTCCAGGGAACACATTTTCTACTGAGTTTAAAACAGCCATATAAAAAAAAAAAAAAAGATCAAGAAGTAAAAAAGTAAGAAGTCTCATCAAAATATGCAGAAACCATCACCAAAGAGCTCTTCAGGTTCCTTCCTCCCCACAGGGAGCAGGACCCCATGCCTGACTGCTGGGATCCCCACAGTGAGCGTGGGAATGCAGGCAACTCAAGTGGGATTGGGATACAGGATGCCAGGCAGGGAGCTGCCTTGCACAGCCAGAAGAAGAAACACAGGCAAAGAGACTGGGGAAAATCTGTATTACACTGCCTTTCAAGTGCAGGTTTACAGGACAGTGCTCTCCACTAAAAATCAGTGGACACTTCAGCTTTCCCTTTTTTGATGGTCATTTCTTGAGACAAGCTGTGACTAACAAAAATATTCTTTAGACCACATTGATGTCCTCTTCTTAGATCACTGTCAGCCTGCAACTTTCCTATTTTTGCAAGTTAGTGTAAAACATCAGCTTCTAGCTATCTCTATTTTTTGCCTTTCAGAAACAGAAATTGTTTTGGAAGACACTACACACCATGTAGAAACTCAGGAACTACTGATATGTTCCACTAAGAACTCCATCCTGCATGATGGCAGCATGTGGGTCTTACACCTGGGCTTTGGGGTCTCTAGATTGAAATGCCAATATAGAGCTACTCCCAAGCTGAGTGCTGGTTCTCAAGTGAGAACTAAAGGCTCCCTTTTCTATTCCATCTCTTTTTAATTTCCCTGTGTTCACACACTCTCTGAGTAGCCTCAAAGCAGTCATAACCAAGGGACTTCCTAAGTATTTCTCACTGGAAAATGGCATTTTGTGCTGTTTTAGAGCTCTCATGTTATTAACCACCTGATTGGCACAAACTGAAAAATAGTATTTAGAATTGCTTTTGGACAATGCCTAAGTTACCAGTTCCTTGGGCACTAATGAGATGTATGTGCTTTTTGTTCAGCACACAGCTACAGACAAGCAAAGCTAATTTTTATGACCATGCCATTTTATAACCAACATTTGTGTGTGACACTCTTCTCATATGGCAATATTCATGAAGGACCAGAAAACAAGCAAAATAAGACCTACAATTTGAATAATGCTGGAAATAACTCTATAGACAGTTTCCCCAGAACAGCCATCTAGCACTAATTGCCTCAGCCATACAAGAGGAAATATAGTCTTGATTGAAGGCCTGGAATTCTCTTTTTCAGAAGACGCATGGGCCTGGAAACATATTTGTGTTCCTAACTGTAAGCATGAGAATAATCCCATTAGAGAGACTTTGTGACTGGTTTTATGCTTGAAGTTAAAATTGCAGTGTTTAGAGGATCTGTGCCTAAGGCAGACGTCAATATTGAAAGAAAAATGTGCTTAATATACATCAGGTTTTCTTTTTTTTTCCTAAGAATGATACCATTTGCTATCTTATCTTTTGCTGAAAACTGCAGGAATGGAAAATTCAGTTCTGTTTTTAATAAATAAATCATTATTCTTCTGATGTTTTATACTTTTTTATACTTCTTTTTCTGTGAAATCACTAGAACTGGGAATTTCTCCCCATGTACTTTGTGTCATTTTCACAGAGGCCTGATGAGGAAGAATAAGTTCTGTAAAAAAAATTGTTGCAGGCTGTTACATTAAAAAATTTCAAAAATTTCAGTGGCAGACTTTGCTTCTTTGTCAGCCATTTACAGACATCTAAGTCATACTTAAATATATTAATAGCAAACAATTTCATCAATTAAATAGATTCCTTAAATAAAAAACTACATTTGTAAGTGTTCTAGAATTTTTGAGTGCTTTGCTTCTATTCAAGCAACTAAAAATAAACATAATATTCATATAAAAATATCACATAGAACATTAATACTACAGCACTAGTAATAGTGCTTGAAATAATTTATGGCAAATAAACAGCCCTTCAGGCATTTTCTTTGGAAGCCTTTAATAAACTATGAACTCCAGGTTTACTGCAAGTCCTCACAGATGATGTATAATACTACATGGTGTTGTAGCTCATCCAGAAGAGAATAAGAAGGTTTCCCCACCCCAGTCTCTTGAGCTGAATCATTGACATTGACCCACAGGGCTGCTTCTCTGGTGTAGGCTTACTGAGGAATCAACAGCTGTATAACCAAACATTCCAAATGTGTTTTCCAAATTTTAAGAGTGTAACCCTCTGTAATTTGAAGCTAAGACTCATAACCAAGATTAAGATTTCACTCCAAAGGAGATAGCATGGGTACATAAATTGACAAAAGAATTCAAACAATTTCATGTAACCTATGTAGATAACCGACAGTAGACACAACTTCTCTGGTAACATTTTCTGTTCACAGTTAGGACTCAGATGCTGTGCAGTACAAGAAATGACAGTTTCTTCAGAGTGTCTGCCTCCTATGCAGGATTCACAGACTAAGTAATTACATTTTTGCTGCCTGGTGGTGGTGGCTGCTGAAAACAGCACATTACTAAAAATATATCAGCCTGAGAGAGTAGCTACAGGACCTTTCCTAAAGCCTAGAGCACAAATGTATCTACAGGTAAAGTCATTTGGAAGATTTTCTTCATTCAAGTCTTCTAAAAGAGATAATAACAGTGTGGCAGATGGAAACAGTGTTGCAGGGATAAAGAGAAGGTAATAACTTAGGTAACTTGGTAGTTTCAACAACCCTAGAAAAAGAAGAAACAATCCTATTGCAGAAGTACAAAGGAGAAGCCAAAAATTTGCATCTTTATCATGCAAATCTCTGACAATCCTGGTTTCTAGACCTCAGTAATCAAGCTTTCATTGCAAACAACAATTTCTCTTACCTCCACTTAAAATAAATCCAGCCTCTAGGAAGAAAAGATAAAGAAATACTGAGAATAACACGATCAGTTGGCCCAGAGTGATTATGTTAGATGGTATGGTCTGTCTACATTACAAACCCGTACTTTCTGTAAATGCTACCAGGGATCTGTTAAATACTCAGACCTCTCCCTTATGTTCACAGGCACTATGAAATCTGGAACTCAAACTACTCACAGAAATGAGTCTCTTCAGTCATTGAAAATTTATTTTGAAACCTTACATCAATTGCTATATTGCCATCTGGGAATGCCAGGGCCCTCGTCTTCAGCATACATCCTACAGGTTCTACTCACTTTTAAAGCAAGTCCACCTGAACTGGCTGTAACTTGCTCAGGTTTGGGGTTGTAGTAGGTTGCAGCAGCACTGGGCTCACAGCCTGTTAATGATGTTTCCACTGTAAGATGTCTTACTTTTAATCAATAGGATTAACTGTGCTTTTTCCTGCCAAGAGTAAGCAAAATATGGATTTCTGACACCAAGGAGCCATGGCTACTGCGGATGGTATCCCTGACCTTGAAGGATGATCAGTGCTTCATCTGAGTGTCCCAGTCTACTCACACCCATGACGCCAGATGATTCCAGCTTGTCTTTGACTTAAGTGAAAGCTGTCAAGAGAAGAAAGCCTAAAGCCAAAGACAGCTGATGGCACAGGACTGGGAGATGCCATCCTTCCATCACCTGGGAGAAACACTAATTGTTAGAGATGTGCTCGGTTCTGGGCAGTGTGCGTGCCCCAGTACAGCCATACAAGCCCATTTCAGGATGCTGTTTCATGCTGTGAACCGTGACAGCTTGCTGTCACTCCCAAGGGAATAGCAGAAGAGCAGCTCATCTGCAGGAGCACAGGGAGCTCCTCCTGTCCAAGACCTTTGTGAGCTCCAGGCAAGATTTGCTACTAGGCCAGGCATAGTGGAGAATGCCATTTGAGAGTGGCTCCCTTAGAGACTAAAACTGCTAAGAAATGGGAGTTCTTAATAAAATGTGTCCTGGCACTTATTTTGTAAGTCAGCTGTCTTTCAAACATTTTCAAGTCTTGTAAAGATTTTGGTGAATATGGCCAAAAGGCTGGGTTTATAGTGGATATTCACCAGGAATGCTGCTGAAGAAGTTTATCAGAAGATATAAAGCTGGCAAACAATATTCAAATATCTTTAGGGAGACGTAGCTGCTGCTTTTCTCCAATTCGAGTTTTTCTAATTTGCGAAGCAGATGACAGCACCAATAACTTATTCTTTTGTAAGTACAAAATGCCCTGATTTTACTTTAAGGTCTCTGTCTCCAGAATGCATGAGGTGGGGAAGTTGAAGAAAGGATTGCATTTGCTTCTCTCTTACAGGATTTGGTAGGTAATTCCCTTCTGTCTTGGTAAATGCTGTGCTTGCATCTAATAAGCATTTCTGGATGTCAATACACGTGGGAAGGGAGATGAGTGTGGCTACTGAAGATAGAGATGTGATTCTAAAAACCATACAGAAGATGTCACAACTCTCAACATCCTCTGGGGTCCAAAGGGAATCCAACCCCTGTGTTAAAAGCTAGTATCTGCCTAAATAATCATCATTATAATGCTCCATGAACCTTGACATGCCTTCCGTGATGGAGACAGGTCACATCTTTGCCTGCTCAGAACACCAAAGCAAGTCCTGCTTGCACAATGTGCAATACAACATAGGTGAAGTTCACAAGGATTCCAATATGTGAATAATCCACCATGGGCTGTAAAGTTCATTGGTGTTGCTGTGGCTCACAAAGTTCCCTGTATGTTTCTGGAGGCTGGCAGAATGCATCACTGAAGTGTGCCCACCTTGCTCTTAGTGTGGTTGTTGACCACTGTCAGAAATAGAAAATTGGCTAGAGAGTTTTTTTGTATGATCCAGTACAGTTATTCTGATGTTCTTGTCATAAAAAAAGCTGATTTGAACATGGTTTTTAGAAGCACCAATCATCAAAACTGTGTCTAAAATCAGTGGCAATTTGGGTGTTCAAATCTTCAAAAAAACCAAGCCCTAAGTACTTTATATATTGAGACTAACTACCAATTTTGAAATTAGCAACCAGTCTGAATATTACCACTGTACATGGCACAGCATTCTCCTGGCACAGTTCTACTTTCCAGGAACACCTTAGGAATATCTCATAATTTGCGTTCATAGGAAAGCTAACTAAATGCAGGCTTAAGTAGCACTGGCAGGTCTTGTGATGTTATCATAAACCTGACAGTATTTCATGTTCTCTTCGATGTCTAAAATCCTGGATTTATTATGAGAATCACAGATTAGACATTTGAAAAGGCAAGCTTCTCGTTCTGTCTGCAGAGAAAGCTTGAAAATCTGAATTTTAAACTCCATAATCACAAGACAGCCACTTCTGAAATCTTTCTGTTAAAAAAAAAAAAAAAAAAAAAAAAAAAAAGGACAAAACCACCCCACTACATACTTTTTGGGAACCTGACTCAGAAATGGAATGCTTAGGTTTGGCATTAATGCTGAACCTCAGCTTTGCAAAATAGTCATGTTAATATCTAAATCTTGAAATTTACCATATGAAATTGGCAAGCTTACACATATTTTAGGGGCTTTAGTTTCATGACTGATCAATACGAGTTTGCAAAGGCCATAAACACAATTCTTTTCTCATACATGTTTTATGGATCATGCTCCATTTGTTGGGTTTCCACATCTGAAGTGAAGGAGGCAAACATTTATATTTAGAGCACACTCATATTCAAAGCAGGCTGAAACTGATGGGCCTCTATCAACACTGCTGGACTTCTGTATCAGCACTGCATTGAGAGCTCTGACATTGGGTCCAGGGCAATGTGCACCTGCAGCTTCTCTAACTGAGAAGGACAAATATTTTGTTTCTTCCAGATTGGACTATAAACTGTGGTTGACCCTTGCTGGCAGAAATGAGAAAAATGGATTTAGAAAGCAGAATACAGAGATTTAAACCTTACTGAGTTGTTGCCATCTCAGTTTTTTCTGCGGCTGCCCTGATGTTTGCTTTCAGCTCTCACTCAGTAGCTCCTCAGCTGGCAGTGGACAAGTGGCAAAGTTGTCCCAGGTCATGCACCTTCCTGGCAGGTCTCTGCCCTGGCTAGGAGGGCAGCCAGTGCTTGGTATTGAATAATATCATGAGCCCCTGTCCCAAGCCAGGCTTGCCTGATCTCCTGTGTTGGATTCACTCAGAGTCCTCCTTAAGTCTGCCTTCCTTAGCAGGATTGGCAGGTGGAGAGAGACAAGTACTGCAGTATCTGCTGGATACCCATGACTGAGGTCCCAGTGCAATTGTTAGGGCTGCAGACAGGAGTTTGTTGGATCCCTTTGTGATGCTCTGCTGAGGGTTTCTCCTGCCTCTCCATCTGCAGAAGTCCTGCAGAAGCTTGCTTTCCCTGGAGCTTTCCACCTATGCCCTGCTTTCCAGAGGCTGTGATGTTTAATATTTGTATTGGTGGGAGAGAAGAGACAAATTTATGTCCTTGAGTTAGGAAGTAAGTATAACCAAGAACTTTTTCTTTGACACTTGCTTAAGGCTACAGAAAAAGGGATGACATGAAAATGATGCTCTGAGGACAGGAGTGGAGAGTGGAGCCTGGTGACCCTCAGGTAGCTCATTTATCTGAAAAATTGTCTCTGGAAACCATGTTGCATGTTGTTGTCTCTGTCTGTTGAAAGCAGATGGCTTGCAAGGTTCTGTCACAGGGGATTTGTTTGTGGAGTTCAACCAGCTGCATCCATACTTTTTGCAGTTAACAGAAATACAGCCTCCAAAGGGTAAATAACAAAAGTCTGAAAATAAGCCTGAATGTTTGTGTTTTATAGCTTGAGCTGTGACCAGGAAGAGTTGCTTGGTGCCTCTCTTGGAAGCTGAGTAACAAGAGGCAGTTCCTGATCATTGCAAGCCATCAGCTCCAGCTCTGAGCCACCACAACCCCTGGAAGCTGGCCAGGCACAGCTGGGACTGTGCTGCCCTTCCCTACCTGCCCGTGGGAGCACCACCATGGCCACAACTCTAGAGCTTGCATGTTCTTCATCCTATACACAGATTCTTTAACAGACACCATACAAAATTATTCTCTCACCAATATGCAAATTTTTTTCCTACCTTCCCCATCCATGCAGAAAGATTTCAATAGATACTAATGACATTTTATGTCGGATTAGGAAAAGAGAAAGAAATAGCAGAATACTATTGAAATTCATCTCCAGCATGACTGAACTGTAAAATATTTAGCTCTTGGTAACTGCTTATTGGTGCGTAAAAAGTGGCTTTCATCTGAAATATAGCTCTGTGTTATCCCCAGCAGAAAACTAATATCCCATCTAATATTCACCTTTTTTTCATGGAAAAATGAATAGTCTGTACTAAACTTTCTTGTTTTAGGGAGACTGTAAAGCAAGACAATGCAGTCTTGCTTTATGCAGTCTGCATAAATAGTTTTGGTGTTTTGTCACCAAAAATTTGAGGGGGTGGAGGAGAAGGAAAAGGGTGGAGGAACCTCCTGATCCTCAAGCACTCCTAGATACCAGAAGTTCCTGACAAACCCTAAATGGACTTTAGTAGGGAAGAACACAACTAAGCTTCTGTAAATAAGTGTAATTCATACAAAACAAAAAAAAAAAAAGAAAAAAAAGAAGAAATCTAGAAACTTCAATGTCATGCTTTCTGAGATGCACAATACATAGTGACCAAAGATTGTATGTTTGCCTGCATCCCAGCTAGCTAAAATTGAAGTGGGTCTGAAAAGAAAGGTTATATAATAAAATAATTGAGAAATACCATTATAAACATCATGTGGTATTTGCATACATAAAAGAGCCTTTGATTTACCAGTCCCAGCCCCAATATTACTTCACACGTGCCCTTTCTGGAACATGGGGTTTACTTTTCTTTGGGGCAAGGGGAGAAATCTCACAGCCTTACAGATAACTCTACCAAAACTCTGCAACAGGCCCACTGCTATGAACCAGTTAATAAGGTAATTCTAGAAGCCCAAGTTTGTTTCCGTAGCTACATAACATTACACAAACATTTTGGTTACAATTTTGTGGCAATGGTTTCACAGTTATTTGATTAAACTTCAGGGCTGTTCTGCTTGGAGCCTGGGAGTGTCTGATATCAGTGAAAGCTCTTTAGAAGTGCTACAATTTAAAATTATAGCTTACCCTGTTTGAAGGGATATTTTTAGTCTATTTATTCAGAGTATAAATATAGTTCTGTACATCACTGGTTTAATGTCTCTGTTGGACTGGTCAGAAAGACACTTTACCCAGCACCAGACAAAGGTCAACAAATGGGTATCTTTTTTTTTCCCTTCCTTTCTTTTTTTGTAAAACTGCATTAAGGGCTTCAGAAAGCAAAGTATCTTGTAAGCAAAGGCTGCACATCTAACCCCTTTACTGCAGTGACCTACTTATAGGAAATACTCCTATTGAAAGGGGCTTTTTCCAAGATCTAGCATTACAAACAAAAGCATATCTACAATTAGCTGGAAAGAGTTTTAGGGATCCCTGAGCAAAAATAATCGAAAGAATAAAAGGCGAGAGAAGGGAAACGATGATGAATCACCACGCAGTCAGGAGCAGTGATGTAGTGCATATTTCTATGAATGGCCATTCTCTGGCTTTATTATCAACAGCTCCACGAGTTTTTTATTTCTGATTATTTGTTTGGGTGTCAGGGGGACTCTTGTGCCTGAAAACCCCTGGAAACCAAAGTTTTATGTACATACAAAAGGCACAGTACTGACTGTGCAGGCAGCCACATCTCTGCTCAGCTATTGCCCTTGACCTAAAGGGACCCTCCTTTCCACACAACCACCCGGCAGCACATATTTGGTTTCTGTGTTAATGTAGCTCTGGGCTTTTCTTGAGCTGGGCTTGCTCATTGTACTGAACTGTGACAAATTCTTCGCAGAGCAGTAGGGTTGGGTTGATTTCAGCCTTGATGTGCACTGGCGAATTTGGGGAAGAGGTAGAATTTCTTCTAATAATGGCCTCTCCTAAAGATGTTGTCCTTCCAGCTGGAGCATATCTAAGTCTTACTGTAATTTACAGAACTGGGCACACAGAAAAGACCACAAAAGTAGGCTCTGCAGTTCACATCTTAGTGGAGTTCCCACCAGAAAAAATCCACAAGAGCAGAATCACTTTTGTGTGGTGTTTCTCAGCATCTCATTTGGAAGGCACAAAAATCCTAACATCCTTCATATCATGAACTGGGCAGTGACATGTGCAGGGGGGCAATGCACATAACGTCCTCTCGTGGAGTCACAGAAAACACTTAAGATTTTTGAGGTGAATGCCAAGGAGCAAAGGAGCTTGGCTGTCCAGGATCTGAGGAAAGGCAGTGAGATTTCTGCATATGTGGTAAAAGGCCTGTGACCAGGAGGCATGACACAGGCACACAGATGTACACTGCCCTGAGAAACTTGTGCTGTTTCTAAGGACACACATCTATCAAAGTACATAACAGCTATTCAGCCACAACCTATTTAACATCTTTTCAAGATGTAACATTTGAGATAATCTATTTATTACTAGCTTACAATAAGTAAGCAATTTGTCTGAGATGGAGCAAGGTTTCAGTGAGGAATATTGTTCTCATGTTTTTTTCCAGTTTTGATGATATAATAAGGAAGATTTTCCCCAAATATGATGCTCCAGAGAGGCAAGAGACTTTGCAAGACATTTCAGTCCTGTTCCCTATAAGTCTGGACACATGTCATGATCCCTGTATATCCCAGTTATTCACGGAAAGTGTCTGGTGAATATCCCAGTCTCATCTCTGCAATCTGAGATTACACTCAATCTATGACACAGACAGTGATGTGACTAAAAGTACAATTACAAAAAAAAAAAATCTAATTAGTTTAATCCTCATTTCATTACCTAACCTTTTTTTTTTTTCCTTCCTTTCTTTACTCTCTCCATTTCGGAAAAAGGAGATTTCGACTTTCTCGGGACGATTAAAATGCAAGGAAGGATGTGGAGCAATGCTCTCCTCCCCAGGCTGCAGCGCAGGGGCTGCGATCACCAGCTCTGCACTCGCCTGGTGTGTGGAATACATATCCACGTCAAGGGGAGTTCCTCCTGCAGAACAAAGGTGGAATGCGCAGGCGGGAGCGGCCGGGGCACTGCTGAGAAACAGGGGCTGCTCCTGTGCGGCAGATGAAAGGTAAATCCAGTCTCCATTGCAGGCAGAAGAATGGAGTGACGCAAGCAGTTATCCTGCTGACTTTTATCCCACCCCAAAGAAACCTTTGGAAAAAAACCCCAAACGCTCAGCATATAGAATAAAAATATTGGGGAAGCCGCTTGACACTCCAGTGAGGTACACTGGAGCCCCTGCACAGCACTGTAACTTCTGTGTTGGGTGTGTGGCTTTTTATCCCCTGAGCACTCTAAATACAATTTGCAGTATCTACAGGCTGGGACGGGACTCCCCCAAATACTGCAGTTCTCACCACAAAAACCCTGTGAGCATCAATGTGCAAACAGACCTTTCTGAATTCTGCTCATGAAGCTGGGTGGGTTTCACTGTGATCTCAGCCACCAGCTATCCTTTTCCATTTCTTTATTAGTTATTATGGACAAAACAAATATGTACTTAAATCTGGACTTTTACAAGTCTTTATGATCTACATTGTTTAGTTGGAGAAGTAAAACTTGCTAGCTCCTTCCCTAAGTTAACTTAGATTTTTTAATTGCTGCTAGGTTAAACAGATTATCCATTATTATTTTATATACTTTGGAGTTTTAGGACTGCATACAGTAATCTGTATCCTACTGCCCCTAGAAAAATGCCATTTCCTAATCATGGGGCAGAAATACAATAGACAGACAACATTGTGATTGCTGCATAACACATCACCTACCCCACAGCAACAACTGCACCTGGAAAATGTTTATTATAGCCAGAAGGACAGCCCTCCCTGTAGATATTTTAGATGTGACTCATGATAATGACTAATAGAAAGTTACTTTACTCATAAATCTGCCTTGTCCCTAATCCATCTGTTATTCTTGTTCTTACAAAAGACAAAACAATTTAGCAGAATGTTTTTACACAGATATAATACATTTACATGATTGACTCTCCATTGCTGCTGGAAAAGCAAGCCATTATATCATGAGAATATAGTGTAGGAATTCCCTTTTGGATAACATTTTTGCAATGGCAGCTCCAGGTGAGCCATCTAGAGGCAAAACCAAGATTTTCTTAAGAATTCTCCACGCTAGTAGTGTAATGAATTCCTCTCAAATAAATGCCCTCAAAAACTCAAAGCATCATATGTACCAAGAGCTAAGATTGCCATCTGTTAAATTCATAAACCTTTTACATGCTTTAATTTCCTGCATGCTCATACTATGAGTTTAACAGCTTCCTCTGCTTTTAAAAGTAATTTCTGAGAGTGGTTTGGATTGCTTGATGCTAATGTAGTATCAAGAAAAAGCCTATTAATTATAGGAAAAAATATACCAATTAAAAGAGGGATTGTAGAGTTAAAATAACTTGGAGACTCTTCCTGCTCTTGACTCTGTGTGACACTGGAGAATTCTCTTAACTGGAGTCAGTTTTACTACCCATAATGTATGGCTCATGATTTTACCAGCTTTGTAAAGCACTTTATGATCTTTGACTGAAATACTAAAACACTACAATACATGCACAGTAAATACAATGCACGGCCACAATCTGCCTTTACTTCCTCCTTGCTTAATCCTATTAAAACCAGAACTACACAGTACGTAAATCAGAGCAGAGCAAGCAGCCGCCTTTGCACTTAGCAGTATCACAACACATCTTCTGAATTGGGGATAAAAGTCACCAATCCAAAACACAGCTGGGCTTATTTTAGAAGAGGGGTGCACCTGGTGCACCCTGTGGGAGAGCTGAGAGTGGGTAGTAATCAAAGGCTGATTTGCTATTAAAATTGCTAAATTATTTTGAAAACATTTCAATTCACACAAATATTCCCAGTGCCATCTAACTCTACTGAAATGAGATGTTTTTGAGAATGTGCTGGCTAAAATAGTGCAGCCACAAGCCTGACCTCCACCACAGGACCAGCACTCAAGCTGATTACAGGGTGCAGGCTCAGCAGGCCTGTCCAGGCTGTCAAGTGGGAGGTGTAGCTTCAGCCCCAGGGACTCAGAGTCCCAAATCAAACTGAGACTGCCCTGATATAGAAATTGCTGCTGTCCAGTGCAGCCACTACGACACCAGATACTAAAAGTAGATGCACACGCTCTGCCTTTGTACCAACTGCAGCAATTGCAATGGGAAACAGAAGTGAAAAACCTCACTTAGCGGCTTTGTTCCAAGCCCACACATGGCCATCTCCGCTACACGCAGACTCACCCTTGGGGTCTGGAAGAGTCCTCTTTGGGCTACCAACAAGGCCTCAATGACTGTGCTAAAAAAATCTGTATGAAGCCTGGGATGTAATCTGTCATTGAGCTTTCCCTGGTAGTACAAAACATGAAACCTACAGCATGTCAGACTAGACACACACTGCCTTGAGTACTGCTGCGTGAGGCTGGTCTCCCAAGGGTAGAGGTTATCGTGGCTGGGAGCTTTGGGAAGCAAGGAAGGATGAGAATAAGGAACAGGCTGGTGATCTCTTACTTCTGCAACTTCACAGGGCACTCTGGGATAGCCACCCCGGGAATACACTGTGTTCTTGTCAAAACAATAAACCAAACAGATAGAGGCAAGGAGCCAGAGTAATGATTCCCGCTGGGAGCTAGAATGAATCAGCCTGTCCTATACTCTGGAAACACAAGCTTTTCACGTGGCATGACACTATGCATGGAAGGGGGTGGTGAGGATGCACAGACAAAGGTGAAAGTCAGGCTATGAAAGCACATGGACTTCTGCCTGATTTTTTCCTGCAAGAGCTGGTGTTTTACTGGGTCCCCTAGAGACAGGACTGACCAAGTTCACAACCTCAGCATCTTGGCTACTGGGGTGTGATTTGGATGAGGAGATTGACCCCATGTCTGATCCTCTCTGTACCTCTGGATTTGGTGGGCAGCCCTTGCCCTGGTTCACACCACGCTCCAGGTGTGTGCTGCTCTCTTCTGTCCAAGGGTTGGACTCCAAGTCCCCATTTGCTGCAGACAGCTGTGGTCTCCTGAGGCTTCCCTCTCTGACCCAACACCATAAATGCTTCATAATATATTTGAACAGTTCTTTCACCTCTCTTTTGGGAATTACAGAGGATTTTGTTAACCATTTAAATAGTGCTAATAATTGCCTGGTATCAGCCTCATAATAATAAAAGAATTCACTGCTTTTCCACAGGTATGACCAGGATAAGCCTCATGTATATATCACAGACACCTATTCAGACAGAATAAATAAATTCCATCCTACAGCTGTTTCCTAGGTAACTGAACCAGGACTACAGATACAGACTTGTGCGCAGCTTACAGTTCAAAAAACCAAACACAGCATTTCTTTCTGTCTCCAAACTTTTGATTTTGTGGGACTGCAAATATGATGGAAATGTTTCAAAAATGAAATACGTGACTGGAAAATATGCACCTATTCTCATACAGCCAAAACATGCAATTCTGAGAGTCCTGCAATATCACTCCTTTAAACCAGTCAGAACAACCTTGTCTATTATTGGATTTCTGCCAGTGCCCAAACCCCTGGGAAGCTGCAGGGAGCAGTCACCAAAAATTTTGTGGTTGTGTTTTTCAAATGTGAAATCCAGTCATCTTAGGCAAATAGGCTTAATGTGCAAGCTGAGAGGAAGTCAGCCCTGTACAAGGGACAGCAGAAATTTCTGGTGTCTTCCAGCAATGTAAGGGCTCCCTACCATTAACAAGCCAGAAAGTACCAGCGGATGGTGCCACAGAGAAAGGTGTGAGCACCACACAGCAAGGTGTGGGCAAAAAAACTACTGATGTGCTGCAGGAAAATGCAATCAGATCCTTTGAAGCCCTGTTCTGCCTTATTTTGTCCATGAGTTAGAGGGGTAAAAAAACCCCAACAATACTAAACACCCACACTCTTTGTCAGGGAAAGCATCAGGTGCAACTTTGCACCTGCAATGACTACAAAAGGAGAGAAGTTGTGAAAAATCACTGGAGTTAGACTAAAGTAAAAATTATTTGGCTTCCCACAATTCAAAAGGCTGAAGTACTTTCTGTTATATCCTTGCATTCAGCTAGGAAAATCAGAGAAAATAAATTCCATTATGCTGGGAATACACTCATTTAATCTATGGGAAGAGTAACATGCTAGTAATCAGATGCTAAATTACTTTTGTTTATGACATTGTAATAATTACTTCCAAATATATGTTGTGCTGCTTGAAATAAATGTATTTGCTTTTTTATACAAAGCTATGGAACAGTATTTCTGCCCTATGAATTAGCACATTTTTGTGGATGAGAATCACTCAAAATATCACTCTAATGACAACAGCCTGATAAATATTGAACTGAACTGTTTTGTTAGCTGTAGGACCACAGATGGGCAAATATATTTGATCATCATTAGAACTGAGGTGATCTAGTTTTCATCTCCTAAGTGAGTATGAAATACTCTGAAAAATCAACAAATGTAGTAATTTTAGTGTAAAAAAGAAAAGAAAAATAGTAATTCCTTCAGTTGTTCTATTACATCTGGTTATTTTTAAAAGATGCAA
Organism: Promerops cafer; assembly: GCA_013398275.1. Classification (NCBI taxonomy): domain Eukaryota; kingdom Metazoa; phylum Chordata; class Aves; order Passeriformes; family Nectariniidae; genus Promerops; species Promerops cafer. The sequence goes on from VZSE01011877.1 coordinate 1,365,980, forward strand.
AATGTGCATGCCAATGTGGGGAAGGAAACTCTTTAAGGAGTGACAACAAGACAAACTCCTATTCCTGTATAAAGGGATCAGAAAATAGTAAATACCAGTGGGAAAAAGCAAAGTCTTCTGTTTTCATCATTAATAAAATGCAATTTTTTGAAAAGGAATTAGAGCATGTGCCTATACACCCCACCCAGAAACTCGAGTTCATAGACTGAACATATGGAAACATGGTGCCAGCTTTTTGCTGAATTACATTTGTGGGGTTCTAATGAAGATGGTGGGGTTATATGAGGTGAAAGTCCATGCAAAAATGGACTCAGTCCCTCTAGAGATGTATAGAACCCATAGGGCCAGAGTCCATCTCTTCAGCAGTGATTTGAATGTGTTATGTCAAAGTCTATTGACTTCAGGGGATGAACTGTTAATGTATGCCTGTGTAAATGTAGTTGGAGTTAGATCACCCACAGTTGTATCCGTCCCTGCAGCTGTGAAGCAGAGTCAAACCCTGATGATATGGGTTCAACGGTTCTGGTCCATTTCACTTCCATATGCAAATTCTTAATCTGCAGGGAAAGAAGTTCCCATCTTCTTTGCTTCCCATTTAAACTCATCAACTCTGAAAATTGCTTAATCTGCCCTTTTGCTGATCATTAGCAAAGGGGACTTGCAATAGTAACTGTTCATGTTACAGTACAGCTCCCAGTAAACCAAAGAAAACAAGTTTTCATCTGTACTCCAAACAGAACATGCTTAGATGACAGGAAAAAAGGCTTTGTTTTCCTGTTAGTTGGCTGGTCAGAAGTAAGAATTAAAACTGAACAGAAAGCACACTTTGTCACCAAAATTCAGAGATTCTGTTTCAAAGTCACACACATTTGTCAAGCATGAAGGCATTTAGTTGCTGTAGTCCCTTGCCTGAATGTACCTATTTTAAAATTTGATCACCTACATAAAACTAAGAATAGGATCATATCATTTCATTGGCTGCAAGTCATAACCTTTCCAGGTCCTGTGAATACATCAGGCAATAAAACCCTGATGTTCCCATATATCACCTAGCTAGAAACAACAGTCCCCTGGGGTGAAGCTCTTTAGTAAGCATAGCAGGTCCAGGATTTTGCAGCCCAGCCGGTTCAATCTTCCCCTGGGTAACAGGGAAGTGCTTGAGGGCCAGGCTAGGCACACAAATCACAGAAGTTTGGTGCTTTCTCTTTGGACATAGCTGGCCAGGCACCAGGACACAGCCTGCTGCTACCTGTTGCCCTGGCATTGCAGATGCAAGGGTGCTTAAGTTACTCTGACTGGTTAAAAGGCTAGGGTTGCCTCTCCTGAACAGAATGTCATTTGCCACAGAGAACACCTGATGTGAACAGAAAGCTGCAGCCTGCCAGGGGAGGGCAGATGATCTCCAGGTGCATTGTCTCACATGGAAATCTGCCTCTAACTTCAGTTTTGCTTCTGCCTGCTGGACAGTCTTACTTATAAAGAGAGTTCAAAAGCAACCTGCAGAATTAATACATCAGTGAATTGCTGAAACTAGATAGTCTGGATGTGTAAATACAAAAGGGAATGTGAAAACAGACAAGAGAGCCCTGAGGAGTCAGAGTCAATGCCATGCTGATAATGAGCTCCAAGAGAAGAATCTATTAATACTGCCTGATGAGCTTGCTTGTCCAATTTATTGGAACATACAACTAAATGTATGAGAAAGCTGTACCATAGCTTAGCTTTAAAACAGAGATAAGGCCATGATCCCAAGTAAAGCTACATACACCCACTGAATTTTGCAATGCAAACTGCATACAACTTACAGGGTACAAAATGAAACATATCCATGACTTGGTTTATATTTTCCACTTAACCTTATTTCTCCCACAGCTGTAATTAATGTTAAATTGCAGCACAATCAACAGCCTCCAACTTCTACCAGACTGCTCCTATCTCAGGATTCATACTGGGAGCAACCCTTGTTTGAAGTAATCAAAACCAAAGAAGTTCACAACTATCCAAAAGAGTTGATGGAAAGATCAAAGGCAGCTTGTCCCAACCTCTCCCTTTAACTAATACACACCACTTGCAGAGGAAGATGTTTCCCATTTGTATATACTCTACTGTGTTCAGTACATCAGGATGTATTATAACATCAAGCTCAATGTAGAGCCAAAAAGCACAAGGAATTAAGGTTCATTCAACCTCTCTCTCAATCAGCTCTGTGAACCTGACAGGATTTTTGTCCTCTTGCTTTTGGTAGCTTGTTAATTTGTTTCAGTCATTCTCTTCTGTCTCTGTTCTAACCTAGCAGACTTTTTTCTATGCAGTCTGACACTGAATTGAAAATATAAATCAGGAGGAAAGGGTTTAGCTTTGTTAAGTTCACAAGCTGCACCATTTATGCACATAGAGAGCACAAAAGGTACACCATTTGAAAGGAAGCAAGCTCCAAGTAATTAACCTCAAATACTGTAATTATCAGAGTTGTTTTCTTTTTAATATAGACTCTTAAGAAATCACTTCAATTACTGTTTTGTTATTATGGAAACCTCTTAATACAAAACTCCTCAGGTTAGAAATGTTAATAGCAGATGAGCTTATGTGATCACAAAGTCTTGCAGTGATGGATCAATAGAGGTGGTGTAACTGGCAGGCAGCCATCAGCTCAGTTGTTTCTTTATTTTAGAGCTATTTCTTGTAGCATATTCATATAAAATTAAATGAAAGATGTTTTCCTTAGGTTTACTCAGTGAAGTTTTTCCTGACTGATATAAGAGTTCGTATTGGTCATAAATACAGAAATGCTCATAATTTCGCACCGCTAAACCAAAACATGCCTTTATTTCACACTCCAGCACTCTTTAACTTTGCAGGAATGACAGGCAGTTGACACACCCCACTTTTTTCAGGTGACTGTGGTTCTCTTCTGCTCCTTTCCTCCCTTTTCTTGATCTACTGCAAAGCCCACTTTTAAGAAAAATTATACTTAAGTGACCAGTGGTATTACCCAAACCCAGCCCTTACTTTGTTGAGAGTTCACTGAGCCAGGCTTTCACATCTCTAAGGAAAAATAGTGGGATTTAGATACTACAAGCTCAATATCAACATTTTTCATATGAAAATAATAGGGACTGTTCTCTGGCTCCATTTCCACAGAGACACCAAGTCTTTGTGGCACGGATAGCTCAATACAATGAGCTATCAGTGCTTCAAGGACCACCTCAGAGCAGGTATTCTTCTGGACTTACTGGTGTGTAGGCTTTCAGTTATAACTGAACTAGGAAATGAAAAATAATAGATAAACATTGGAGTCTGCTATAAATACAGTTTCCTGGTAACATGGAAGATTATACAGGCAGAACATGGTTGTTACAGTCACAGGAACCATGGTATCCTAATTTTAACTTTAAGGTGTGAAAATAAGAAACAAAAAGCACTCAATGTTTGACTCACAATGGCCAATTACACTTTTGCAGGATATGAATTATTTTTTCCTAGGCCAAATTCTTATTTTTTTATGATATTCAAAAGTATCTTCATGTTCTTACAGAGCTCAGCAAACATCCCATACACCCTGTAACGTTGCCAAAACCTACTACTCCCTTTTCCTCTTTGAAGATAGAGGAGAATGTATTGGTACCATCTTGGTAAAGGAGGGAGTCTTCAGCTACCACACCAGAAGCCTTTTCATCCCTAGACATACATGCCCAGGACTAGAAACGCCTTTTCCCCCTTACATTATGTAATCATTAACAGCAATCATTTAATTGATTTATTATAATGACAAGCAACCCTGACATTCAACCCATCAGGGAACTGCACAAGCGATTAAAAATACAATCCTGCAGAAAGCATCATGAAACTGATAACATAAAATAAAATAAGTTATTAAACTTCCACTTAGAATTCTTATGAACCTATAAATATATAGTGAAGTATATTAAGTTATTTCTCCCAAATGTAGATTCCCAGTACAGAACCACGTTGAAAAATAAGGTGTATAGTGAGAAACAAGGGACACAGGCTTTACTTCATAGGTCTGAAAAGCCCTTTGCAAAATAAATTACGCAAAAATATCTCACATGCTAATAATAAGAAACTCTTTGCTCTTAGAGATGACATATTCCCGAGATTTAGGATGCAGGTTCCTGCTTTAATTTTTTTTCAGAACCAGAGAGAATTGTATGGTAATTGCTGATTCTGCAATAAGAGTGCTAGCAATATTGTTAACTGACTTTCCCTCCCAATTTCAGTTGGTAATACAGTAATTTTTCCACCTCCAAGATTATATTACCTGCCAACACAACCCCAAATGGCTTGGAAAAGAAGGGGATTTTATTGCACTGCTTTAGGCCATGTCTACATTGGGTAGTTGTACCTCTTTAACCATGGTTAGCTTACATTAAAGTAGCTGGTGCGTACATCAGACTGGTTTTCAAAGTGATTTAGTACCTCAGGCTACACTAAACAGCCCTCCTTAGAGCAGACATTAATCCATTTTGCTGGAAGCCTGTTCCCTGTAGAGTTCATATGGCCCTAGCTGCTCTGCTGCCACAAGTCCTTTACTTAGTAACTCTGTACTAAGCTGCCTTGATATTTCTGTGTCTTCAGTGTGTTGATGCTACCTTTGCTAGATGCAATTTCTGTTTAATTATCAGTAGCCCTACAGACATCAACATATCAATCTTATCTATCTGCTCTAGGACACATGTACCCCTGTGGGTCTCCTCATGGATCTGTGCTTAGTTCTTAGACCCGACTGCACTTGCCAAAGACACGTACTCAACCTCACCACAGGAAGATATCCTGCAGTATAGATGCTTTTAGGGAATTGCTAGAGCAGAAAGGCAAAAGGCTGACCAAAGCTTCACTGAAGGCTGAGTTCAAGTACAGGACTCTGGTAAAAGTGCTGTAAAACTAGAGGCCATGATGGAAACACAAGCAGAGCTCCGAGACATAAGGTGACAATGGTATTTTTGCAGGCCATAGACAAAGACAAAAAACTAAGAGGGTGCATGGTGCCTGTACTGTGATAAATACCCACAGTGCAACTGGCAGGCTCTGAGGACTCACTGACGGTGCCCAGCACTCCTTGCATAAATGAGAGAAGAAGAAGAGAGTTACAGGGTGGCTGATGGGATAGAGGCAGAGAGAGCCCAGGAATGGCTGCCACAATAAAACACAAGCTCAACAGCCATCTTATCACCATTGCTGGGATTTGCCAGCAGGTGTAATGTGCTATAATGTTACACAAGGGCCCTCAGGGTTTTCAGAGGGCTGGGTTTTTTTTTATTAGGAGCTCAGCTAAAGGAGATAGCCCCCTTCCACCTATCTGTTCAGCCCTCTCACAGATATCACCTTTGTCCTTTAGTACATGACATTCACAGCTTTCCTCTGTCACAAGGAAACTCCTGGGTCATTCCTCACAAACCCTATCCCCAGATTAAAAATGGATACTTTTAATTTGTGACTTAGGGTACATTTTTGTGTTCATATTTAGGGCTTCACCCTCTCCACACAACACAATCCCATGTCTCAAGGGGAGTGCAGCTGTGTGGGAGTCAGAGGGATGGGCAGGACTTGCATCACAGCAGCCTCAGTCCAAAGCAGCTGGTGGTGAAGCCCCTGCCGTGCACAGCAACAGGGGAGTGAGTGGCCACAGAGATGCTGCTGCACTGGGAGCAGCAACATATCCTGCCATGGAGGATGTTAGTTTGGGACAGGAGGGGGAAGAAAAAACAGTCACAATCTTTCCTGCACTTCACCATGCAACAGAGTGAGGGTACAGAGAGGACGTGCACCCCATCAAATCTTGTCCTGAGCCCAAACACCTCACCATGGCCTCTGGTCAGATGAGAAATGCAGTCCCCATGAGAAGCTGTCCTTACTATCCTTGAGATTTTCAGCAGTGGAAGAGTTTTTCAGACTCTGAAGGTTTGTTTCTTCTTTGCCACAATAAATGTTCACAGTGTCTTAATTCTTGAGCTATATTCCATCTATTCTCTCTCTCTCTCCATTTGGGACCAGCAGGTCAAGTGTAACATGGGATTTCTTGCACTCATAAGTTGATTAAAGCACTACCATAGTTTCTACAGATACTAAGTCTGCTGACAGCAGCTATATCCAGGAGGAACAGGTTCTATTTTCACTAAAATCAACTATAGAATGTCTTCTGCAAGTCCCTGTGTAAAGCCAGGGAATGAGGAGACCCTGCAAGCTTTCCACAGTGTAGTCTTGGGGGAAGTCACTTTTGTTGAGGTTAATGCAGGACCAGGAACCACTATTCATGTTTTTATGGCTGAGAAACAGAACAGACTTTCAGAGTTCAGACAGGGAAATGGCCTGCAAAGACAGGTGAGCTATCAGTAGTCCTTGATTAAAACTCTTGAATTCAGACTACTTCAGTATTCAAATTTCATAAAGAGAGAAGGGCTCTTGCTTCTCACTTCTATTTCAAGAGAACAGACTCTTTTCCTTTCCAAATAGAACAAAAGATAAAATTTAATTTGTTCCTACCTTTTTTATGAATAAAAGAGGGCTATAATTTCTGGGTAAATGAAAATAATATATCATCATGTTGCCCTTGTATTTCTCTTTTGTGTTGCAAGTTCTTTCCTTTACTCTTGAATTAGCTATGAGCAAAGGGAGTGAGGAGAGCTGCAAATATAATCTTGAGACCTCTGTATGCAGAAGTGTGAATCATGAGTGGTTCCTGGCTTATTTGCCTGTCTACAAGCATCTAGTGCCAGCTACCTACGCAGACTAGCCTGCTGGGCTCCACACAACTATTCCTGAAAGCTGCAGCTCTGCCTGAGGTCCTTCACTACACCTTCTCAATAACCCCCATTCTTAACACCCAAATGTTTCAAACTGCACTGGGTGTTTTCCTTTGTTCAAGATACCGAAATCAAGCCTACTGCTGCTTCCAATATTTTTAATTTCTAAGCCACAGTACAGGTCAGTATGCAGCACAGCCTCATATTTAACATTGTACCTGTGAAAAACTTGTTCTAAACAGAGTTACAAAGTACATCTAAACACAGGTCCCCCTTACTCCAAGAGGCTCTTACTTCTGCTGTACATTGTGGTCCACATTGTGAGGCAGCAGTAAAACATTCAGGGTCTTACTGCACATCTTTAATACTGTCTTTGTGGGCATAAGAAAAGGAAAAGCACTGGTTTCACATAAGAAATCAATTAAGCCTTGAGCCAGCTTGTGTCATGTTATTAAATGCATTCCACATCTATCAATTCCAAAGCACAGAACTGCTCCAACTAGGTATAAAGTTCTGCAACCAAACATGGATCCTACTGAAATCAAGTGATAAGACTGCCACTAGACTTCAGCAAGCCTGGGCCTTGCTCTAGAGGGATTGCTAGGACTGCAGTTTGTTTTCCTAGGGGAATGGAATTTATGCAATCTATGTGTATAGAGCATATCAGCCTACCCCAGTAACTTTGTACCTACTGGAAAATTTCAAAAGACAGTCCACAGACATCAAGTTTCTGTTAAACCAGTTAAAATAAGATGGGTGGCAGAGAAAGACCCTATCAGTGCTCAATGAAGGCCATGTGGCAAAACAGCTCACAAATCTTTCCATATCAGATAAGATAATCCACGCGGAGGCAGATGGAGAACACCAGCCTTTAGTCCTGCAATCCCTAGAGCAGCTCACTTTTGTTGCTTTTTTGAGAGTCTAAGCTCAAGATTCAAGATGAACATCAGTCAAGGTTTGAGGTACTTTTTATGTGGTTTTTATTTCATCAGAAGGCAGAGCATGGCAGTGGCTGAACAAGCGAGCAGAGGAAACAAGAGTAAGCAGTGATCAAACACCATTCCTTCCATGACACCATCAGACTCTCAAATAGCCTACCTGCAGAAATAAGTGGAAAGTGATTTGAAAGAACACCTTGAGGAGTAAGGTGTTGCAATGATAGGTAGCTGAATGATCCTCCCTTTATCTCCTCTCTGATTCTTGCGGAGTCACAATGCATTACATGAAACCATTCTCACATTTGCATCTCGGGCATTTTCCTTGGTAAATCGAGAAGAATTTCCTTCTTAAATATTGTTTAAACTCAGTAGCCAGTTTCAGCTCTATTCCAGTGACAAAGGCATATTCCTAGGGGAAGACTTGCCAACTTATAGCCACGACTGTTGGTTTCCTGCAGTATTTTTTAGGCCAACACGGAAATAAATATGGGGCTTGTCTTGGTCTCATTGGGCTAAACTCACCATGGCTAGAAATCCCACATAACTTAGGAATTCAGCACCCAGGCAAATTTTAGTCTATTAATTTTTGGATAGACTAGAATTGTGTAAGACCCAGATGAATTATGACTACCCTACAGCAGAAAGGTCTGTCACTTTTACTTTGTTTTCTGCTGTGCATCACTCACACTTGAAGAGTAAATAATCTGTGTTCAGGCAAATGGCCTCTTCTGGGCTATACTTATGACTTTATTAGAAAAACAGAATTCTAAAAGTGCCATTTAAATTCATAGATACTAACAAGTCACAAAAAAGCCTATTTTACACTTAAAAATTACATCACACACTTTTCTGAATAAAGGAGATGATATTCTCCAGACAAATGGATAATTTTTTCTGGATTGTACCCTGTGATAGGAGTGTTTTCAGAGTCATTTCTTTGTGTCAAAATTGGTGGGGTTTTTTTAGGCAGTACTGTAGTTCTACGACACTTGCATACTGAGAATCAGCCTTTGTTAGTGTGCACAATCCAATAAATATAAGAAATATCCCTGAATGTGAGAGCCTAGAGAAAGGATTAAATTCTTCAGTAACATTAAAAAATTCTGGTTTTTTGTACTATGACAGTTTCTTGAAGATACTACCTCATGTTGACAACTTCACTGACTCCAGATGAATTTATACATAAATCAACACACGCGCACGTGTGTATTTGAGCATGCACACGTGAACATATACAGCCTTGAACTCTTTACTGCATTACAGTCTGAAGATTTTTGCTTTATCTTCAGTTGCTTCAAGATGCCTTTAGATTTAAAAGAATCCTTAAAAAGGAAAGACATTTCTCCCTTATTTACTTCTTCTAGAATCCAGTGCTCTACTTCTGACAGACATTAAGCAGTTGCTAGTCTCAACAAAGTTATATCCTTAATATCTATAAAAGTGTCTTCCTGTTATTGTGAAGTAATCAGTTTTCTTACTGGATTATATAAAGTAATCCAGTACTTGAGAGCAGTATTACTTTAAAAAGTGGAACAGCTATTTCCTGAGAGATGCCAAGAAAAGTCAGAAAAAAAGAATATAGAAAACATATTATGAGCATATCTAAAAGTCTTGAAGCTAGATTTTAATCTTACTCTGGGAAGAAAAATTGTGATTAGAGGATATATACAGTAACTTAAGCCAAGCAATTCTAATAATGTTAAGTGAGAAGTTGCTGATATCACAACATGATCAATCGGGGTTATTAGGGAAAATTCTCTAACAAGTCAAAATGTTACCAATGGAGCATCACTGTTTCTCCTTCTTCCAGAGACAATTTATATCAATATAAATAATATAAATAATATATATATATATTGCAACTGGCAGTCCTTAAACACTCTCCATGTTCACTGTTAGGCAGGATAACAGTGAAACAGAAAAGATCTGGGTGCTATGACAGCTGTAGCAAGACAAGATTCCCACAAGAACAATTTTCAACCTTATAGCTGAAATACTTTAACAGAACTACAATAGCTGATCAAGGAGACTTGCAGTGCTTACGGGTACAGAAAGGATACTCAGGGTCCTTATATCATGCTACACCAACAAGAACTCATGAGTACACTGTATATATCAGTTATATATGTATATAACAACTTAGAGTTTAAAGGAATTCCAGACCCTAAATTATTACAACAACCAAGCTTCTTGCAGTACTTAATTTTTTTTCCCCTTATACCCTGATGGTTCTTCATGCCTACTTGTTTTATGAACTATGTGAATGTATACTTTTTAATTATAATAAGTAGTTATATAATTATATAGTATAATTATTATAAAATACTTGGGTTTGTGTGTGTATAGAGTTTTTTATCATATAGAAGAGAAAGTGAGAGATTGTTGTAAGAAAGCATAAGAAAGTGTACAGATCTCTTGCGTGGCACCAGAATTTCCAAGCGGATGATCCAAGCACAGCTTGGTCAGTTGCTTCCAAGCTCTTGTACTCAGTGAAAGGACCTGACAGTCAAGGGCTCCAACATGAGCTTATAAAAATACAAAATGCAGCTTGATTTTTTTTTTCTACTTGAAAATAAAAAATTTTTCCACAGAGAAATTATTACAGGAACCATTACATAAATGACATGACCACGTAGATCCCACACATAAGACTGGAAGATGAAAGTTTCAAAGAACTGAGAGCCTTCAATGTCTGACTTTTATTGTGTTTCTTAAGCTTCTCTGAAAAAGCTCTGCCTTTAGAAAGGCTGGGGCTTTCTAGAGACTTCAGCAGGGCCAGAGTTCCACACCAGCTCTTACTCTAAAATAAACATGCAGCCTCAACCATGCAAGAGCAGTTGCAGTGATTTCTGTGAAGCTGTGTCATGCTGTATGTCAGAGGCTGCTCTAGACGTCTAGAGCGGACCCTTGTGGTTTTATGAAACAATCAAGATTCACGTGCCAAAAACATCATCTGAACAAGACAAGACCTTTGCAAAATCAAATCTCATGGACTTATGCATATACCTAAATGCTCTGCAAAGTCCAGATATTTTGCATTCTTATTTTAATACCAGATTTTTGTTGGCTGGAGGCCTAGTAATTGTGGTTGCTTGCTTTATTACAAGAATACGTGACAGCAATCAGGCATGCCACTTGAAGAATTCACTGTGCCCATTAGAAAAACCATCCCAGTGTCATTAAAAACTTTGCACAAGGTTTTAGTGGAGCATCCCAGGGCTGCGGATTGGCAAGAGCATCTCTCCTATATAGCTAACTTTTTTTTTTTAGTTTTTTGCCTGGTTTGATGTTACCACAGACCAGGCCCTTCCCCAGGGGACCATAACGACCTGACAGGAGCTGTGGCACAAAAAGCTGGAGTTTGCTCCCCCACCCAAGACAAAGTGCCTCTGTAGTTGCACAGACCTGGGCTACCTCTGTGGAGATGTGGTGCTGGAGATGCTTGTGTAAGAAAAAAGCTTATTCTAGAAATCAGCTCAAGATGGGCTGTGAACTGTTCACATTCATTGATCAACAATTTTTTTCCCTTTGTCAGTTAGCCATGAAGTAGGATTTTGCAGGAAGGAGGTGACAATATCTTTCTGAAACTGCTCCGATACCTTCCCCCTTTCCCACGCTCAGAGGCCAGGTATCGATCTGGTCTTAGCTCTGCCCCGTTTCTTGCACTAACCATAGGATTTGTCTGCTCTAACTACAGCTCCTTGCTTTCAACTGGAGCTCTCTATCCTCGGCAGGATCACGAGCTCTGGTCTCACACATATAAATGGTGTGATGAACGCCAATATGTTAAAGACTCAAAGGTAAAGTTGGCCCCAGAGCTGCATTGCACACTGTTAACTACTTGTGACCATGGAAGGCTCTAAGCTCCCCTCAATGAATTCACATATAATTTTTGCATCATGGGACAATTTGGCAATGTATAAATCGTGGTTGCAAGACACCTTTTTTACTCTATTCACTTGAGTGATTTTTTAAATTAGTTTTCAGACCCTTGCCATTATTTCACCATCGAAGAATTTTACATAGAAACACACGGCCATACTTCTGGAGGTTTGAATTTGCATTACTCCAATTAAAAATACAAAAACCAAAACCACAACAAAACAATGAATAAAAAACTCTTGCTTTGGGCTTCACTCATGGTAGGTTTGGACTATCTTCACTGAGGAACACAAAACCGAGTTCTGCTTTTTCTGTTGAAACACATGTAATTTGTTCTTGCACAACTAATACAGTGTTTAACTGAGGGCTTGCTGGTTGACTTGCACAAGTGGACACAAGATCTTTTGCATCAATCCAGACTATATATTGTTTAATTCAAATTTTTATTGGCACGTAGTAGAATAGGTAAAATGAATTTGTGAATTCTAGATAGACTAATGGTTATTTTACTTATGAAATTCTACTTCCACTCATGTTTGGGGTGTGCTCCCAGAAAAGTTGAGGGATTTTAGTATAAAAATCAACCTTAATCATGCAACTGTTTGTAAGTGAAAGAGCCAAATATCATCCAGGAACCACAAAATACATATGCATCAGAGTGTGATTCAGACTGAAATAAAATCTTTCACTTGTCATCAGGACAGGAGAAAACTAAACAGTGCTAAATACAGCCACTATAAAGAAGGTTAACATTTTACCAGAGTATAGTTTCTGCTCAGGTACTCTAGGGCAGCTTGTTCACTCTCTTAGCCTTGTACTATTTCCTGTGGGTGCTGCCCTGAGAGCTTGTAACACTCAAGAGCAGACCTAGTAGACAGTTTTCATATGCCAAGTGCAAGTTCCAAAGCAATCATTGCTGCTTTTAACCGGTGTCTAAAAAGAGCTAGAGACTTCATTCATAAGAGCAGGGGAATAAGGTTATGGATACATCAAAAATATACAAGTATCTTACCTCTCTGAGCATGTAAGAAATTTCTATTTGAATGACAGTGATCACCTTCAGCATGGCCATTCATCTCTCAATACATTTCCTAATTAATTTGTTCTACTAAACCTTAGAAATTAGACCTTTAGCTTAAGAAATCAAACATTATTCAGCCCAAATATTTATTACATAAAGTATATATTAAGCAGTACAACTAAGCACTGATTCATAAGTCTTAAGAAGACAATGCTCTGAAATATTTTTTCCAAAGTAGAATGGCTTTAGAAGCTATAACTTTGCTGCCAGGTTAATTTTTCTTTTTGAAGGGAGTATTTTCCCTTCAAAATTCCCTTTTTCCTTCAAGCATCTAAATTCGCTTCAATCTTGCCTAAGTTACATGCAGCTGCTGACTGAGAGTTATACATAAGTAAGCATGGGCTGAAACTGGAACAACTTTTTAAACCTACATCGCTTGATAGTTAAATGGCAGTAACATGGCCCAAACTAAAATGGACTACGCAACTGAAAATTTTGGTGCTGATAAGCTATAGGGTTGGGTTTTTTTCTGAAATACCTGTTCAACAGTTATTTGTAAAACATGCCTGATAAAAAAAACCCCACAATGTACTTTGTTGTAATGTAGTTATTTAACAATATTCATATTAAGGAGCTCTTTGGTTTTCTCAGCATCTCAGGCAGGAGTTTTCACTTAACACTTGCTTGAACTTTTACAGCTTACATAAAACACCACCAAAAAGGAAAATGCACAATTCTCTCAGCTGCACAAGTACAGAGCAAGAGTAGGGATGCTGACTACAGTACGTGAAGGTAGGTGTTTTCAAGTATGTTAGAGGAAATGTTATGCCTGATAAGCTTTGACTTTACCTCTGAGTTCATTAATGGACCAAGTATGGCTCATAGAGGCTTAAGTGTTCAAAAGAGAGGCAGGGGGAGACTGCCAGAAGGGAAGTGCCTTATCCCTGCCAAGAGCATGCTTTCCCCTGGGACCCTGAGAAGGGGGAATCAGGAAAATGCTTTCTCTACACGCACTATCATAGGAGAGATTACTTTGATCCTTTAGAATTTGAGAATGGAAGGGGAAGAGAAGGGCTCTGTGTGCCTTCTCTCCAGCTGACTGCTCAATAATATACCTCAGCTGAGATAAAGCTGACTCACTTTTTTTTTTAATTTAAAACCATTTAGTTCCCAAGTACCAACATATCAACTTCACACGGCAGGCTTCAGCTGGTATCTTATATGTTGAAGGCATCAAACTATCTTTTAACTATTAAAACTAATCACATAATCTTTTAATGAATTCTTCCATTATTTTAATCTCTTCTTGGGAGATGGACTCATTTTTATGTACTTTGTATTTATAGTTCCTGCTCCTGCTCTGGATTACTCCAGACTTCTGAAGTGAGCAGCATCACTAGTACCAGTCAACAACAGCTGCTGCAAAAACTCTTTTCTAATATTTGCAAAGCTCTGCAAATAAAAGTGTAAACCTAGTTCTGGTTACTAGGCTAAGAATCTTGCTGAAGGACCTGGTCCACTACCATGAACATCCACTGAGGCTGCAGCAAAATTAAGTCACAGACAATGCCAGTCTCAGCACCTTTCGCGACGGACAGTCAAAGTTAAACACATGAAAACTGGTGTTTTTCAGCTTTTCTGAAAGGCTGAATCCACCATGTCTGTGTTTCTTAAGCAAGTTTGAATCACTTCTCAAGAAGAACTATGTGCATGTCACAGCTCTGCTCTTCAATAAGCATTTTTTGCCTTAACCTTAAATCACTTGCAGCCATTTTGATGGCCAAATTCAAGCAGATCAACTTACATCCTTAAAGCAACATACAAATTCTCCCAGCTCATAAATTTTCCTTCCAATAGGGTTGCATTAGCAGGAAAAATACAAGCAGCTATAGATATTTTTATTTGCTGAATCAGATTTAATAAAACCTAACTAAGTGTTCACTCTGTGTCATGGACATTGACTAGGCATTCAGTACTATGACTTTTGTTTTTTACAGTGCACAGATCATCCCGAGAGAATTCAGCTGGGGTAGAGGAACATCCCAAACCCAGAGCTGGGTTCTTCCATAAGTGTGATTCCATGCTCTGCACAAACTTCCTCATGAGGAGAGCAGCACATGCTAGGGCCCTGTCCTGGCTCAGTCCTTTGGAAAGGCTGCTTGCTGCATTACACCTTGCTAGTGCTCAGGGGACCGTGTGCCACCGGCCTTTGACCTCCTGCCAAGTGCTCGTGGCTCAAAACAGAGCAGCAAGGAAAGGAAGGGTGTCTCTGGGCCACGAATGCCAGGAGTTGGTGTCTGCACCCAGCCCTGCAGCCTGGCAGCCAAGAGCCATCGCCCACTCTGAATTTGCAAATGCAACTATTTTCCCCTGAGTTTAATTACATTGACTACATCTTTATTAGGGATAATATTATCTTCCCCTGCCTAAAGCCATAGCTCAAAGAAGGTTTTTCCCATTACAAAATCTAAAAAAATTAAAAGCAGATACTACTAGGTTTCCACCTTCACAAATCAAGATGATTAGTCATTAGATTTCTTGTTTCACTACCAAATAAGATAAGATAGTTATAAGAAAACATTAACTTGGCTAAGACTTTGATTACTTGCCAATTAGTTTAACTGCTTAAGCTGTGTGCAGAAACCATGGAAAACTGACAGTGGGTAATACAATGCAGATGTATATGCTGGCAGACAAATTAAAGAAATTAGACCTTGATAAAGGTGATGACTTTCTAATTTGAGTCTTCATGGTGGTAATAAATAAACATAGCTCCATCTGCTGAAAATTCGCTTCCTAGGAGCAAAATCACAAATTCCAGGTGATCACAGGGGAAATATTATTCTTCTACTGGACATTTAACAATGTTAAAATGCCATAATCATTTTGGTTATTGTTTTTGCAGTGCTTTGACACAACATCTGAGTTTGCCTGTTAGACTTCAACATTTGAAAACTTATGCCAAGAAGGAAATAAAGCAGAGCTATTTCTTAGCAAACCAAAGGAAGTGTTACTTAAAGGGTGAAGATGAAAATTTTGAATGGGAAAATGCTAAAAGACCTGAGGAAAAGATAAACTGTTCCTGACGCTAACAAAAAACCCCAACATACAAGTTTTTAGTTCTATAAACAAGAAACTGTAAATTCCATGTGCTGTCAAAGCATGAAAATTCATATTCAGGAGACTTAATAGAAACAATCATTCCTATACAAATAGAGCCATCACTAGACGCCATGTTCCTTCCTTCTAGGTGCCACTCTGAACATCAAGGCCTGCTGATGCACTGCTTGTCCCTCTTGTCTGCACAGGGTATTGGTTCTCAGACAGACAATGTCCTCCTGCATGGCTTGGGTGAGAGGTGTCTTTAAAGTGCTGTCCTTCACCTTAAACAAGTGTTAGTGTGCCAAAGCTGGAGCAAAGCCCACTGATGAAGAGAGAGGCAATAAAAGTTAGGTAAGAAAGATGGAAGTCCTAAAGACTCTTAGTTACCTTGTAAAACACAGAAGGGTAGATTCCTTTTTGCTGAATTACTGAGGCAAGATTTAATGCTTAAGTAACATCAGTGGTATGACATCAACCTGTTTTTCCTCACCTGTTACCTAAATCCACACTACAGCCAAAACCAGTAGTAGGACACCAGTTTTCAGAAATGTTCCAAAAAAGACCCAGAAATATCTAGAACAGGAAATTTAATCTTTGTTATGTGTCCAAGTGGTTGAAACAATAATAAGGAAAAAAATTATTTAACATAGTAATGTAATGTGCAAGAGTTGAGGGTGTTTTTTACAAAGGGTTATTACACTGCTCAACTCCAAGAGTTACTGAGAGTGACAGATCAAGGCCTCATCTAATGGTATTCTTGGAACTGCAAGAAGCATTAAGGAACCTAAAAGAAACTGAACTGCCAGAGGATCTATGCAAAATCCTCTCAAACTGAAATATTCAAGAGTGAGAAAAGTTACTCCACATAATAAAAGTACAGGTATCAAACTGACTGAAAAACTTAAAGAATTTAATTATATCATGTAAGCAAGAAAGTAGTAAGCAAAATTCAAAGTAGGATTGCATATGCAAGGCAAATAACCCTAATTCATTTTTGCTTAATTAGATATAACATGAAAGTTACATTGGATTCTATATAAATAGTTATGTGGAAAGTGCATCTTGATGCTCAGCAGCACTCATGAAGGCAAAAAGATGTGAAAGCACGATTAGAAGTGTAACGAACCTAAAAAGAAAATGCCGTTGCATTGCTCTGCTAATCTATGGCACAGGCACTCCTTGAGACTTTGTGTAATTAGTCCTCTCATCTCAGAAGAGGGAAAAAGACTTAAACAAGAGTGATGAAGATGATCTTAGAAACCTGCAATGCTTCCATGGGAAGACAGATGAAACCATTCAGCATTCTGGTGAAAGAGCTGGAAGAGTGTGCAACAAATGTAGTGAGACACTTAAATATCAGAGGGGTGGATAAGATTAACACTGATATCAGGAATTAGTCATGAAAATACTGGGTGGCCAACTCAGAAATAAAACCAAGGGGAAAACTTTTTCCATGATTACGTGTAGCTGGTTGCAAAACACCATCAGAAGCATTGAATGCCAACAGAGAAACAGACGAATGTGAACTTCTACATAATTTATACAAGTTCATAGAACAAAACATCAAAGGGCTGTTGAAAACATTAGTGCAAATCTAGCCTTAGTGTTTAAATGGCTACAGATTACCAAAAACTAGTATCTACACCAAGGATCATATGTTTGTCCTTATTTGTATTCCTTGCCTCAGCATGTGCTGCTGTCTGGCTGCTGTCAAAGGCAAGATATGAGTTCAGAGGGACCATTAACCTAACCCAGTAGGGCTGTTTTGGATTCAGGCAGGTCAAAATGACAGATGAAGTAGGTCTTATATTTCTTGAACATGTACACCTTATTTAATATTATTCAAATGGCAACAGATCAGATTCATGGTAAAAATTAACACCATCCCAGGTTAAAATAATAACTAAAAAAAACACATAATAGATTTAAGATTATTTTAAGATTTAGGAATGCAAGAGAGAGACATTGTGAATACTATCAAGTTTTTCCCAAGATCCCATGCAATTCAGATTCTTGGAGGCTCAGAAGTTCATTCTGTACCTCCATGTGACAGAAGGAATCCACATTCAGGCATTTGACTTGGAACACTCCTAAGCACTGGGGTGCTCTTTTTCTCCTAGACCAACCAGAGGATACACCAACTTCCATCCCAGTTGCTTACCAACAGCAAGGAGTTGAAGGAGTGCCACACATCCTTCAGGATGCACAAAACTTTCTGCTGGTTAAACAACAAAATAGTGGAATGCCTCATTAAGGAAGTGCTCCATTTTCTCAAGGAATTGACTTTGAAGATAGTGAAGGGACAAATGCTACTAGGAAAAGGAATGGCTATAACAGGTATCAGGCACTTGTGTCCTAGCAGAGAAACTGCAAATACAGGACCTGTTCCGTACACGAACACACCAGAGTGTGTTCCATCCCTGAGTAGCCAACGCCTGTCAGCAGAAGGCAGGAGTCCGAGACATGATCAGACTTTGCCTAGACTTGGTCCATTCTCCACCCCTTGCACAAGGCACAGGGACACCAGCCCAAGTTACCTGCAAGAACGTACCTTGAGCACTCAGCATGCCAAAGGAGGAGAATAAAGTAAGAAAATATAAAGTCAGGTAGGTGGAATTGCCTCTCACTAACAGAGTCTGTGCTTTAGGACAGTTTTGTTGTGGTATGTCAAAGTCCACTGGTGCAAGTGCAGCAGACCAACAGAAAAATCTCATTTTGTAAATTGCTCAGAAGAGGACATCCCTTGATACTGAATCAGTAGGTATAATATGAGATGTTGCTGCTCTGCACAGACCTTGCTTTGTACTGAATCAATAATAGTCAATCTCTTCATATTTCCCTGGGGCAATTCTGTCCCCTTCATTAAAGAATAGAGAGAACAATTAAAACAAAGATCTACTCTTTTCACAAGAGTTTTGAATGCAAGGAGGCCAATCAAGAGTAACACTCTTCCATTTTGTCCTAAAGTACTGACTGCTACATCCTCTATGAACGTGACCAAAAGTATATTATTTATGTAGCTTCATTGGTTAACAAAAATAGGGCATCTTCTCATTAATCTTTTTCACTTCTGGGCTCTTCCTTTTTTAATATTTTCAGAGTAATTGATCTCTCCTGCAATCATTGTTCAAACCATTGTTAGCTGACCAATCTTTTTCATGCTACCCTCAAGTTCTATAACAATTTGTAACAATGCTACTGTTTTTTATAGTTTTTGCTGCTAAGCAACAAATGCCTTCTATTATAGTAAGTCACCTGTACAAGCAATTTACATATCAGACTTTGGTTTTCCATTTCCAGTTTCTTCTCTACTTCTTCCTCTCTTGTGGGCCTATTCTCACATTGCATTTTATGAGTTGGAAGCTTGATATTTGAACCGGCTATACTGCTATAGCTGAATTGCAACCATGACATCACCCTCCTCCTGAAAGTGTTTAATGGTATTTAATTTTTCCCCTGCATTCAAATTTCCTTTAAAAACAGACTCAAGAAATGAATGCAAGAATTAAGGTTTTTTGTTTAAGTGTATTGTCTTCAACTTCATTTTCAACTTGTTTTACAGAATGTGTTTGCCAGCTGTTCTTTTATTGTTTTCATACGTTTCTATATCCAAGTTTCTAGTTAAATACTTGCTATTTGGCCCAAATTCTGCTCCCTAACATGCATGATCGGAAGTCAGAAGCATATCCAAGAGCTGGAATTGGCTCTAGCTATTCACCCACAGCCTGACATATCTTTCAGTATTTTTTTACTATATCAGTTTCATTTTCCTTAAATGATCTAAGCCATTTTACTGAGGCAGCTTTTAACAGTCAAGTGTGTATAACTAGCAGCACCTTCACTGATTTTAAAATTACCCAGATTTTATGTTTTAAAACTTAGTGTGAAGCAGGTTATTTTAACACAATACTCCTGACAGTTGAACAGAGTCCAGGTCTACTCACAAATTGGTGCAATTTTACAATCACTTCAATTAGGAAGCCAGGTGACATGAGTTATGGATTAAATTGGTTAGAAACCTTATGTGATACAATACTTATTTGCCAACTATTATAGTATATAGATGGTATTATTAAATTCCCCTCCTCTTACAGCTTTGTAATATATTTCCAGGAACTTCTAGCACCTCACTCTGTATAAACAGATGGAAATCTTTTAGACAAGCATGGAGTTAGCTTGCCTGTATATAACATAAGATACAGCTGCTAATTAATGAAATACAGAATTTTGAATCTTACTAACAAAGCATTTCTACTTTCACATGAGAGGCAACTTTTATACACTTTGCCATTGTTTTACCCTTTAGTTTAGAAGTTGACAACAATTAGTTTAGAAAATAGAGCATTTTAAATTTTTCACACACTGGGATGTTTTTACTAAACTAGCAGTTAGGGGACAAGATAGTCCTAAAGAAACATTTCTTAGATCAGATGATTTATTTATGCAATTAAAAATTTACAGTAGGTTTCAGCAAAGCTTACCATGTTGTAAAATGACTTTTACCAGCATTAAGCTTTTGCTTAGGCTTTGTTCCACACCTAGTTGTAGCTAGCACCTGCTGCTTCAGAGCAAGGTTGAACTCTTGGTGCCTCTAAGTTCAGGCCCTCGCAGTAAGTTTTACACATGAAGTGGCTGTAAGGACTTAAGAAGGAGTCAGTCACAGTGAGTAACTGCTGCTGTCAAAACCATCCATCAATGTGTCTAAAGATTCCCATAGTTGGCTGTGAAACTTGTAGATACCTTGTAACATGAATGCTATTGCAGCTGCACTCGGTTATATCAACAGATGTTTTAACAGAGACAGGATGCTGAAAGAAAATATCCCAGCTGGCTTAACTTCAACGTGCAGAAAAATACTTGGACTCCTTAGAAATACTTAGAAGATAACATGACATTTGACACATCCACAATGGACATTACAATGTAACAGAAGGGAATGGGGTTGATTTGACATTATTTGTTTCAGATAACAGGTGCTATGGGCAGAGGAGAAGCAGTAGATGTCATGCCCTGACTTTAGTAAGGATTTTGAAATGGTTTGAAAATCATATCCAGAGAGCAGCTGTCAGCTTCTCTCTGTCAGGAGAGAAGGGTGTCTTAAAGAAGGGTTCTGCACTGGCTCTGGCACAACTCACTCTATGGATGTGGGATGGTCAAAGTTAATTTGAATTCTAGACAAAAAAAAAGTAAATCCACAGATACAAGTCAGTAGGTAAACAGACTATTTTTCTTTCAAAAATTAATTAGCAATATAGGATTGTGCATGTAGCTTATTTATAAAACAGGATCAGGGAATTGCAGCCAATTGCAAGCACAAATTCCATAAAATAGTCACTTTGCTCTATTAATCTTGTATGTGTCACAGGGTAAGGATTACCTCCACTGTGACCACCAGACTAGAAGAATGATCAGTTATAGCAGGGGAAAGAAATGAAAAATATTCAATGCCTAGAAAATACAGCACAAACTATATCAGGAAAGGAAATCTTTCCATTCTCGTGTAAGATAGGTTTTGGGGTTTAGAGGTTTCAGCTGATGGAAACGACACTAGAGAAAATGAGGAAAAGGCAGTGTTCAGAACTGCAGAAGCCAGCAGCCAGCAACTACTGCAGTGACCTTTGCTGCAAGGTTTTACAGCAAGGAAACAGAGGCAGAGACAATGGAGGCACAGCTAATCCCACCTTGGAAAAGGAAAGTGGTTCTTGCAGATCTGGAAACACATGTCCTATAGAGAAGGCAAGGTTTTAATACTAGTCCTCTTGTGTTTCTGCTGCTGGAGTGAACCTTAAACCTCTATTAGATATTTATTGTTTCCTCTCCAACTCCTTTGGAAGCTCATTCCTTTGCTGCTTGAACAAAAATTCCTTGTGTTTTCTACATCACCTTACAGAATATACTGTACAACTGCTCATACCTGGCCTGAAAATAACAGCACAATTAGCTGAAAGGCACAGATCTGCAGGACTACAAACAGTGCTAAACCATCAGAGGGACTTCTCCTGCCCCATGTTGACTTCTGTTTGGGCTACAAAATATTTCAGATTTTGTCTTGTAGGGCTGCTCCAGAAGGAAAAAAATATAAGCTCTGCCCTTCAGACCAGGGAAGGAGTTAAAAAGGCATGAGAAATATTTGTATGTCTTTTTTAAGTTGTTCCACCAGAACAGGTAATTTCGTAGGAAATGTTACCATTGTTACAATTGTAATGAGACCATTACAATTAATTAGATGTAAAAGCTATAAAATTAATCTTTGCTAGATAAGTACACAATGGAAAATACATGCTGTTATTTACCCCTGATAAAGAGTGTAGAGTTTTTATGGCAATTTGTACTATTTGCTTATATTCTGAAGAATAAATTAAAAAATATTTTTTATGGAAAAGTGTACTTTGCTTGTCTTTTCTTTGTGAAACAAACCTTCACAAAGTATTCTGTATAGGTTGACAGTATACAGATATCATCCAAAGGTTTGAAAATTATTTTTGAATGTCTGCAGTATCATCTGACTTATGGGATGGATGCCACTTTCTTTCATATTGCAGGGAAATTGCATCCCACATTACAGTAAGCCCAGAAACTCATGACACCTCCCAGATGATCAGTTCTTGGTTTTCAGACAATATTTACACCCCATCCCAAATAGTTAGAAGTTTTCCTTGGAAGTTACCTCCATTACCCCTTTACCTTTTCAGAATTTTCAAAGCCAATTTTTTTCTGTTCATAGTGTATACCTGTTCAACTCTCAATTCATCTAAAGAAAAAATTCTGGTTTTGATATCTGCTGTTTAAATTGACAGCTCAAGACTTTATCTAATTCTCACCAATTTTCTACATAATAATAAAACCCCCTATCCTTCCCTATCAAAAGACCAGCTGCCTCATCCTCCTTTAAAACTAAAATGCTGCCCTTGGCTCCAGTGACTGCAAGGCTAGAAATTGTTTCTTAAAGTAGATTGCATTACATTTCACTTCACTCCTTATTTTGTCAGATGCTAAAATAACCCATGAATTTGGTCTTTTAGGATGCTAAGAAAACCAATGAATTTAGATTTTTTTCTTTATAGTGGGCATTGATCCCCATTACAACAGAATTATGACAGTAACAAGAAGTAATATAATTATCTGCTTGACAGCCATGGGGAAAGAGAAAAATGTAACTCTTCCTCCCTCCCCATCTCTCCAGAAAGCAGGTAAGGAAGTGACTGTGAACATAATTGTGGCATCAAGGATCATATACTCTCTAATAATAAGTTTTTCTTTAATAACTAATCATAATTATTTGTGTTATTTTTTCTTAATAATGCCTCACACCTTCATTCACACTAACATTGCAAACCTGCCCTGGATGTTGTAGAAACTCCCTTCAAGGAGTCATTTGTCCTCCAAATGTGTAATGAAACAACAAGCATTATTAAACACACTTGTGATAGAATCTCTTCTGAGAACTATTATACATTATGCAAAGATATTTTCAGTCTATAAGAATGAGTTTAATAAAACGTTATTAGAGAAAGAAAGGAAATAGCACATTTATTTCAAATGTTCTATTTACATCCTGTTTACCTCAAATTCCACAATGATGCTTTGTTTGCCTCAATCTGGTTTGCACTTCTGAACACTTGTCACTATCTGCAGGTAACTATTTTGGTTACATGAAAAGATATCAAACCCACATTAGCCAGCTTTTCAAACACAAATTCAATCCTTTAAGTTGTTAAAATTTTTGCAGTGTTTTACTAGGATTTTAAAAGGAAGTAGGAAGGAAATTGCATTATTGAAGATGTTTTCAATTAAAACTTCAAGGGTGCCATGAGAGTATTTTAAGAACACAGTCACCTGGACATTCTTCTGACTTACTGATAACTTCCCTCCTAGGACAAAGGAGTTCATCCACAGTAAAACTCCTTTTCTGACTGCCCCTACAGACAACTTTAGCAGGTCAAACCTACACCTTAGAATGCTGCCACAAGCCATGACTTGTAGCCTAGTGTAGGGTTTAGAAACAAGAGCTAATTAGGGAATCTGTCTTTTGCAACACTGGTTTCTATTCTCAAAATGCCACTTTCCATCATGGGATAAATGAGCCTACTGCAGCCCAGTCCAAGAACAGTCTATGCTTTTCAATAAAAATGTCCTGGCCAACATTCGAATGCTGCTGCAGGAATTGGTCCCTGTTCCTAAGCTTTTCAAGAGCATTTGAACACCATCTATCAATGCATTTATGGCTTCTAAATTAGTTACAGAAACTCTCACAATGGTTCTTGAAGGAAGTGAGAGAAAACTGTACTAGGAATGCACTCAGAATTGGCCTTGAATGGATGTAAATTGGTCTCAGCTTTGATTGAGATTGAGCTTCAGACCACAGATCATCCCGAGGAATGGGAACTTACTTAGGACTAAATTTTTACCCTTTTTTATAAAACCAAGCCAAGTAACAATGGGAGCCATATCAGAGCCTACTTACACCTGCAACTGTCAAGACAAGAGCAGTTCAAACACACCCTTGGGCACTCGCAGCCACAATGTACTGGTCAAAAACTACCACACACCACCACATAGTCCCACCCGTGGGACTGGTGCTGCCCTTCTGGGTTTGTCCTGGAAAGGATAGAGCTTTCCCAGTTCAGCAGGGCAAGCTGAGCACAATGCAGGCATTGGCAAGGACTCATCCAGCCTGTGCAGAAGTCCAGGGAAGTCCTCAAGCCACAAAAAAAGCCCTGCATCACTCTGAACTTGGTTTGTGCCCAGCCACAGCCCGAGGTAGCAAGGACTCCCTACTACATGCAGCAGAAGGGCTCACAGCCAGCCCTTAGGAATGGCACCAGCAGGGACAGCAGCAGTCACAAGTGGGTCTGGCAATGCTATTCCTGCCTCCTTTACTGCCCAGCCCTGGGCTCCACCTTGCAGACACCACAGAAAAAAGGGAGCAAACCCTGCCAGGGTCCAGAGCACTCACTGATATCACCCTGCTGAGAAAGGACAGCTGGGCCCACACCAGCTTTCCAGCAAAGTCAGTTGCAATCCACACTTACAAAAACATGAACTGAGACTGTTCTGTAGTCTGCATGACCATCCTACATGTGGCTATTAAATACACAGCTAAGTTAGTTACAAATTAAACCAGAGCATATGACTCCTGCTGGACAGAGTACAATAATTCTAGTGAAATAAACATATTTTCAGTGGAAGTTGACAACAAGGATGTGTTGAATTACTAAGATTTAATGGATTTTCAGAGGAATCAAGTCAGTTTTGAAATATGTTCTCAGATTTTACTATAGAGACAGTTCAACCTTGACAAATCCCAAGATAATGATCTTTTAAGGGCATTATGTACTTAGCTGACACAAATAGCATATTTTAATTATAGTTAATAAGAGTCAGATTTTGTTTTTAATTCCATGATGTCAAACCTGGCATGCTCCTTTAAGGAGTCTGTACAAAGAGCACAATAGTTTTTTTCTGTAACTCATCTAGACTTTTTTTGTTCATGTCAGTTTGACCTTGAAGAGAACATGGTGTCCTCTGAGGTCCTTTTTTGAAGGAAAAGTCACACTCAGGGCCAACAATTCTTTCCCTAAAGAGACCTCTGTATCTTTAGCTGGTGAAAGCTGCTGCTCTACCAGGCACTGAGGGGCAGTACTCCTTGTCCTCTTTGTTTACAAGAGAATACAGCTACAACCAAGCTCTGATTCCAGGAGTATTCACCACCGGTACAGGAACCTTTTGTAACCATGTTAAGAGTCTGCTGAGATAGGCTGTTAAACATCCAGCAGATCTGTACAAGCTTATATAAGGTCTGATCTCTTAGTTATTTAGATAGGATAAGAAACAAGGCTCCTGCAAGTTACTGTGCAATGTAAACAGCCCAACTGATTTCAGTAAGCATATATAAATATCACCCATAATTAAAGTGTCTGTGAACTTGGGCTATTACCCTATCAATTGTGACTGTCAGTTAATGTATTACATTTGCCTGCATGTAACATCTGGTGTTTTTTACTGATATCACGAGCTGTCCTTCAGATTCCATCGGTCTGTAATAGTTTTGTAGTTAGCTGTAAATATGCCAGCAGCCTTACTAGGCTGTCACTAGATAGTTCAGTGGAATTCAGCAAACAAGGCTGATAACAACAGATATTTTCCTACCATTACTGTTCTAATGGATTAGGATTGACTACAAGGAGACATTTAGAAAATCCACAAGAACTAGGTTTTTCCTACTGCAGTGCCAGTCAAGTGCTTGTGGACAATAATTTCTTTGCCTAATCCATAAAGTGTGCTTACAAAATTCATAAAGCTCAATAGGGATATATATTTAAGATGGATTTATACCTCTAAATAATTCTGCTGACAGCTACTTTGTCACAGAGTGCAAGGCAAAAAGGAACTGTTAAGAAGTATAGCCTGGTCTCCTGCATAACACAGGCCAGTAAACCTCACCCAATAATTTATGCTTCAAGACCATAATTTGCTTTTGAGTTATAGCATCTCTTTTAGGAAGATCTTCACTCATACATTAAATGGAGGTGAAATTATTACATGTCTAGGTAAGTTGTCCCAGTGATGAATAACCCTTACTGATAAGAGACTGCCTTATCTCTGGTCTGAATTTACATAGCTTCACTTTTCACAATTAGATTTCTCTGTCTTTTCCAGCTGAACATAAGAGCTCTCTATAATTTTTACCTACAAAGACACTTGACCACTGTTAAGTAACATCTTAACCTTTACTTGGAGAAGTTAATGGACCAAGTAGACATCTTTCAATACACAGCATGTCCTTATAGCCTAATTAATTTTGTAGTTCTCTGCATTTACTCTCATTTTTAATACATCCCTTCTGAAACTTCATACCAAAAGCGGCCACATAATTTCTATACCACCAAGATTCTTACTTTTCTACTTAGTGAACAAACCCTCAGAACCTTGTGTCCTCATGAAACCAGGAAAAATTACTTACAGAGAAGCGTAATTGAAGAGTAATTGAAAACACAGAGGCAATAAAAGATGCCTATGGAAATATTAGAACATAATTCCCACTGACAAGATGAAAATACCTGATGCAGTATAATTCTAATACTGGACATGACTCAGGATTCAGTTTGTTATCAAACAAAAATTTCTTGTAACTACTATTAAGTTAACAGAAGCAAGACCAACTTCAAGTATTTTTAGAATGTCCAATTTTATCTAAACTTTTTATTTGGGTGTTTCATTTTTAGCTTTAGGCTGCATTTTAGGTCTGAGAACCTTAGAAAAACCTCCTTAAAAACAAAACCACAAACTTTTGTCATTTTTTTTTATCCGCTCTTACAAAGTCAGTTTTGAGAGGAAAGAAGTTGTTTGCCAGTAAAGTCTGTATTGTAGGAAAATAAATAAATATAAACAAGTAATTAGTTCTACTTGATGCTGTTTAGAAGTGGCATACAGTTAAATAAGCCCTAAAACTTCTGAAAGCTTATGCGTGGGAACAAGCACTCTAAAGAGCACCCACTAACTTGAGCCAGGATTTCTTGTGTTTCTATGTCAAATTGTCTCCCAGGAAACTGAAGAAAGCAGTTCCTTCTCAACTCCCCCCAGATTTGTGTACCCTACTTTCCACATTTTCTTCTCTCTGGTTCTGTTGGGGAGCTCACTGATTTCTCTTCAGCTGTTTATACACAGTGTATGCCTATACTTGCAGTTATTTATATACACACATACATGTGGATGTATTCCAGCTGAACTGGCTTTTGATTTTTTAAATGGGGAGGATTGGCTATGCAGAAAGCTTGCCTCTGGCCTGTGCATCAGTTCACTGCCTAGCTAGGCCAAGCCAGTTATTACACACAGCAACACTGCATGAGGCTCAGGGACTGCTGAAAATTACTTGCATGCATAAATCATTTCATAGAAGTAGGGAGAGAAATCAACTTGAATTTTATAAAACATTTATTCTGCCTGATTAACAACTATTTGAGACACCTCTTTTTCACAGTTTTTAACTTGGACTTCAGGATCCAAGGTGACTGCATTGCATTTGAAGAAAAAAAAAACCAAAACAACTAGCTCTAGAGACTCTCTGAAGACAAACTAAAGTTATTTGACAGATGTAACACTCCTTCTAAATACCTTTTATGCATTCCTATTATGCATTGAACAACTCCATCTTTTTAACTGCTTTACAGTCTTCATACAATATTACATGCCAGATGCATGACCACCCAAGATGGTTGCCTCTCTTATTGATAAGGCAATTACTACAGCAAAAGGGGTTAGGGGATTTCTGTTCTAAATCTGAATACTAGATCAAGATCCAGGGCAACTAAGTTCAAGGCTGTCATTAAAAATCTGGATGACTTAATTACTTGCATTTACAGTTAGAAGCTAGGCACTCTGTGAAGATGGTATGTTTAATGAAACCCATGCCTCAGGCACCAGAGTTGGCAAGGCACTTTGTATTTAATGCATTGCACAGCTATCACAGATTTGGGTTTCTGCTTTGTACTGGGGGCAGGGAGACCCAGGGCAAAGACCTGCTCTAGTGCCTCTGCCTTTCTCAAATACAGTTTCAGCAGTGCTACTGGCAGCCCCTTAGACATCTAGCTGAGGCTGTGATGGACCAGAACAAGAGACCTCGCCCTCTCCTCGCTTGTTGAGCAGGCCCTCTCAGCTCTGGGTGTAGAAACATAAGAAGGCCAGCACAGCACTAGGAAGTGTGGTAACAGCTAAATAATTAGCTGTTAGAGATTTCTTTTCCATTATCTTTCCACTATATTCTTTGTTACTCCCCCAGTAGTTTTGAGCTTCATTTAACATTCACATTTCTTGGTCTCTTATTTGTTCACGCACAAAAAAAAAAATGAAGTAATGTAGCCATATAACCCCCAAAATTGGGCAATTTCCATACATGTTTTAAAATAAAAGGGCCAAACTCATCAGTACAATCTTGTTCTTGTGACTAGCAGAGATCTACACCTGTTAGCAAGAGCAAATTTATTCCTTGGTTGCTTCCTCCAAAATTTCTGTAAAACTTCTTTTAAGCCAAAGAACTTGCCTCATTAATATGTGAAAAGCTATATGGAAGAAACTAGAAAGACCCAGTGTTATGCTAAGCTGGAAAAATTAGGTCACTTTTAGGATTTTCTAATGCTATAAATAATTAAGACTTTACCTTAAAGTAATGCTTCCTCCAGATGCAATGGGGAGACCAACAGAAATCTGACTCATTACTATGAGTTATAAATCACAGATTAAGTCTTGATGAAAGGAGCCATAGAACAACCCACACAGCTGAGAGATATTTGATGGTATAAACAGCCATAACATTAGTGATGCCCTTCAACTTGATCAACTGAATAAGATCACCACTTTTCTGAATTACCATATTATGCTCATGTGGTTAAATAATGAAGGCTTCATTAGAATCATAGAATTATTTAGGTTGGAAAAGGTCTTAGGATCATCAAGTCTAACTGTTAACATAGGATTGCCAGTCCACCACTAAACCATCTCCTCAAGTGCCACATCTACATGTCTTAAATACCTCCAGGAATGGTGATTCCCACTTCCCTGGGCAGCCTATTCTAGGGCTTATCAACCCTTTGCAAAAAGGAAGTTTTCCTAATATCCAATCTAAATCTCCCCTGGTGCAATCTGAGGCCATTTCCTGTTGCTCTACTACTTGTTAAGTGGGAGAAGAGACCAATCCCCATCTCACCTCTCTTTGACAGCTTTAGACAGCTCTATGGTTCTCTTTTATCTTCCATTTCTCCAGATCCCTCAGGTGCTCCTCATCAGACACATGCTCCAGATGCTTCCTCCACTCCCTCACCTTTCTCTGGACATTCTCCCTCAAACACACAAATGCTGCCCTCAGCAAGCCTGGTTCTGTATGAGACTTTAAATTTCAGAGCTTATTTCTGTTAATAATAAATAAGTTTAAGGTTTCAGAGATGCTCTTATTTTTGAAAGACTTTCAGAATATTCCTTAGAGTAAGCTTGTTTATCAACAATATTTTTAAAACTTTTTTCCTTTCCAAGCATAGTATTTTTAATTTTTTGCACCTGTGATGTATGTTGTTAAACAGACACACCTCAACTGAGAACTTGTAGCTTCAAAATCCTTTGCACTCTGAACTAAGAATGGAGGGATCTAAAGCAAAATAAGTCAGAAACAACAAGAAATATACAGAAAAAAGCACCAACTCTGTGTCCTTCTGACAAGTACAGACCATAATGATAAAATTTGTTTACCTAGGAGACTTCATTGTCACTGATATTCCAAGCAAAAGACATTAAGATAATTATTACATATGCCCCTCAATGAATACTCAATCCAAAGCATAGATACATATAATACTGGCTTTTAGATAGGAAGACACCTTGAAAGATCTCTGACTTACCTTTACTTGCAGCTTTACAGGTACTCTGGGACAAATCTCCTTTGTTCTGGAAATAATTACTTGGGTTTTAGTCCACAACTGCTGCCCTCTCTAAAAGAGGAAAGAAAAATATCTTAGTAATGAAGAGGAGATTTTTAGCTTACCACATTTAGAAGAAGCACATCTATGATATCATTCTTCTAAACTACACTGCAAAACTTCCCCAGCCCTCCTCACCTCCAAGGCACCCATGTTAGCTGCACTCTCACTCCAAGCCAAAAGCAGCCCCAGCTACTCGGAGGGCTCCTTTCCTGCAGTGCCTGGGTGAAGGGAACACTCCCAGAACAGCTGAGCAACTCCCAGAACAGCTGAACCTCATCACCCTTAACAAGCTCCAAAGTGGACACAGGTGCTGAGGTTGGCACTTGTATCGCAGCTGGATGTGGTTAATTTAAGTGACAAGCTGTGGATACACTTAAAGAAATGTTGCACATGATGCAAAGCTTTTCACCTCATCACAGACAAAGCTGACTTTAACACGGATACATTCAGTTATACTTGAGAGACTGTTTTATCTGGCAGAACATTTCACAGGTGTAACATTTTACACTGTAATTCAGCAGGATTGCATGACTCATTTGATAATTAGTGAGCAGTCTTTTAGCAGGCCCAAACAGGGACCCAGGAAACTAATACCTTCCAAGAAACTTCTTATTCACCTCCCAAGGATTATATACCAGAGTGAGGAGTGGCTGACCAAGAGCAGAAACACCTGGCAATTGCCATTGCAAGGTTTCTGCAGAGCCAAATTAGAGACATAAACCCATTAAAGTTAATTTCATTAGATTTTGCTGTTCAGAAAAGAATTATATGGGAAAATGAACTGGAGTAAGAAGAGGCAAATCATAAAAATGATACTATTTGCACTTTCCAGGTATACTTTGGATATTCATATAGTCATATGCAGAAGTTAAGAAATCATTGTAATACGCATATTGGTGTTTCTAGTAGGTATTGGTTAAACTATTAGGAGTTTTAAGAGAAGAATACTTCAGGTCATTACTTCAATAGCACTCATCATTGTTCAGCTTCAGTATGACTGTGCAAGGAATTGACTAAGGGACCTGTTGTACTATAGCATCCAGTGTCAAGGAAAAGGGGGAAAAAAACCCAAATCTGTGTAAAAGGTGTGCAAGCAGGACTGTTCTAGCAAACCTCAGTAGGTTCTTATTGCCCAATAACCTCGTTCTTTCTACTACAGCTTCTGTCACCCTGCAGGGCCATTGTCATGGGCAGAGCATACAGTGAGAAATCAATCCTGGACTTAGGAGGATAGAAACACACACCCTGCCTCATTTCAGGATGGGCCACCTCTGAGTTGTCCCACCTCAGGTTTGTGATGAAGCAATCCGGAGCGGTTTAGTTTCTGCCACCTGCTGAAGGCTCAGTATTACAGAGTCAGCATTTGCAGGAAGAGATAATAGCCTTGATTGGAAAACAGGAAAAAAAAGAAAGCTGGGAAAAGCAGAGTAGATGGCAGGCATGGTAGGCCATGCAGAACAAAAATCTCATAAATCAAGACAGGCTGAGTGCCTGAAAGTATATATTTTTCCAAGAATATCAATCTGATAAAAACTATTAATTCTGCCCACAGATCCTGCCTGCCTTATACTCTTAGACTATCATGGCCTCAGAAAAGATCTTACAAACATCTGGGAGCCACTGCTGGCAGGGACGGGTGAGTTCCAGCAATGCTGTTCCCTGCCAGGCCACCCTCTCATTTCCCAGCCTAAAATAAAAAGAGGTGCTCCCTGGAAGAGTACTCTGAAGGGAGGCTGGCCATCATGTTCACCACAATTAAAGAGCAGGCTTGTAAAAAGTATGCTCTGGGATAATAAAAGAACAACGTTGCTACTTCTATGTCTCTAGTTCAAAGATGCCACTCCTGCCTCCCTTTGCTGGAATAAGGCTGATTTAGACCACAAGATTGTTACAGAAAAATTGCCAACTTCAGGACAAAGGGACAAAAAAATTATTGTTTTTAAAGAGGCAGGCACAGCTTTGAGAGAAATTAATCAACCTTTCCCATTCACCCCCGACCTTTTACAGTATGTGAAAAGTCAGTCAATTAAAGAAATCAGAAACTTAAAAAGCAAAAATACCCCCAAACTTTTTTTTTTTTTTTACTAAACACCACAGCTGGATTTATTATAATTATAGTTGAGACCACTGGAAAATTGCTAGGGTGATAAAACAGCTTGTATCATAACCACCACTTTCATTCTGCTCTGTGGTTTAAAAATGCATCTGATTTACTCTCTAGCTTTTCTTGTCTGAAAAATGTAGCTATACAATCCTTAGTGGTTAAAACTAAGGCTGAGTCATTCTACTTTGCCACAGCTGACTTATTCTTCAGAAAGCTCCCACCACACTGTCTGGAGAGTGATTGGACATTCTTTGGCTTCTGCACAACCATCCCATAGAACGAGACCACGTATATCCCCAAAGCTTGAAACTGTACAGGGAGTTCTTTGGAAGCTAGAGATGAGAAAGGACTACAAAATGCGTGCAAGGAGCGTCTAAACACAGTGATGGGAAATGCAGAAAAGTGCTCACCAGCTGTTAAACTCTTCCCATCAGAGAGTGATCTGGACAACAGGCTGCTTGCTGCACACCTCAGCTTCTCAATTCCAGGCTCCCACTGAGAGAGGATTCACTGGCTGATTGTTCATATGGGAAGGAAGAACAGATGCAAGAGAGCAACACCGGGAGAAGCCAGAAGTTAAGACAAGGTCAAGGGAGAGTGTGAAATGGGTTGGAGAAAGGTGGAGAGACAGAAAGTCTGCCAAATCAACTCCATATAACAAGACCACTTTTAATTGTGTTCCACTTCTGCTCACCAATACTGCCTGGTCATCCCATGCAAATCCAGTAGACCCCATTACTTCCTCTGTTTCCCCTGTCAACACAAGATATACAAATGCCAGTGATGTGGGAAGTATGCCCCAACAGACTCACCAGGTTTTCATTGCATGTGCCACCCAAGAATGAAGATCCTTCTTTTCTCCCATGAGTAGGAATTTCTCCCTTCCCCAGCAATTTTTACCAGTCTGTCCCAAAAATCAGCATCCCCCTCATTAACTTTTTGGCACTAATTGGTTTATCATGGGAGAAGATGCTAAACAGGTGGTGAAAGTAGTCAGGCAAAAGAAAACCAAATCAAACCAAATATTTATTTAAAACAACCCTATGATAAAGCCTGTGCTTTGGCTTTCACATCCCCAGAGTAATCATAGCATATCTTACTGAAAGTAGAAGTTCAGATATGATGCAGTCCTAAATAATCAGAGACAAAAAATTCAGCAGGCTGTGTTCTGAGCTCATAAATACTACATTAAATGGAACATATTTACTACAGCCCTCAAGGGTGCATGGTAAAAAGGTATATTTTCTACTCTGCAAGACCTATCCCGAGTCTATTTCATTTCACTTGGGAATCTGGATTTCACTGGATTTAAGTGACTTCCTTCTGATCTGTGCTCAGTGAAAGAGGGAGTTAGAGCCTGAGCAAAAGACCAAGCCAGGTTTATCTATTTAGTAGCATGTTCTCACTGCATAGTGGGATCTTGGAGTGCACATGGGTAGACACTTCATGGCTGGGTAAAGCTGCTCCCAGCAGGTGGATGTAGCTGATTCCAGGGGCTCCTGGCAGGTAAAATTCATGTAGCACAGGAGAGGAAAGAAGCCCAGGACTCTGTGCTGGCACTGCAGTGTAGCAGCACTAAAGGGTTTAAATACAATTTAAACACAGCATCTTGTCCTAGGCCAAAACTGTGCAGAAGTGACTTGGAGAAATTTTTCACTTCTTGACTGCTCCTTGAACAATACAAGAGACAGAGAATATAACCGCAAAGAACTGGTCCAAAATACTGATAATGACTTAAACATCTGTCATTTCCAAACACAAAGCCCAACCTTTATCACAGCATAACTCCGCAGGTCCTTTGCTAGCATAAAAATTAGAAGATGAGGTAAAATTTTTTCCTAAGTAAACTTTTACCAGCAATTTATCATCAGTATTTTCATTTCAAAGTGCAGGCAGAACCCATGGTTATGTTGGACATTTTGTGGCTAAACCTGCTAAATGCTGCAGTTCTAATAGCAAGCTCCATAAACAGCACTCACAATTCTGAAAGACTTTTCCCAAATATTTTTCTAACATCATCTTTTTTATCCTAAAGTGCACAGGTGACTGCAACAACACTTTGCTTTCAGCTCCCTGATGTGTTGGTCAAGGGCTGAGAGGAAAAGTGCAGGGGATGCTTCCACTGCCAGGTAACCAGCCTTGCCAGGGAAGGGCTTCTCTGTCAGGCTCAGATTTTTCCCCATGATTTTGCAAACTCTCAGGGTATGCAAGTTGAAACATGAAAATGTCATATTATTTAAAAAAAAACCTAAATAGAGTTGTTGTTTTCTAGTCTAGATGTGCATTAGGCTGTCAGATATGAGCCCATAAGTTATAATAGCAGCACTACATGCAGTCTGTTACTACAATCCAAAGATTGTATTGTCATGACAATATGAAGGCAGCACATTTGGTTAGACACAAAATCTTAATGCTATCATTTCCTGATTTTTGAGTGCATAACGGTGCATTGAAATTTTCTTAATGCAGAATTTTAGTTAGCATCTTTTTAAGACAGTATTCTGTGAATGTAAAGTCATTCAAGCATAAAATTGATAATACTTTAGATTCTTTGAATTTATAAATATTCAGGCTTACATAGGGAAACAAAATGCTAGCTCCTCACTTTTTCTCTTCCCTCACATACTCTTCAAAATAATTTGTTAACAACACATATAAGAATAGGCATTTATAATAGAAGAAAACAGCCTTGATAAAAGATAAGTGTAGCGCAAGAAGAAACATTCAGTTGGTCCCTAAGGAACTGAATAGTTACGTCTACAATAAAGATTTTTCAGGAAAAACCTAACTCTATTTTCTTTGTTGTAGTTCATATTCAGTTTCATTCCTGTGAGCCAGGTGGTACATAAAGATGTGAAAATCAGATTTTTCAGATAAGCCACAAAACAATGCGGCAGATGGATTATCACAAACCCAGGAAAAAGACTACTAAGAAAAAAAAGATTCAGAACTAAACTGCTGATTATTTTTGAGATATGATGCATGGGTAATATTGGTATTCAACTAACCTCTGGAGCTCAGGAATCCATCTGTACTCTGGGATCAATCAGTCCTAGTACAATGAAAATCAAACTGTGGAAGGCACCCAAGGCGGGCCTCAGGTGCTGTAGTTTGCTTGGACCACATTTCTGCTCTGTACCCATTGTCTTCACGCAGCTTCTATGAAAATTTGACTGTGATAGCAAATCCATCCCAACATTTAATCTGTGGGAATTCAGTGCATCCTAAAGCTTAAGCAAACAGGTGCAATGCCACCATTTCTCAGAAATTGAGACTTTGGCTTTGTAGCTCCACTTTTGCAGAGCAGGTTTAACAAAACTGCTAAGAGGAAGTGTAAGCAAATGCAGTTCTTCACCATCCTTACACAAACATACCTATCACAATTATATATGCATATAAAAATATATGCTCAACTTCATTTCTGAGTCTGACATAAGTTAAGAAAACTTCAGTTTCTGAAGCAAGTCAGTACTCAGCCATCTATAAATAGCAATGACCAGACTAAACTGCCTGGAAAAGCTTCCAGATCAGCAAACCTCCTACCCTCAGTACTTTTGGTCATTTTTGGATTGCTGGGATTTAGGCACTGGTTCTGTTTCACCAACTAAAATTTCTGATAGTCAGGCTACATATTGCTGAAGATTGAAAATTAAATAAGAAAATGTCTCACAGTTTTTATTAACCATGAAAAAATTTCAGTAACATAGTAACCAAAAAAAAAAAAAAACAACAAAAAAAACTTGACACATATCTCACTTTCATCATTTCCATTTGTATTTTTGATATTCCTGAGTCATTTAATAGGTGTTAGACTTACAGTGATCTGGAAGATTTTGAGGAAGTAAATTCTCCTTACTTCACACAGGAAATGTCACTGCATATAATTTTTCTCTTTTCTTTTTTTTTTAATGTGCTATGTTCATCTTTAACGGAAAAATAATAAAATTCAAAGACTACTTATCCACTTTGTGAAGGTACACAAAACTGATCACTATTTTAAAATCATTATGTGACTTTGTATTTTTCTTAAAATGAATCTTCATTGACTAATAATATCTGCCTTGCAACTTTAAATTATTTTAGTGGTATATTTAATGCATTTTATATAAAAATATCATTGTAACTACAGCCTCATGTGGTTTCTGTAAAACTCAATGACCTTAAGGAAAGAGATTAGTAGATGAAGTTTTGAATTGATTTTTTTTTAAATTACACTGTTGAACTTATTTTTTTTTTCCTGTGGACACATATAGTTCACCCAACTTGCCTTAGTTTATATCCATACATGTTCTCACATTTGCTCTGTTGCATAAAAAATAAATATATATATTTTTGTGACTTAAAGCCCACAAAGATAAGAAATTATTTTTGACTGATTCTTGAGCTTAGAGTATTGGTTAGAGTGATGCAATACTTGATTACCCGTTTGTATATGAGATGTTAAAAATTCATTAAAACATGCAGAAAGAGTTATGCAATAGAGCATGAAGTTTTTCACCTTTTTCCTAATTAACTAGCAGCTTTTGAAATGAAGCAGGAAATTTTACATGAGCCATGTCTCAGCTCAAAATTAAATTTTTTAATTTTTTTTTTTTATTTTAAATTGCAGTATCTTAAGACTAGTCATTCATAGGAGAGTTTCCATTAGATCCAATGCTGTATGAAAATTTTAAACCACAGTAGCACAGGTAAAAAGAAATAATTTGGTGACTGAATTTGTGTTTAAAACAGATTCATTCATTATTCCTTTTAATTGGAGATGAAAGTAGTCTGCATTATAGGAATCAAATCTTGAAATCTCTGCTCTCAGGAATTCATCTACTACCCTTTCTTTCTTTATCCCTTAGTATGTTGAAAAGAAAGAGGGAGGGGAGGTGAAATAACAAGTCTGAAAATAGGACATAATAAAAAAAATACCCTTACGATAAGGGAAGAATAAAAATAAGGAGAACAGTACCAGTCAGGAATATCTTTCACTGCAGGGACATAAAAGCCCCTAACTGAAAGAGAGAAGAGCATGAAGAGAGGTTGATGTTGACAAAGAAAAGACAGTGGCATTGTATCACATATTTTGTCCTTCCTGAAACAGTGCCTTCAACTGGTATTTTCAGAGAAGACATTGGCTGGCCACAGACTTCACTCAAGGTGAGGTTTTCCAGTTTCTGCAAGAACACTGGGAAATCTTTCCCAATAAATACATAGCTATGATTTACATAAATTTGCTTAAGGCAGAATTTACTCTTTTCAGAGAAAATTATTACAAAATTCAATGTAAAATAACTGCTTGATGTGAATCTCCAATCTGACTTCCACTCAAAAAAAAAAAAAAAANNAAAAAAAAAAAAAAAAAAAAAAATCATGACATGGATTCTGCCTTCCCAAAGATGCTCACCAGATCCAGAGTAGCTCCTTATGTGCTTGCAGTTCTCCCCATAGAGTAGAACTCAGTGGCCTTGTCCACAACCTAGAGATAAGAGATGAGAACAATATCTAACCATACATTAGTCTCCATGAAATCAAGGAAGCCCAAGTTCCTACTGTAATTTCTGTTTTGAAGCGTCAGCCCAAGTGTTGCTGTTGAGAAAGGTGCCAGAGTGTTTTATCAGCTTGGAATTCCCATGACTAAAGCACAGACTGTCCAGTAACCAGGCAAGGAAAAAGTGATAACCAACAGGACAGCAACACTGTGTTGGTTTTGAGTGTTTGTTTGCATTTGAAACATTTCAGGAAGAATGAATAATCATGGATTTTGGCAGGTTTAAATGAAAATTTTCCATGTGCTGAATTAAAAAGTAGAATGTCATCTTGTTATATCTTTGTGACTAGTAAAATTGGACAAAACACTCTTCTGAATATTGTATAGTAATTTGACAGCAAATATAAAGGAAGTGAAAGGGTTTTGATTTCAAACAATAGAATTTAAGCAAGCTCAAGCTTAAATGCCTTGCTGTTAATATTTGAAACTACTCAACCCAAAGTAATTTTAGCATATGGAACACTTTATTTAATAGCAAAACCCAATATGATTAATCTTGGATTTAAATGCTATTTAACTCCAAAGTGTTCAAAATGCTGAAGTCAAATATTGTAACCA
Organism: Promerops cafer; assembly: GCA_013398275.1. NCBI lineage: Eukaryota > Metazoa > Chordata > Aves > Passeriformes > Nectariniidae > Promerops > Promerops cafer. Next base: position 1,404,350 of record VZSE01011877.1, read on the forward strand.
TAGCTAATCTCAAAACAAATGAGAGCACTGTAACATGGTTCAAGCCAAGGAGGGAAGCTGAATGTTAAACAACATCTGGGAGCAGAGCAGTCATTTAAAGAAGCAGTTTTGCTAAAGGAGACTAGCTAGGCAAGATAAACAAAGACATTCTCCTGTAACAGAATAACTGAGTTCCACGCAGTACCTGATGTGCCAAATACTGTAAGTGAGGGGCAAGAGACAAAATCCCCTTCAGAGATGTGATCTACAGTCAAATACAAATGTTGAAATGAGAATTAATATTTCTTTCAAGCTCTTGAAGTCATCTTAGTGCATCATGAGCTACGTAAACTGCAATACTCTCTTTAAAAGTGTCTAAAAGCAGAATAAAGGATTGTCAGCTACACAGGTTTTTTTTCTCTAGCACATGGTTGTGGAAATAGGAAATAGATGTATTTCCTTTCTTCCTGATGGAAAAATTGGTTCGTAAAAAATACCAATAAACTCTACTGAAACAGAAATACTGCTCAGGAAATCATTATTTTACAGTCAATCACCAAAAATTTTCATTTAAAATTACAGGCAGATCAAACTCATACCTGCTGGGCAGGAGAGCAGGCAGTCTTAGACAAATGTGTACGTGCCATAATTCTTCCTGAATTTCTCAAGCAAAGTTTGAGCTATTACTTGAGGTCCAAGGACTTCTTATTCATTTGGAAAGTATCAGGAAAGTATCAGTTCCAATGAATCAATAAAATTAATCCCAGAATAGGGAGCAAATCAAAACGACCAAAAAGGACCAAGGCCCTTAAATCAAAGTATTTTAGATAAAAAGTACACATATTTGTATTAATACCTTGCCATGCAGGGAGAGGAGAGCATTGTTATTAAGATGGTGCATGCTGCTGTTATAACTATCATTGGCAGAAATGTTCAGGCTGTGCCACTTAATTTTTTTTTTTACTGTACCAGATGGAATGCTGGTGCCACTGTCCAGTTCTTTTCTTCTCTCATATCTTGACAGTATCTTTAGATATTATGAATGTTAAAAATATTGTTATCAGGAGGAAATGTGATTGAATATAACAAATTTCTCATTCTCCCACCTCCAAGAAGGAAATTTCTGTGGGAAGAAAAGCAGGGGGGTTGATACATAATGAGAAAGGTGACAGAAATCAAGGGAAGATAAACCACAGGAAACGTAAGCAGGGGAGAACAGGTGGAAAAAACAGGGATTGATTAACAAAAGTAGTTTCACTAGACAGGGGTCACATTTTAATGCAGTACTGGTTGTGAAGTTCCACTAGAGATTAGAGCCCTTGTAGGCAGCCTCCTTCATCCTGCAACATTGACAATCCTGTGTCCAGGGCCACTGGAAACTCAGAGCTCCACCTGCACTAGGCACAAGGCTCCATCTCACCACAAAACACTTCCTGTGTGTTCCAAAATCCCCATGCAATGTGGGACAAAAATCCAGTGAATGTCTTCAGTAGAATGGTTGAGAAAATCACATCCATTCCTTCAAAAGAGTGTAGAGATTTGAAAGGTTTCTTCCTTCTAGGAGGGGCCAAAAACTTAGAAATGTGGCTTTTTCTCCTTTATTGACAGGGAATTCTAGGACAAAAGGGACTGTTTTGGAAGAACGATATGGAATTTTCCTGCTGTCTACTTGAAAGGATCTTGGGAATTTCACAGGAATAGAATTGACCTGGACACAGCCTAGGCTGACAGAGAGAATCCAAGCTCCCAGAAATTTTTGCTTCCCTTAGCTGGCTGCTTCAATGGCAGAGAGACTGCAGGGTACTCAGCATCTTCATCTCCCTGTAAGATATTCACAGGAAAAGAGCTTCTGGGTTTCATTTTGTCTCTTCAGGCAAAATTTTCCTGAGGGGAGAATATTTTCTTTCCTGTAAAACCATATTTTTTCCATGGAAAAATAGGTTATTTCACCCAAAAAGGCATTTCATTTCAGAGAATTTCCATGACAGAAGAGACCCATATGATTTTATCATCTGATAAAATTGATTTCACAGTGAATGATTTTAAAATATTTGCTGGGAACAGATTATTAGCTCTTGAGAAATCATTCTACTGCTTTTCTATTTAGATCTTCAAAATTTACATTTTTAATAAATCTAACCTCTTCCAAAGGAATAACTCTTAAAAATGAGTTTCCTCTTTTTTTGACGTTAATGTTCTTTCCCATCTCTAATGCTTCTTCCAATACCCCAGTACATTGAGATAGTCAAAAAATCCTCAAGTTCATATGGTGAAATGCTCTCAGTGTCTTAAAATGCAGAGATGTTTTGATTGTCCCTTGTGATTCCTGGGAAAGGTTCAAGTCATCAGCTGAAAGATTTAGTTACTGAGCACACAGAGTCAGTGAAATCTCACATCTCGGGCATGACACAAGAACTAGGAAGGACAAAGTAATTTAAGATTAGATGGGACCTCCACTCTTCAGAGGTTCACACGGCACAAGAAGCACCACAACCACATAAACCTCTTGTGCCCTCCTCATGTCACGTGGTGAATCAAGTTCAAGATCCTTTTAGCTTTAATAACTCTGCTTTCTTGCTCCATTTTACCAAATTGATCCTTTAATCTCCATGTGCCAAACGAAAGGCTTTGTTCTCACACAGCACATCCCTTCCCAAAACCTGGCTGGAACCTCAGGGGCCCAGACTATTTTTTGAGACTCCCTGGTATTTACTGCAGTAATTTGTCCAGCACATTTAAGAACTACAAGGCCATAACCATTAACACCTAAAACAAGCTTTGTGTCAGTTTTGGTTTGGGCCATTATTATTCCTTCATTCTCTCTTAGATCTGTTCTTGGAGAGGAAAATGATGAACAGAAGAAGTCCAGTGCTGCCTTGTAAGAATTCTGCCAGAGAGGTGTGAGTTAAAATCCTGATAACTAGAAACTCTTACACCTATAATGATCCTCAAGGTACTTAAAAGGCTTAACTAACAATGTCTTTAAATATCAGCTTCATACAAACCATCAACTGAGTCACAGATCTCTCTGTAAATGTGGACCTGGAAAATTTGAACAACTCTTGCATGATGCATTTTGAAGCTGAAATTTGCTTTGTAGAGGAAACATCATTCTCTAAGGCAAGGGCCATTGCAGAGCCAGCTCAGGTACTGCAGACAGGACCAATTCAGCCTGTTCAAGTCAAAAAGAATTTCTCACACAGTATGTTCAGGAATGATTTCAGGTAGTCACACAATAAATGGGGTGACCATGAATGTAGATCATTGGAATGTGATGCCAAGTGACTGTTGCTAGATCTGGGACAATTTATGACACACTTAACCTGTCTTAGACCTAGAAGCCTGTAAACACCCTGTAGTGCTGCTTTCTCCATGAGTTTTTGCAATGGCAGAGTGGGTGATGAGCATTTGCTCATGTTTACAGCAGGACCCGCACCCCTATTCTTGTTCATATACACTTGAGGTAAACCTACAACATTTAACCTGGTATTCAGAGTTTTTCAGACTTAAGAACCAATGGATATCTAAAATGTAAATAAAACCAGCAGTATTTTGCTTTCTTATAGACTTCACTCCTTTCAAACTTCAATTGTACTTCCATTATTTCAAACTTTTTTTCTTGCCATGAAACATAATTTTTTTGTTATAATTTTTGGAGATACTGTGTGTATCTTGCATTTTAATTATAGTTTTAAGGTACTTGTTAACCTACAATTAGCACGGTGTTAAGCTGAAGGGCTGCCTTGGTTGGGCTCAAAATAACCTTGTAATTTTCTCCTTATTCTCAGCTTTCTAAACTCTAAGGCTCCAGATTGTTTGATTTCTATTTGGATTTTTAGCCCATGGTGAACTTGACACAGTTGCTAAGATACATATCAGTCTGCACCGTGTTGATACAATATTATTTAAACACTTTAAAGGGCAGCCTAACAGTTCTCTGTAAACACAAAACTCCGCCATAAACTGTTCTCTGCAGAAGCAAGCAGCCTGACACAAAAATTAAATCCAGGGTATTTCAGAGATTACTTTGGAAGCATTCATGAGCATCTGCTCACCACCAGCAAAGCACCCACAATTTTGTGGCCACCCTGGTCCAGCTTCAATGAACATACAGGTTCTCTGGTTTGATGCCTGCAGCAGCCACACTGCCTCAGCTCCGTGTCATGCCAGGTTCCTCTGCTGCCGTTGCTGTCACAAGTGAGCAGGGAGTTTGATTTGATGGTGGCAGCCCAGGGCCAACCGCTGTTTCCAGGTCTACCTCAGCAACCTGCCCAAAATCAATCTGACCAGGAGCCCTGCTCATGACCAAAGGCCTTGACACAATGCATAATGTTTAAATTAAGAAAAAAAAAAGAATCAGAAGTTCACCCCTTTACAAAGATGGGGCAGAGAGTCACACAGTCGGCCGAAAATACAGGCCAAACTCATGAGGCCGCTCCTGTGACTGATGTTTGTATTCCACGGTACTTTGTACATGGTACTGGACAACAACTGTCAGGAACCAGGTTTAAAAACCTGCCCAGATGATGCTAAGGAGTCTTCCCTGAAACACAAAGGAACTCTTCCACAGAGCTAAGCCTTGATGATGATGTTTTCTCAGTGGTCTTTGGTGCTCGGCCTGTGAGCCGCATATCCCCAGTGGCGACCGCTCAGGCCGCTTCTCTCTGGTGTGGGCGCGTGAGGGAAGTGTCTGACAGTGCCTTGCACACACCCAGTAAACCACAGCACAACCTTGCAACAACAGCTTGATCCGAACAGCTGAGTCACCACCTGACATCTCCCAAGACAATTTCCAGCTCTCCGAAGATAGTGAGGAGCACCTTATGCAAAATATCTCTATCTGGGACCCAAGATCCAGAGATCATGTTTCAGGCTGTGTATTAACACTGCCCTTGTGCAATCATCCCCTGCACATGTTTTCACTGGCAATAATGGACCAAGTTTTCAAAACCAGAAAAACCTTTCCCAAAACTCTACATTGTTTTCAGAGTAAAAATATTTGTATCCACACTATACCTTGACTCCACAGTATCACAGTCTTGAGGACAGTTTCATGAGGGCCATGCATAAATATGGGTTATGGAGGGGCTAAAAACACCTGAAAATTCTTTCCCACTTACTTAGTTAATCCCTACCAGGTTTATTTTTTTTACTAATTATTCTGAATATCCTCAGATCAGCCTTAAATTTTAACAGTATCTTTGGCTGTTTTCCTGCACTCCATTAAGCACAACAGTGGTAAATATTTATCTTCTCCCTTCTAGTTTTACTTCCTTCACTAAAGCATATTCAGTTTGTTCATTATTTCACATTTTTTGGGTCAGGCTCCAAATTTTCAGTGTCATGTCTTCTCTCTTCTATGGGGGTTCAAATTGCTGCATCAGCTTTTCTTCTACCTGATTTTGTCCCTTTCTAAATATTCCTGTTAATCACTTCAACTATTAAGATTCCAATTATATGATGAGTAAAAGCAGAGCAGGCTGGGGTGCAGGGAACAATTCAGATCACCAGCAAAGTGCAAAGCAACAGGGCTTTCTCTTGCAGAAAAGGAGTTTTATCTTACAGAGCAGGCCACGATACACAACATTTTCTTTCTGCCTCAGTTTTTAGTCACATCATTTTGTGCGGTCACAGAGACAACCACTTCTCATGAATCTGAGGGCTTGTTTTAGGGTTTTCTTGATATTCGTGTTGTCCTTTGACACTATGCCCACAGCCAGCTATTCTGAAAGGCCACACTGTGGCCACTGTCCTGGTGTTTATTTGTCAGCGTGTCACGCTCTGCTGCTTCAAATTCCTATCAGATTTTTTTGTTTTGTGGATCATGTAATAATTTTGCAGCTTGTTTCCAAAAGAAACAAGGTTTCTAGTCATTGCTGTTCCAAGGTCCTAAACTTGAGTAACAGCACCAAAAATGGTGATATCTTCTTGAGTTTTTTATTAATATGCAAAACCTGCTTAATGTTAAAAATCCATTTCAAAATGGAAAAAAAATTCCACTTGCAAAATTAATCTTAGGACACATCAACATTCAAAAATTGCTTCATATTTTTAAACAAAACAAGAATTTTAACATATTTTTCTATTAAAAGTCTCTAGAAAAAAATACTTCCACTTCAAATTTTCTAATCAACTATACTTCCTGTTCTTTGCCTTTATCTTGCGATATGTCCTATCATTTATAATATATAAAGAAGTTTGTTCTTCTTTCTCCTGTGAAAATGGAAAGCAATCCAATTAATACGTTCCCCAAAGCCAGGCCTGAGTGTTGCAGTAATATGAGACCACAATTAGCCACGCTACTGCTAATACTGCCAGACCAGAGAGATGTGAACATCCTTCCCTGCACAGCCATCAGAGAGTACCAGCCTGAAAGTCACCTTCAGGCATACGGGCAGTGCTCTGGGCCACCAGAGGTCCAAGAGATGGAGTCAATTCCCTACACTCTCTACACGCTTAGCAGAAGAAGAGAGAATAGAAATTATTCTCTAGTCCTACTCTGATCCCATGAAATTTGGAAGCTCAGTTAACTGAAGATTTGTGAAGACTCAAGATATTCCAGTTAGCACATTCCAGGATCTGTGTCATACTATTTCACATTTGCAAGTAAATATTTTCACCAATTTTAAATGAAAAATAGAATCACCAGACTGACTGTTTTAAGATCCATGTTTGGATGAACACTGCACTGAGCATACCTTTTTCATTCTAAATTCAGAACTTCTAAGTGTCCCCACATGTTCTTAGGCCACAGTGACAGTCTCTAGTTAGGAGTTATGAGGAGGGCTATAATGTAAGAAAAATCAATATTGTTATTTTAAAGTGTTCAGCCATGAAAGAACAATCAAACGGTTGAAAAGACCAGGAACAATCGATTTCAATGAGCAGTTCATATTGGGTAACAAGGCAGCACAGAGATAGATGAAGATTGAACTGATAGGAAAGAATATTTAAAGCATTAATTAGATACACTAGAGCTTAATGCCCCTCAGAAGAGTTTTTAAAAGAGACACTATCTTAAAGTTTCACATTCCATTACAGAATTACATCCATCAAATAGTACTTGACAACTGTGACATTGAAAACTATTTTATTTTAAAACAATAATAATTTGCTAAGCTAAAGCATATACTGCTGTTTGAATTCTGTGGGAGCATGTAATGTCATTTCTTGAACTCTCTAGAGGAAAGTTACCCACACGTCTAAGTAAATAACTGCCAAAATCTATGGCAAAGTAAATGACATCTTCAGATTGGGATTCCAAGCTGGAGCTGTGATAACATGGCATGAGACTTCCTTCATGTGAAGGCCCTGAATGCCAAAAAAGCACATGACCCTGTTTTCTTTTTCTTCTATAGGACCACTTGGAATCAGGTACCCATTTTGGTTTTAAGATGTACATACATACATGAACAGATGTGTGATATGCCCATTCCTTGTCATGGAAAACTAATTTATCCCTTATTTCAAAGGTTTATGGGAGAGTGTCAGGAGAATAAAAACATACAACAAGACTTACAACACCAAAACCCAACACAAAAGACCCACAGCAAACTAGCTAATAGCAGGAATGTGGAGAGCATCTATAAGGTACCTAATGCAGAAAATGGGACTAAATTAAAAAATGGAGGTTGAGGTCTCCAACATTTTAAAATGTTCTCTGAAACAATGGGATACGTTGACATTGATCTTTCATTAAGGCTTTGATTTACCTTGACAGTATCAGACAGCCACTAACAGTCTACCCAAAGATAAATCAAAGGTGTATAAAATATTTTTGGTCCAGAGTAAAACTAAGAGTGTATTTGCCTATGCTAGAACAGCAGTAAATGTACCATTAATTATTCTTCTTGACTGTATTATCTAGTCCTCTTCAGTCAAGATAAAGTTTGAAGGACAGAGAACACTTTGCCACAAGCAAAAATCCAAAGTCAGCATTTTGTCCAATTTCCTATTAATTTGTCGTGGAAACAGTATAAAACTTTCCTAAAACCCGCCTTGAACTAGCAGAATATGTACATTAAGTGCTATATTTCACCACACTGAGACACTAAACAATCTTTCCCTTCCTTAAACCCACTAACCTCACTTGGCAGAGCTCTCATTTATCTTGTGGACATACCGAGAAAGAAAAACCTGAGTGAAAATCACTATGGATTCATTCTTTCTCAGAGAGAGAGAAGGACAGAGAGGTGATTTATATGTTGTAGAACCCTGTTAACAAAAGCAAGAGTATCTCTATGGGAATTATACATGCAGTAAGAAAGCATGAGCTCAAATTTGCTTTTTGGTTGGATTAAAACTTGTCAGAATTTGAAATTTCTTTTGGTACCAAGTTTCAAAAGATTATTTGTGCTTGAATTCCTGAAACAGATGGAAATAAAGGAATATGAAACTTTTGGCAAAACCAAAAATAAGAATCAGACATCTTACTTAGTTAATTTCAAACCCTGCTATTATAAAGGGCTGTCAGCATTTCTCTAAGCCATAGATTCAGAGTATTAATTCAGACAGTGTACTGGGGATTTGTACTTCTGTCTGTGTCTACAAAAATAGACATAAGTGATGAAACAGAGGGGAAATTCCCAGGATAAATGAAACAGCAGCAAAACTACAAGGAAAAACTCATGATAACTGGTCAAATTCACAGTTCCTGTCACCCCACAGCAGTAAATCCCTGGCACAAATGTTGTCAGAATCGTTCCAGCACTCTCTGTGGTGACTGTGCAGCACCTGTTTGCAAGGGCTCACAGCGATGCCGTGGTCACACCTGAAGGCACACCCACATCCACAGGGGTGGGCAGTGCCAGGGCTGCCCCGAGCTGCTGCTCAGATGAGATGCCTGGCTGAGCTTTCCCTCAAAGGTCACCGCCTTTCTGTAGTGCTGCAAACCCAAGGAAGTGCTGTCAGGTGCACTGCAAGGGGTATTGAGTGGCTTAGTTGAGCTTAAATTACCCTTCCAGGTGCTGATTTTTAACTCTTTGACCCTGTGTGCAGTACTGCAGGTTTTCCCCTGCTGACTGCTGCTGCGCAAGGAGTAGAAGTCGGTTTTATATTGAGGCTGATGGCATTGCTTGCACCCTCAAGTACCTTGAATAGGTTGGATTCCAGTTAGTTTCAAAGTTTGTCCTCTTATTTGGATATACCACCAAATTAGATACCTTTTAGGAAGCTAGGCCAAATGCTCTGGCAACCATGGCCAGGGACAGGGCTGGCCAAAGCATGGGGGAGAAGTGAGTGAGTGTGGAAATTGTAAGCAACACAGTTCAGAGGATGAAGAAACACTCTCAGGTAGTGCCTGGTCAGTGAAACACGTTCCCCAGGGAATAACTCATGCTGTCAGCTTATTCCATCTACAACATGTGCCCCCACATCCCACACACAGGGTAGGAGCCAGGGAAAGAAAGTGTGGGCTTCTTGGATGGGCCACATAGTTCAGCAGGAGCTGTGACAAAATTCCCAAATGAACGTAAAAGCCAGGCGGAAAGTGAATGACTTTGCCTGCTTGGCCAAGGACATCTTAGCCTCTTTAAACTTAATAAATAAACACACCAGCCATTCAGTTGTTGTGTTTACAAGAACAGTAAAAAAACCTGAAGAACTTGGGAAAGAATAGAGCTCTTTGGTAGGAGCTGGATTCCACAGGAGTTAATTTGAATTTCCCCAGCCAGCTGGAGCCTGGGGAAAGCTGATTTTCCAGTGTCCTGCACCTTGTAGAATCATTTACACTTCTCAAGTGGATGTAAAACCACGCTACAGACACTAACAGCACCATTTAACACCCACTTTGCAGAGGTGTTAACGTCCAAAGAAAGTAGAAGGTCATGGAGAGCAGGGCCGAAGATATTCAGTCAGGGGCGACTGAGGAGCAAGGGCAGGCTCCTCTCTGCTGCGGGGGCTGACAGCCGGGGCGCTTTCCCTGCTGCCCGAACACGGCAGGCTGCCATGGTCACAAAGAACCTGTCACAGGAGGTTCCTCCTGGCGGCTGTCACTTGTGCGAGGGAAAGGGACCGTGCCTGGCTCCCTGCGGGCTCGCCGTGACTGGCCCTGCTGCCTCAGGGACACCCTTGTGCCGGAGGCTGAAGCTCGGTGTTTCCCGCCACGTTCCCAGCCGTGCCCCTTTCCCCAGCCCTCTGTGAAACTCGCTGTGTATAAACCAAGAACAGCATTGATAAATCCCACCTTCTAAAATGAAATCAATGGCGGTTCATCCTCCTGCTCTCCTCGTGTGTTTTCATGAGGGTTAAGAGAGCACGGAGCCAGCTGAGAACAGGGGACATAGAGGACATTAATGGGAAAAAAAAGATGGTGGGAACTTTTGCACCTACAAATATATTTCCCGAAGCACATCACGAAAGAAAGGATTGAGACAGAAAGAGAGAAGGAGACAAAAGAAGAAGAAAATATACCACAGGTGGGAAAACACTGAAACCACCACCCACCCCGGTGCCAAAAATCTCAATTAAAAGGTGACAGATGTGTAACCTTATTTTAAAGGAAAAGAAAAAGCACCATAAAAGAGATGTTGGCAGGTTTAGAAAACAAATGCCAAACGTGTTCAGTCTTGCCTTTGAGCAGTGTTTCTTTTCAGTTGTCTTTTGTTTTTGTAAATTTTATTTGGTTTCCTGCAGTTCCCTTGCCAGTTCTGCGAGTGCTGGCCATAGATCTGAGAGATGTTGGCCCATCTTCCCTCTAAGGGCTGCTTGACTTCCCCGCTGTGCTCAGGGCAGGTTACTTGTTCCCCAGCAAGACAAGCCCCTCTGTGCTTTAATTGCTTCTCAGCCACTCTGGCACCAGCTGAGGTCACTCCGAGTGACTGCAGGGGAGAAACAGCAGCAACTCCCGCCAGTGCTATTGTGGTGGCTTTCAAAATGCAAAAGGAGCAGAGACCCAAGACAGAGCACTGCAGGCACCTTTCCACTTCTAAATAAACTTAGAGAAAATACAAGTGTAAAACTCAACTGTTGCTTTTTATCGTCTTGTCTCCTTTTAATTTAAACCTCTTCTGTTCAAAAAACAATGGTATATAAAAAGTGTTTCTGCAGTGCCAAAGAAAGAGAATGCACATATTTCAAATAGGAAAAAGTCTGTATTTGCCCCATATTTATGCTCCCTGATGCATTTGGCAATGCTTCCATTTCATTCCTTCTCTGTTCAGGTGCTGCCATGTCCAGAAGTGGTCAGGCATGTCATGCGGAGTAAGGTGAATGTTGGAAGTGACGATGGCAAGCCTTTAGAAATGAGCTAGGACATGGGACTTTGTGAACTGTACCACTGAAGAGCACAGACATGAATCTGACAAACTGACAAAATCTCTTTTCCTCTTTTAGGGCTGGAGAAATCCCTGTAAAACAATGTTAATTTCTAGTCATCCGTATAGGGTCTTCATAAAAAACATAGAGCCTGTGAGAAAAAGACTGGACTTTGCTTCAGAGGATGAGTCACTCTGAACATTCGTGTCAGGGGCTGGGGAGAGGAAGAGGAGCATGAAGGGGTAGCAAAGCTCTTCATCCTATATATGAGCCCTGTCAATGGGATTGCTGCTGAGGAGGGAGGCTGTGCCTTGGGGAAAGCAGGTGACTCCTGGGGCAGGGAAGTACTTCCAAAGCAGCTTCTGGATCATTTGCAACCTGTCCCAGAAGCAGCTCCTGCTGAAGACAACCAAAAGCTTCTCCTCCTGGTGCACTTCTGCATGCAGATCTGTACAGACAAGGATAAGACCTTTTTTGCATATTAGAGGCAGCATTTTTCATGAAAGGAGAGAAATATGGTCTTAGTGCCACAGCAAGAGCATTACTGTTTCTTACTGGGTTCTTTATTAACTACTTGCTTACTTGTTCTTGGAAACCATTTTAAATTACAAAATGCCTTCTTAAAAATATTAGGGGGGATGTCTTCTTAAAAAAGTTGTGAAATTCCTCTGCAGGGGCTAGGTTTTACATCCTAATAGGACTAAAGCTTTTGTCCGGAAACAGGAAGATGATGCTTACTTTTGAGCAGAATTTTTTAGAGCTTTATGGAGAGTGTGATAGGTCCCTCTCCCATGTGGGGATATTCTGCAAATGGAGGACTTTGAAGGGGGTGTCTTTGAAGTGAGCATCTGTCATTCCAAACTGTGAAAGGTGCTTAGACAAATATTTATCTGCTCTTCAAAGAAATCTTATCCTAAGGATTTAGTTCAGGATGGCACTCATGGCATTAGATGCAACGAGGCATGACTTGCAAACACTAACCTATTAAAGCAATTAATTCATTTCCTCCAACAAATGGTACGATTAAAATGTGCCTAGGGAATGCTATAAATATACATCTATGGCTTGACTTTTCTTCCCAGGAATCTCTGGCTAATCCCTAGTGAATAACCTGTCTCTAAACTTAAACTATCAAATGAAAATGAACAGCCAAATATTTTAAACTATTGCTTTTTATTTTAATTACACCGGAGCACAAATAAATAAGCACTAAATTATTGTAAAATATTGTCAATGCACTAAAGAAAGCAGAATTGATCTTCAAACAACATCTTATTACTTCAGAAGTATCAAAGTACATATAATTACATCTTACCTAAAAAAATTAAGTACAAAAATGAAAAGAAAATTAATATGTATTTATACTGTGTATATAGAAACGGCTAATAATATATGATTACAGTTAGCCTCTAGCTACTCCTTAGTCCTACACAATCTCAGGCACATACCTGACAATTTCTAATGAAATATAAAAAAAAGCAACATGACATTCAATTTCAAGATATTGGTAAATGTATTACATTGGAATGAACACAGAATGATTTCATTTTATTTAAAAACCCTGTCATTTAAAAACATAGTGCCATTGTCCACTTAAAAATAAACAACCCAAACCAAAAAACCCCATACTATTTTATACCATTTGCTTTAATTTGTCAAAAGGAGCGATAAAGTAGACATACATTGGCTAATATACGTAAACACATTTTTAGTGCAAGAATAACAAGACCTGTGACTTTACTGTGCTTTCTTGAAATCACAGTGCACCTTACACAAATTGCTACACTATAATGTTTAACTTCAGGAGTTTAAAGCAAAATAAGTGCATACCAAACAATTTCATATATACAGTCTCCATAAGTGTGTGTATATATGTGATCTGTATGTATATACAGATTGCATATTTATACAGACTACAGCTTTAATGACTGTGTGTAACTAAGCACTGTCATTCACCCTGTGACACAGAAGCTGCTGAGACAAGAGGTGATGTAGGAAATGTTTGACAGCATTGCGATGGCAGCTCTCGGCAGGACGATGTGCCTTTTACTCGAGCCATGGGGTGGGCCAGCAGTCACGGGACAGGGCAGTGGCTGTGTCCTGCCCTGGCTCTGTCCCTGACCTTTGGAAACTACTCTGCCTGAGCCTCACGTCTCTCCTCAGTAAAACAGCTCTTGCAAGCATGAGGTTTACTTCACGTTTCTAAAGTGCTTTGAAGGTAAGTGCTAAGTTATATTTTACTTTTTCATGTAGTCGCACTTTAAAACAAAAAGCCATTGTTTCCATGGGATACAATGGAGGTCTGGAAGCACGTGGGCAGTTATTTAGGAAGGACAACATAAACAGTGTTGAGCAAAAAAGCAAAACGAGTTTGCCGTGGGCTAAGTGTACAAGCAAGTCTGCTTAGGACAAGAACGCTTCAATTCCCTGATCATTATCCCTATTACGTCTGGATATGGAAAGGACACGATATGAACAAACACTAGCAAGGACGGAACCGTTCTCACTGCCACTGCCTTCCCCCAGTGGGTGTGCCCAGGGTCTGCGCTGCCAGCGATGCTCTGGCAGCGCGGCTGTAAAGGAGCTGCTCCAGGAGGAAGCCAGTGAGGACAAGGACTGGCAAAGCTGACTGAATGCCGGCTTGCGTTTTGTCACCAGTGACTTTGTGCAGTTTGGGGAAAGGGCTGAGCTAAGTATTTTACACGTGAATATGGAAAATTCTTCTCTTGCCACATTACAAGGAAGACGAAGCATGAACACTTGCTGAATAATCTGTCATCTCAACAGATTTCTCATGACCAACAAGTCATCTTCTTTCCAGCAGATTCTGGAACTTTGCAAGACCTCTGGAGTTTTTCTTCTGCCATTTTCTTTCTTTAAAGAGGAGAATAAGCAGAATAAACAGTTGGTGTCTTTTGGATGTAACGTGTTCAAAGACTCCCTCACAGCCTCTGGGTTTTTTCATGTCTTCTGTCATTTTGGCCGTGAGGGGGTCTTCAAATCTGCATTTCAACTCTGTACCTATTCTAGCCTTTGTATATTCCTAACACACCAATATTTAACGTATGTGGATATACGTATGCACACATCTATGGGTATATATAGATACATGCATATATACATGTATATGTGTGTACACATATGCATATATACATATACAATAATGCTAATATACATACACACATATAAACACACACTTCATCTTTTACAGAAATCTCAGTTTGGACATCAAAATATACATTAGTTAATTAGTTATAAAATATTTAAAAACTTTATTTCAGAGGCTGAAAAGAAACTACTACTGGTAAAACATTACTGAAACTCAAACTTTAGCAATATAGATTACAAAAACCTTCTAAAATTTGTTATTTTTGGTCTTTTTTGATCAGCAATTACAGCTGTGGCAATGCTGTCAATATAATTTTAAAGAAAAGCCAATATAACAAGAAGTTTCGAACAACACACCTTTTCTTCTTGGTGAATATAACATTAAAACGATTGTTTTAAAGAGGGAATTTTGTACTACCAAACTTCAGACACATAGATAGAAATTTTAATATACAAAATATATGCCATAGATCTTTTTTTTCCCCCTACTCCACCGCAGTACAATTTTCCCTCGTCCTCAACAGATCCTTTTGGAAGATATTTCACCACATAGATTTCACCCTCATAATCAGTATAAGCCATCTCTTTCTCCCGTTAAAACCAGGAGGTCATAATTCTTTGGTCATGACATAATATTCTGTTAAAATGGGTGTAATATAATACAGGATTGCAAGCCAATTCCAGAAGCAGCCAGGAAGAAGAAACGGCGTAGCTGGGAGAACACGTTACGTGGGCTTCTGCTTCAAAACTGCATGAAATCAAGAGGGATTTCCCAACAGCCTTTCAAGGGGTCTGAAATCCAGCCCACAGAAACAGCACAAGGAAATCTGACACAGCGTAAGTAAGGATGTGCTGCTGGATTTAAAAATAATGAACATGTAAACATATTTTGTGGGCTTTATTTTCTGGACTGTTGGTAAATGTGGACAGGGATGGTGGCTGCAGTGGCACTGCCTCAACCCGCTGAGCGACCAGCTCTCTCCGCCAAGGGCTGCACAATGCTTAGTCACAGTGAACCATGGTCTCTGCTAATCAATGGAACGTCATCAAGAAGAGATTCTGTCGCAGGCTTTGCTGTGGAAAATTTAGTTCCTTGGCCAAATCATTTTAGTAACTGGTTCATATAAAACCAAGGACAATTTATCTGGTTACCATTATGGGAAAACAGATGCAGAACAATTAATATTTTAAATACAACTTGGGTACCTGCACTGAGCACTTGTATTTTCGGTGCTTGCAGGTTTGCTGTTTCCCAGCAGAACTCTCTCCTTTGTCCATCCCACCCTCCAAGCTAAGGACATCTAACAAGTACGACTCTAGTTATCTTCTACAGCCCTAGCACCGAGTTGTTTTGTACATTGTCCTCTCTAACAACACGTACAACCACATGCTTTTGTACAGAGGCCACATCTAGGCAGGTCAGAGAAATAAAACGGTGGCGGTGGGGGTGGGGGTGAACAGTAGAATAGAACATAGAAAATAGGTAATAAAACAGTATAACAGTAACATTATATAGTAAAATTCTCCATAAATATTTGAATTTATATATATATATTTATATATTTAAACAGTGTATTAGTTTGGGTGTTTTCAATATATTGGTGAAATATTTACATGTTGATATCTTCTGGATCCAAAAAAAATCCTGGATAAATATGTATGCCTTAATCCAGCCAGAAACTTAAATCTCTCTCTTGATTGACAGGTGAGCTCTGCACCGGTGTGTTTTTTCCTAGGAAGTTCACCACCTGTAGGTAAGTCTTAGGTTAGAGCCTTTGCCTTTTAAAGAAAGCAGGCTACCTGTGCTTGGAGCCACACAGTGGAGAGGACATCCTCCACAGGCCTGTCAAATTGCAGTGTCCCAGAAAACAGTTTGTTGTTTGGAATAAGGAGGAGGGCTGTATTTCTTGGTCCCGGCATTCTTTTTCCAACTCGGCAAAATAGGCATGCTGTCCTGTTTGCAGAGTCCTTTCTCTGATTTCTGTCGAGCTTTGATCTCTTTGCAGAGGCAACGCTTTTTTTCAATCATGTCCAGCATCGTATGGTCCCCTTGCAACCACTGCATGCACGTCACCTATTGGGGGAGGTGGATGGAGGAAGAAAGGAAGGGGGGGGTTGGAAAGAGGGAAAAAACATACAAATAACTGTCTTGGTCATAGATAAAATATGCTTTTTCTTTGCAAAGTTAGTTTACTCTTATTTGGAAGACCCTAATCTTATGAATAAAAATCTCTATGCCAACAACAGAAACAGAGTTAGTCTTTACTTCTAACTACTTCTTTAAGAAAAAAAAAGGGTAATAGAAGATCCCTGTTTCAACTTCTCCAGAGCACTAAAATCAAATATAGATAAATGGTTTTGGCTATCTAGCACTGGTTGGATTTTATATGATAGAATAGATCTTAAAAAGGCACATGGATCTTAACAACACCCTAAAACTGTGGAAATAAAAAATTCTACACACTGAAACCCATATTTTATATTGCTTTCTAAATCCAATCTGTCACATTAAAAGCAGGGTGTTAACATTTCTGAGTATCACGCTAAATATAACTGTTAAATTCTGTTAAAATGATTTAATTAACTCCATGAGAATTATATTGATTAACCTATCCTACTCTGTGACATTTCATTAACCGGAAGGCACCAAGAATTAAGAAATTCCTTGTCTTCATGCTTGTGGAATACTGGAGAACATGATCCTGATCCAGAAGGGGAGGTTAGCATATGTTTAGCTGTAAGTACATGCCACAGCCCCTCTGAAGCTGAGAATGTGACTTCATTTGAGTTCAGTGGGGAGTTCACAACTGAAAATGTGTCTTCAGAGGCTCTAGACTGGAACAGAAATCACTAAGAGTAAACGCTTCTGAAAGGGCTCATTGGTTTTGGATATCACTGTATACCTGCAGCTCAGAAAACTTCCTCTCAACACTTACTTTCCAAATTTGAAGTGATTTCTTGAATGTTCCCACAATTATTTCCCAAGAGTAAAGGATTTATGTGTAAGTAAATGCATGTGCTACATTCACAGGGGCTGTCCAGGTACATCTCTACTCTTGTCATGCAAATGAACGTGTACAGCAATACTTTGGCAGAGTTTGTGGTTCATGAAGGAAATGTATCTTTATCATTAAGAGTATTTGAATACATTTAATTATGCATATGCCTTCCATTCACAAGCCTTAGAATGCCAAGCACAGGCATACACCAAGACCCTAGAACTGGGGCCTGGTTTGCCTAGAATCCCCTATAGAAACTTCCTTAGATCTCAGTAGTTTTTGTGTTCAGCTTGAAGCATACTTAGCATTTATTGATAATAGATTAAGCAAATGTTCATATTCATAGCAGAAAACAAAGCAAAAGGAATAAATTTAAGAAAGCCTACAATAAAAAGTAATAAGAAATTAGGTACTCAAACAGAAAAATTAATAGAATAGAGAAATGTTGGTATTTTTTGTAAAAAAAAAAAGGGCAAAACAGGATAAAAGAATTTTATCACAAAACCATGCTTACCTTATAGACTAGACAGTACTGTGAGTAAAACAAGTTTAAACCATAATATGGATTTTGTCCTTGAATGTTCTTATGAATTTTGAATTACACAGGTAACTTATCTACAGTGTGTCCTCCTGAATGGCTGAGCCATTTTTTCAGGAATTCTGCTTTGCCTGCTCTTTCAGTTGAATACTTATCTTTCATTTCAGGCATGATCTAATGTTTACTGTGGTGCAGGTGGGCATGAGACACAGTATCTGCCATGGCCATGAGACTTTCTCTGTTTGGGTGCCCAGGCTTGGTCCAAAACTCCCTGTCTGAACTGGAGATGCTCCCCTCCCACCCCTCGGCTCCACTCCACAGATGTTTGGAGAGGCTCTGCCTGACCCAGATTTCCTGCCACCCTGTTCACCAGCAGTGGGTCAGTACTTACACAGCAGTGTCTTCAGCTTGGCTGGGTCCTCCTCCGTGGGGAAGGACAGGGACACAGTCTGCACACAATTCATTGCACAAATATTCACCAGCACAGCGGCTTCTGCGCCAGGCTTGACGACAACAGCGCTCAAGCATGGATTTCCTCTCGTAGGAACCAGGAAATACCTTCTCTTTTACAGCATATCACATCACAGGCAGGGCATGTGCCAGTGCCAATCCCCACAGCACACGGCGTGCTCCAGCCACCAAGTGTCACAAGCACCGCACGCAGCACCCGCGACAGCCCCCGTGAGAGTGTCACATCCACGCCAGCCCCGCGCTCCCCCGCGCTGCACACAGTGCAGTGCCAACACCGTGCCTTGTGGTACTGATCTCCTGCTTTCGTGGAGCTATTCAAGGGGACAGAAGCAGCATTTTGACATGCTGACTTCTAAAATGCCAGTTGCAACTTCCCAAAGATAGAAATGGAGTTATAGAAAGTATCGGTTACACGGACACGCTGCCACCCCCTGCAAAACAGCACCTAAAATATACCCAAGTGTAGGCAGCTCCAAAATCCTTTTTTCCTACTGGCCATCATATTTTGTTACAGTTAGTGAATCATTTACTGTGGAGAATTTGAATTTTCCCACTTTCCCAGACACAGATTTTCATGTCTACTTGGGATTTTTTTAATGCTATTTTTGTTTGATGGCTAAGTCCTTCCTATCAGCATCTCAGGTGTACTGTCCACTTGGCATAATCCTCTCCTGGAACTGCATTCAGTAATGGTGTGTGCAGGGGAAACGTAGAACTGGGATGGGCAAAGTCATTTGCTGAAATACACCAAGTGAACACATACAATGTTGAAAGGCCTGGGGAAAAGGAAAAAAGCTTAAATATTAAAATAAGCCTAAATACTAAAGGGTTTTTTTTTGATAGTTTTTATGTTTAGTGTTTAAGTGCAACAAAATAAAAATATTAGGAACAAAGCTCCATGGCCACTGTTATGGAAGCTGCAAGACAGACCTGAGAGGAAATCCCCACTGCAGATCAACAAACTACAGAAATGACAATAACCATGTTGAAGATATGAAGTCCCAGAGTGTTAACTAAATTTTCAGTGTGTCCTCGACAAATAACAGGCACTGAGGCTCACAGGCCAGGACTCAACCAAACTGTTTAATCACAGTAAAAACCCTCGATGACTTCAGTAGGGCTGCTAAGGTGTTTAAAGCTAATGTGTTTAACACTGCAGTCTTAGGCATAATCCTCTCACTGACTGATTTTTGTCACATCCTCCCTCCTTTCTGGCTTTAGCCTGCTCCTCTGGTCCTGCACCAGGCTGTTAATATCCCTGCTACATCATAGCAAGGAATTTGATCAGTGTGAGAGGCACAAAAAATAATGATGTCACAATTTATGGGAAAAAGTAGAGCATTCAAAACATTTTACAGCTATACAGCTCTCCTGGGAAAGATCCCATCGTGCTTGAGGAATGGTGCACATACTGCAGCATGTCAGAGCTTGGCTGCAATGTGGATGTACACAGACAGGCACAAAATGCATCAGCACTGGAGGTAACAGCCAGCAAAACAGAGCACAGGAGAGGAAAACTTGGTTCTGACCAAAGAATCCTGGCCCGAAGCCTGTTCTTACTGAAAAGGGAAGAAAGAGACAGAAACTAAAGTTAGGATTGTAAGAAGGGACCTCCTGGAGACTCCAGGACGTGTATCAGGTATTATGTCCTATAATATCCTTTGGACTAGAAAATTTGCTGATTGCACATCAATTTTCATTTTGGTGGAATTTTCACTCGTAAGATTATTCAAGGTATAAGGCACCTTTTATAAAATTTTTATTTTAAATCAGATAGAGCAAGAGAGTGAAGAAAAACACCAGGCAAAGGCCGAGAAGTTTGGACATTCACCAATAAGGTGTTGGATGTAGGCTCAATTCCTTGCTCCTAAGCAGGCAGTAAAAGCTGTGTGATAACCACATGTGTAGGAAGCATACAGGAATATGGTGGGTACAGGTGGTTGGATAAATTCTCTCACCTGAATGTGACTGAGTACAAGAGTAAACCAGGATGTCCGACAAGTTCTTGGTAAACACACTCACCCTTTGATTAGTCATCAGTCTCTAGTTTTCCTTCAAAAATCTTCTTCAAAGCAAATGCTTGTACCAAACTTGAACATCAACAACAAAAAGTAAGAAACTCTTTCCACTATACAAAAGTGAGCTTTTCCATACAGTTTTAATCACCAACTTTGCAATCTTTAGAAGAAACCAGTCTGTGTTGCCACCTTACTCTTACTATTTTCTCTCAGTTTTCTGATATTTTTTATTCCCAAAATATTGGAAGTAAATATTATTAAGGTTTTTCATGTACTCTTGTGTTCTATCTTGGTCGTGCCATGGAACAAGAAGTAATGTTATAAACCCATCTTCAACTAAGATAAAACAACTTTACATATTCTCAAAAAAATGCAAAATTAAAATCTTTCAAAGTAAAACAAAAGATCCCTTCTGGTGGGTGTTTTAATGCTGTATGAAGGTCAAAGAAACAAGCTAGACAAAGTAGTTCCCTTTTCCACAAAGTGAAAATGGTACATTCTTGTGTGTGCCTACATTAGCAGTGGGCCTGATCTCATATCTCATCGGTTTGAAATTTCATATTATTCCAGAAAGATAACTGGCAGTCCCAACGGTTTCCAAATACATGTATTGCTTAAATTAGATTGCCCTGAGCTAGACCACAGAACTGTCTTGGAGCAGAGGTTTGATGGGCAGAACATGTCCAGTTCAATCTCTCTTAGAGGCCAGGACTAGAAGCCAGAGGTCAGTACATGCCATAGCTCTCTGCCACATTAGAATTTACTGGGAAAAGCACATTATCCCAGGGAAAACTCAGAACAGGCTTTGGGGAACAGACAGTGACTCACACTGCCAGGAAGCCCCTGGTGTCCCAGCAGACTATTTCTGTTTCTATTGCCCCGGCCCTGGACACCCCCACCACTGAGTGCCAGACGCTCTGGCTCTCGCTGCGTTGTGACACACTGCACCAGCACATCCACTAAAATGCTCAAAAGATGGGTGTTTGAAGCAAGAAAGAGAAATGTAAATGAACATGGTTCTTTCCCTGTTCTTAAGCAAGCAGGATAGTTTGGTTTGGCAGAGAGAGTCATAGTTACAGATAGAAAAAGAATTAAATATTATCCAATTATACAATTAAGCAGATACTGATGGACACAACTTTACACACAGGCTAGCTGTGTAGAAAACATCTTGTATCTTTTTGTGGATGAATATCTACACTGTGAGGTCAGACTCTTGGGCCCTTCAGGAGCTGGACTATTGCTATAAGGAGCACCAGGGAAAGTGCACCAGGACAGGCCCCAAGCAGGGCTGTGCAAGTTCCTGAACACATGAATGACACTGGAAAAAGACATTGTGATACCTTTAAGTTACATACAAACCAAATGATCCCATGTAGCATAGCCTTTCCAAATGCAAAACATGATGGCTGTGAAAAGAAAAATCCATGAGCAGAACTAAAAATATAGAATGAAATATCCTCAGCACTAGGCCTGGGACTCCCTTTGTTAGCTGTGAAAAATTTTACTTATTCATGTGTTACATAAATAGCTACATAAATACATGGATGGATAATGCTCTCTCTTAGTAAAAAGACATTTTTTGCTACGTAAGTCCCACACATATCCCCTTGTCTCAAGCCAAGTCCTAGGTAACCTTAGCCCTGAACACTGGGCAGGCAGGAGACAAGAGGAGAGCAAGTGCCAGGAGCAATTCTGCTCCTCCAAAGTCAGGCCAAAGTGGGGTGAAGTGTGGTATGTGGATAAAGCCATGCTAATTCCCAGTGCTAAGAGGTGTTTCAGGAATCCTGTCATTGAAGGTGCACTATAATTTTTCACATGAGTGCCCGTGAAAATATGTGCTGCTAAAAATGCTACGTGGGAGAAGAAATACCTGAAATACAGTACACAGCTCTATTAGGAGTCACTAAGTTTGAAAATGTTGACAATTTTCATTCATTTTTGAGGAACCCTTTCTAGCATTTGAAGTGACCACATGGTATTTCATGCTCTGGACACATCTAAGAGCAGGGTGTTCCTTTGTGGTGTATGAACTTTTAATGACCTAAAAAAATATCTTCCACTATAGTTTACGTGAGGGCTTTAGACAACACCATATCCCCTTCAGCTGTTTCTCCTCATGACATCTTGGCTGTTAAATTCTTTGCTTGCCTTGTTTTAATGCTGTTGGTTTATTTGACATGAAATTGGAAGCTCTGGGCAATAGGAGAGCCCCATGATTCAGTTGTGTTTCCATAATCTTTTCCTAGTAGTGTAGGTTCCCACTTATTGGGCTAAAATTCCATAGGTTATGGGGCTGAGGAACGTGAGCATCTCCCTCTCCTGCTGGATATGTAGAGGGGCTGACCCTTGAAGAATGGAAAACTACATCGCACATCATGTCTGTCATATAAAAATATCCTTTTCTTTGTCAGAACTGCATAACACAGATAAAATAAAAGCCCAACAGTTGAAGTGAGGCTATAAAAAAGTGATCCTAAATGAACACAAAATACAATGAAATAAAAAAAGGCAGCAGAAGGAGATTACTAGAAATGTCTCCTGGACCTGTAAGCAAAGTGGTCTCTAACAGTGCAATCTGTGTGCAGTGCTACACATCATTCAGCAGAGCCAAGCATGCTGGTTTGTTTTGGCAGGCTGCAGTAAATGAAGAAGAAAGGCTTTCTGAAAGCCACTTACCATCCTCTGGGAGGAAAAGGTCCTCCCTCCCTCATGCCTGTTCTCAGACAGGAGCTTCCAAACTCTGTTTCCCACTGAAACTCTTGATGGCACTTTCCCTGGTGCAGACGGCTCCCAGCCCCTGGCCGGGTAAGGTATTTCCACTGGGAAGGTGTGAAATCCCACTCCTAGAAGGCAGTCCTGTGCTCCGGGGACAAGCGCTGGAGGGCTACGTTAAGCAGCAACAGTGACTTCGCTATCTGATACTCAGCTTGACGTGCAGGTCCTCTTAGCACATGTTCACAAAGGGGGAGTTGTCCAAGGCAGGAAGGAGTTCAGCCAGAATCAGGTTTCAGAAAGTCTGAGCAGAGAGATCCTCACCCATTTGAAGCCAACAGGAATTTACTATCTGAACTCATGGGTCCAAGAATTTGGCTATAGTTTGCTTAAGCAAACAGTAAAAATAACCTCAATCAAAACGATTTTAAAATACCTCAGAAGAGCATTTGGAAAATTATGTTGGACAAGATTTCTTTTGCTAACCGTGAGCTATAACCATTGCATTGCTGTTGCGTGTTACTTCCAATGGCTGCAAAAGTCCGTAAGTCAGGATAGAACTACAGGCTAAAGTTGCAGTCATTCCCCCCTCTCTGACAGAGGCATTCTGGAGGAATATTGCCATCAAAGACAGCATAATTTGGCTCAGGATAGTTACTTGCTCATACAGCTCGGTAGTGCTAACCCATTCTCCTGTTACTGTCAAATTCAAAACAACAGTTGATTATTAATACAAAGGTGATTAAAAGTAACAGTCTGTTCAGGAACACGCAGGATGTGCAAGGTGAGCTGTGAAAGCAGACACTCTCCATGCAGTTTGGAGTGCCTGGGAAGGCTCCCTGGGGACAGTGGACAGCAGAACTGCAAATTCCTCCCTAGGAGTGCCTCAAGTGTTTTCTAGAAGCTTTCCTCTGACGCCAGCAGCCACATCAGAATGATCCTGTGCATTTACGTAGTCATATCACAAGCACAAGTGCACACACAAGGTGTTAAGCACTACACAATCTGCCCTTTCTGACCTTTCACAAATTCTTCTTTTAAAGGGACACAAGATCAATCTCTATTTTCCCTCTAAGAACATGGGAAAGAATTTCCCCATCACACTAGTTTTTACTTTAAAAAAATGTGTAGGAGTGAACACTTTGTGATCTTACCCTGCGTATATTTAACATTAAAAGCATTCACTCCCACCTGCTATTTCAACCTATGAAACAGCATATACAAAACATTTTAGGGCTCTTATAACATTTGTATTGCTGTGTTTAAGGTTTTGATTTACATTATTCCCAGTTTCTAAACTCCTGGAAGTATGTTTTATTTCAAATGATAGTACTACAGAAAAAAAATGAAAACAAGAGTCCCTGTAAAAACTGTAAAACTAGAGTCCCTGGAAAAACTACACTATCACTCAATGTAATTACATGATGCAGTACTGTAAAAAAAACTCTGGACACCTTTTTTCAAACTTAGAAGTCACTAAAAGACTTGACTGCATTTGTGTTGCGCTCTATGGCCTGACTAATCCACCACTTCAAAATGACTGACAAGATTATTTGGAACTCCAGGAACTCCCAAAGATTCAAGATTATGAGCAATTAATACTTATCCTAAAATTAAATTAGCAAACGATTAGTAAACCTTCAGCACCTCTGGTTCCAGACCTCCAGTTTCATGATTCATTGCTTTCAATTACTAAATGTCACAGTTACTTTACTGAGAACCAGCCCTGCACATACTCCTATGCCTCAAGTTCTCCAGTAGCCCTCAGATTACTGCTGAGGCTACTAATAAAGCAAATTTTAGGTGACAAATTTACTGTTGTGCTTTCCATTTTCATACTGGCAGTCAGTCTAGCTATAGATCTTTCTGACCCTGCATTATTATTTTATTTGGAAACATATTTTCATCTAAGCTTTTTTTTTTTTTTTTTTTAAACACCAATCAACTGCCCAAAATGTACTGCTTGATCACACTCTGTAAATGCTTTTAAAAGATGAGCCTGCAAATTAACTGATATTGGGGATATGGTGGAAAGTCATCTCATGCATCTCAGTGGATCATCACAAAGTGCATTCCTATTGAGATCACTCATTAAAAATCAAAACTTCATCTATGCCTTTGCTAAGGAATAAATGCAGAACTCAAGCAACCCACCATTATACCTCCTGTCATTCACTGTAAAATAGAAAGGAAAATACAATATTGTATTAGGTCAGTCACAGGAGGGACAAAGGACAGACACTTTGCTAGAGTTCAGTGATACAGAGATCTCCTGTGTACTGCATTTTGCAGTGCAGCAGCTGCAGGGTAACACTCTCACGTCCCACATTTTTTGGGGGGGTTACTGACCCATTCTCTCCAGCATTTCCCCTTGCTGGAAGGTGCTGCTCTGTGGCATGTGTGCCACAGCTGGTCACGAGCCAGACTTGACACAGCAGGGTGGTTTGAGCTGTGACCCTGAGGGCCACTGCAGCTAGCCCTGCCCATGTCTGGGTAGCCGTGCCCACAGCACAACCCACCTGCAGTCAGTGTTTCTTACTCTCAGCCATGGCAGCTTTGAAACTGCCGGATTCTAAACCTCAAACGGAGACCAACAGCCCGCCTGCTCTGCACTGAGAGGGGGCGTGGAGCAGTGAGAGCTGCTGTGGGCAGGGTGCTTTCCTCCTCTGGATCCACAGAGTCCCTGTGGGCTGCTACAGGTACAAGGGAGCTGAAGGCAGCAGGGTGCATGCTCTGGATACTGCTCAGACCAAGAAGGACCCAAAAATTGAGAATGGAAGAATGAAAGTGAATGGAAACATGACTTTCGAAGACCTAAGAACTGCAAGAAAGAGGACATTGAAACCTGTCCTGAAGTTACAAAAATGTGACATGTGGGGACACCACAAATTCCATTAGTTTCCCCATTTTATTGGACCTTGTTGTTTCCAAACTATAAAAAAGCACGTGACCTTCAGCACTATTTCTATTGAAGTCAGTACTGGAATCCAAGATTTAACTGACTTTTATTGCTGTAACAGATGAAGAACTTCACCACACCAGTCTACCAGAAAAGCTCCTAAGTCTTTATATTTCTCTAGCACTTTCAAAAAAATGGCCAAAAAATAATTTTAAAATTAAAGAAATATAAAATTAGCAAAATAATATATGGAGGGAAAATGCCTCAGTACTGAAAGCTGATTTATTTTAAAGTTGCTTTACTTATGAAAAATTTTGAAATATGCTCTTACATTTCTGAGTCAAATATCATTTTCTCAGAGTAAATGCCATTTCTCAAATATTGTACTGATTGTATGGAGGGAAAAATGTTCTAGAAAACATGACTAAAAACCAACACTGAGTGTTCAGAGATGATCATCCTCTTGTAGGTGGTCACAACTTCCTTTTAAAAATGTGTAAAAACATTATTAAAAGACAGATATCTTCATTAATCATTCATTTCTAACTCCAATTTGAAGTGCAGTTAAACAACAGTTGGTAAAGTTACAAACCTGAGAGTTACTCTGAGAAGTTTCTGAGAGTAACTCTGAGAGTTACTGAGAGTTTCTTAAGAATACAAAGATGTAAGAGCCTGCCTCAGTATGAGATACCACATCTGATGTTACCTCACAGCAACATCATGCAATTTGATTTGTATCAGGAATGGCTAAACTATACAGTACCCAAATCTAATATAGACATGATTTCCTGGCACACAGAATGGCTGAGATACAGTGAGACTCAGCCTGGCATCTGTGGGCTTTAGAAAACAGGATTCATTGGGTTCAGAGATTCCCTGTATTTTGCTTCTGTTTTCTGTGTAAAAGGAATCTCTGAAGGGATGGTGCTGGCTGACAGAGTGTGTGAATCAGCACTAGCACACTAAACCAGGAGCAGCACCTCCTCATCCATGGAGTGACCTGGCAAAGTCAGCTTAGCCTACGCCAGCAGCACGGGCTGTGCTCAAATTCAGATCTCCAGAGCAGGAAGGAAATTTAAATATCCAGCTTAAAAGGAATGTCCAACAACAATGCAAGACAAAGAAAACATTGAGCTTCTGGTTAACCTATAGACACATATCACCTGTAACATAAGCAAACAAACTCAAACAGTAAAAAAGTGCTGCTTTTTTCCAATTGTGTTTTAAAGTTTGGTGCCAAGAACCGTGATCTTACCAATGTCAATTTTAAAAATGCATATTGCTATTGTCTTTTTTCATTTTTATTTTTTCTTACTGTGAATTATACAACTGTGATCAAAAACACCAGTTAGCAAATATGCTTTTCCAGACCACAAAAAAAGAGAAGGGCTAAGCGAATCCAGGAGTCCACTAACTGCCACTGATTTGTAAAGGCTTAAGGTCAGGCCACTGGCCCATAAACTCCTATCTCAATTAGTGGAATATGTCCTTTCTCCAGCCTATGTTTAGTTGAGGAAAAGCATTCCTTAGACATTCTAGTTATAGCTTAGGAGTAAAATGGGAATTTGCTGTTGATGTGTGTGAGATCAGAATTTAACCCTGTAACTTTAAATTAAATATGAAAAGGATTTCCTATTATGCAATTTTAGTTGGGGTGAAGGGTCTTCCTTACGGTGTATCCATCGTCCTACGAGGTTCTCAGTATTTCCTGCATAAATACCTGTTTTCTGAGATTTTTCTGAGTACCTGCTGCCACGCTGCTGCAGTAACTTATTGAACACTGAGTCTGGACAAGTTAGTGCAATGATAAAATTAACTGTAAAGGGAGGAAATTTATCACTCATAGGTCTCATAGAGAAACAGAGATGATTATCATTTATGCTTCAATTCAATGGATAACCTAAACACACGCTCAACTGGAAAAAGTGTATCAGTCATCCCCTGACTAACAGAAGTATTTTGCTATTTAAGATAAGCCAGTGCTTTGCTGCCTCAAGGCCAGATAACTGAGCCTACATACAGCTGTGTGGTGATTCATTTTACAAAGGGCTAATAAATGATAGCTGTACTAATAAATGCTTAATCAATTGGCAATTATATGTTACTGTGAACTGCAAAGGGTAAGAGGTCTGACAAATAGTCCGCAATGCTCCTGTATAATCCACTTATAATGTTAGGTATTTTTATCCATTCTTAATGCTCACCTGCACGGGAGAAACTTTCTTTCCAGCCTAAGGCCCTTCTATATCCAGTATCTATTCATGTAAGATGTTATGGATGTGAGTCACCCCTAGATTGACAGCAAGTCCCTCATGAGAATAGAGCTGGGATCTGCAGCACAAGAGTCCAGCTGGTTTAGGGCATTTCTAAACCTTAGAGCACTTGATCTGCATAAGATACAGATGACCAAAACTACACAGACTGAGCTGTTTTCACATATTTTTCACCTACAGAAAACTGTCAGGAGAAACACCAGTATATTTGCCATTTTGGATCTGAAAAACTGGAAACCTTAAAAATTAGTAAAAAGAATAATCTTTTAAAGTTCTCATTTAAAATACATGATGTTTTTATTTTCATCATTTTAACAAGACAGAATGAGAATAAAAGTGGGTTATCAAAAGTGGCTGCTGGCATTCATACTTTTTTTTTTTTTAATTGACATATACAATGTATATGAATAGCCACACATTTCTAGTGAAAGACTATGAACAAACACACGTACATATACAGAGATAGAGAAACGTCCTATACATACATACATGGGTGAATATACATATTTATGTGCATACAGTATACAGACGAGATACTCTACAGGTACAGTCAGTGCAATGTACTGCATAAGGCTACACAAACACCGGGACTCGGGTGGGGTGGTGACAGCCGTGACAACAAAGCCTGGATGGTTGTGACTCAGTGCAGGTGGTGGGGACAACCTGGCTGCTCTGTGTCGTGTTTTATGCATCAGGCACACGCAGTTCCAACAGAAACATGGGACAGTACACTCAGCTCAGAAAAGGAGGACAAGTGGGAGTGCGTGGAGGAAACTGAAATGCGTATGAGCAGACAAATAAGGTTGTTCTACCTAGGATACAGAATGTTTGGTTCATTTACAGACAATGCCTCTATATAAACCCATGCTTTCATGAATTCATGCCGTTTTTTATTTCTATCTTTTCCTTAAAGAATATTATAAAATTCTTGCCCTGAGTTAAACATAAATACACACAGAAAAGGGGGTTGGGAAAAAGGAAATTGCATGCTTCTGGGGTTTTTTTTAAGTAAATTTTTAACCAAGGCACAATGTCTTCAAGAGTGGTTGCAAGACCATTTGAAATAAACTTAGCAAGTACTATTGTTCTGGGACTGTGGCAAAACTAATTGCTTGCATACAAAAGTCTCAGAACAAGTTTTGAAGTGAATTTACAAGTTTTAGAAGAGAACAAGTAAATTTATTACATATGCCTTAAAGAGAGATTCCCTGAAGAGGAACGAATTCTACCAGTGCCACCAAATTAAATTATTTTATAGACAACTTGTTGATGTTTGGACTGAAATTATTTCACACAAATGACATTATATATTTGTTTAGCATTAGTTGTTACCTATTTTTAGTAGAGCCAGGTACAGTCCTGTAAGTGCAGCTAAAAATGAGATGAAGAACTTCCAGATAATTTTCAGATTCTTTAGTAGGCAGTAAACACAGTGGTCTCACTGATTCAGCAAGCTGCAAGAATCACAGCTCAGGCACAGCTGATCAGTGGTGGCATAAGACTTTCAAGGCTGAATCTCATTGTCATTGACCTGCATAAATGTTTTATTGGAAATGCTAGTTACTAGTTCCTGTGGGTCCCACTCTGTACACCCATGCTCAAATCTGACTCTCAAAAGAAAGGTCAGGGTGCAGAGGCCATGCTTGGCTGTTGCCCCCACATTCAAGCACTCATACTCCAGAAACACACAGTTGTTATCAACTTCCAGACATTCTGGAGGGTACCTCAAATTCCAGGGGCTCCAGAGGGTACCTCATATTCCAAGGAACAACCACCTTCATTGTGCTGCATTGGCTGCAACATCTGTCCCCATAAATCTCTCTGCTGAGCTGACTGTTTTACAAAGTGTTGAAACACACTCTCAGCTCTATCAAAACCAGGCACAACATAGCAACCCCCTGAAACCTCTGACCACACAGGTGACATCTTCTCATGTCTGTCCTGAGCCTGTTCAAGAAACTGTAACACCCAATCTGAGAAACAACCAGGGAGGGACAGTAAAAAAATGTTGACATGAAAGTGAAAGCCTCATAAATGCCGTGTTATTTCATGCTTTGTCAGAATATCATTGCATTTGAAAGGTTTCAACAATTTCTGTCACAGAGCTCACCTCTTTCTGTTTTCTGCTGACAAACTTACAGAATTCGTGCAAGAATAAGATATCAGGGTAAGGGAATGGAATACTCTTCTCCTCTTTTCCATCACACCTGAAACAGTGGCAGCCATGCTGGCACTCGACAGTGAGCCAGGACTCGAGGTGTGGTGTTCAGATCAGTCACTCTGCTCCCACATCTGACACCCTCTTGCTGTGGCATTACTTTGTCTACAGCTGATCTGCTTTCACTCATTACTGTCTCCCCCTGACACATTTATTTTGGTCCTAAACCCCATGCTATGACCCGTATGGAGGGGGAGTCACCAAAGCCACGCTGGGCCGTGGCACCTACCATGACAGCAGTGCGTGCTCACATCCACCTGTGCCTGCTGTCCCCCCTGCTGTGGGACAGAGGCTGCTTTGGCACTGAGGGGCCACACTTAAACCACAGTCCTGGCAAAGCAATGCACTGGCCTGCTTCTGCTGCATGACCAACCCAGCTGAATGATGAAGAAAAGATGCTGGGACAGCAACAGCAGGCTTGTCTGCCAGCAAAAGACAGCTTTGACACATTTGCTTCTCATGCCAATCAGTCAGGTGTGCCTTGGAGGTGAGGGATAATGGATGTGACAATTCCATCTCCTTCAAGGTTTGCATTTGCTTTTCATTTTTTTTTTTTAAATTTTACTTTTTAAATAAGCATTCTCTATTTGCAATTTGTATATTTAGAAACCATTTGCACTGCTCTGGACCCATGCACTGATTATGTAAGACCAGATTCAAGCTGAAACTCAACACAATGCAATGTGGAGCCTTCCCCACAGCATTAACATTCTTGTTGTTGCTCTCATCCAAAATGTTGACAGCATATTTGGCTGGACTGTCGACAGCAGAATTTCGCCTTCCTGTGTGCAAGAGATTTGTCTTTGCAGGAAAAACCCGAACTGTGGAAAGTAATCCAACTGCTCCCTCTCGTGGGCACAAGGTTCCACTGCACCTCAGAAAGGCACAAATCATGTAAATCCAAACCCCACAGATTCTTAGCAGTGCAAAGTCCCCAGAGGGCTGGGTCACACTGCAGGACACAGTCCATGCCTCATGCCCTGGCACTTCTTTCAAGGTATTGGCAGTCAGGTGACTGATCCCTGACTCTTATGAGCTTTCTGTCTGAAAAAGGAAGTAAAATCCTATGGCTCTGGATGCAGGTTTCTAAATACACTCAGGCCACACACACACATCAAATCCAGACATCATCTCAAGGTAAAATTGGCCCCTGTCCCATCAGTGAAGTGCCTGTGCCACAGGCTTCTATCTGTACCCCATTGTGGATTCTTCCATGCCAGTCCATTCTCCCAGGTAGGACCCAGAGGATTTCCTTTCTCCCAGCCATTTGCAAAACCAGCATCCACAAGATTCAGTCTATACCTACATTCCTTTTTCTTTGCCTACACAGACACTAAAGATTTCTCCATGACAGGGCCATTTGAGAGAGAGACATAATTTGTAAAGTGTTCCGAGTAAAATATACCTGGTTTTCCACTTTTAGACATTCAAATGCATTTCATTGTATCAGTGACACATAAAATGATGTAAACTCAGTCACAGATACAGTAGATTGCACCCCAAATAGTTTTTTCCACTTTCTAATTTCACAAAAACCAAACATTAAGCAATTCCTGAGAGTCATATCCTTACCAATCTACTTCCATCTGCAACCTCTTACTTTCTCACCTATTACACTGAACTTACTTACACTGAATCCTTGGGGCAGGAACAGCCTTTGTTCCATGCATATGGTCTACCAATAAATAACTATGACTCTTGGACACCACCACAGTCAATATTGTGGTAGATCCTAGTGGCCAACATTAGCAGGTTTTGGATCCAGTGACAATCCCAAGACTTATTAAACATGACGGCTAAATATAAGGAGTAATTAAATTCCTTTTAGTGAATATCTTCTCAGGCAAAAATAGAAGCTACCATCCAAAGTAATAAATAGTGTATAGAAAGTCCAGACCAAAGCCCCATGGGGCTCTGATTACAGAGTGAGCAGCATGGGACTGTTCCCACACTGTGGACACATATTTTGGATGAAGAAAAAGATCAAGTATCAAAAAGGAGCAACCATAACCTTGGCTCCAGGAGCATGGAGACAGACATCTCAGAGGCATTGCACTGGCTCAAGAGGAACACTTGGCATGTCCACACAGGGGGAGGAAAAGGATTGCCACTGTCCCATGAATTGTTTTGCTATTCTACGTCCAAAATACACAATAGACTTTCAGAACTTTAGAAAATCAGAGGAGAAAAGAGGGACAGAGAAAATTATAAGAGTGGCAATTAGCACAGTAGTTAGACGTTCCCTTTGAATAGAAATCTGGGACTGCATGTCCCCTGAGATCTTTAACCAGCAGCCCACGGGGATCATTTTTCCCTTTGGTCCAGAGGGCAAGGATGACAGAAGTTGATTCTTTCCTTGCAAATCCTTGTGCACGATAAGAGCCAAAATAGCAGAATCACTAGAGTCTGATGCTAGTTCTAAGTTGAGATTCATCAAGGCGTGCATGTAGCACAGACAGACAGCAATGAGTGCTGACAGGGGTCCATGCTGTGTAACTCACACAAATTCTCTTGCTAGCACTATTTATTTTTTTACTACCATTTCCCTAGTAATCAAACTGGATGAGGGACTACTTCAGTCCACAGAGTTCTCCATCTACCTGCAATGACTGTATTTCTTTCATATAATGGAAGCTAAAAAAAAGACTGCTGTGATCAGATATGGAACAGTGGATCTTGATTTATAGGTGCTCGTTCCTCAGCAGCAGAATTCATTAACTGCAGAGTCAGGAACCCAGCTCTGCTACTGTGTCCCACAACTGCAGGGTGTTTGCTGGCTCTTTGAACTCTTGTACACTACTGCTGGGAAAAAATGGCAACTTTAAGCTGAGAACAATAGAAGAGTGCAGATGCTTTGTTTATGCTCACAGAGTATTCACTTTCAGATGCACATTTGCCAACTAAAGCATGATAATGTCAATTCATTGGGGAAGTACTTTGTCTAGGTGCCTTCAAAAATAATTATAGCCATAATGGTAACAATTTACATTCCCTGCATTCATTAATTACAGGGTGACCACAATGCTTACAAGGCATACAAAGACTATAATATGTTTTGTATTCACAAGTAAAACTAGAGACATTACAAGCTGGGCTTGTGATATTTAACTGACCCAATACAGAGTGAACTTAGGCATGAGACAAATATGTAGCTGTGTTGCTGTAGAGTACTCAGTACTTGTCAAAATTCAATTCCAAATTATTCCTTGTGTATTTTTTACAATGAACTTTTACAATGAACTTTTACTGCACTTAAACAACAAGGTATTGCTCTACTTATGCATATGAAAAGTGGCTAAAATATGTCTCAGCTTCTTTGTGGTACTTCCCTTCAGTCATAATTTTGTTTTAAAATGGAACAATTAGAATAGGTGTTTGTGATTTTTCAGCTGGAGTACAAAATTAAATAATAGTTGCCCTGAAGGTCTCACATCAGTTTTAATGCTAGATTTTCTTTTTCACAATAGAATGTGTGTATTTTGGTTGCATTTCAGTTAATATCTAAATACTGAGTCTTAAGTAAAATATTAGCTAAATTGTTGTGGGGAGGAGCGGGGATTTAACAGCTGAGGCTGGAGCAAGCCTCGTCCTTCTCTCCTTCTCTCCCTCCTTCCCTCCCTCCCTCTGGGGCAGGGCAGGAGGGGTTGGGGCAGCCCCAGCAAAGCCTCTGCTTCCCCTGCAGATGCAGGATGTGGGAGAGGGATGTGGGATGGGTTGGTGGAATGGGGTGTGCTGGGCCCAACTCCCCCTCATCCCAGAGCTGAGCCCACCTGCCCTCAGTGGGACAAGGGTCAAACCTCAGCAGCACCCTGCTTTACCTCCCAGCTCTGGGGTAAATAAAGCTTTTTCTAATCCTGTTGGATTAGCCAAACTGTCCATTTTGAACAGTTGCTAAAGTGCATTTTCACCCAGGCTGCCTCTGGCACAGACCTGAGTGATCCCCAGGGGCTTCTCTCCTGTCCCTGCTCATGCACCCCAGTGTGCACTACCCCTGTCCCAGGCCAAGGGGACATGAACACAAAGACAAACCCTCCCAGCTGTGTATTCAAAGTAGAAAATCTGCTTCTTCCTTCCCTACCTACATTGCTATGTTGGAAAACTGTGCTGGAAAACTCCTGGTCTCTGCTTCCTGGCTCTGTGAACCTTGGATGTCCATGTCTGTCCCTTGGCCTGCCAGCTCTAGGCACCAGCCTCCCCTAGCACTTGCTTCTTCCAGTCTTTTATTTTTCTACCTAGATATGAATTTAAGGAGCTAACTTGTATCTAAAATTCTTGCCTATCAAAGACATATTCTGAAATAAACTATTGATGGATACACTTCATTTGGTGCAAGACAGGGGTCAAGTCCACTCTTGGGAGACCTTTCCTCTTTGCTATATTATATTCATACAAATCATAAAATAATTTAGAGCTGTCCTGAATTTTGGAGGGTAATGGTTAGCTTGTCCATCTTGTGCCTTCTGTCGTGTTTACCAGTGTGGTCATGTGGGAAAGTAAAATGCTGCCTCAGCTTGCAGAGAGCTCAGGCAGATACTAGGGAAGTAATAAACTGAGCTGCAATTTTTCTAAAATAAGCCACAAAAAGTTTCACTGTTGATGCTAATATATTTTCTAGCTTTTTCTTCATTCTTTCAATGCACATTGAGACTCCTTAATTCATAGCTGTTGATGTATCTTCATCCCTCCTCTGAGTTATTCCTTCTAATCTCAGCACAGCTTCTGGATTTTACTTTGATCATCTCTGTAAAGTTTAAATCTTCTTTCCTTGCTTAATTTGGAGCTAGATATCACTGTCTGGTCCCCCACAACAAGACACCAAACCTTAAGAGGCATAAAAACCCTCAGAATTAAGATAACATACCTTGAGGAGGTAACAAGAAAGGACAGTGCTGTCTGGCCACTGAAAAGCAAGAAACTAACAGGCAGCATGAAGAGAGGCTGCACATTTGCAGATAAGGAACACAGTTTTGTGGAAATCTGTCTGAAAACAGGCTCTGCTTTGCAGGAAAGCAAAAATGTGAAACTCCAGCTATCAGTAGTTTTGTTTTCAAAGAGTGTGTTTTTCTTCAGACCATGGATCTTAAAAACATGCACTGCTGTGCTGCTATGCAGCCTAGTACATGGGATTTTCCAATCACTCTCTACAAATTAATGAAAACAAACCTCACTTTGCAAAGTTCATTCCCAGAAAAAAATCCTAAGTTGTTTATATGATCTGTTTTTTTCTTAAAATGGAAATCAGTGGGATTTTTCTGTGCTGAAGACTGTTTCAGAGAGGCATGGCAGTGATACAGAGAAATTTCTTGACATTAAAACTCTGGATGCAAGATGTTCTGCTGTCCAGCAGAGGGACTTCCACAGTCTGCTTGAAAATTCTTCTTCTTTTGTGACAGACATCCTCAGTGCACACATACCCTGTGTGCCACAGGGATATCCGAGCTCATCCATGGAATGTAATCCTTTGTTACCCTGAGGTGAAGATGTGGAGAAGGATAGGATGGCAGGGAAACATCATTGCATAGCAGTGATACCTGTGACTCCAGTTTTACAGTTTTGTTCACTGTGCTGTCCCGTGGCAGGACTGAGCATTTTCCACTGCAAAGTGAAACCCTGGACCATGCCTGCTACAGAAGTCTCAGGTGCCAGCACAGAGGCTCCAGCAAAATGGTCGAGGACTTATTTACTGGGGCATCTGTGGACCTTGTTTATTGTTCTTTATAAACCTCACAAAGTGGTTAAATTCTACTCTTCTCTGTCCACTTAGATGGCTACAAAAGACAGTTACTTGTTTTCATTTCCATATAAAGGCCAAATACAAATGGACTTTTACTATCTCTAATGTTATTCACACACTTTTCTCTAAGATATAACTTGCTATACTTTCTACATTTCTCTATTCCCTGCAAGCTTTTTGTGAACAACATCGTTCCTTTATAGAATGAGAATCACTTAAGCTGAAAAATGCCTTTAACCCAGCACTGAAAAGCCCCCTACTAAACCATGTCCCCAAGTGCCACATCTACACGTGTTTTAAATACCTCCAAGGATGGTAGAATGGACTCTCCCACTTCCCTGGGCAGCCTGTTCTGTTGCTTGACAGCTCTTTCCGTGAAGAAATTTTTCCTAATATAAACACATGGTATCCCACTGTGTGTGTCTAAGTACTAAAGCAGGTGACTGACCATTTCCCCATGGATTGTGGGGGCTTCATTCTGCTCCCTGTGTCCATCTTCCAGCTCAGGGGGCTGGTACCTGGAGAACAGCTGGTCTTACTATTGAACACTGAGGCAAAGAAGGCATTAAGTACCTCAGCTTTTTCCTCATTTTTTGTCATTATGTTCTCTCTGCCATCCAAAAAGAGGATGGAGATTCTCCTTAGGCTTCCTTTTGCTGCTAATGTATCTATAGAGAGATTTTTTACTGTCTTTTATGACACTAAACAGATAAAGTGCTAGTTGGGATTTGGCCCTTCTAATTTTCTCCCTCTGTAACCTCATGACACCCTTGTCCTTCTGAGCTGCCTGTCCCTTCTTCCAACCTTCATAAACTCTCTCTTTTCCTGAGTCCCAGTAAAAACTCTGTTCAGACAGTCTGGTCATCTTCCCTGCTGGCTTGTCTTTCGGCACTTGAGGATGGCCTGTTTCTGCACGTTTAAGATTTCCTTCTTTCCTACTTTCCCTTCGTTACACGACAATATATCCTATCTATAATACTTCTCTGCTACTTACATCCCTCTCTGAAGGACATTTTTATTTAGCTATGCATTTAGGAAATACAGCTATGTGCCCCTTTTGTAGCTCAAAAATATTCTATGCTTCTGCCATTATTACAGTTCCAAGCCCCCCACCTGACTTCCTCTGCTACTTCCTTAATTTCTTAAACTTTGTCCTTTCACAATCAATAACTCCAGTTCTAGGATAAATCTATGTTTATCTTTCAGTTTAAATTGAGACAATTCATGACTTCATCCAAGGTGGCTTCCTGCAACCAACTCTTTCCAAATGCCCTCACTATTTCCCAGAACTAAGGACAGAAGGCAGGCTCTCAATCTGGCTCAGCATGTTGGTGAATGCTGGCTGCCACTACACTACAGAATTTTTAGTGTTCTCCAACAGAGACCAGCCACATAATTAATCTCTGCTTATGAGCCCTTTCTTCTTATTTTTAGGTGATCCCTCTACTGCTTCCCATCAATATAACATAGATATATTGTGTGAATACTAACTGATTAATCCTCACAATTCCTACATCAATAAGCAAGCAAGAAATAAGAAAATAAGGCATAGGCGAGTTAAATGACAATATTTACATAATTACCTAATATGTGATCAGAATTATAATATAGATTTCCTTAGATCAGATCTATTTTTAATTACTAAGCATAGTCACCAGTTCTTTGAACAACTGTATTAAAAATGATGGGTTTTGAGAACTCATTTGCAAATTTGTCTTTTTTTTCCAAATTAAGCATTTTGAAAGTCATCAGTCTGGGATCCATGAAGATTTGAGAAAACCAATTAACAGTAAGCTGCCCTTTCCCAGATCTTATATTCCTGTTTGAATTTTAGCTGTGCCCATCTGGTCAACAAAGAGGTGGATAACACAATACGTTTTCTTAATCTTTTGGAAAGTCTAACTGCTCATTATGGTGTTGTTAAGGAAAGCAGTATCAATACAGTCAATAACCACAGCACACAAAGATAGATACCCTGTATGCCACAATCCAGCAGATTGAGAATGGGCTAACAGCCCAGCTGTTGGAAACACATTTCACCTGCCGTCCATTATTTGCACATTAAGATAGAATAGGTGATGAAAGAACAACCAATGGTTGTATCTGCCATGGAGGTAAGACTTTTGTCATTCCTCTGAAATCTCAAATCCACACCTTTTAAAATTATGCTATCATAGGAAATGGCAACATAATAGATGGACAGTAAGAGATTGTCAGCTAGAAGGGAAGACTTAGGGAGAGAAAGCTTGTACTAGTTGTTCTTGTTTTTCATTAAGTCATGACCATACCATACATTATTCAATTAACAAGATCATCCTCCTACAGTCACTTGAAAATTCCTCTTCTCATCTTTGTTCCTTTCTTCTGTTTGAATTGAGGTGGATTTTCCCTCCACAGTTTCAGTGAACCCTGGCCACAGCTTCTAAGAGGCTCATTATCTCTTCTATCACATCAGCTTCTGCTTTCAAGGCTTATTGTTTAGTTCTTAGTATAAACTGACAGGCTAAAATCCCTTCAAAACATCCAAGGTGCCTTTGCCACTGAGTAAACAGCAAAGCATCAGGAGTGCTGTAAAACCCATTTAATCAAAAATATATACTACATGAACACTGGGACACTGAAAACCTTTGGAGGAACAATTACCCTAATTTCTTCCTTAGATGAAGGAACACTTGATGTGTTATTTAAATGGGCTGTCATTTTGAATCTCCAATATAGATTTGATTTGCTTATGTAAAATATGCTTTAGAAATGTGCAGGGTTCTTTCAGTCTTCATGTCTGGCAGTGCACAGAAGTAATACAATTATATCCGTTCATACAGGTTACAGAACTGTAACCTATACTTGGCTATCCAAATACAACCTTCCTAGCGAGTTGCTGGTTGTCTGGAGTGAGTAAATCGACCTTACTCCTGTGGTCTTTGCTTTGGTTGAGACATTAATGGAGCAACTCACCAAGATACAAACACAAATGTGTGATAATTGCAAAGCAGTCCTCAGGGAGATTTCCATTCAAACCTCAGTGACATTCCATAGGATTTTGGGGACTAACTCCCTGAAAGCCAGTCAAAAATTCTCCATCAAAATAAGGGTGCCTGTGTGTGCATACATATATGCATGTGCACATAAATCCATCTGTGTTCCTGTCTACTTGTGCACATACACCCCACACGTACACACCAGTGAGGCAGTGCCACTGTGCTTTGACAGAAGCCATTCACATGATGTTTAAGCAAAACCTCTTCTTTCAATTGCTACTCTCAGCTAGTTCTGTCAAACTAATAATACAGGTCTGTGCAACAAAATGTTACAATATCAGTATTAGCATATAAAATAAAGGTAAGTATAGGTTTCCCATGTCTTTATTTCTTTTCCGTTCTCTCTCTATTGGAGAAATTTGCCAAACCCAAACACTTCCATTTTTTCCTATGTGGCAGCTTTATTTCTGATGAGGACAAAAAAAGTATCTCTGTTTAAGATAAAAGGAGATGTTGCTCCTTTGATTTGTTTTTTTTCATTCCTAACAATGTACAATAAATATAACTACAGTGGACTATTTAATAGTCCTGTAAGCATTACATGGTCTATAGCTGAAGAGACTCTAGATGCCTCAACTAAACAAAATCACTTGCTGTAAGAGCAGTTTTCAGGAAGGACAGTGATAAATCACAGTGTAATACAATCATGCATTAAGCTCCAACCAGATGTGAGACTGGCACAAATATTAAAGTACAACTGGGCAGAAGTCAAGTAAGTACAAGTCATTGACAACATTGGTGTAAGTGCTCTAGACAAGACATTTAAAAGAAATTTACATAAAAACATAGATTAAATTTATCAAAGTTTGATAAATTTTAAGACAGTAAAAAAGTACAGAAAGCATGAAAAAATAAAAAACCCAACCAGTTCATACAGTACAGTTTCACTACATTTATATTACAGAATGAAGACAGAAAAAGATACAAGGAATTAAGAGCAAAGAAAATTCTGCTGGGCATGGCCAGTGGAATTTCATTGCCAATGAGAGATGCGCACACACAGATGCACGCACACGCACAGAAAATAAAGACAAAACCAAAAAAAATCATTTACTGTAACAAATGACAGACAGAGAGGTGGGAACATTTGGCATGTTGCAGCACATGGAGTCATTCCCGATCGGCTAACGACGGTACCTGGCTCGGCTGGAGGTCGCTGGGCTGCCTGAGCGGCGCCACAGACGGAGGAGGCACTCCTGACGTGGACGCGGACCGGCCTAACCGGCAACTTGATTTAGACTCTGGAAAGGGAGAGAGCAGAAACACCAGTGAACAGGAGCAGGTGAAACACTCTGCACCCAGGATTCCCTTGAAATGGAGACTCCAGCCTTGCTAACGTTAAAGTCTTGGACGTTTGGCTGAATCATGAGCAGAAGCGGAGATCAGAAGATGGATTCAGACAGGGCTCATGCCATGTCCTGGCCTCTTTGCTCTGGCATCTCTGAAGGATAGAGCATAAAACAGCAGACACGAAGAATACAAAAGAAGCATTCCTGTTTCCCCACTCCCCTGCTCCCCAGCGCCTTTTCTACTCCTCATGTAATACAGCAGTGATTAAGGGAGTTACAGAGGCTTCTGGTTTCATCTCTCCATCCCAGAGCTGAGGGACATGACAGCCC
The DNA here is from genome assembly GCA_013398275.1 of Promerops cafer. Classification (NCBI taxonomy): domain Eukaryota; kingdom Metazoa; phylum Chordata; class Aves; order Passeriformes; family Nectariniidae; genus Promerops; species Promerops cafer. Next base: position 1,445,212 of record VZSE01011877.1, read on the forward strand.
AAAGACTGACTGTGCTGAAGGAAAGCATGAAATGCCAGAAAATGAAGGAGGTGGTATGTAAAAGTGGTGAGGATCCTGTCACACTTGGGGATTTGGAATGACACCAAAAATACCTGGGAATCTCATGGCAGTGGCAATGAATTGAGAGACATAAAGTAGGAAGAACAGACAAATCAAAACATGAGCAGTGGCAAAGTCAGTTGCCCAGAATCAAGGTGATAACAGAAACAATGTTTGCCTTGAGAAAAAGCTCCATTTCAGAGAAGAACTGCACAGAGATGACACAGTTATTTTATTTTCCTTCTGCTGTTTTACATGGAGTAATTTCTGAGAAGGCTCCCCATTGATTTCCAGCACAGGTTACTATTGTACACACTGACACAAGGTGACCATGCAGTTCAGAAGGCCTGGACGAAGGTTTTATAGCTAAGCCATGCTGACACCCATGCGCTACCCCCGCGTTCAGCTGGTCTGGAGGAAACTGTCTTTTCTGGAAAAAAGGATCTGCCTGTTTCTGCCCAAGAAAATTTTTTGTCCTTACATTTCCTTTGTATGGCTGAGGAAGCACCTCTCAGCCTATGGCTCTGCTCAGATCAATGTGTTCATTCTCCTCATGTTTCATAAACCTTCTTCCCAACCCTGCACCTGCTCTTTCTGTTTAGTGGGCAAGTACTGAAAACATTTGGACCTACCAGACAGATTTGGTAAAATAACAGAGTCTCACTTTTCACATTGACAGTGCTGCTTTACCATGAATAACAAGCAATTACAATACCATGCTTCATTACAATTTAAAGAATTTTGAGGTTTTTTTAAATGAGGTTTGAAGAATTCCTCCTATTCAATTCCATGTTTTCAAGAAGAAAGGAAGGACCTATGCCTTGTGCAGTTGTGGTTTAGCAAGTTTGCCTCTGAAGCACTGTGTCTTGTGCACTTTTGCCTGTGTGTCTGAAATTTATTTTCTCACGCCTCATTTACACGGCTGCCTTGTCTGTGTTTGTTTTACACTGATTTCTCTGTTTCCTGTGTGGATCTCTAGTATCACCACTGGCCACCGGTTGGGCTGCAGCTTGAAAGGAAGAAGATGCCTATCAACAGCATGTCCTTAAAGTCACTTGGCACACCTTGGAAACTTGAGGACAGCTGGCACATTACTCCACATACCAGCAGCATGCTGAAATAGATTCTTCCACTCTCACTGATGCTTTGGCATTGTCACCTTAAATGCTTATTTTCCTCAGATATTTCAGAATTCAATAGGGCGTGGAGAAGAGCTATCCACTTATGCTGGAGCACTTAGACCAATGAAAGCATCTGTATGAGTGAATATTCATCAACTAAATATTAATAGGTTAGTTAACATCCAGCTGGCTGAGCAGTAAAAATATTTATGCTGTTCGCCGAATGCATTATTCAATTCACTCTCTCCTAGTCAGTCTGTAAACACACCACGAGTCAACACAGCCACAGGCACACAGAAAGGAGCAGACTGGCCTCCTCCACAACCTTGCTTTTGTACAGTCTGCTGATTTGCTTTTTTTGGACTTGGGCAGTTACTCTGAAGGTTGATTAGACTTGTTTTTGTTCTGATTTCACACTGTCTGTGTGCCAGATTTCTGACTGTTCCTTCAGTAATATAGATATAATAATGGATCTCATTATTATACCTCATCTCTCATCTCCTGGAATTTTGCTGGGGTTTCAGAAAGGACAAGGACTGGCTTTTTTTCAGTTGTTTTTCTCTACTGCTAAGTGGAGATTCTGTTTCTGCTGTGACAAGCAGAATCAGACACTCAGCACACAAAAAACTCCAAGACACTGTCTGACTATGCTTCTGAATTATTTTCTTTGCTTTAGGAAAGCAGAAAGAAGTGTCATAATTTCCAAATTAGATCTATGTGCAACAAGAGATTACCATTTCCTTGCCAAAGAGACCCCTTTCATCTGGCATCAAAGAAAAAAACCTATCACACACACAGATGAAGTATTAGTTCCTTTATCTCCCTGTAATATATATAAAGTATTAAGGAAACTATTGTGATTTCCATGGTGATCCTCACCAAAAGATGCTTCAGACATGGCTCCAGCTAGCTTTTGTATCTCAGTGGCAATATTTTTAGACCCAATAAATACTGTATTCTACTGTAATTAGTGGTCTGAGTAACAGCACACCATTCTGGGGGGGAAATAATCCATAAATGGTGTGTTCCTGAAGTGCTGCACAACTCACTGCTCTGTATTCTGCAGCATGTTATTTTTCAGCTCTGGGCAGCTTATTCACTCTACTGGGGCTATCTGGGTTTTCCTATTTAATGCCAAGAATCTTAAAGGAAGAACTACTGCTAGCAAATATCAGGGATGTTTTCTAGTGTTTAGAAATTTGTGTTTATCTTGTGTGGATGATACTGAGACAGCTCAGTGTTAATGTCTGAAATGAGTAGTCTTGGACTTCTTGAGAAGTCCTCTTAGTGACAGTAATTCATAGTGTGGAGCCGAGTTCTATCAGCCATCCTGGTAGCCCACGGGGAAGGCTGTGTATGCCCGGGGATGCAGGGCATGTGAGCAGCCTTTAGAGATGCCCCTTGCAATCAATGGGCAGCATGAGGTCTGAATTCAGCAGATTCTTAGGGGTAGCCAAAAGGCTGTGAAATATTGTGCATAAAAATGTTCATAAAATTCAGTTGGTGTATTTGGAATTTTAGTGGTATTATTTTGCACAGCTTCAAATGTCACATCTCTCACAGTGACATGATATGAAAAATGCACTGCAGGTCTCTGGGAGCCAGGTGTAGTGTAGTGCTAGGAGGGCATGGTGGGCCAGTGGGCCTCAGTCCCCTCTTATGGCACCCACAGTGGCCACAACACCTGGACAGTGGAGTGGGACCACAGCTCCCTGACACCAAGCAAACCCACACACAAATCATCTGCAAGGGGCTGAGCATCACTGCACTCTCGGGTCTAAACTCAGTCTTGACAGCACCAGGAGGGTTACACATGGAAACAGGCAAGGATTTAGTTCCAAAGGGCAGCACTAAGGATGAGAATTTTAGGAGAGACTGTGCAACACAGAAATACAGGCTTTCCAAACACAAATAGGATTGCCTTAAAGTTGTGTATTTAATTATGTGTTTAACCACTCATGTAAATGGCTTGTTTTCCAAAACTGTGGGGGTTGCCATCATGACTAAAGATGTAGAGGCTTGGCTGACTGCATTTGGGACATGGGGTGTTGTAGGATTTTTCTCAATAAAGCACAGTGCTGAAATGCCACAAGGTTTTATGGAAATATTTTCAATCAGTTTTATACCATCGTGCTATGGCTTTCTATACTCTCCCGAAGTACAACAACTCTTCACGATTTTTATTTTTGGATCTTAATGGGAAGAGTTCTTTATTCATCCAAGGAAGCCTTCATTCTGCCTATCCTAATCTTAATTCAAAAAAACACTCTGGCTGTCACTTACATTGGAGAAGCTTCTTATCCTGTCACAGTCTCTTCTTTGCACATGAAAAGAGAAATATTGCTTATTTGCTACAGCTGCCAAGAAATGCGTTTTGAATTAAACAAGGCAATGTGACAGGCTGAGAGCAATCACATAAAAAAAAAAAAAAAAAAAAAAAAAAAAAAAAAAAAAAAAAAAAAAAAAAAAAAAGAAAAAAGAAGAAAAAGAAGAAAAAGAAAGCATACATACTGGAAAAATACATCACATCAAGTATCTGCATACTGGCCTAAAAAGAGATGAGTAAGCTGAAATATGAAACATTAGGTTGTAGTAAGCTATATAGTATTCCGTTATCTAAAAAAGTATTAGTAGTTCGCTATTGGCAGAAGCCAATTATTGCTAAAATATCACAGCAGCACATCAAACTGAACAGTTTTCACAACAGGAGCACTGGACCTGTGGAACTCAGTGCTACCAGATATCCATAGGTCAAAAGTTGAGCAAGTCTCAAACCCAAGTCAGGTAATGAGAAAAACCATGTCTGAAAAGGAACCCTCTGTTTAGGTTTAGGGGATATTTTTCCCAAAGGGAAAAGCTGTTAGTGGAATATGTTTTGTATCCTGAAATACGTGTTTATTTTCGTTGTAAGGCTTTTGTTGTAGGATTTGGCTGTGTTTGTTTGCTATTTCCTGGCTTCTTTGAAATCCAAGTAAGTGTCTTGTATCTTTGTTTAGGTTTTTTGTGTGTGTTTCTCTTAATACCTAGGCAATATTTTTACTCCAGCCAGAATTGGTGTGATCCCACATCCTGGAGGTCACACGGCAGGACCACGGGCATTGGCAGGATGCCCTCGGTGTGCAGCTCCCAGTACTATAGGTGACTATAGGTGACAGGCACTGCTCAGGAGGAGCTTGGGAGCAGAGAACATGAATGACCAGTGCAGGCAAGGTCTGGGCCTCTTGGGCAGTAACATAAAACCCCAGCATTAAGTTGCCTTCATGTGGAGAATCCTTGTGGATTTAGGAGCACAGTGATACTGCCTGTGAGGAGAAAATGTAGGGGGTTTTTGGGACTACTGAGTAGTCTTTGTGTGAAGAAGACCTGGCTGGCATGAACTGACTTTTTGCTGCTATTCCCTTCTTACACCAATGGAAGAATCTTGTGCCTTGGCCTTTCCAGGCTTTGCCCCATTCCCAAATAGATGAACTAAAATATTCATTACTTTTGGAAATCAACAATGATGGCCAGTAATTCCAACAAAGGGTGGGCATTTACTCCCTTCCTGATTACCTACAATGTTTACAGGTGGAATATTTCTGGCTGGCTGAGTGACAAGCTGGTGGCCATTCAAAACCAGGACGCAACAGAGTTTCTGAGGTTTAAAAAGCAGGGCAGTGCCTGTCTCCAGCAGCAGGTGGCAATGCAAAATGCTTCTTCATTGCAGTTAGGAAAAAAGCAGCAACATTCCAGAAAATACTCATCAAGTCTCCTGGAGTGAAGTTATACAGATTCAGTGCTACAGATTGTGTTTGGCTGTTCCTTATAATTTTCCTAAAAGTCAGCATCCCCCAAAACACACTTCTTTCCATAAGAAATTATAGGATGCCAAGAAACAGAAAGTGCCCTTGACAAATTCTGTCACAGAACAATCAGGCACTAGAGACAGTGATAAATGTGTGCAGCTGACAGCCCAGGCTCTTTGAAAAAATGGACAGAAAGTTCAAGATTCTGTTTGGAGATGGCTCATTCTCCCTCTGGTCTTACTAGCAGTTTCAGAGTTGGGGAGAACCCAGCAAAGATCAGTATTCTCACTCAGGTATTTGCCCAGGCCACCCCAGTTCCCATCTCATCTGAGCTGGAGCAGAGCTGCCTGATGAGCACTCATGGGAAGTCCATTCACCCCCTTTCTCTTTTACAGCAGAGCAATTCAACCCCATTTCTAAAAATTTATTCCAATATTGCCCTAAAAAATGCCTATACCAGTGTGAACTAGGAGGCAGATACCAAACTGTGGTGTTTCAAGGACATGTCTGCACAAAAAAAAAGTAGCCTTTTTTTCTGTTATCTACGATGCTGCAAAGAGAGCAGCAGCAGTGATGATTGTGCTGGGGACTGCCTTGATTTTATTTGGTACTGCAGTAAATCTAAGTTCTAATTCCTAGTACAGAATTGCTTTATCTCCTTGACTCCAGAAAGCATTTGTATTCATATGAAAGTATTAAATCTCTCTTTTTGCATTCTGTTACAGTTTTAATTTAATTGCAGAGAATGAGCTGTTACAGTTCATGTACAAGTTCATTGAGGAGAGCTGTGTACAGCATTCTCAATGCAGTGCCCCACTGAATAAAGGTAAAACACGTTGCTCAGGCAACAGCAAGAGACACAGGGGAAAAAATATTCAGGGCAGATAAGAGGCAATATTCATCAAATGAAATATCGTAAATCTGCAGGGAAAGAAAAGTCATAATCAGCTCTCGGATTTTAATCATAGAAAGGAGTCAAAATTCAGCCAAGAAAATAAAATTTTTCTTTGACAGTCCTAGCAATGTAAGACAAAGTCACAGTTAACTAAATCAAGGCATGATTCAACAACTATTACAGGTTGCTGATGCCAAATGGAGATTGAGGCCAACATGTTTTGTCTGCTTTTGGAGATCAGCCAACTCTTTGAAATAAAACTGCTGCAGAAATGTTGGACAGCAGTGTTATATTTTGCTAAGAGCTTACTCTTCAGTTTTAACTTCTTTACTACTCTGGTCTATAGTGTCATCTTGCAGAACTGAAGAGGTTGGTACACACCTTTGTTGGTCTAATTATTGGATGTCCCAATACTTTGATGTGGTAGCTTTAAACCCATCCTTTAACCTGCATTAGCACAGATGATGCTCTAATACACTGGGAACAGAATTTTTACAAAAAGCTATGAGCTAATCTGGAAAATTCCCACCTTCCAGGAAGCTTTGTGAGAAAAGACAAGTAAGCAAGTGGCAGTAACACAAAAAAACCCCTGTGCTAGAGTCATAAGTTTTGCAGAAAAGTCGCTTTCACTGCACCAGGAAGGACTGTTTGGAGGGTCTGTAGCAAGTAAAGCTGGACTACATGATTGCTGCAAATGACATTTCACATCAGCAAAGACTCTTAAACACTGAGTTTCAGGTGTCATTTTCAGCAATTCAGGGACAATGTGAGTCCCATTATCACACAGGGAAGCAATGTTCTGGGTGAGGCATGAGCATCTCTCCTCACTCAGCAGTTCAACACTCCTTGCTGCCAGCAGATCTCTCAGGCAGGAATGATTTCTTGTCTGAGCAGCTCATTCGTGCTCTTATACTTACTGAACACTGACCATGAGGCTTCAGTACTAGATATGCCAACTGTCCTTAAAGTGGATACTTCTCACAGTCCAACTAATAAGCAATGAAGTTACTCTTTTATGAGAGCTGTCAAATCTCAAAAGTACCAATACAGTACTCATGCAAGGGCCATAGATATCTCTTTATAGATGTCTATTCATTTATCAGTTCTGTTTGTCTTAGTCAATTTATAAGCAAGACTGCATTATAATGCCATGGCTTATGGCAATTTACTACTTAATATGTAAATATTTTTGATAAATAAAATGAATAGGTGTGAATCTGAGATTTCTGAAATCCACAGTCATTTCTCTAGAAATTTCTGTACAAGCAGAAAGCAAAGGCTGCCTGTGTCCTGTCAGTGTGCCCCTCAGTAAGACAGCCCTGCTTTTGCACTGTGTATTTTTGTTACTGTATGTGATACCTGAACTTATTAACTTCTTCCTGAGGTGCCATCCTAGGAGTGTCTTTGCCATAGTGTCCCTTTTCAATGTCAGATGGAATCGTTTACTTCTTTTAAGGTAGATGACTGGCATGTTTTTGTGCTTCTAGTCCATGCCACCATCCCAGGTGTTCCAGCACAGAGCACAAGTACAGCACAAGCCTTATTAGCGCAGCACTCAACGGGCAGGGCCAAATCTAGAAGATATTTGGAAGTCTAAAGAATCTGGATGCTTCCTACACCTGTGTATCTTTACAGATTCTTCATCTCACCAGGAGATTCATTAGATCTTCCCTGTGCTGCTCCTTGACTTACCTGAGCTGTTGCCTCCAGCCAGCATGGTTGGGCTGACAGAGGATCTCCCCAGCCTGCTGGACACCACAGGGGGGCCTGGCGTTCCATCCCATTCCTGAGCTTTCCCTGGCTCCCTAGAGGAAGCAGTCCCATGATGTCCTCTCTCTTTGTTTTCCAGCTTTGGTAGTGGTTCAGTGCTGTGACTTCTGATCTTCAGCTCATCAAGTGGTTCTACAAAATACACAAGTGCACATTTCATTATAGAGTAACTGCTAATCATCCAGATCATGCTATAATCTTTTACAAAATGCTCCATACATATCAATCATAAATCCTTTAAGGGCAACTTATAGCATGGTTTTACCATCTAGGCCAAAACCCTGTAGTTTATGTAGGTTTCAATACACTTTTTAATTATTAAAAGCACATACCATGCAGCAGATGGATAAAATGTAACATTTCTGTTACAACTTTATATGCCAGGAAAATACTTTTGAAAATGGTTCCCTACCAAATTGTGGTTTATTAACAATTTATAGAAATACTTGAAATCTTTTCAGCTGTCATTTCATTAGGAACAAGTTCTTCTTCAGGCAGTTTCTAAGGAAGCTCTCTCCTAAGGCAATATTGTGCAAGCAACATATCTGTACTTCTCATAAGCTGTAATAAAAGCACACAATCCACAAAACAAAAGAGCACAAATCTATTTGGGGTGTGCCCAGCACCATAACCTAGGGAATGAAATTGCACTTGCTTGGAAAATCCTTGGAGTCAGAAAATTACTTTCTGCTTGCAACACCACAAGCCAATGAAAAGAGGAGCAATTCAAAACACAGCTGAATGATTTTTTCAAGTGAAGCAGTGATGTCTGCTTTCTTCATGGCTTGTAATTTTATGTTCTTTTCTCAAGACCCTTATTTCTTTTCTTGAAGGTTGAGCAATGCATGGAAAAAGAATTCATTCCTGCTCTTTCCAATCTGTAACAGTGAAAAATTCACATGGAAAGCTAGATACAGAAGAAATATTAGATTTCTCTTTCGTTTTAAGAGCTAATTACTGTTCTACTCAGTTATTCAAAGCTGCTGTTTACCTCATTTTGGAAAAAAAAATCAGTTCTCAGTTTGGAATTTTATATCTCAAACCCAAAGACATTCTTACATGACACTCTCAGTTCTAGTCACACAGATTTATTAATCAACTCTCTGATGTACCCTAATTTCTGTATCTACAGTCTTGGAATCCACATTTGATAGAGATAACAATCTTCCATCGAGCTCTATCTCAAAAACTTTAGTGGCTTCAAGGGACTTTGGAAGGTTTGAGAGAGCCAAGCAAAGAGAAGATGCCAGGAGCCATTGAGAAGCAGGAGATGCCAGCAGTTCCCTGAGGGCCCATGCTGAATGGCAGGGAAGGACTGACAGTCTGAGTTGCCATTTCCTCTCCTAGTCGTCCCCATGGCCCAGAGCTGGGACTGTTCAACAGGGCTCACCACCCAGATGATTCAGTCCCAGAAAAGGACCACATTCAAATCCCTTTGATTTGCCTGTGGCTCAATAGCCCACAGACTGTTACCTGTGGTACAGCAAGCAGAGGAAGATGCACTGTGATGGGCAGAGACTCCACCTACACACAACAGTGACAAAATCTCACCTTGTGGTGGGTTCTTTGACATTCCAGTCTGCAGATGATCTGAATGAGCAACAACACAGTTAGCCTGGGATTTCCTCAATGAAACGTCACAGAGGAAACATGTAAAAGGATCTAACTGGATATGCAGTGCAAGATGTAATCATTAGCATATTTCGTTAATTACTATTGGTTAATAGCAAAATTCAATGTTGAGGATATCTTACCACAGCCTCCAAGTAGTAACATTGCATGAGAAAAAGATTAAACCACCCTGGGCTGGGAGTCGTAAATAGGATTCAGTGACATTTGATGTGACAAAGACCTTCAAAACTCAAACCTCTTCCATGAACTTCTAGGTCACCTACCTACTTCAGTGTATGCAAAAAGACACTGCAGTGAAAATCCAAAGGGTTTGTTTTTCCCAGTTGGTAACCCCAGCAGGGTACAAGGTTGAGTAACAGTCTCTATCAATATAACATGACATCTGCCTTTCAGGGACCTTTGCTACGAGATGCCTGTGACACAGATCTGTTTGTGACTGCACAGAGAGACCTGCTCATACAAAGAGCTGTGCAAAGAGAAGGAGAGCCCAAATTATTACCAGGATTAGAACTGTTACAGTTGACAGCATCGAGATATCAAAAATACTGATGTGTTTTTTCACATAACAGATGCATGCAGTCATAAGTGATTTTTTTTCTTCACACCAATAACATTCACTTCTTTAAGATACTACTTATCTGGGAAAAGGAAAGATAAAAACAAAGTTACAAAATTCTTTGGAAATGCACACAATCCTCTTTCCCACTAGTACAGGATGGTGTCTAAATAGCAGTTTATTCTTCACAGCAAAATGAAGAGAAAGACAGAAGACTAGACTGTGTTTCTAGAAAGTAAGAATTGGGCCCTGCAAGTGCCCTACCAAATTAATGCATCATTCAATAGAGTTAATTTGCTATGTCATCCAGCTGCTCCTGGAAATGCTGTCACTACCTTAGTGAAAACTTTCTCTCTGTGTGCCTCATTGACACTACTTGAACACCACACCTTGAGATTTCACACACATGCAGTCAGCCCCTGCCACAGTGGAAATGCTCTGGTTGAGTGTGTAGCTAAGGATTTATCTACTTCAGTTTACTTAACAGAGAAGCATTCGTACTTGTTGCCTGATAGAAAAGATCTGTGCATTCTTAGTTTTATTGTCAGCTGAATCAAAGCACAGCAGTTCTCTGCAACCAGCTGGAAACTGTGGAACTATTCAGACTAAATAAAGATTTGGTTTATAGTCTAATTTTTTATAAGGTGTAGAAAATCAGTTTTTAGCTGGCTGTCTAGACTTTGTAATTTACATTCCACTATCCTTTCTTGGGGATTTTCAGTTCACAGTTTATCTGAAAAGTAATATATCCTAAAAATGAAAAGCAGATTGAAACAGATTATAATGTCATGTAGCCCATCACAGGGCCTGAATCATTATTATTTGGTGATCATTATCAGTAACAATGATACACAGACAGAAAACAACATGTCAGTGTTTTATGTAGCTTTCTGTAATATTACTTTCCAGCTCACTTGTAAATACAGAAAAAAATGAGAAAGAAAATTATTTCCTCACTTTTACTCAAATATTTTGGGGAGAATTTTAGAATAGTTTCAGCTTCTTTAATAAATGTCAATGGGAATCATACTCAAACTCAACTAAAAAAAAAATTAAAAATCACTCTGCTACTTCTTGGTCGACTGAAAGAGTTCCAATGTGCCCAGGACAGCTCCAGAAATGAAGAATGCTTCTCTGCCAGGTCTCAGCCAATCCCTGGCACATTTGTTGACTGTGCCAGCCACTTGGATGTTTTTATCTTATAAACCACTCCCTGCTGCAAATGTAGCTGCACGGAGCAAGCTAAGTGGCACAAATGATTGTGACTCATAGGAGCACATTCCCTGCTCCACAGTTTGGCTCCTGCAGCCTGGCACAAGGCATTGGTAGAGAGCAGAACACACCTGTAGTACCTGTGGGGTGGGGACCTTATCATCCACTGAAAAGCAAACCAGGATATTTTACACAGAGTAACCCTTTATAAAAGCTACAGCAGGATTTAAATGGCCACTTCTTCCCTATTGATCCCATCCTGAAAACAGGAACTCTTACCAGTCAGATATATCTGTATACAGAGACACAGCTGAAAGGTAACAGCAGCTGCTGCACTGCTCTTTTTAATTTTTTTATTTGGGAATTGAGGAAACTTAGGTTGGATCTAAGTTATCTTGTGCTGTTAAAAACCTTAATTTGGAGGTAGGAAATACCAAAGCTCAGTATTATGCTGGGAGCTCACTGAATCATATGGTGGCCACCAGAAAATCTTTTTGCAGTCAAGTGCTACATTTTGAAAAGCTGAAATTATTATGGAAAGCATCTTTATTGTTCAGTACTTCTTCCACCAAAATGGTACATAAAAATGTAAATTTCAAGAAATAATTCATTGCTTTAAATATTTATGGACACAGTTGGTTAAACTGCCATAAAGGCACTCAAATGTTTCAAGCACTTTCAGCTGTCATTGTAGTTCAATATGTAAAGATACACATTTTTCTTATTTATTTCAACTAAATCTCAGACTTTTCCATTTAAAGTATAAGATGGTTAAAATCTCTTATAAACTACATATTTTACAGATAATTGTCATGTACTGTCTCCCCTCTAGGAAAGGTCTCCTAATAGCTGTGCACTAGGCAAGGCTGGCACGTGAGCTGTGGTGCTAGAAAACCTGGAAATGCTAAAGGAAGTGAGAGACAAACTGAGTCAGTTGTAACCTGGACCTAAGAAAACTGAAATTACAGCTACAGAAAACGTCTTACCCAGAAAGCTGTCATTCAAATGAGTATAACTCTGTGGTCAGTCTGCCACTCTGCTCTTAAACAAAAATAAATTTCAGGTCCAGGTGGCTTCTTAGTGCAATGTTAAGTGATAAATGGCAGAACCTTTATTACTTCTTGGGGTTTTGGAGAAAGAAAGAAGAGCAATTGTCTTAAGGAACTTAAAATGAGGATTGCTCTCTGCTATCTCTCGGAGCTGTGAGCTGAAATGTAAAAGCTAATCCATACATTATTAATTTATTCCTTTTTGTTTTCTTTGTGTTTGTTATAAACCTAAATAAATAATATATCACTCTAGGTAGAACTCGCATACTGGGGGAAGCAAATGGTCTAAAATTCAGCACTCACATACAGGTGCAAAGCAAAGTCATTTGGGATGGGGTTTAGATGTGAGCCAGAGCTCCTGATCTCCTCCAGCCTTGACACATCAGACCTCACCTCCTCTGGCTGCAGGGCGGGCGTGGAGCAGGAGCACAGGGCACCCCAAGGGCACACCTGGAGGGCTGCAGATGCAGGGTGAGACTGCAGCCAGCACGTGTGTGTGGTGGTCAGTGCTACCTGAGACATGCCCCAGGCACAGCCCCCCCGTGTCCCTTCTGCCACTGCCAGCACCACAGCAGCCTGCGCCCATCTGACTGACCCCTTCCACAGGCACTGCACGTAGAGCAATACTAAGCCTCTCAGAGAATCTCAGAGTTTCTTCTATCTGCACCCCAGGGCTTCTTATTTACCTTTACTGCACATTAAAAATTAGAGTGGCCTTTTAATGGATTTCCTGATGTGTGGTGCTTTGTCTGATCTGCACAGCTGTAAATTTATTCCAACCTCTCCGAAAGAAAATAACCAGCTATTAATACCACATGCAAGAAACATGGATAATGCTCAGTGTTTCAGCCATTAAAAAAAAAGAGCTATTATACTGTCAATGAAACCCATATCCTCATCTTCATTAACTATAGTGGTTTGTCTACTCTGACTTCATCTGCTTGCTAATTAAGCAGAAGTTTGCTTTGCATATCAATTTTTAATACCCCTTTTTTACAGTTAAGGGAGAGTTGCAGCAGCCAGCTTGTTCAATTAAAAGCAGCTCTGACCTAGTTCCATGCAAAATCAATAGAAAGCCTGAAAGTCTCACAAACCATCTAACATTTAGGGAAGACATGGCTGAACTGCTTCTTGGTGTTCATGGAGCATGTTTCTGTGAGCAGTGTAGGGTTTTTTTGTTTTATGTGGTGAAATCCAGTGGAGATCACATCAGCCTGCTACAGACAGCCAAGGGAGGGGAAGAGGGATTGCTGAGGAAAATGCATTTAGTTGATTTTCTGTGGCTGTCCCAAACCTGCTAAGTGTGCAATCCTGGTTAGGAAAACAAGACAGGAAAAGAAAAAGCCACAATACAACTGAAGACTAATTAAAGAAGGGATAGATTTATAGCAAAAGATTTATACCATAGATTTATCAACCAAAGCTTTAGAATAAAAATATTCAATGAACATTATGAAAGTTATGATCTGGTTGAAAAAATAGAATTCTTTAAGTTTCAATAAACTTCAGCTGGCAACATTAGTCCCTTAAAAGACAAATTTTTTAAAATTCACCATTGTAAGACATATTCAACATTTGACATCCTATGGCAAGAGGAAAAATCCTCTTGTATATTGATTGAAATAAAGGAAAACCTGTTTTTATTATTAAATAAGGAGAGAGATTTTCATCCCTGGAAGTGTTCAAAAAATGTGTGGATATGGCACTTGAGGACACGATTTAATGTTGAACACGGTGGTGCTGCTGGGCTGACAGTTGTAACTAATGGTCTTAGAGGTCTGTTCCACCCTTAATTCTATGATTCTATGATTGATCCAAGATTATCATATTTTGGCATATATTACAGATGTGATGACAATCGCCTGTTTCCAACAGGGCCATTATTATTTCTTAATTATTCACTCTGTTCTTGATCTTTTAAGCATGCCTATTCTGCTGCAGATCATGTCACAGCCCCATCATCTGACTGAAGAGGCCACATCTGGAAGATATGCAATGTACAGATGCACTACTAAAGCAAATAAAAGCAGTGTCCTGGGACTCTCAACATTACATCCAATGGCAGCCTATTAACAAGTTTTCTACTTAATTCACACTAGTCACAATTACATAATTAAGCAGAACACTTTATTATCTGACATTCACTGCCTTTTTCTTTTTTTTATAATTTTCCTTTCAGACCTTCAAATGCTGGAAATTGGTGACTTGCACTTAGAATAACCTTAACAGAAGCCTGTGTCCTCTGGTGCCTTTTTGGGCAAAAACCTAATTACAGCAAGTGAAAGGGAATTCTGTTATTGACTTCAACAGAGCAAGGGTTTTCCTTCCAGCAGTTATTAGCTGGGGCTAGCCAGCCATGCTGATTCATGTGAATGTATGGAATAGCTGATCATGGGGAGCAGCAAACATTTCTCTTACAAAGTTTGTCCTCCCAGCTCTGCTGATAATCCAAGCTGTGCTTTCAATTTAAAAGCTAAATGTGTGCACATATATTTCATACCTGTCGTTGGGTATGAAAAAGGTCTATGACTGTTTGCAGCAGATAGGATTGAAGAACGAGAAGGAAGAAACCTAGCCTGAAAAGTCTGAGTGTGGCAGGCTTGTGAAACTTTGGTTTCAGTGCCATTAGCCTTGGACTAATTAGCAACACACATTGCACATAAGCACTGACTGCTGTGCCCACCCTAAACTCTATAATGATCAAGGAAAACACTGTTAATGAAACCTGTAAAGAAACTGTGGAAATCAGTCTCTATAAAGGTGGCCCAGCTGTTATCTGGCATTTGGTTTGAAGGAATGGTACCTACTTTTACTTACAGGCTTTCCTTCTCAGCCCCATTCATTTCACCTCACTCATCTGTTATTCAGGTTCTTAAAATACACCCTTGATCTTTGAATGAGGACACAATGGTTTGATGGGTCCTGCACTCCCTAGCAGAGTATGGCAAGAAATCATAAGGGAAGAGTGAGACAAAAGAGCTGAAGTATAGAAGAGATTTCAAGAAATATGTTTTTGTAGAAAGTTCATGACCTTATGTTTCAAAGCTTCACTTCAAAAACATCAATCTTTCATGGAAGTCCTGACTATATTAAACTTGTCAACACTCTTTTGTCAAGTTTTCTGCTGATAAACAGCCTTTGAACTCTTTCAGTTTTCATGTAAGGAGTTTGAATGTAAGGTTTTTCCATTTTCTGAACACTTTAATTTCTTCTAAAGAGTGTGTTTTTATCCAGATTCAGTAGTAAATGTTAGTCTGAAAATGAAGATATAGTAAAGGATATGGATTGTGGAAACTGGGGACAAAAACCCTCCCTTTTATATGTGCACATAAAAATATCAATTTCAAAATTGAAGTAGAAATGAATTCTTTCCTGGCTATTTTGTCTATGGTTTAACTAGCAGTAAGAAAAACATCTTTATTAATGCATTTCTCTTTATTGGCTTCATTAATGAATTAGAAAAATTGCCATACGTTATTAGAACACACATGCCAATTGCAGAGCTCTCCTTTTATCCAGTATGTCACCCGTAAAAGGGAGTCTTGACACTTCCTGGACACTGACCTCATCTGAATTTTGCTCTCTTTTACAGAGCCAGGCACAAGCACCTAATGTTGCTGTGCAGCCTCTGTGCCTAGCTCTAGGTCAGGACCCCAAGAAATTTTTGCTCTGCAAGTAAATGCCTAAGATTCGTCCCTGTTACAGGATGAAACCTTTATGTCATTCTGGCTTTCTATGCATTTTAACAGAATTAATTATTTTCGGCCCTCCCCACTTTCTAATTAGAGGTTTCATTTTGTGAACTGGTTTTATTCTTGCTAGAAAAGCAACTGTGAAGCCATGCCAGCACAGACTTCCGATATTGAGGAAATAAGTAGAGCTGCAGATGGTCTTGAAACAGCTCTGGCTGATGTCTGTGCTTGCAAGGCCTTACTAGTATTGCCTTCCCAAGTGTGCAGAGCAGCTACTGGGGCTGGCACAAGGCTCTCTGTGTTACAGCACATGCAAACTACATACAAGTTACACAAACATTGCTGGAGCAGTAAATTAGCTACAGATTTCCTGGAAGAAGGTAGTTTTTGAGTCATGAATTCAAATTCACACACAAAAATAAAGTAATTGCCATCTTCAGTAAAATTAAACACACAGCTTCTCTCTTTCAGATGAGTAGTTACAAGAACAATGGTTCTCCTTACTCGTTCTTAAATTCCAGATAAAGTGCTAATTGCATGTTACTGTTTTACAATAAAATAATTATTAGGGATGGATAATTCTGTTCAAAGGAGTGAAAGGAATGTGAACCTTCACATCAAATTGAATGTAAAGGAACCTGATTTTTTAATATACATGATTATCCTCACAATTATTTCCTCAGTGTTCCTATACTTTTCACCTTATCTATACCTAGCATGTTTGTACATCCCAGGAATTTCATAGTTTGATATTTGAATCATTTACATGTATAACCTAAATAAAACCATTTCTAACACTTAGATTTTTCTTATTGCTGATAGAATCTTGTAAGGTTCAGAGTAAATTTCAGGGGAAGCACATCTGCCTTTCCTCCATTAAGAACCCAAGACCCTTTATCAGAGTATTATCTCTTCTCCCAGGCAACTAATGAAAGCAAATGAGGAAATGACCTCAAACTGGACCAGAGGAGCTTCAGGTTGGACATCAGGAAGAACTTCTTCACTGAGAGAGCTGTCAAGCATTGGAACAGACTGGCCAGAGAAGTGATGGAGCCACCATCCCTGGAAGGGTTCAGGAAATGACAGTCAATGGTTTATTTAGCAAGGTGGTGTTTGGTCAAAGTTTGAACCCTATCTTGAAGGTTTTTTCCAGCCTCAGTGATTCTATGGGTAGATTAGATAATACACTGACAAAAATGCACAGCATATCATGGCTTCATTCACTACTCAGTGTTTATATTATTCACTGCAACATTCTAGAAGTCAAAGTACAGAGTGGTTTTGCAAGGAACAGCAGCCTAGGACAAAGAGAGGACCCTCTTGCTGTAATTTATAATGGGATCCCCTGAAGTATATCTTCAGGAACCTTTGGACTGGGTCTTTAATGATGAGGTTTAAAAAATGAACTTGCTCAGGCAGGAACCAAATCAGTAGTGCCAAAAAAAAGTGTGTCCTTTAAAAATGGATGTATAAACCACTCAGCCCAAGATATTGCCAGTATTTGTTACACAGATCAATAAGGTAAAAGTATTTTAAGAAATCTAAAGAGGAGAAATAGCAGTCAGAGATATCAGATTTTGGAAGAGAGGGAATAAACCTTGCTCTTCCCTTTGCTCCCCACAAAGTTCCTACCATCTTCCCTTAAATCACAGAGGTTCTAAAATTGTGTCACTGTAAGAACAGATAAGGCATTTAATTAAACCTTTTCCTTGTAAAGATGCAATAACAGAAGCTCAAGAAATCATTGAATCAGTTTTCAGATCATAAGCTGGTGTGCAAAAGTATTTAATTTAACAGTGACCTCAAGGAGCTCCTCTAGCTATGAAGTAGAAATTCCAGTTACTCAAGAAAAAAAAATGCAAGTTTTGTTTGCAAAACTGTTTTTTTCTCTTGTGATTAATTTTGAGGAAACTGTTATGATCTGCTCTGTTAGAAACTTGTGCAGTATTTCACCATACTAAAGTTCACAGCCCTTGGTTTGGTGTGTGGTCTGGGTGATTTTGATTACTTTTCCTAAACAACACTGGGATCTCTTTCCCTGTGATTTGGTTTAAGCAAAGACATATCTCTATACACTTGCCCGTGGAAAATGTCAAATGGGGTTCAAAGTGCTTTATGAGCACTGTGCTTAACAATAAACACAGACCTTCCTACTAATCTCTAGTTTGACTTTTAGGACTTAACAAACAAAAATGCACTTGAATCCTAACGCAAAGAAAATCTGACTCTTAATTCAGAAAAAGATGCATTTCCAGGTCCAATGCTTGGTTATAAAGAGAAGTCCTGAAAGAGCTGGCAGCTTGTGCTCTCAAGCCACTGGCACTGCCAGCCCAGCCGGCTTCAGCCGATGTGTCTGCGCCAACTTCCTGAGTGGAGGAAACATAAATAACCCTGCACCATTCCACTAAACCACAGCATTTCCATTCCTACCCGCCTTTTTTTCCTTAGTTCTTTCACAATAGGACCTGATACCCTACACTGACACCACACCCCATGAAAAAAACACAGTGGGAAATTTTAAGAAAATGTATTTAGCAGTTTTGTTGAAGCCAATATATGCTTATGGAAAACATCACCAGATTAAGCATTTCTTGCCATTAAGATTGAGCACCCATAAGCTGGTCATAAATTGTGTGGTCCTGCTTGAAACAGAAAGGCAATAAACTCTCCAATTCAGCATCCTGCTGTATCACTGCACCATTTTGAATACAAGCTGTTCTAGTCACAAAGGACACATTTATTTTCCTGAAGCCAGAGACACAGATGGTGTACACTGGAGTACCTCTCCCGATTTCAAATAAAAAGCAGTGATTTATAAATGCTGAGGATTTGGTTTAAAGGTCAAGATATTTCTCTGGCTTAGAAAGCTCTGTTTAGGGGAGCGAGGAAAATCAATGGCACTTAAAACTGAGAACCTATTATCATTATCCATGTCTTAAGTGCAGCACATGTTCCTTTGCTTATTTACAATATAGTGAACTGGGTGCCAGTAAGTGAATTTAAGGCATTTTTCACCCTCTATTTTTAACAACTTTCAGACATCTCACATCTTACTGTACATTAAACTTAAAGAGATTGTCTTCTTCATTTCTTTACCTGAAACCATCTTTTACTTGAAATATAACAGAGAGAATAGCTTTATCTCTTTTTCTTTTTTACCCCTTTCATGTTTATTTCTTCTTCAGAAAAAGAAATTTTATCAAGCAGTCAAGAAATATAAACAGAAGGAATAAATAAATCTGTATACATCAGAGACAGCAGCTGTTTCCAGAAAAACTCGAGCAATTATTTATGAAATTATGTCTTCTTGAATGCTTCTGCAAACCTTCAGAATCCCGGGAGGGCCTGATTTCCTGATGAGCCTAAATTGCTGAATTAGAAGATGAGACAATGCCATGGTACCAATTAACAAAAGTATTGCATATTGTCTCAAAATGCTTGTTTTCTGTTTTAGTAACTGAATCTAACAAAGACATTCCTTCACCCTAAGCATGGAGGAACATCCCACCATCAATGTCTTGAATGACTAAATGTCCTTAAAATGGCCACACTCACTTTTGTGTGAAAGCAGCAAGACAATAAACACACATCATGCATTTCAATCAAGGAACAGGTGTCCATTGATTTATCCATTAGAAACAAGTTCTTAAACCTGCCATTACCCTTGGTGCTGATAAAGAATGGAATTACTGTCCTGTAAGGCAAAATGGGGCAGTGATGGTGGAGCTGTGGCATGGAATTATCATGCTGGGTGCCACAGGGCTGCTGTGAGTGCTTCCACACATTTCCCCTCTGCACCTTTGCTTTGCAGCTCACTGCTTCCCCTTTAGACTGAACAAACCCAGATGAAACTATGTTTTCCTGCCTTTTGTGGGCTTAGCTGAAAGACCTTACTGACACATTATGATTTTTCTTTCCAATTATTGTCTGTGATTGCTGATTTGGGAACACACGTCAGCTTCAACAATAGTCTCCGTCTGGCTGGATTAGCTGATGAAGCCCAAAATACTTAGTCCAGTACACACCTTCCTTTGCTACAGATCTAAGGACTACTGTGTAAGGAAAGCAGCAGGCATGGCTGAAGCAGCACTCAAGACCACTGAACTGCAAAGTGAATCTTGTTTTCCCTCAGAAATCTGGCTCCTGAAGGATGCTGACCCCAACTGGTCATCCCCATGTGTACACTTCAGGCATTTTCAGTGCTGTCCCACAACAAGGCACAGCTCCCAACAAACCTGTCCCTTAGAGGAGGACAGAGCTGTAGAGACCCAAGTGACCCAGGCAGATCATGACCTTTGTGAGTGCAGGTGTCCACAGCTCTTGCCCCAAAAATGCACTAACAAGCAAGCACCTGCAGAAAGTATTTCTGATGCTGCAACTCATTGGCTTGCTGATATCTTGGTAGATCGGAATAGATGTAGCAACGTAGCCCTCTTGGGGTTTGACTAAATGGAATTAACTGTGGTAAGATCATTTCCTTCCAGGGGCGGACGAGTGTCATTCTCTTCAAAGCTGGTGTTCTCTTTACCTTTTCCTCTGGCACTTTCCCCTCCTCCCACTACATGTTTGCTTTCAGACCTACTTTCAAGACTGTCAAATGAGATGTGACTGTTTTGATCACCTCATTTAATCCCACACATATCATGGCTCATCAGATTACAAAATCTTACTATTAGGGAAATGGATGCTTCCTCAGTGATGGAGGAATCAGTACACCCCTGGCTCAAAAGTTCAGAAATAACTGAAAAGCTGTAGCTGCCTCATTAGACTGAATATAACTTTCATACTGCATAGAATCAATTGCTACAATGCAGAAAAAGGAACAGAGAATTAGGCTGACATCCCTTTGCATAAAACTATGGAAAAAATATTAACCTAGAGGTTAGAAATGAGGTAGGCATTCAAATTTTACTCTCTGACTCAGCTGTGCAGTAGTTGAGCAATGGACATCATGAAGTATCTGCAACGATTTTTATGGCCAGCCTCATCTTGCAGGCAAGCTTTTCCTCTTCAGGACAACAGAGGCTGAGCAGGTATACAAATGAGAAGGTATGCACACAATGCCATCCCAATCCCACCCTACTTAGGCCAACATTTCTCATCCTAACTCTGTTAGAAATATCTCAACTGAAATCCTGCCCTACACCCCTCATTCTGGACTTAATGCATGAAGACAGAGGTTAAATGGGTGCATGTGGGGTGAATTTTCACTTGATGGATCTCATAAACTCTGTTCTCCATCACACTGTTCTAACTAACAAGGAACCCAAAGCTGACTGCGAAACATAGAATAACCTGGATTAGAAGGGACCTTAAAGTTAATCTAGTTTCAACCTCCCTGCCACAGGCAGGGATGCCATTCACTAGATCAGGCTGCTCAGGGCCCCATCCAATCTGGCCTTGGACACTGCCAGTGATGGGATATCCAATACTTCTCTGGGATTTCTAGCTTCCTGGAAAGCAGCAGCATAAAAAAAAAAAAAAGAGGAAAAAAACTTTCTACTCTAAGTCTCAGCTGCCTGAACTCAGCCTAAACTCCTTTTTAACAACTGAGCTACTTCAGCATCCCTCCTCTTCTCACACTATTTGATATGTTTAGATTCTTAATCCAGTACCAGCCAGAAACAGGAAATGTTAATAATTATCCCAATTTTCAATCACTATAACTGATTTTTCAAAGTAGCACATTCACAAATTTCCTCCCTTAATGTGACCAGAAGCTGAAGAGTGAAACTCCATGTAGGCAAGTGCCAAAGAAGCTCTGAAGCCCTGCAGAGAAGCTTAGGAAAACAAAAACCTGAGCTGCTGTGCATCACTTGTTCTGAGCTCACACCCTGTGCTCGTCCAGAGTCAGCACACAGCTGAGGTCACTGCTCTCTGGTGCAGTTCATCACGGTGGATGTTTGCAATAATCGCTCGAAACTGGCACGAGGCTCCCAGGAAACTGTGAGGAAACAGAAGCCTTAAGAAATGGAAACAATCAATACACAGAATGAAAGGCTAGTCCTGACAAGGATTTACAGGACCATCTCACAAAGAAAGCCTTGGAGCCACACACAGCCTGAGAGCCAGTGCAGTGCAGATGCACGGCAGCCTCTGTTCTGCTCTGTAGGATGTGGGGATGCCTTCAGGCACATGACTCCTCATGGAGTACAGCAGCAGATACAGCTCCAGAAAAGCTTCAGACCATTCCCTTCCTCTCCCTCCACAAATCCCTCTTTACTGAAGGACACAGGTAACACAGACACTCAGTGTACACAGTGACAACACAGCTGGATCGAGTGGCCATACTTAAACACCTTCCAGCTGCTTCAGAAAAGGTCACAGTGCAGCAGCCCAAGGACACCTGGCAGTGTTGGTACCCTTTAAATGGTTTCCCTCTAACCTCTGAGGATTGATATTGTATTACACAGGGTTATGCCAAGTGTTAAGGCACACTGCCATGTTATCCCACACAAACGCAGAAAGGATTAAGGAACAGTCAGTGAACATTGGCAGTATTTATCTTTTCCACTCTTTATTATTCTTCTCTTTAACATGTTCTATACCCTTCTTCAGTTTTCTGTAGGGTTGTCTCCATATTTTTGCATTTTTTTTTCATAATGTTCCAGCAATTTATTTTTAATTTCTAATTTGGCCTTACAATTTACTTTTCTTTGTTATTTTCTCCCCACTTTCATAATTTTCTGTAATATATATCTAAGATGTTAAAAGCGTATGAAAGAGTTTTTAGAAAACAGGACAATAAGTGAGCTGCATATAAAATCCAGATTGGCACATCACAGCTGCAGCCAGTGGATGCTGAGTGTGTTCATCAATGTTTGGAGCTTCAATGGAAGCTCATATCCTCAGAAAATGTGGCCCTGAGGTGACAGACTCCTTAGTACCACAGATTTATCCATTTCTCAATAACATAAATGAACCCTAAAGAAATAAAACTGAGAGGGATAAAAACAGAAAAAATGTCAGATAAGTGAAGAAAATAATACAGAAAGGCTAAAAGGGCAACTTTACTTGTATACTGAAGCTTTTGATTGGAAAAAAATTTTGTGCAGTCTCACCTCCTCAAAAAAACCCCAAAAAACCCACCACTCAAAAATGACACAAAAGCCAGCAAATACATTTGGAGTTTGGACTTAGATGCTAAATTTCCACAAAGTCGGTTGCAGTAACCATAAAGAGACAATTATGTCCGTAATTGCTGCAATATTTTCCAAAGAGACTCAGCTGAACATAAAATTTAGTATTGTGCTTCTTTTTCAGACTAGCATATGGTAGTGAGAACTTCAGACAAGTCACAGGGGGCAGAGCCTTGGAGGGTTCAATGAGAAAGTTGCTTGAGATGTGGTCAGAATAATTTTATATTTTAGGAGCAAATATTCTTAATTTCCTAGCATGACTTTGTAAGAGCCATTCTTTTTTGTATGTTTATTATCCTCTAGATTATGGAAATCTTTCTGTATGCTGAGAACAAATTACCCTGACAGGGCAGTCCCAGTTATTCCCACTCTGCATTTGCTCTCCCACTGCTTCAAACAAACAACCCAGAATGATGGGGGTGCCTTAGGCTTCCAGAGTGATTTGCAGGATCAAGGTTTCTTTAACATATCAGATGAGCAGCCCAGCCTCCCCTGTCTATCACCATGTAAATCATGACATGTAGATGTGGCAGTCTGGTCAAATGCCATGTTCAAATGTCCCAATTTAGATTCTTTATGGTGGATCATTTCAATGTAGAATTGAAAGACATAAAATGCCAGACCAGTATGTGTTTTCTATAAATCTTAAGAGTGTCTTCTACCTCTGCAATATCTGAACACAAACCTGATTCTTGCTCAGGGCAGTAATCCCACAGGATTAAGTCATACTGTAAATACCAGACAAATTACAATCGGATTAGCTGGGCAGTCTGTTCATTTACTCAACACAGCTGTACTCCAGAGTCTTTTCACCACTGGTGTCTATTTATAACATGAATGTGTTTTTCTTAAATAAATGAACACAATTTTAATTTCCTATCTCTCTTGTTTTTACCATTTGTGGCCAATAAGGAACACATTTCTACTTCCTAAGGAGCAAAGAGACTGCTCCTTGAGAGGCCAACAAGGCTGTTCTTGGTACAGATCTGCAGGGCAAGATTTAGTTTAAATTTATCAGTGAAAAGTCCTTTGAAAGTTTTGCATTCAATTTCAGTCAAGTAGAATATAGCAAACACATTCTGGAGATAGGTATGAGACAGCAGAACAGATATACTTAAATTTCCCAGGACTTGCAATATTCATGGCAGGAATTTCTCCAAGTTCCAAACTTGCTTACACTGGTGAGCGTACAAACCTCACCGGGTAGAACTGGTGTAGCATGGGATTTGCAGGGGATTTCTGCTCACTTATGGTTAAGAAGCACATTTAATATTGTTCGGTATTACCTGCCAAAATCTCCCTAGCATTTCACTGAAATTATTTATAAATGTCACATCAAATCCCTCATAATTGTTCCCAATTACAAGAATCATCTTGCCTTTTAGATACAAACTTGCTTCCATCCAGCACAAAAATCCAGCGTTACTGTAGTTTTACTACTGCAATCAATTAATGACACCCTACTGAATCATGGAGCTGAGACTTTCATAAAACAGGATTAATGACTACAGGCCATGAAAATACTAAAGGCAAATTAAGCAAACTGCTGCACCAACTAGTATTCTCAGTATCTTGCTAACTCTATTCTCACCTTCACCTTCTGATTGCAGCGTTGTTATTCCTGATGTGCACAGAGATAAATAAGAATAATACCGAGGCTGGAGAAGTGGAACTAGTGAGTCAGGAGGGATGAGTTGTAGACCAGCCTAACCCACTGCCACCAAGCTTCTCCATTCTTACACACAGGTATGTCCTCACTCAGCTGCAGAGGTGCGAGGCAGACAGCTCTGCCCGTGCAAACCCAGAGGAGGTGTCCTGCTGAGCACCCTGAGCGTGCCCCTAAGTGCTGGGACCACACTGCCATGAGTGACATAAGAGAGTGGCACAAACACAACCAGAAACACAGTGTGGAATTCACTTCCCTTCCGTAGTGATACAGTAGCCTGGAAACCAGAACTCTGTCTTTTATCAGGTATAAACCAGTGCAGTTTATCATACCATATTGAATATGTTAGAGCTGTCAATAGCCATAATACAGTACCTACACAAACATGCGGTCAGCTGCTCTCCAAAGACAGTGTTTTCATTAGGCAGGTGTCAACAATTCAAAGTCATAAATAGATTTTACTGAAGTAGAGGAGAAAGCATCCCAAGTCTGCTTTGCACTGAGACAGGAGGTGTTAGAACGACCTTCCACTGCAGGACACCCACTGAACAGGAACATTTTTGCAACAGAAATACTGGTGCCAGGTTCTGTTTTCACACATGTGACTCCTGTTGATTTCAAAAGGAGTTTCCATATTTCACTAGCTCGGAAGTACACGGTGTACATGGTGTAAACCTGAATGCATATGGAACGTTGATTTTATGACACAGCACATGACAAGTGAATATTGGCTTAAGGTGTTTTCCTGCACAGCCTCCTTCTGTGCATTTCTTCCTGTGTGGGTTTATAGGTTATGTGCATTATAGGTTATGTTGGTTTTCACATCAACTCACAGCACAACCTTCCCACCAGTCACACCAGTCCAGCTGAAAGAGATATTCCACGGCACAGCATGGAAGGAGACGAATGGTTTACACAGAACCACAGAATCATGTAGGTTGGAAAAGCCCTCCAAGGTCATCAACCTTAACCTTTGCCCCAGGCTTAACCAAGGTTAAGCTGGTACCTCTGGTTGCCATCATATTTTCCCAGGATTTCTGGCCAAGTTAAGGGCGATCAGTGAATCTTTGCAAATAACCCCCAACAGCTACTGTTTGGTTATTTTGCTACAAGCTGCTTACTGTCTTAGCATCTGTCAAGAAAAGAAGGATGTGACAAGGTGGGAAGATCCCAACTCACGTGGGACTTCTACAGCTGTAGAAAAATTAATGAGAACTGATTCTTTTTGCAAGACCAAGCTATGAATTGTACTTCTAAGTGCAGTATGCATACTTAAAAACCTTAGAAATATAACAACATGAAGACTAAAGCAATTTTAGAAATAATAATTTTTCTTTTCATTACAAGAAATTTCTATAAGGAATTCAGAATTCTGAGTAATTAAATTTTTGCAAGCATTTGATTTAGTAAAATACAGTAGCAGATATTATTACACAAAGGTGAGGAAAAATTACATCAAAGACTTACTTTCTGCAGGTTCCTTAGATCTTCTGCCACTGGAGGATTTCCTCAGGAGACTTCGTCCTGAGGTGAAGAGGCTGGTTAGTTCCTCCAGAGGACTGGTGGGTGTCCGAGAACGGGAACTGCTCTGAGATGACGACCCGTAGGTGCTGACTGAGACACTGACCATCTTTCCTCCTTCTTGCAATGTGTTTCTGGCTGTAGAATGAGGCACTGATGGAGAGCTTCTAGAGAGACTTCCTGAATGTACAGAGTCATAAGGTGGAGGTCTTTTGAGGCTTAAGGGGGTAAGAGACCTACCCATACTGACAGGAGAAGGTGAGGCAGAGTGACTTTTAGGATAACCGTGTGGAGACTGCGTTCTGTATAAGGTAGAAGGATGAGGAGGTGAGGAGGAGTGCCCAGGGGTGCTAGTTCCATGAGATACTGTCTGGTCTTTCTCCAGTTTTTGATGGCCTGGTGTATGAGGTGGCAGTGAAGATGGAGAAGCTCCAGCTTGCTGTTTGATGTAAGACACATTTTCTAAGACGGGAAGCTTTGTGACCTCTAGTGGAGTTAGAGGAGACTCGTCAGAATTCGGGGAACACTGCACTGGTGCTGGTGGGAACACCAGCAGTGGAGGTCTGTGAGAAAGCAGGTTTGGAAATGGAGGGGGTATGTCACAAAGCAAGCCCTTGGGAGTAGATGGCACTGAAGACTTGGTGAAATCTAGGTCAGGCACTGTGGGAGTAGCACACTGAGAAGAACAGGTGTGATGGTCATATTCACATTGACATTTTGAATCTTGGCCTACATCATCAAATATAGGATATTTCATCTCCTCATAGACCGCTTCGCTTTGGTCATCCTCATCTTTTTTGAAGTCTCTGAGAATATTCCCAACCATTTCAATATAAACAGGCTCTTCTTCCTCTGCATCTGGAGCAGGACTGCTGACCTGCGAGAGCGAGGCATCCCTGGTGAGGGTTGTCTTCATAGAGCCATGCTTTTTGATATACGTTTCATCGAAAGATGTGCTTAGCTGAGTGTTTGGGTTTCGTTTCGGCTTAGGAGGTGGAATCTTCTTTGTGTACTCATCACTGTGAGGTCTTGGTTTGGCTGACACTGAAAACAGAACAGAACATAAACTAGTCAGAAGCCTGTAAAACACTTTGTCAACCTTAGGGTCTCTGTTACAGTGTCATAATTCTGGAATGGATTTCCTGGGACCAGCTTGCTGCTGGTTTTCTCTGATATTACATCAATAGAACACTATAAAAATAACATTCAATTCAAAACACTCCTAGACTTCCCCCAGAATGCTCTGACACTCCAAGATTAAGTAACTAGTGAGCACTTGCCTTCCTCCGAGACATCTGTTCTCTCCCAAACTCTTTGGGACAGGGGACTTTCCATTTTTAAATATTATGCTTTTCAAATATCACTGTGGGATTTTAAAGACCCAAAGAGTTGCCAACAACATAACACTAAATATCAAAATGAACTCCTTTTGGCTCCAAGAGAACAGTTAAGATCCTGGACAGTCATACTGGAATGACAGTGAGGTAACTCTGCAGAGACAAATTGATGAATCAAGACCTTTTTATTTATAGTAACTTCTTGCATAAAGCACAACAATTGTCACAGAACTAACTGAGAAGGAAAATACGCATACACAAATTGTAAAATCTGCTGTTGAGATAATTCTAGTGATTTATCTGGACTCTATTATATTGTTAGAGTCTCATAAATCTCTTCACAAGATTTCTGTGAAATCAAGGAATAACAAAGTATCTCACAGATTTGGATCCTTTTCACACTCGTAACTTATAGAAATCTTGTCTTTGAAATTATAAATCAAAACATTGTGATGAAATTCATTTGAAATGAGAGGTCAAGGGTTTCTTGAAAATTATCCTTTATGAATTAAACAATAAAGAAACTCATGCAAACTGCATTTTGTTCACTTTGCATAAAGAGCTAATAATACATCTCATTAAATGTTAGGCTTAATAAAATGCCTCATTAAATGTTTAAGTGAAGTCAGCTTTTATCCTAAGCAGACTCAACAAACTTGTTCAGAAACAAAATTTATCACATATACAAACCTAGCTTCTATTTCTAGAAGGTAATTGATACCTCATTGGTAAGTTCCCCAGTTAAAACAAAAAAATGAACCAAGAAACAAACACAGAGAACTAAACTAGTGGCCAGGTTAGAAGGGTAGCTTTCCTGCCTTTCCAAATTTTGTTGCTCCTTGTAATTCACTACTGCATATCTGCCAGTTTGAACTCAATACTCAGAGAAATTTCCAGACACCTTCTGCTGACCCATCAGCAAACAGCCAGCAAATGTCTGATGCTAAACCAGGCAGGCAGCACTCACAGAGTTGAACCCCCTCTTTTAGAAACAGCCATAAACATATTCCTAAAGCCAGCAGTGAGGCAGTGCTCTGCCAGCTCCAAGACAGCATTTTGAGTCTGGGAGGATGCTGGCTCAGAGCTGGAAGACACCTGCATTAAAGCACCTTCCTAACGTGGTTTGGTCACTACCAGAGGAGGATTCAAACAGTGTCACTTTGTTACACTCATGCTTTGATCTGATAAATAATTTCTGTTCAATTCCCACAAGATGTAGCAGTAAAGGCAGATGATAAACAAGTTTTGTTCAGGAATAAGGAGCTGTGAATGTGTACATACACAAAGTAATGAGACTACTCTTTGTTAGTAGCATTTGTTTTAGCTTAACACATAACTAAGGCACAACAAAGCAAAAAGCAAAAGAAATCTTGCCAGAATTAAAAGAAAAAAAAAAAAACCACTCAAAAAATTATACTTTCATGATGGTTCCAATTAATGTGTTCCACTTTGCAGCAGGCTAGGGACATGCAAAAGCTACCACAGATAAGAGTGTTTGGTAGCTTGATAGTTTTTCACTGTGTGGATATATCCTAATGCATTTTAAATTTGTCTTTTTAATTAACCCAAATTAATTTTCTTGAATGTATTAGGCTAGACTTTTGGGAATAAGATGTAGGCTACCAGAATCATTTGGGCTTTGCAGAAAATATTACTTGTGATGTATTTGACAATACTAGCAGATTTTTCTTGCCCGCTTCCAGCTAAATAACTATTTCTGTTAAGTGTCTTATTTGTGTATTATGTTTTTATATATTCTACTAGCATAAACTTGATCTCAGTCCTCTCTCCAACCTCTGTTAATCTGATTTACAGCCCTGTCAAAAGCAATCTTATTCAGATTGCTGTCATTAAAATGAAGACACAGTCAAGGAAATTGGGACGAACTGCCTGATCATTTGTGAACATGTTGTACTTGACCTGAACTCTATTTCAGCTACATTTGAAAATCCTGTATTTTGTAAACACAGGCTTCTCACAGTCTTCAGTTCCCTGTGCATCATGCTGCCATCACTAATGGATACCTGAGAAAGGAACATTTCCTGTTCCTCTGCTTCCTCAGATCCCTGTTCCCAGTGCTGCCTTTTACATCTGCTGTTCCACAGGTGTCACGCTGAGAATGTGCTCTGTCTCACAGCCACAACCCCACTCTTTGATGTCTTTATCTGGATGGATGTTAATGGTGGACAAAATAATTAAAAACTGAGTTACTCTTGTGCTGTGGTCATCCAAGGCTAATGTTAACTGATATTTTTTCTAAAACCAGCCAAAAATGGTCAAAAGTACTGTGTTTTTAAATTGCTAGAAAAAGCATATTTTCCTCTTCCCTCATTCCATTTTCACAATTTTTATCCAGCTGAAGAGGTTCTGCTACATGGTCTAAACCTGTCCTTGGGTTTTGGAGTTCCCATATACAACATCCACAGGTTATTACATTACAAACGAGGAAATGAGAAATGTCAAGGAGAAATGATTGCCATTCTGTCATCTAGTCTTGTATTTTTGCATGGGTTGAAATTAAGTACCACAATGACACACAGAGCCTCATCTGCCATTGCATGATATGTAGCAGTAGCTTCGAATATATTGGTGACATTATCAACAAAAAGGTCAAATGACCAGGTTTTGCTGTATGAGATAGGGTAAAACATGACAAGGTGATTTACTTTCCATTTGCTATTTAAAGCATTTTTCCTCTGCTGTAATTCATTTTACTAAACAATCTGTTTCCAGGAGTTGGTGTGTTACTGAGATCTTTTTCCCTTCATGACAAATTGGACTTTTCAAACTAAAATTTTTAACTAAATTGTTTAAATATTTTACAAACCTTAAAAATTACCTCCTATATGCTGCATAGACCATGAACATCTGCTGTTATAAGACTCCCTAGAGAAAATATACAGGTAAATGGATAGAATTAACAACAAAGAAAGCTTTTTATCATTACTAAGGACAGAGGAACTGTTCACACCCAGTAGGAACTCCCTCAGCTGCAGGGGGAAACACTACTCTGAAACAGCTCCCTGGCAAGGGCTGAACGCTACAGCACACCTGTTAATGGAATATGGATCATGAACTAATGCTCCAGCCCAGAACAACAGAGAAAAGTAACAGCAATCCTGCAGCTAAACAGAGCTGTGCAAAGCTAATGAAAGGAGCAGGGAATATTTGTGCAGTTCCTGTGTTACCAACATTTGGCAGGGATAAATGTGCATGAATGCAGAAGCCCTGGCAAGATCCCACACTCAAAGAAAGGAAATTATTTGGCAATCTCCAGAGAGGAACAGGCAAGATTGCTTAATGTACTTGACATTTATCAGGCAGAAAAAGCATTCAGTGCCTACTGGGAACATAAACTTCTATGAAAAGCAAACCACGCTGGCATATTGGTGATACACATACTGCCATGTTGTCTGCTCTAAACATGGAGTAATTAAGTGCTTTTCAACATAAATTACTATGTCCTTGATGAAACTGTTGCCTGCAACTTGTGTTGAGCCTCTGCCACTTGTACACATCAGAGCACACGAGTCCTGATCCAAAGCTAAGTGGAAGAAATGAAAGTGAGAATTGTTTCTTTTTCCACCAGGTGCAGCTTTCCTCAGACATCCATCTCAAAGTGCACCACAAACCTCGTGTGAGTGTTTCTATTACAGACACACACACAAACACAAGAGAGCAGCAGGCCTGTGAGGAGTTTGAGCACATGGGAGGTGCTCAGGGGATGATGCTCAGCACCTGCTCCATGGTCCTCTGTCCCCACAGGAGCTGCCCTGGCTGCAGGAGCTCCGAATGCTGTGCCAGCACCTCCTTGTTTGCATCAGAACCCCCCAAAGTACCACAGCTGATGAACTGGAGGCACAACAATCCTTGCAAACAAAAATGAACTCCCCAGAGCTCCTGCGGCTTGGGCAGGAACTCTCCATGTTTAGTAGGGCAACTTCCAAGCAGCTATCTGGCTCTAACCAACTAAGGAAACAAGAGCTGCAGCTCTAGTAACTCCAGGTCTCATCTCGAAGCAAGAAGC
The DNA here is from genome assembly GCA_013398275.1 of Promerops cafer. Taxonomy (NCBI): domain Eukaryota; kingdom Metazoa; phylum Chordata; class Aves; order Passeriformes; family Nectariniidae; genus Promerops; species Promerops cafer. The sequence goes on from VZSE01011877.1 coordinate 1,476,674, forward strand.
ACAGGGCTTAAAATAGACTCATGGAAGCCCTAGTGAATAAGGAGAATATGACATTTTTGAAATGAGATATTTGTAGTGCAAAGGTTATGCATAGCTTTCAGACATACCCAGATAATCTCCCTTTCATAGTTAATTTTGGAAATAGAGAATGATTCTGGTAATATCCTTCTGAGGTATTTTTTCATTCTTTAAAGAGAGACTGAAATATGAAAATATGTTGTTAGGTTGTTGTTTACTATTTGCTCACTGTATTAAGAATGAGTGAAAACATCTAAAAATTAAAATTAATTTTGCTATTTTATATGGTCCTTTGGGCATTTTCCAGCTTTTGCATTCCACAGACCAATCCAATTTTTCTGTTCACTGTAACAAACAGAATAAAACCCCAAACAGGAAAATTGTTCCCTTTCAATTTCTACAAGAGGCTATAGATTCAGTGAAGGAATGATCTGGGGCCTAAAAGTGCTTATATTGGGTTAGATATCATTATCTCTGTAGATGACATTTGAATAGTCTTAGTTAAAATGATTTTTAAAAGGCACAGTTGTCTGAACTGTGCAAAAGACTGGCACTCAGGAGACCTAAGTTTAATTCATCTCTTTTCACAGGCCACAGGGCCTCACCTATCATTTTACCCACTAATGCCACCTTTCAATATGTCTCTTCTGTCATGTTACGCTCTAAGGTATTTTACACAAGGGTTTTATTTTAATTTATTTGTTTATATCAAAACTTGCACAGGGATTCCTATAATTGGAAAGCAACAGTAGAAAACAAACAAAAAAAATTAAATGTAGTTATGAACATAATGCAGTGATGAACATGCATCTTTTCTTCTCCAAGAAATATTTGGAGGCAAATGTTCCTACACTGCGAACAGCCATAAAATATACACACAAAGATGCATCTTAGCAAGTGATTATTGAAACATCATGATAGTTTGAAGTAACATCAGAGAATGTATTTCTCTCAAGGAAAAAAATCTGGCTCTCAGAATAGCATTGTCCTCATGGACATAAGGCCTTTCCCTGCAGGTTACCTCCTCCATTCCTAAAAGATGCTCTAAAAGAAGGGAGGAGGAATAAAAGGACCATCTGATTAATTCAAACAGCCAATAGGTGGTTTCAGCACAATGGTTTCAAGCAGTACCTATTCCTTCCCCCTCTTGAATCTATTAGCTCTTACTGGAAATTATTTGGGCATTTAAAGAGAACAAATCTATACTGAAAATGAAAGGACTAAAAGTCAGTGTCATAAAATAATACTGATGTGCTACTTGTATGTCTCAAGGCTATGATTAAGGATACTTCCTCAAAAGTGTTCAGGTCCCTTTATTTTGGCTATGACTTCTTTTGGCTTTTAAAATGATTGATTTCTGCTCTAATTCAAAGTGGTGGAGAGCTTGTGGCTCTGGGAGTGATAGTCCAGAATTAAACATCAGTACAACAGAGAGCAGAATTGGGGCCTGCAGTTAAATCCAGTTGTGCATTGCTCCAGCAGTACAGCCACTGCAGCTGACAGGCACTGTGGTTGGAGACATTCTGCTCCCAGGTTCAGATCGGGGCTGTGTATCTGGGCCACACAACAGAACCCCCAGCCCCAACACCACACACTCTGCATTTGCCAAGGTTGCCATACCTCCCTGGGGTTCACAAAAGCCAGCCTAGGGCACCAGTGCCTGGCTGCCAGAGCCTCCTCCCAGCACAGCAAGGGCTGCCACTTCTTTGCTTTGCAGCATCAAGACAAGGGCAGAGCCAGAGGTGCCAGGATATGTCAAAACCTTTGTAGTATCAGCATGGTGCAGAGATTCCCTACCCAAATTGTCACATTCCAGAGCAGACTGACTTCCAGGTTTTCTCCTTCACAGCCCTCAATTCTCTGTACCTCCACCTGGCCAATTACCCTTTCCTACAGTGCAAAGGTCTCCAAAAACTTACAAAAAATTACAAAGTGAATGTCTTCTCCTGAATGCCCAGCCTTGTGCTCTCCTATATTTTGAACTTCACATTCTTGTCTTTTTAAAGAATGAGTAATTGATGTCCCCGATTTTTCCAGATAACATTGAATAGGCAAAGAAAAAAAGAAAGGGGTATTTGGGAAATAATCACAAATTATTTGCAATCAAGCTGTTCTGTGCTATTCACTGAGGCTAAAATTATTGTCAGATGGCACAGGCCTGGTAAGGCAGAAAAAGCAAGACTTTGGATAATGAAGCAAAGAATAGTCAATTTGAATCATCCTCCTTTTACAGGAAAACTGGTGTGCTGAGTGCAAATGGAGGCAAACGAAAATCTCACAGTAACTTATTTTAGGTGACTCCCTGAGTACCCTCTGATGGATACTCTCTGGGTACCCGTCTAGAAAAATATCCTTGAACTAATATGATCAGACTCAAGGGGCCAGATCTCCAGCAACACATGAGTTTAAGTTCTAGAAGTTCCAGTGGAAGAAGCTCTGAGGACAGAGAGGTGGGAAGATTACTGGGGAAAGATCCTCACGCTGCCCACACATGCAATGAGTATTTTTGAAGTTCTGGTTCATTCTGAAGTCTGCAATATGCAAAACAGGTTTTGCAACCAGTGTTACAGTGACAATATAAATTTCTGTAACTCTATATACTCTGAAGGAATTCTAGAGAAAGGCAATTGGTATGGAAATTTCTCTATCACGAGCATCATTAGTGAAGAATGTGGAAACAGAACTACTGAATCATGCATGCAGACAAATTAATTTAAGAAGTCTCTGTGCTTGTTTGTTGGTGTCTGTCATGCAGGAACCTGTATAGAGCTGCAGTACTGAGGGCTTAAGCATGTTCATGGCAGTAAAACAGCCACAGAGCAGAAACATCAGTAAAGCCCTCCTAGTTTATAGCACCATTTATAGAGTCTTGACTGTCATTGTGAAAATGAAACCTGAAGAGTTTGCTGGTTTACTGTGAATTAGCTGCTATTGCTCTATTCTTACAGCTCCCCATAAACTGACTGCACTTCACACGGAGAACAATGGGTGACACCAGCCTTCCCCAGCCCCCAAATCAGCATTTTTGTTGTTGTACAGTTCTCATGGAGCTGTCACCCTGTACTAGATGCCCCTTCTCCCTCTCTGCAGCTACTCTGTATCCTTAATTAAGTATCATATTCCTTAAGTATCATATTCCTTAAGTATCATATTCCCTGACTATCACACAGAAGGTGGTGATGCTCTGGGTTTCTACAGGCTGTGCCATGGGATGGCTGCAAATGCAGCAGCATTTCTGTTGGACTGTAGAAAGAAAAGATCACTCCTCCGTCCAGAAAGGGAAGCTCATGGTGGAGTGTGAAGAGCTAAGGCCCATCAAGACATGCCTTAGACACCTACATCACATGAGCTTGGTGTGCCGAGGACAGCACGGCAGCAGTGAGCCTTGAAGGGCTGAGTGCTTGTTCCTGTTACCTGCTGCCCAAAGGCACTGAAGGCCTCTGAGGTATTATCTGTTGATGCTCCTGTAAACAGAGGCAGATCCCAGTCTGAATGCAGCTCCTGGCTTCACAGGAGCAGCACTGCTATCAATTGCTGGCTGTGACAGCTGAGAGAAACAATGTGGGAAATCATTTGCTGAACTTCCATGAACTTCTTGGAGAAGGTACAGCACACAGGCTCTCTGACCCAGTGCTCACAGAGACACTGAATGAAAAAAGTCTCTGCAAGACTTCCTTGCTCTGGGGGATTTCTAAAACCAGGACATGCACCAAATAGTGGACTCCAACATTATTTACTGGAGAAATGGTAAAGAAGGAAATCAAGCTAGAGCAAGAGCAAATGCTAAATGAAACAGTAAGTTTAACTCACCTACTTTATTTATCTAGAAAAATAGTCTGTATTTGCTCACTTGATTTTTTGTTTTGGTTCACAAACAACTAGACCAGAACTCTAGCAAAGACTTGAATAATTTATCCAGAGATATGAGACTTCTCATTTTTCAGATCCACAGCAATGCCTATCTTCTATTTACAGCTAACATAAGTAGGTCAAATGCATTATTTGCTTATATAAGTAACAATCTGTTTGCTGAGCTTCTAAAATAATTGCAGCCTATCAAATCACACTGGCAGGCCTACCAAGGTGGTATTGTGCAGAATACAGAGCTCGTGGGGACTTCAACACAAGATGTGCTGTATCCAACTATTCCACAGGCACAGCAGCCCCACAGAGGTTCCTGCGCTTCCTTGGTGCCTGCACCAGCAACAAGGAACTAACAGATTTCAGCAACCCCCTCTCTCCCAGAAGTTCAGTGGGCTCTGTACAGCTCTTTCCTTGAGGCAGTTGTACAAAGCTGCCACTGACTGACACATCCAGCAGGTCCTTCCGCCACCACTGAGCTCACATTTCAAAACAAAGCACAGGGTTGATGGCCAGGGTCAGATGAGTCACCACAGCAGGAGCATCAGAAAGCAAATGAGCCACAAGGAACAAGAGTTCAGTGAAAGGGGCACTCTTTCCTTCACCAAAAGGCCACAAGGTGACCCTGCAGAAGCGGTTCCTGTAAGTTGTCACTGACCATTTTTGGGTGAATATGATGACAGCTGAAGTGGACAGAACACCGCCAGAGCAGCTCACAGGCAGTCAGCAGTGCCTGGAAATGTAACAGCAACAGCACTATGGTCAGAGGCTGAGTGGTATGAAATACTCCCTGTAATCAGCTTTAGGAAAAATGCCTCCCAGCTATTAATTTTACTTCCATCTCCATAGGGGTGACTCCTCTCTCCTCAACTCTAAGTGTTGACAAAATTACACACAGGCCACACATTATCAGCTGCCTCACACTCAGAGCTTCTCTGTGTGCCTGACATTTATAATTTCATCCTGCATTTATTTGAAGATAGTGTAGTGAAACTAGTAGAGCCCGTAATAGTGTTGATCTACAAGGGTCAAGCAGCTGGGCCTAATCCCCATAAATTCACCTGGTATGACTGCAGTGGACAGTGCCATTTTGACAGTGTTTTGAGCAGTTCCAAATGAGCTTTAGGAGAAGCATCTCCTGTTTCAAATGTCAGGCTTGACCTCATTGTTCCAGCCGAGAAGCAAGATGGAGGATGAAAAGGCAAAGATGGAGAAGAAAAAGGAAGGGGAAAGCAGAAGTTATTGCTATAACCTGGTGTTTACAGCCTGTTCACTTTGTTGTTTTTCAGAAACGAAGATCTTTGCAGGAATTCATCCCCACCACTGAGGCACAATCTACAGCAGAGCACAGCTCAGAACAGCCTGAGCTCTGTGGGGGTTGTTACACAACCTCTCCTGGGACTGTCTGTTCTGTAAACCCATGGCATTCAGCATTTCAGAGCTGCATCATAATGGCAGCTCAGATTTTGCCATCCTTATTCACACTCTGCAGCATCAGTGATACCAACAGGAGACTGAGAAAGGGAACTTGAGAAGTTCCTACATTGAGTGGCTGCTTGAAGTCTTGGTTTCCACAGTGACTGCCCTGAGCTCTCAAATGAATCCCTGCCAGGTATGTGGAATTTCACATTAGCAAGGACAGTGTTTTTCACATATTCCCTTCTCCACTCAAAATCTTCTTTCAACAGTGCTGCTCACAAAAGTAGTGTCCTATCAGCTCAAGTTTTCAATGTGAGCACAAACATTCTCATCGTAAGCTGATTGGAAATTACCTCACTAAACAAAGCTTTTGTCACAATCTGTGTGTTACAAAGGAGGAACCTATGGCACTGAGGGACAAGTGAAACGCTCAAGGTCGTCTGAGCCAGTGGCTGTTCCTCCACTTTACACCCCTGGGAGACAATGCTTAGTATTATTTTACTGAAGCCTCTATTTGGCATAACACTTTCTGACATGCAAGCATGAATTTGCAGAACTGGGATCATACGGCAATGAGTCACTGCACAAAAATGGCCACACCACCAGTAAAAATTATTTCACCTTTAACAGAAAATAACAAATTCAGAATCATAGAACATTTTGAGTTTTCATGCCTTTGCTTGCAAACACTCATAATTAAGAAAATCAGTAGGCTAGGCGTATTATCAAGCTTTTGCATCCACACTAGTCCTATAGCTTCAAGTTTGTTCTTGGCACACTTCAATATATTTGCTTTTTTGGTTGTGGATTTCTTTTCTTTTAATCAAAAGGTTACTTACCATCTTATTCACCATAATTCAAATATTAAGGGATTTCCATTGTCATAAACAAAATCCCAACCCCATTGAAACTGAGACTTCTGTCATCACCCCAGTGATTCTAAGGCAAGGTTTATAGCCAAACATTCTTTGGTATTCTACTGAGAGGAAATAGGAGAGAGCTCCATTTGCAGTCATGCATGGAGGGGAGAATGCCAGCAATCTCCTTAATCCCACAAAGCACCGTTAGGGCCAGCAACCCAAAAGCAATACTGCTGGTTTTTCCAGGCATGTTTATGCTCAGAGAGTCCTGTACTTGTAGTATTGATTTTACCACTAAGCATAAGGGGAGCTATAGTTCTTCAATCATTACATGCAAGAGGGCTGTGAATTTGAAGGTAGAGTATTATTCATGATTATCTCAGAGAAATTATGGGAGCCATGGCAAATATGATACCACTGTACTGGAAATGGATATTAAGCTCTTGCTGATGTCAAGTACACCATGCTCCAGCTTTTTAATGCCCACTTCTAAGCCTTTCCCCACCCTGAACTAGCAGCCAGCTGCAAACCACATCAGACTTCGGGATTTGCACTTCTCGTTTGACATGCCAGTGGTTTAAGGTTACAGCCACTAAAATCAGCTCCAAAATTATGTGTGCATCATTTTATATTTTGCCCTCTGCATCTGTGAAAAGCCCAGGTTGGTACACTGTGACCTCCCGGCAAGCTGATGGCACTGCAAGAAGGAAGCTGTGCCCTGTGGAGCTGTCAGTGCCGTGCACATTACCCAGCACAGCGGTGTTCGCACACGCACGGATGGAAAAGCATGAAGTGCCAAACACACTTGCAGCAGGTCAGGCACATGTTGCCTGATGTCATCCAGCATTAAGCCAAGTGGAAGGGATGGAAGCAGCAACCAAGACTACTATATTCAAACAGTCATTAGAAAGAAACTACCAATGAAAAAGAGGCTGGCCATGGCAGCATCTCACCTGGAGCTAGACTTGAATCCCTTGGGACGTGATTCTGCAAGCACTGTGCATTCCCAGTAAAGCCAATGTGAGTGCAGGGGACACAAAATATTTTGAGAGCTCAGTCCTGCTTCACTCTATGAGGATTTGTCTCATTTGGTTGTTTAAGTGAGAAGAGAATTAGGGCACCAGTTAAAAATAAGGTAAGACAAAAAGGTGGAAATCCAATGTACTTACTGTATAATAAAAAGTGCAGCTGTTTTTTGAGGTTTTTTTAAATTCCAAATTAATTTTACCAGGTACATCTATTATCACAGACCAGCTCTGAGAGTAAACAGGGGCTTTAGGATTTCAGTCTGATCCCTCAAGCCCTTACTCATTGTCCACAGTGCCTTTAACAGAAAAACATGCCAAAGACAGTATGCAAAACAGGAATGTAGTAGGAGTATTTTCTCAGCTTGTTATTTTTTGCAGTTTCAGAGGCATTTCATTTTACTTAACAATTTCTGATGTGCTGTCAAAATAAGGCAAGAGAATTAACCTGGATTTCTCTTCCCCTCCTCTCCTGGCCTTGACTTCAGAGCAATTCAGTGAAGCAAAATAATGCAAGATTCTAGTATTTCATAGTATTTCAGCTCATAATATTTCAGTATTATGGTCCCCTGAGGTATAAACAAAACAAAAAATGAAATAAAGTCACAAATATGATGACTTACAGTGACCTGCTGACAATGAAAAGGTTTATTGATATTATGACCTTACAGTTACATACGGTCTATCAAGGCTGCAAATTAACCATACAGTGAACAAGACCACCCACACTTTGGCTTTCTTCAGATTCTCTCTCTTCATGCTGGTCTTCCTGGCAGAGATTATTGATTCAGACACCTCAAAGAGCACATCTGAAGTACTTCCAGGAGTGAGTTGGCTATAAAAGCAGCCTAGTGACTTTCATATGATGTGAAACCTGTGCTAATACTCTGTCCTAGATCCTGGGTAACTGCATGAATAAGTGGCTCACATTTCCTTGCCTTGTTGGCATGTCCAGGGGCTACAGTGCCCTGTACAGTCAGAGGACAGCAGCCTGAGAAAATCTCCCATACAATACGTCTGTGTTATGCCCAACCCTGCTCTTAGGTCTGACATGGTTCAGCTAATTCCACAGCAGAATGATGTGAATTCACCAGTAGTTTGGACCTGGGGTTGTGACCAGGCTTACAAACTCTCCTGAGCCCTGGAGCTCTGGGGGTCTGCACTGAGAGAGCAGAAAAGCCCACATGCTCACAGCAGGAGTCACAAATGTTTAGCAGAGCTTGCTGGCCTCAGCTGAGGGCAGGCAGCTCCTCCTGGACTGGCTGCATTTGCAGTTAATCTGATAAATCAGCAAAACACTCCCTGAAGTCGCATTATTAAGGCTTTTCCATTATCAAGAACATCACAGCTTCCATCACCCTTGAGAGCAGAGCAATAGCTGTACTGCAGGGGAGCAGCACATTTAATTTTGGGCTTTTTTAACCCAGGTGCAGAGTCTCAGCAAATGAGCAACGTCCTATCATGAAAAGAGTGAGGAGGAATATATAAAGCAATTTTGTTAAACAAAGAAGAATAAAAAAAAAGTCACCAAGTACACAGGATAGACTAGCAGAACACAGCTTAAGTACCAACTGCCAAGTCCTGGGCACTGTGTTACCCAAGTGGGTAACAGAGCTTCGTGTCTTTTACCACTGCCTGGTCTATTTTCTGTTCAATGCTTGCTGCTTCCATTAACGTTAATGAGTATGCATATGTGCCTTGAGGGTAAGAATATATTCCCTCTGTGGCTTCAAAACTTGTTTATAAATCCCTCCAAAAATCACATTGTGTTCATTGCTCTGCACAGAAAGCTATTATAACAGCTATAAGAACTGCTATGTTTGTTCCCTCCTTTGCCCTTGCCCTTGCTTATGTGAGGGATGAGGAAACAGACCTGGAAAGATGAAGGGCTGAAGGAGGTGATGCAGGGAAGTAAACCAGCTCTGGAAGTTGCAATCTGAAAACTGACTTGCTGCAGGGAGGAGCAAACTGAAATCTCAGCAAAAGCAGAGAAAATCAAATCCCAAAGCACTGCAAAACTACTCCCACCACCACCAACCAAAAAGCAAAGCCTTTGAAAGTCTCTAACCTATTAAATACTAGAGAACAGACCAAAATCTTTGCCATGTCCTACCTGCTTGAATGCAGGTCAGTGGGAACAAGCTGCTGGGCAGAGTCCCAACACAGTCAGGCCAGTGCTGTCCTCCACCCTTCTGATCCCTGGGGCAGCAAGGGGGCTGTGAGGGGAAGGGCTGAGCAAAGGGAAAGGCATGCCAGGGTTCCATTAGGAGCTGCATGGCTCTAACACTGCTGAAGGCACCAAAGCCATCCCCATGCCACCTGGACACACAGGGCACACGCTTCTCTGGAGTCAGGCATGGTAGTTGAAAGCCACCTCCACTTCACTCTACTGACAAGGCCTGTGATTTCAGACTTTTCTGGCTTTGACTTTTCCCTTCATCACTGCCAGCCCTTCTCCCGACGTGCACAGATTCAAGTTAAGCTCTCTTGAGCCTGACAGGCTGCAAGGGATACAGTGCAGCATACGGACAATTATGGGTATGACAGCACTGAGATCAAGAATCAGATTAAGGTATGTGAAGGAAAACACATTGCTCTACACACGGCTCAACACCAGCTCACATTATACCTAACAGCTAATGTGAACCAAGCTGCAGCTTCCCACAGGGAAAATGCTGTGCTCAAAACACAGTGAAGGCTGTAGGAAAGAGGAAAATGTAAAATATGCAGTGCCCAGTATGCAAGCACTGAGGCCTCTCAGGCACAATGACCCACTGCAGCTCAAACTGAGCGCCGGGCTGAGGAGCCCGTGCCCTGGGAGGATGCCCTGGAGCTGGAGCTCAGGAGGCAGCACACCCTTGTGCTGCTCTGCCTGCTGCCCTTCCTGTTCCCAGGCCCACGTCCCAGCACTGCAGCAGCACTGTGGGCCACAGCGGCAGTGGCCCTGGCTGTGAGGGAGCTCGTTGCGAGAGCCGCGGCACGAGTCTGGTGCTCACTGCGCAGGGCTCTGGCAGACTGCGCTGCAGGATGCTGCTCGCCAGGCCTGCCTCCCCACTCCTCTGCCACAGCTCCTGGCACGGGCTGCAGCAGCACTCGTGCCTCAAAGCCGTGCCTAAAACACTGCATCGTGCTGTGTCAGCGCTGGGCTGGCATGTCAGCAGGAGGCCAAGCACATAGCCCAGAGCAGGAGCATCTCAAACTGCCCACGGGTCAGCCCACCAGAACTCATCTGTCAGTCCCTTTAGACTTGCTAGGTCTGAATAGGGCTCGTTAATGGTATTTCTTCCTTTGGTAGGCATGGATGAAAAGATCTGGGAATAAGATGTGGCTGTAAGGTAGGACATGCCATGGTTACCGCAGAGGACACTGTTTCAAAGTTCAGGTTAAATACATTATTCACTAAGGTAGGAAATAAAAGGAAACCAGCTCTATGTAAAACCAGCAAAAGTGCTAAATCCCTTTAATCCAAACTCTGCTTAATGAGAGTAGCAAAAGTTCAAATTTTCAATGAAGAGCCACCAGTCTAGCTGACAGAAAACTAGATTTATGAGAGAGACCAGCTGGACTGCAAGACCAGTTACAGTTACTGTAATTGCTTTTCTCCTGAGAAAAATTTTCCTTACAAGCTGCCCACCCTTAGAAATTAGCTCACTGCAAGGGCTTAGCAGGCAGCAGCAAGAAGGATATCTTCTTTCCCAAGACACTTGGAAGGAAAACACTAAACAAACTGGGTGGGTTCAAGAGGTGGGTCTCCTGCAAGTATTTTCTCACATCAGAGGTAAAGTTTCCTTTGGCTCTGGCAGCAGCAGAATTACAACCATGAATAGCATTTTGAAAATGCTACTCTGAGTTTTAACTGGTATCCATGTGCATGTTTGTATGTACATGCAAGTACATAGAACTTGCTTTTTCATTACACATGTATATTATGCAGACATAAATTAAATTTTAGGATTAAATTATATATTTCATGTGTATTTATTAATATAATGTAGTACTCCATATTGCTAAGAAGAATTTTCACAAAAAATTAACTTTCAAAATGCAGTTCACATATATATTTTCATTTTTATTTGCACTGCAGCAGATCTGTAAACCTTTCCTGTAGACATGCAGTGATCATATCAAAAAACACTGCTCGAGGCTGGTTACATCAGCCAATAATACTGTTTTATTACTTCCTTTTTCTGTGAGATCAGGCACTGAAAACAAATCAATTAATTACACTCCTGCATTTTCGCAATAAAGAGCCTTTCAGGATCAAGATTAGATATGCCTTCCATGCTGAAATGTTATTTTAAATTACCCTTTTCAGTTCACTTCTCACTTCCAATGTGTGATGCATGGGGCACAGATCCATTTGTTTGCTGTTCCTACCAGAGTTTGAAAACTCTGAAGAAAAGACAACCCACATTTTCAAGAAACACTTTCTAGAAATCTGTCACAGAGGAGAAATGGATTGGGTGGAAGGCGTTCAGTGGGTGCACATGAGAGGCAGCCAGAAGAGTGAAAAATGGAATATTAAAGCACAAGAAGGGACACAAAGTGTGGAAACACAGCAACTAAGCTAAAGTCAAGTTAAGGAGAAGGACGCCTTCAGGCTGGAGAGGGCTCTTTCAGGCAGAGCCAGGGCAGGCTGGGATGAGCAAAACAAACCCAAGTGCTGCTGCACGAGACAGGGCCAATGTGTGTCTGCAGCTGATGGGAAGATTCTCACACTCCCACAGACATGGAAGCCAGAGCACTTGTAGGAAAAGTGCACAGAACCAGTGTGGGTGTTACTGTGCTATTTGTGCTTCAGGGGGAAAAGGTCCTTCAAGCTCATGACCAAGTTACTTCTGCCCCTTCTGCAATAAAGTCAGACACATTCAAACAAATCTAATGTTATGGCAGATATTATGATGGGATGGATTCCATATCTTGATTTCACCATGATCAAAAAGAGTATCAAAGTTACTATCAGTTACTGCTTTTGTTTATATAAACAGGATCAGTATCAAAAAGTAAAAAGTAAACATGTTTAATAAAAACTAGTGATGATGCTGTCCCTGGTTGTCTAGAAAATGTAGCAAATTCCTTTTCAAAGTAGCCACAGGGTCAGACAATAGACATTGTAGTCTGAATTATTCTGCACAGCCATAAAATAATTGAGCTGGGAAAAATTTTGTGACAACTCCTTTGTAGAGATTCCATGGTAGTTGATGGAGAAACAATAGGGTTTTTCATCATTATTTTCCACAGTTCCTGGAAAAGGCTGTAGTCATTCAGCCTGCAAATACCACAAGTACATGCAAATGTGTGAGACACATGCATATACAAATATTTGGGTACAATATAGACAACAGTGACTGAAAGTAAAACCTGCCTGTTCTTGGACCTCAGCTTTCAAAGACATCAAAAATAAAACATGAATATTTTATCCTATGGAATTTCTCACCTGCAATTGGGAAAAGGCAGACTTAAAATATCTTGAATTCAAAGTTTGCTACTAGAATGAGAACTGCTACATAGGTAAAATATAATCAATGGCCCACAAAAAACAATACTAGTAAAATCAGACTTTCACAGGATTCTCTGAGCAAAATTTCAGGTACTAAATTTGCTGGGAAGTAATTTTAGAGCAACAGTAATAATTTAATATTCAGTGATAAATAGGTAGTGAACTTTGACTTCCATCTGTTGTGCTCATCTTTAGAGGTTCTCATTAAAGTATGACCATAGTTTTTATATAAACATTCCTATATTAGCCAGATTACTGTGAAAATTTATCAAAACAAACGTTCCCTTAGAATGCACAGTTGATAACAAAGCCTCTCCTAGTGAGAGCAAAACATCTTAGAAATCCAGTCTGTTCATTTAAACACCATATTGTACCACCCTTGACTATATCTGCATTAAAAAATTGACTTCTCCCTTAAAAAAAACCCAAACCAAACCAAAAAACCCTACAATGTGATATTTCTACGTATTAAACTCTTTGTTGAAACCCCAGTATACATAGAAGCAGGGCAGGCATTCTGAACACACAAAAACAACAGTGTGATTAAAGGGTTCTGTCAATTGAAAACCTCCAGGAACTTCGTCATTTTAGCCTGAAAGTGCCCATTGCTGCTCTACATGCAAAGCAGCAGAATGAACATAATACATGTCATGAATTAAACATCACAGAGATTCTTAATGTTCCATGAAGGCATTTATCCACGCTGAAAGGTAACATTTAGGTATTATCTTTTATGATAGTGATGGAGTATTACTCATTCATCTGTTCTTTCCAGAGATCTTGCTATGAATATTCAGCTCTTGATTACAATAATGAGAATCCAAGGTGCTGTGCAATACTTGGTCTCTGGTAGAGTACCACTGACATATAAATGAACCTGAGTGACCAAGGCTAGAGTACCACACATGTCACTCATAACCTCATGTGATGGGATAGATCAAGCTCAACCTGCAGAGAGTGGAGGAGGAAAAGTGTCTTTGGAAACAGAAATGCCAACCAATTTCAAACTTTGAAATCTGTCAGAAGGGACATAACTACATATTCCTTCCTTGGACTCAAATTTCAGATGGCAGAAGAAGATGGGGGAAAGGAAACAACATTTTCAGAACCTTCCAGAATGACAGTAATGCTGAAGAAAACCTAGTTCTGTGAGGACAAAGGCTGCTTAAGGGTTCTGCCATTACTTCTGTGAGGCTGGCAAAATACTTGGATGTATTTCAATTATCATTATCACTGTTATTATTGCTTCTTCAAGTCTGTTAAGTTCTCTTGCTTCTCAGCAAATGAGGAAAAGGGCTGGGATATGGATGTAAAACAGACTCCATTCCTAATCATCCTAGAGATAGTGCCGAGGTCAGCTATTCTGAACAGCACAATGTACTGTGTGACTCAATGCACACTTGCAGGAATAGTCATTAAACAAGTTAGAAAACATTAAACCCTTTCCTGCTACACTGTCTGCAAAACAAACTTCATCTCATCTTGGTGATTCTGGCTGGGCAGATTCAGGGAGAAAGAGTCCTAAGAAATATATTAAAGAATTATAAAAATACTTTAAAATGTTGTATTTTTTAAAGGAAGTTTTGAGTAATGTAAGAGCTTCTGCCTTTCACCTAAGAGCACATCAGACCAAGAAGTTTGTGCCATGCATTCTCTTTTGATATTAAATTAAAATGTGAAAGATTTTGATGTGAGAATTTAAATCTCAAAGTTAAATGGTTTCTATGTAGGCTTTGGTCCAGTAAAATTGTGGAAAACTGCTTTTGTTAAGGACAGCTACTTAATGCTTGCATTTGTCATGTTAGTCTGCGTGGAGTTGATGTCATGGCTGCTGAGGAAGACAAGCTATGGAAGTAATGAAAAGTGTCATATGCACAGAAATTAGCAAGAGCATAAATAAGTCCACAGCTTTGTTCAGCACTTGTGTTCAACTTCACAATCACAGACACCATGATTTACACATTCATTGGCATCTTTGTCATCATTGACAACTTTTTTTAACCAGACTTGCTTAAAGGGGGTCATTGCATGAATGTAGCTAACAATAATTTCTGGCCACAGCACCAAGCAAAGGGATACACACAAGGAGGACAATGTGCTGCATTGGATGTCAAAACTGGTATGTAACACAGCAGTGGGACACACCAGCGCTAAACAAATCCATTTGTCCTTACAGGTTTCTTCCTGCAGTCCACACTGTGAAGCAAAGTCATCCTGGTCTCTCCTAGGAGAGAGTACAGCTGGTCCTACTGCTGCACAGAATGTATTTACAGCATGGAATAAAAGAAGGAGATGGTCCCTACAGTGCTAGCTCATCTTTGGCAGTGCAGAGTAAGGAAGCAATTTCCTTACTCAAACTATTTGTTAGTTCTCTTCTGAATGCTGCACTGGCTGAAATGTAACTGAGAGGAATGGGAAGAGAAAATGTAGGCTCAGACACAAACAGAAGCTTTGAGCAATTCATTATATCATCCTGGCTAAAATTTTTACTTTTGGATGATATTTCCTTGCTGTGGAGTTTCAGGTCCATGCAATAATCTTTTTATTAATTTCTGTTCTTCACTCCTTTGTTGAGGAGAACCCTTTCCAGAGCTGTGGTTTGCACCATGCTAATGATATGGTCAGTAGTCCGTGGCTGGTGGGCAGGTAACATTAGCCTACATTCCAACTGATAGCAACCTCTTTTCCCCTGCACTTTGAATAAATTCAACTCATTCTCCAGAATACATCCAGACCATGTAAGTGGTGCAGTTCTGTGACAAATGTCAAAGGCAAAACTATCCAGAACAGTTGGATAGTTGGTCCAACATTTAGACATGAGTCTAAATAGGATACCTGTGTTGGCACTGTTAGACAAATAGGGAAACATGCAGGCAATTCTTAAATGCAACAGGATAATCTTAAGACTCGTTCACCCACCCTCTTTTTTCCAAAGAGCTACAGTGTTTACCTTCAGTCCTGTCAGGTAGTTTCCCACTTTTGCTTGTTGTTCCAGTGTTGACTGTTTCAGACGAGGTGCTCAGTTTGGTGTTGGGGTCTCGCTTCGGTTTTGGAGGCGGCTGCTTTCGAGAGCTGCTGCTTTCATCATCGGTTCCTCCAACTGAATGAAGAGACTGGGATCTGACAGTGAAGCCACTGGAGCAGGGGTGTGGCAGTCTGTCCTGAGGAGCAGGCATTGTCATAAATCCCATGCGGAAATGTTTCCCCACGTAGCTGCCTTCATTTCCTCTTGCTACTTCTCCACCTATGCTGTAAGAGAAAATACAGATATGACTAAAAGGTCCTCTTTTGCCTGAACCGTACCTGGAACCAGGGTCTCAGTTCTGCCTGTGACAAGCAGATCACGTTTTTGAATTTGAAAACAAGCAATGCACGTCTCTGAAAAGAAGATGACTACTAGAAAAGTCTATTTTCAACATAAGTTGTCAACAACAGAGACATAGACACACTGCTATCCACTCAGAATTTTACAAGGAGTAATCAAGAAAAGCTTTTGTCAGGTTTCATAGTATTGCAACTAGAAATTTTCTACAGAACAAATTTCAAACATTGAGTTTTCAGCAAAACAGGAGACTGTGAGTAGGGCAAAGAATGACACTTTAGAAATACAACAGTGTGTATTGATCCACACTCCCTGACACTCATCTTTGACTACAGATGCTCATGTAGCTTGGGAAACAAAGCTCATGGCATCCAATCAATCTTTTCTCTTGAGACTAAAGAATGGTAAAGAAGAAATGTTCTAAAAATTACTTGGATATAGGAAACTCAACATCACATCAAATCCACATAAACACTGCAACACAAACAGTTTCAGACTAGTGAATTACAAGTGTAGGAGATGAAAAGGCCATGGACTGTGGGACACCAGGGAGAAAATAACCTCCAGCCATTTAGAAACACAGGTAAAGAAGAAGGGAAGTTCAGTTGAAACAAGTGCTACCATACCAAACTGCATTTTTCTGTGGGTGGCATGACTGAGAACTTGATGTTATTCCTGTTCCACTCATGCTTATCAGTTCTGAAAAACAGCTCCTACTGGTGTTTATACTGCAAACCAACAGCACATTTCAATCCAGGCAAGTCAGTGACTATGCAGAGAAACTCAGCAACACACACAGGTCAACGTGGGCCTCTTTGCAAGGAGGTTTGAAATGGTACCACTGTGGGCACATAGAAATGTCAGCACAAGAACTGTGAGGTATCAGAAAGCTCTAATTAGCTCCTGTTTCCTCTTCACTCAGAGTGAAGCTCTAAGCTGGGTCAGTGCTTCTCTGAAAGTTTCTTACTTGATGTTGCCTTGGTCTGGTGAAGTTTATTTGGTGCTGGAACATACTTCCCTTTTTAAAAGACAAGAACATTTCTCAAAACTGTGAAAAGTAAGCAAGGTCACCTCATTTCCTGATACTGTCCCCATCTTCACTGTAGGTAAAACGTGAGCTGTATCTAATTGTCCTAGCATCTGACTAGCAATGAGCAATATACAGCTTTGTGCAGGATAAAGCAGAACCTTTGTTTGCTTATTACTCTTCCTGCATTTTTATTCCGTTTCCTCTCCAAGTGGAGATGTCCACTTTCAAAACTGGTTGACAACAGAACAGGTCTAACTGACCACGTGCCACTTTCCAGGGGCACTGACACCTACCCACATATGTAAATGTGCACACACACACATGCCACACGTTTGCACACACACTGGTCCATGTTCATAACCAAGTTGTTACTAAATCCTAATTGGCATCAATTCCAAAGGGATTTGCAGCCAGAAAGATCAAAAGGTAGAACTCATTAATTTGAATATTTCTAAAAAACCAGTAGTTAGTTTGAATGATTAACTATGCCTCTACTAATCTTTCATAAATTGTTCTGAAAATAATATAATCCTCTGACACTGGACTACGGAAAGAGCCTGTCATATTATTTAAAGAAGATTACTATCCAAACATGCTGAAGAATGCAGGTGGGGAGTCTGCTTCCTTTCCTAAGTCTATTGGATAATCACATTTAGCAAAGAAAATGTCAGTTTCCCGAGTCTCCAATGTTCCAATTCTTAACAGTTTACACTATTTAATTACTGCATTTACTTCACTGCTGCGTGAAGGTGTTTGAACCATCCACTATAAGCCAGGTTCTGTTCTGGATGGACTTGCACAAATCTCTCTGAGGTGGTATGTTTCACCCTTTTCCTAAGAATACACAGAACTGCATTTGTATGAAGCATGGGGTTTTTTTTTCCAAACTGCTGCATCTTGTATTCCAGAAATTAAAACTCACAAAATGTATGCCTGGTGTCTAAATGCACTGTCTCATTAAACAATTAAATAAAATCCTTCCCTCCACCTACCCTTAATTTTTTCATTCTTTACTGAATTTTAACATAGATGAAACCCTCACCTGCTTCCTTCACTTTCTCCAGAACAAAGAGCCTACAGCCAGGTCAGAGTGAGGTTGTGGGTACAGATGGTAACAGAACTTGCTGCTGCTCAGCATCGCAGCTAGAATAGATCTAGTCTTGCTTTCCTACATCCTCTGCTCAGCTACCAGGCAAAACCAGCAGGGCACCATTTCCCCGTTCTCAGCCACTTTTAGAAGAGGATCCATTTGTCTTTGAATGTAGGAGCCAACACTCAGTTGCTGGTTAAGCACTGTAAACCACAAGCCGAAGAAGACTAGACTCCAATCTTTGGTCCTGGGCCCTGGTCATTGACCAGGATCACAAAAGGCTTGTTCCTTATGCTGGTAGCAATTCCCAGTACAGGGCAGCGGGTGTTTCCCAGCTGAGTCTGACCAGTTCACACCAGCACAACACACAGTGGGGTGCTAAGTTCACACCTCAGCAATGAAACCAACAGCCCTTGCGTGTAAAGAGAAAGGAATAACTCCAGACTCATTCCCAGAGCACAAGTTCAAAAGCAGGATGGCTGATTTCAAATGTGGCATTCCCTGTCTTCAGGTAGCAGCATCCTGAAGGTCCATTTGGACTTGTGCAATGCACAGTCTTGCTGTTGTTACATCATGAACCCAGACAAAATGAAAGGATTTATTTATATATTCCTCCTGCTCGCAGCCACAGGAATTGGCTGGGGCTAGTGTGTGTCCCACTACAGCACAACAAGCTGACAAAGATTTACACATAACTTGCTGTGCAGCAATGACTACAGAGACAGCGAGGGAGAAAGCAACTGTGTAGGTCTCACTCCATTATTTCTGACAGGTAAGACTCTGTGCTCCTCATTGTACTGATATTACATTTCAAGACTGTAATATGTGAATTGCTGCAAGTATTACATAGTTTATTAATATATACAGAAATGCAGATTTGGATTATTCCTCTGGGAACTTTCAATTTGAACTTGGCCAGGATCAAATGCTTCTCTGACAAAGAATTATGTACAGCATTAAGTAACCGTTAAAAATGCAAGACATTTGTCTGCAAAGAGAGTCATGATTATATAACAACAAAATTAATCATATGGTCGCTCACATTAAACACATCAAAGCTGACTCTGTGCTGAAAATGAACTTCATTGTTTGCCCAGGCCTTGTGACTGGTGATGCCACGGGTGGAGAAAAGGGCAATGCCCAGGCTGGTGTCAGACACCTTTAGGAAGGTGTTGTAAACCATCTCTCCTTTCAGACCCACGTTACAGGCCTTCTCCAAACCCAGCTAAGCGGGCCAATGAAGACCATCGAGTGCTACCAGGCTACATGCTTTCTCCTTGGGTGCACTGCAAGGGAACCAAGATCCCACCCCTCTCCCTCTTTCACACAGTGATGGAATTAAATCATTACAACAAGCACAAAAACACTCAGATCTGTCTTAAACCAGTAACAGCAGGTTTCAGCTTTCATCTCTGAAATATGAACAAGAGATCTGACTGATGGATCCAATGAGTCTCATTATATCTCCACACAGGTTTTGTTTGTCAGCCGAGTTTTTTGAGGTCAGAACTGGGCTAGCATTAAACCACACTGGCCTTGCTGCTCCTACAGCAGTGTCAGCCTGCTGCCACGTAGGCTGTGGTCATGGCAGTGCTGGACACTTCACAGCTCCCTTCTGGTGCTCTGCCTGCTCTTTTCTACCAAGCAGATACTGGAGTATTGATGCAACTACAGTGCAGAATAATGGAAGAACATCTTTGAAGAACTACAGAGGAGAAAGTCTTTTATATTATTCATTTCACTGCACATCTCAAGAGTGAAAGTTACAGAGGAAGACTAAACATTAGAAATTAACACAAAAAGTACTCTAAATGCAAAAAGCATGGGGAAGGTTGTGTCCACCTTGCTTTGCCATGAGTCATAACGTTCCTGTTGACTGTGGACATATTTTCAAGTTGTTAAGTTAGAAACTAAGACAAATAAATTTTCATCACATTGATGAAAAATACATGGCAAACAGAAAGTATCCAGAGACTGTCTGCATCAGTCAATGTGGTCTTTTTAGTTTGCATTGTTCCTATTTAATATTGCAAAGAGCAATTTTAATTTGTTGTGCAGTTTCATTACTTGGTCCAGACAGAAATTGAATTCATTCCTGGAAAACAAATTAATAGTTGTATGAAAACTTTTGTTTTACTTGGTGTCACTGTTTAAACAAAATGAAATATTAAGTTCCTCAGTGCAGCTGTAAGGAGTAGAAATCTTGGACTGAGACCATAAAGTCAGATTACCCTGGAGATGCATTTTCTTCCCAGCCGTCTATCTACTCTTGTTCTTGGTTTTCATGCAAAAAATCTCCTACCAGTTTAAATTTAGACTGGATTATTTTCATCCCTCAGGCACCAAGAACCACTTTGTAGTTTTCCTCATCTTTGTATGGTTTCCTTTTTTCTTCCTGTGCTGCTTTACATGGGATTTTCTGTTTTTTAGACACAAGTCCAAAAAGGGAGCTACACCTGATTATGAGATTTTACCTCCAAAGCAGGAGGAAGCGGCATTTGGTCTGCTGGGAAGGTGGCATCTTTCAAGGCATTTTATCATTTCTTTGCTGTGATACATTCCAGTCAGGGACCACAGAAGGCCACCATCCTTCTAAGTGTTGAAATTCCAGGTAGCCAAGAGAAACCATTTCAAGAGCAGCTACTCGCTCCCCTTGTGCTTGGAGAAGATTCATCACAGCCACTGGTTTATTTGCTGGCAGAAACTGAGCTGGAAGCCTCTGCAGGCTCCTCTGTGGAAGTGGGGAGAGCTACGAATGACAGGGCAAGTGAAGCACATGGATGGCCAGGCTCCTTCCCTCCGAGGAGCTGCAAGCCCACGCAGAGCTAATCCCCCATGACACGCTTCTAATCCACCAGGGAAGCCATCTGAGTCAGAGACAGAAGAGTCACTAAAAAATTAACTAATAACATAGGAAGAATTTTCTGTAGAAATGACTAATCATCAGCAAAACAAAAGGAATAAAAATACCTAACTCAAGGATTTCATACAAGCTGGCTTGACTGCGCAAACAGCAGTTTATCCCACAGTGTATTAATGTTTTCTGGGTTAAGAGAGTAGCTGTTTTAACCATTTCCTTGCTCTTCCAGCAGTGAACATCCAGCTGCCCTTCTCATAACAAGTGTTCTGCATATGAAGGGCTGAAATGGCTTTGAAATGTCTATTCCCCATCAGAATAAATTATGCACACATATACTAAGGATGACACATTTTACTTTGTATCTGAGAAGCACTTTCAAGATTAGCATAAATTATATTTGTAAATTAGAGGTTGGATGCCAAAACAACAGAAGATATACTATTTTTATCCCCCTAAACATGATTTCAACAGACCATAAAATGTAATACTGAAGAAATAAGGACAGGATCACAATCATGGATACAGGAACTACACTGTAAGTATGATTTTACACAAATCTATACAATTTTTATCACAAAAATTAAACATGCAAATTACACGCATTTATCTCTATTTTCTTTTTAGTAACACTTCAGTGATCCCCCTAGTGATCACTTCAGTGATCTTACTCCCAAAGAACATACACACTTTTTTATCTTCATTACTTTTCTGAAATACTCCAAATGATTCACCATGATCTTAAATCAAGATCCAAAGGGTAATACTACCATCGTTTCAGATATAGGTTAAAGTGTAAATGAGTCATGAATAGGGTCAGATTTAGAGCCATTTTGTGCACCTGGAGGGCTGCCTAAAATGAGCAGCCAATATGCCTATGCACATCAAACTTCTTCCCTCTACCATATGCCTCTGCTTTTGAGGTAGGAGATCAAGTGCTGCTTAAGAAGTCAGGCCTCTCAGGATATACAGAATACATTATTGCCACAAAATAAAATTTATTCTTTTATCCCACCTGTCAAACCCACAGGCCCAGGGTTTGATCCTGCAGACATGCAATGGGCTGACAATCCTGCACTGAGTACCTGCATTATTGCACTGAAACACCCAGGAATCTTTGTGGAAATTGCTTGTGCCTCATGAATCTCTTGTGAGCAAGACCACTTGCAGATGTGTATCCACTGCCCATTTTGACACTGGGTTATTTCTTTAAGCCCTTTGTGCTCCTCTTGAGAGTCTGCCATCCCCAACAGGACTCATAGAATATTTTCCAGAAGAAACTGAACTGCCACATCACATGTTGTGGCTGCACTGTAAGATTAACTAAGTCCCTGGAGAGCCACCAAGACAGCTGTAATCGCTCTGCAGTGCACAATGGATAATAAAAGCAAAACTAACCAAGAGTGTCCACAGCAGATTTTCCATATGATGCCAGAAAATCTGATTTCTAATGATGGTCTGGTATGCTGGGCAGTGAACTACTTTTATAAGGCAAAACATTGAAAATGCTAGCAAGAGTTGGAGTTTTGGGGAAAAAGAAAAAAAAAAAAACAAAATCCAAACAAACCCAAAACACTTTATGAGAAATGCTGATAAATTAAAATCTTTGTTTACTATTTTTATAACAAATCTAATATAAGCTAGACAGCTTGGAAAGGAGTAACTGAGGAGTAAGGACATTTCTGATCCACAGAGAAAGCAACAAAATTGTTTCACGAGTCTGAGCAGACGTGCAGGTACTACTTCTGTTTTCCACCAACACTGCTTCTATTTATAGCAGACTGTCTCTTAAACCAGGGACTAAGGATGCCTGCATTGGGCTGAACATCCACAAAGGCCTGACGCTGCTCTCCTCAGAAGGACCAGCTCTCACTGCTCTGTCTGGGGTACAGGGAGCCCAGTGCTGCAGCCCCACGCGGGCCTGGTGAGCAACTGATGCACATGGGAACATCTGTGGGTTGTGAATACACACTTAAGAGGCTGGAGTGAAAAGTGCTCTGCTGTTATATGGATAGAGTTATTTTTAATTTTGCATTGGGGGATGCACAGCTAAAAGCCAGCAAATGAAAGCTCATATGTTCAGAGTCACCTAGAATTAGACATGGAGCATATGCAATGTTTAAACTGAGTGCAAATGCATGTTCTCATTAATGGAGTGGGGTTTTGCATCCTGTCAAAAACAGGTGGAGCTCGACCAAGGCTGTGTTTTTATCACATTCACTGGAAAACCACATGGCGCAGACTCCACTCTGCCTGAGCAACTGTGGCTAAATAAATACTTCAATGAGACATGGGAATAAATTTACATGCAAAATAATCCTTGGGCATTTCTGTAAGAAAATGTTTCTTCAGTTTTGACTCAAAGTTTCAATGGAAAAAAGAAATCAGTACAGAGTAAAAAAGCCTTTTTGTGGATCAGATGATGTGAAAAGTTAAAACCTGAAGAACTTAAGGAAATGTGCTGAAACTCTAAGACAGAGACCTGTAAACCAAGTGCTCTGTGTGGGCTGAGATGTTTCACTGGATCTAGCCTTTCCAAATTCAGGATTATTTCAAACACTGATTTTACAGATGCTCTTCTTAGTCCCTCAAGCAAACATGACACTACTTTTTTTTTTTTTTCTTTTTTTTTTTTTAAATCCAAGCTTAAATTGGATTGACAAGGAAATTATGGTTTTAAGTAAATGCTTCCTATGGTATCCAGTTCCAAAGAGAAAGAACTCTGAAAATACTCTTCAATCCTGAATGGCTCTTCCTGAATGAACAGGAAGAGCAGCATTTCAGTTTGGAGGAAAACCCATGACAAACTGCACTTTAGCATGATCCATAGTAAAACATACAGATTATGTTTTACACAACTAGTCACCGGAAGGTCTAGTTATTCACATTATTCTTCTGGTAGTATTGTCATTCGCAATTTGCAGTTCAAATACATTCCCTGAGCTGATCTGCCTCTTCATTTTCTTTTCTAAATGCCCTGTGAGTAGGTAAGAAGGGGAGAGGCACTTCCTTGCATATTGGGAGAAGGTCTCAGTTGCACAGCTACAGGAGGCATGTGACAGGGATGCAGGTTCCACTGAAGGGACAGTTTTATGCAACAGCCTATCTTGTGGCAGCTCACCACTCCAGATCCGTTACGTTCATACAGGGAAATTTTTCTTCCAGACATCTCAGCACATGACAAAATTTGGAAGTTTACATTCTTTGGATCATGCATTTTTCCAAATATCTTTTGTACAATTTTAGGCACTTCTTTCATTGACATTCAGGGTCAGTTGGCAGTTACTAAAAAAATGTCTGCACATTAACAATTTAAACAGGACTAAATCAAATTTAACCTAAAAATTGTATATTAAAATTTTCATTTTAGGGGAATGCACAGTGCAAGTTTTTACAAACATTGCAAGGCTTATTTGGGTATTTTCCCCACTTACAAAGACTCTGGGTGCTGGACTGGTCTTTGCACAAGAAACATAAAAAAAAACTTTACTGCAGTTTACCCAGCCTAACTACATAAATGTTCTGCTGGATACATCACTTTGCTGTCATTGGTTCTGGAACCCATAGAAGTCTTCACCAGAAAATCTTTTTTTAGCTAGGAGAGCCCTGCCCGAGCCCATCGCCTTGACTTCACAGCTAGAATTACTACCCTTGTGCTATTAGGTATCCCCATCTCTCTGTTCCTTCTGATGTCTGAAGGAAAGGTTTCAGCTCTTTTGTCAATCACCACTCTGTATTTTAAGTGGTCAGCAGTGAGTATATCTCTGCTTTGTGAAGTGAAACAGACTCAAAAAACTAAGTGAAATATTTGACTGGTGTAATAAACCCAGAAAACAGGAAAGGGAATCACTCCACAGATGTGTACACAGGTGTCCCTCCCTCCTTCCTCCCAGGACAGTCTCAATCTGCTAAATAAAGCTACATGAAATCCTGTACATCAGTATCAACAGTTCTTAGCCTCAGAGCCTGGAGAGATTTGTTCACTAAGATACAAAGTTCTCGTGAAGATCTCCCTGCTTATGTCACTTTTCTGTGTGTCACAAAGTGATCATTATTGCCACAACAGAATATTAATGTGCTTCATATCTAAGTTTAGAAATAATAATATAAAAAACTCTTTCCCTGTCTTGATGGATGTCAGTTTCTTAGCCAAGGCTGTCAGAATCTACTTATTTGTTCATAGAAATAAATTTAAAAGGACATTTTATTTTCAGAAACACAGTTAATTTAAGACTGCAAGTCAGAGTATTGGAAAAGCAAGTGTAGTGGGCATATAGGTGGTCAGGCCCTAGTGATTGGAGTGAGGACACTGAAAGAGGGCAGCCAGAAAAGGTACGTCTTTCCCCACTCATGCACGTACCCAGCACAACCCTGACCCCTTTCCACACTGAGGTCTTCCAACACATTCATTGCATCTCCATTCCCTTTAGAAATAAAGCTGAATTGTCCAAATGCAAAGCACAGAAACTCTTTTCTCCTCTGTATCCATACACAGATCTAATGGGCCAGACCCAGGAACTCCAGCAGACTACTAGAAGGTCTTTATGTATACAGGAATTTAACAGCAGAGACAACTGGCTACAATAAAAGCTGCCAGTAAACTTCCAAAGCTGCCAGAAATCAGCACATGCTGATTTTCATCACTCTCAGAATTACTTTTGAAAATGGGGATGATCAGATAATTTTAGGCACTGCTGTGTTGTGCTTTTTATTTTTTTTTTTTCTGCAAGAGTAGCTTTTTGCCAAATTTTTGAGCAAAAACTATGTCCAACAAGCTCCTACAGTGAATGAAGATGGTACTTAAAAGCTCTTTCAGGGACATGTACTCACATTGCCCAAAGGGTCATCACTACAAACTCTGAAGCTGCAGTGAAATGGAATTTTGCTAAAGCAACAGCTTGTTTTCCAAGCTGTGAAAGTCTGTGTGAGGATTTGTTAGAGAGCTAAAACATTAAAACAAAGAGCAAACACCCTTGTAACCTGCATTTAATGGTGTAATGGTAAATTAAGTGGGGAATGTACTAGTTTAGTTCCCTGCATGAGAGGTGATCAGCTCTGTGCTGTTCACACTGAAAGTATGTAAATTCCCTTTATTCCTCAGCAACTCTTCAGAGCTGTCATTTATTGAATGCTACATTTGAAGTGTCTCAGCTTGAAGAAATAATGCTGTGTGTGCACTGAGGTCATGAGCTGTGGCAGCCAGGGTCACACAATGTCTGGACCTAATTTTACGTAAAGATGACAAACCAAAAATAATGTGCTGTTGCTTTCCTTTGCTCTAAGAATTATTGTTAAAATCTGCAAAGCTGCTGGTAATAAGTTGTAGTGCATCTACATTTCCAGGCTGCTTAAACCTCTTTGAAAAGTCTTCTATCTAGGAACAATAACCCTGACATAATATGAACTGGGTTTCCCTCTCCCAGGGCTACCTTGCAGGCAGCAGCCTACTTTAAAACAACTGAAAGGAGAAGCTCAGAGACAATTTGTGTGTGAGCTCCAAGCACTAAAGTCCAAATCAGTTATCTGCACACCAGGCTGCACACAGGGAATGTCTCTGTCCCTCAGAAGAGCAATTCAGCTATGCTTTTTAATTGTTCATGTATTTTTAAATCCAAGAAAATACTGTTCTCTGCTCCAGAATATGTGATATCCCTTTCCCTTCCCTGTGGCCCAGAGCCCACACAGGACACAGGAGCCTGTTGGTCTGTCCTTACTGTACCAGCTACCCCAGAATTTTCAATTTTGAGATGCTAAGACAAAAAACTTCCTTCAAGATGGTCTCGTGATAAAAACCTTAAACCAGAGCAGCCTCAATGCAAACATTTTGGGTCATTATGTATAGGACTGGAACAGTGGACTTTCAGGTCCTACAGAGAGCTTGTTGCAACATATCTTTCAATAGCCATTTTCACCCACTTAATGAATATAGTCATGGGCTACTGGGCTTTAAGGAATAGAAACACTGAATCATTCAAGTTGGAAAAGATTTTAAGATCAAATCCAACCATCAACCCAGCACCACCACCATGCTCACCACTAAACCATGCCTCAGTTCTAGGAAGGATGAACCTCACTGGACTTTGCACACACACTTCTGAGAATTTGCATGTGAAATGATTTTGTACCCTACCTAGAATGGCACACAGAAATGTTAATGTTCCTGGTGATGAACAGCTCATTATTCTGGTCTCTAGAATCTCTATTTTATTTTCACCTCAGTAAGAAGTGAAAGATAACAATTGTTAAATAAGACCTAGCAGCACTCAGTTATTTAACCAGTGGATACACTGCTTTACAACAAAAGTAGATGATTAGAGGTAAGAAAAGACAGATGCAGCACGATTACATCCTTGCAGCTCTAAAGTGCCTTCTAGAAACTTTGTGGAGGTAAAGGTAAAATCAGCATATTCCCCATGGTGGGTTTTGAGTCAAACAGTTATCTGTTGTCATATTTTCAAGTCTTGCCTTATATCCACAAGATACTTAAAATAAGAGTCAAGGCTTTTTTATAGTCCTGTTATTGGATTTTGGAATGGAAAGCTAAATGCAGCCTAAGGTTGTAGGACACTAGAAAAAACTTGGGAAGTCAAAACTATGGAGTTTCACAGATGTTTGTGAGTGATCCAAGCTGACACTTTTAATCCACTCTCAGATATTAAAAAAGGGATATTTCATAGGCGTGTCCAGTAAAATTAGGATAGCTTTGATTCAAGACCCAGAACAGCTTCAAGAGGGCTCACAAAAGAATAGTATCAAGGAAAGAAATGTCTCCTAAGGAGAGACTCCCTCCTGTGACAGTGACAAAATTGGGTCGTCTCCTAGATGCTAGCATCTATAATTCTTGAAATACAGATAAAATGCAGATAAAAATAAATACAAAGTATAAGCTTTCATAATACATTGGAGTCATTTATGCATCTACTTACTAATCTGTGTTTACTGCCCTTCAAGCTGCATACAGAAACAATTAGATCCCTTTTTAGAAGGGGTAGTATGGAGCATGCAGATCTATAGCTTTGATTTAAAGAGTATGACAGGCAATCAGTGTGTGTCAGAGGAAGCCCACATCAGCAAGGAGACATGTTAAAGCCACATTTGAATTTTCTTTTTTAGGACTGAACAGATGAGTGTTTCCTTCATGTTCTGAACACAGTGGGATTGGGAAAAATTCTGAATTTCAGGCTAGGAGAAAATGGATTGCTTCAAATAGGAAAATGAACAGCACTGATTTTAGTCCTCACTTTCAGCAGAATTGAGTACTGCATAGCAGAAAAAGGAAAGCCAGATGCATTCCTAAGTCTGTTATATATTTCCACCAGAAGTAGCATAACAGTTAGAAATTAACTATTTCCCAACATTTTTCCCTCTCATGAGATAAACATTAAATTTGGCTAATGAACTGGAAAGAAAAAAGAAAGTCTATGGATTAATATTTTTTTTTAATGATTAAATGTCAGGAATACAGACAGGAAATTAAAGGCTGTATTCCTGTATTAATACTGATGTACAATGAGAGCAGCTAAAGATCTCTTTTAAAAAGACATCAATATTTCTTCCACAAAAGGTTTACATTGGTTGTGAGAATATGAACTGAAGCTATTTCAGCTGGGAGGAGTCTGACTGCAAAGTCACAGAACTGTTAAAGATACAGACTAGTAGGAAGAAAACCTCTTAAGCTGCACAAATTGGTTGCATTTTGGTTTTGAGACCAGAGACTCAAACCATTATGTATTAAGTTTGAAAGAAGCCACTGCAAAATTGAGAAACCTGAGCAGGACTCCCCAGTCCCTTCTGTCCCATTTCCATGGACAGTCTCCTCACATCCTTTGTCAAAGGCAGGCTCAGATCTGTCCCACTGTGCTTTGTCAGGACTACAGAGCCAGGGAGGAGTATAAACAAACTGCTCTGTTTTCTATGGAAATAAACAAAGGTCATCTTGTTTCCTCCCAAGTCAAGTCACTCAGTGACTACAGTGAATATGAATGGCTGGACAAATGTCTAAGACTGTCCCTGGAGAGGAGCACTCTGTGCCCTGTGCTTCCCGTGGCCAGGAAGCATGTGAGCCAGACAAGTCCCTGTCCTGCTTTTTAATGGCAAAGTGCAAGGTAATTGAGAGTCAGGACAGAGCCTAAATCACCCAAAAACCAAAGCTCTTGAGATTCAAGCTCCCCAAAACTTCCTTTAGAGACAGTGTAACACACGTGTACTGCTCACACAGTCTCATACAGAAATCTTCAATCTCAGCTAGTGCAGTTTCCAATGACAATGTTCCAATATGTGGTTTAATAATCCCATTGGTATTCTTTGACAATAATGATCATTGTTGTTCCTTTCTGTTTTGCTGCACTTTCTGTCATTTTGCTAGCTTCCATCCCTAATGTGTCTTATTATTATTCAGGTCCTTGCCCAATCTATCTGTTACCTGCTCATTAGAACTCCTGACGTAGAAAATGCTCCTGCAAGAACCTTATTCTAGTACCTTTTAATTTATTTTCAGGCTGAGTGAGTCTGTAAGCTCAGATTATTAAGGTGAGTTTGCAGTGATGTATTTGATAGACTGTGTTTTGTTGTGTTAAGGCAAAGGGAATTTCATCTATAAAGTTTTAACTTTATACTTGGAAAGCTAAACAAAAAATAAGTAAATCTAGATCCTCAAAGAAGTGTGCCTCCACTGGGGCTTAAAGTGACTAGGAGGTCAAATTGACAAAACGATTTAAGGCATTTCTTTGTAAGACATATGAGAGGGGTATATGGCAATTAGCAATGCAAACTTGTTATGATGACACTTTCACAATGGAAATCCACTTTGGAATTCTCCAAAACAGCTTGAAAATTTCCAAACCGGTGTTTTTTCATTTAAATTGCTAATAAAACCACTGAGTGGGTCAGTGAGTTGAACCTACAGCAAGCTCCAGCAGCACAAAATTTTTATATGCAATTTGAGGGCTGAGTTTCCTACAGTTCCCCTGACTGTAGAGTTCTTACTGCACTGCAGTTATGGCTATAAAATATTAGCAATGTTAAGTAAATTGCAATACGTTATATGAGAAAGGCCTTCCATCAGGTAACATCTGAGCCTCCAAGCTATTCAGAACAGGCCTTATTACTTGTCTCCACTTTATTTTAAAATCATTTATTTACTAAGACTTAAGTTAAAGAAAAAGAAAAAAAAGAAAAAAAGTCTAAGAGTTTAATCATAGCTAAAAGGTTTACAGCATGCACATTTTCTTTAATTTATTATTAAAAACAGCAGCAAAAATTGACTGTGATATTGAAAGGGCAGGAGAAAATTAAGCAATGCCTCATCTACTACTTCCAACTCAATTTTAAGCACTCTGGGCCTTTTCTTATAAATGGCAATTTTATTGCTGGCATTAGAGAAGTAGTTATCCTGCTCTCTGAAAATGCCTACCACTTTCTGGGCAAGTCTGTGGAATATGTGTAAGTGATTAACCACAGGCCAGGTCAGCTCAGACACGGAGCAGACTGCTGCAGAGCCCTGGAAAACGTTAAAGCCACAGGCCAGCAGGGGCTCCGGATTGAGATGCACACTAAGCCACTGGCCAGCCACTCCTACCAGAACAAGGTGGTCTCAACAGCCTCTTTCCTGTTCCCCTGCATTGATTTTTTCTCATTTCCTGAGGCAGGACCAGTGTGCACATGTCCAGTAGGCAGCACCATCACAGCCAACCCCCGGCAGGCTCTGGTCTCCACAAGAGCTGCAACAGCCCAGAAGCATCTTGTCAGACCAGCCAGCCTGAGCAGAGGGAGCCTGGCTCTAGCCCAGTCATGCCTTAATGAGAATATCATCTCCCTTATTGCAAAAGACACCAAATAAAACTGGATATTTAGGACTCATACTGTCATGAGAGGCAAAACTGCTACTAAATATTAACTTATCACTAGGTATCCAACCAATTTCACAGAAGACTAGCAGCATCTCCTTAGGTTTATATATATAAACTGTCATCAATTCAGTCCATTTATAAAATGTGGGAAGGCAGCAGGAAACCTAAGGATTCATGAGGAGTTCTTGGAGAGAAGCATCCACTGCTCTCTTTTGTCATTTCTCTCAGCCTTTGATTTTAGCCTCATCTTTTCACGGTTCTTTCTCCTCCTTTCTGCATGCCCCCTGCTACTGCAGAACCACCAGTCACCCTGTGCACTCCATGTTAGACGCTGAGGGAGCTTCTGTGCAAATGTTCAGCACCAGCACAGCTGTCAGCAGCTGTATGCTGGCTCTGACATTTTACACTTGCTCTTAATCTAAGGACAAGGGGAAAGGATGGCGTGAGGTGCACAGGGGAAGGCAGAAGCCACCCTACAAAACTTGTTTTGACAAAGCAGAACGAGGCCCACAAGTGGAGCTGCAGGTCAGCAGGAGGGCAAGGACTTCAGAAACCCCACTGAGTACAAAGGATTCAGCTATGGGCAGCTGTCTTGTACAGTTATATAGGCTCAAGGACTTACACAGCCTTGGCCTCTCCAGATCATTTCCTCTTGGACAGCTGCTATTGCCCCATTTCAAAAGTCAGCAGAGGATGCAGAACGAACAGCTGAGCCAAAACCTGAATTCACATCCCACGATTCCCAAGCTATTCCCAATCTCAAACCCAGAACCACCCCTTGTCAAGCTTCTGCTTTTCTCTGTGTGCTTAGAGTTTCACCTCTGAAATACACAGAAACACTGGTCTGAACACAGCTTCAGAGCCCTCAGAGAGGGGGGCACCACAAGGCACCACACACCAACTCAGGAAGGAACTATGAAGACCCCTCCAATGCACTCTCTTTTGACACAAATGACAATGGCAGTTTCTCAGGAGAAGCCCACGTCTTTGGCCTGAGAGCACAAAAGAGGTTTGCAGTGAGGCCACAGACCTGGAAAGCAAAGCAGAATATGTTCTTGGCTGATATACAGCTGCCATCTCATTATTTCCCACCTTTCTGTCCAAAGTTCCCCAGCACACTAGCAGGAGAAGCAAGTCTATAAAATACAACATAAATAAAAAAAAAATAAAACACCTCACGTTGTCAATATAATAGAGCACTTGGCCAGCAGCCTGTGAACAGATTTGAGTATTTGGACAATCGGTTCATAACAAAAGACATGACAGACAGAAATGTAAGAGTGTGTCCAGTAAACACGGTGAAGTGCCAAGGCTGAGGTGATCGGTAACAAATTGAGAAAAACAAGTTATTCTGTTTTCCACAAGCCAGATAAACAGGAAGAGAAAGATGAAGAAGAAAGGGAGAAGTCCTGCCCTGAGCATGGTAGATTCTTCATGGATGAATGCATATTTGCTGCACTGCAGATACACATAATAAACCTGAATTCATTAATACTAAATATTTACGCTCAGCTTGTAACTCGTCCAAAAAAGCAATTATGATATATCATGTTGACGGAGAGTATAAAACCATTAAAATTTGGATCACTCACACAAGATACTGTGTCAATGCATAGTTAACAGTAAAATCCCTAGTAAAGTACATTTAATGGGAATAGTCCAATGCTTTCTAAGAAAGCAATGCAAAATCTCTTTTACTGTGACACTGCCCTGGTTCCAGGTGGGATGGAGTTAGTTTCTTCTCAGTAGCTGTTACAAAGCTGTGTTTTGGATTTGGAATGAGAATGGTGTTGCTAATACACTGATGTTTTGATTCTCTGCTAAGTTGTGTTTAACTTAAGGACTTTTTTTTTCTTCATCTCATGCTCTGCCAGTGAGGAGGTACACAACAAACAAACAAACAAATGAACAAAACCCCAAAAACCTCCCCAGAAACAAATTTAGCAGAACTTATCTAATGAACTATGAGGCATCTCTTGGGACTGAACTTTGGTTGTAATATTTTCCCAGCAGCCTGATGTGTTACAGGTGTCATTCCTGGGGGACTAAAACCACAGAGATGAGCTGGTAGCAGCAGCACCTTCCACCTCATCATGGCAGGTGAGGTGAAGTTAGACAAGAAGAGACTCCTCAGTGCCCATCCTCAGCCTGTTTCCAGTCCACTTGGATATCTTTAAGAAAGGACTAAACAACAGAAACTCCTTGGCTGGAAAAGAAGAGTGGAGCTATCAAAAGTCAGACCCTGAGATGTGACAGTCAGAGTTCTCTCTTCCACAAATAGCACTGGTCAGAGATTAACCATGTGGTCTTTTAAAAGGCAGCACATTCCCTGCAGAAGTCATCGTCCATGCAAGTGCTGCTGGATATGGCTTCCAGCTCCAACACACAGTGGCCTTGGAATCAAAGCCTGGTTGAAGTGGAGATTGTAGGTCTTGGAATCAGCAATAGCTACTTAAAAGGTATGTAGCCTAAAGTGCAGTCCAAACACACTGCAGGGAATCTGATACAAGCTGATGACAGACACAGGTTTTAGGGGAAGTTGCTGTCCAGTTTGGCACTGGGAATACATCACTACAACAACATGACCTACACAAGCCGTGGGCATCCCTTTGGATAACCCTGTATATAAACACATGGTGTCAGTGGTAAAACATTGGCTGGCAGGATAAATTGTAAAAGACATAGTATTAAATCAGGCATTTTCAGGGCTCAGATCCAAAGATACTAATCCTTTCATCAGGATACAAACTGGCAATATTCCATATAGGAAGACATTTGTTCTCTCTCTGGACTGGATATAAAATTCATCTGTTCAAGACAGCGAACCTTCATCTCTTCTACTCTCAACTCCACTACTGAGGAAAGGCATAAAACCATGTTTGACTTCTGTGTGTCTCAGAGAGTGACCACGAGTGCAGTGACAATGCAATGACACTATTTGAGGAGATGTAATGCTCAAATATAAGACTTTGTATTTCACAAAGCCCAGTGATGGTACAGGAGCACGCAACGTTTGACCTGCAGCAGGATGAAATATCCTCACTCACTGTGTTTTGATACAGGCCCACCTTAGTACATGACTTGATCAGATTCTTAAGTGGACAAACAAACCCTAAGTTTGTATTTAGATCTGCTGACATGGGTCTCAATGCCAGCACAAGAATGGTATTCAAAATTTCTTTTTTGGAAATAATTCCAGTGTTCTAGATACCACATCATGAAACTGCTGATTTTTTTTGTAGTGACTGACATTCCCTCACAAAACTCATCTACAACAAGCAGTTCTCCAAGACCAAATTTACCATTCTTATAGAGAAAGATCTGATGATTTAAGTCAGACAGCAAGTAAAACAAGTTGGAACTACTTCAGAATATTCAGTCTGTGATCATTTCCTTGAGTTTCTGTTTTTCCATTTTGTTTACTCTTGAGGCTGAGCCTGAGAACTTACATCCGTGCTTAGATCAAATTGTATATTGCTAGTTTGGGCGACCACATACAGTAAATATCACTGTATGTATAAACAATAAAGATATCTTACACATTTCTCTGCTCGATTCCTATGCACCAGGATGTTTACAAGGTGGCCAGAGCCAAATAAATCATCATTTTCCGTGGTAGGAATAAAAGCATGATCATTATCTTGAAGGTTCTATTTCACTGTAATACCATGGGGCAGGAGTGTGATACTACCACTGGGAAGAAACAAGTTTATTATTTATGGAAGTGTTTCATTGATCCAAACACAAATCACAGTTCAGGTTTACTCAGCTATAGAAAGCCCAAGGAAGTATTAGATGAAATGTTAAAATGTGTTGAAATGTCTGTGTTATCTCCCAGGTAATTTAATTAATTATTGCAAAGGAAT
The DNA here is from genome assembly GCA_013398275.1 of Promerops cafer. Lineage (NCBI taxonomy): Eukaryota > Metazoa > Chordata > Aves > Passeriformes > Nectariniidae > Promerops > Promerops cafer. Next base: position 1,511,370 of record VZSE01011877.1, read on the forward strand.
TCCTCCAGGTGTTGGCCATTGTATGTGGTAAGTGAAGAACTTCAGCCTGTGGATTTCTTTATGTATAAGCAGAGCATTTTCAAGGCCAAGTTTCTCTACTAGTATGTGTTAATACATTTTATAATGTGTGAAATATAGTTCAGGCAACTCAGTCTGGAAATCAAATCATTTTTGCTACACATACTTGCCAGGTCAAGATGGTAAGTTTTTGGATAATAACTATGCTTTAAAAATAGATTTCTATAATTTAAAAATAAAACCAAGGCTTGATAAGCTGTGTTTTAGCAAAAGGAGAAAACTCCTTGTTTTCTAAGGAGAAAACTACTTGTGGAAGCATGATATAAAGTATTACTTAGCAGACACCATCAAACGACTGTCTATTTTCCCAATGTTTTATAAAGCACTTTTGTGGACAATACATAAAAAGATGTACTTAGCATTAACATCATTATTGGAACTCATGGTCCTAGTGTAAAAAGCATCAAAATCCACAGTCTTAATGACTTTTTATTCATTAGTTTCAGCTCAAAGAAGTGTCATAGAATCATGATAAAGCATGTTCTTTACTCTTTTTTCAAAGTCAAGTAATCCCTGTCTTTTCAGTTTTTTCTTGTGTTTCTTCTAGATGGAGTTACCCTGTCAACAAAGTGTCATAATATTTCTTGAAAGTACTTGAAAATACTTTCTAGATATGTTCTTCTAAGATAGATTAAAGCACAAAAAGACATTCCATTGCCTTTGAAAAATTATAACAAACTACTGTAAAGCCCAGCATATCAATGTGGCCTGATTGCACACTGCAGCAATTAGAGAGGGGATACATCTCATTTAGCCATCTCCAACAGGGAGGTAAGAAGGATGGGTGCAATAACCCACTCAAGCCTGCAAACACAAGCCACAAGCCCTCACTTTGCTTTTGGACAATCGAGACCCTTTCCTTCCAGCCTGCACCATACAAAACCCAGAAGAACTGGCCAGGGAGAAATGCCAATGAGACAAGCCAAATGAGGAGCACAGATCTTCAAAGAACGACAAAAGTACTTGCTCCATCTGAGCAACTATATTTTGCTAGTTAAAATGGCCTGAAGGAGTGGGAGTTGGTCAGGGAGTAGAGTTCAGTGCAGCCTGAAAAAGGCAGGGAAAGTGATGAAACTAAATGGGGCTGCAAAGCTGCTGCAGTAGTTCATGAGGCTGTCTCTGGGAAAGGAAGGGCTGATAGCATCCTTACCCTTTTTACTCAGGTATAGAAATGTCCCCCTAGAAAGGGAATTTTGCTTTATAAGTAGAGGAAATACCTTTGGATCTGTGAAGTGCCAACTGCCACCAGCTTTCTGGGATGCAGCTGTACAGCCTTTGAGCCTTGTCTCCTGCCCAGTATGAGGTCCTTGGCAATCAGGTCCTGCATGTGAGGTGATGAGGAGCTGGATCTTCTCATGAAATACGAGTTTCCTGTTAGGAGTTTCCTAGCTTTGTCTCCCCAAACCAATCTGCAGGGAAATGATGTGCCTAATTTCTGACTTTATAAACACTAGAACAACTCCCTTGTCCTTCATAAAATATCTCTAACTGACCAACGTATAACCTCTGGTAATTAGGTAGATTCCTAGATTGAAAATACCCAAGATTCATCTTTAATCTCAAGGGAAAGAACAGTGACAGAGCTTTTTAAAGATTTTCAGGTAATTCATAGAGACATTACATCCTTCATTACAGTCATCTAAAATGCAGCAGAATTGACTGAGTTGGAGTTTCTGAAATGAAATGAGATACAACCTAAAGCATGCCGAAAAGCCCTTTCCTAAGCATCTCCTGTTTCCTACTCAGCCTCCTCAGACATGTGGTAAATGCAGTCTCTCCATTTGTTGGGTCATATTTCATCAAACACAAATGTATGTGTCCCTGTACCTCTGCGAGTGCCCTACATGGCCTCTCCAGGTTGTGCTAATGGGGCTGCAGCACAACAGGACCTGCTCAAGCCTCCATTAAGCAGAACTCAGGACAGCAAGGGATGCTGACACAGGGAAACAGTTTAATCTGGCAATTAATTCAGGGCCTGTGTAGAAAAATAAATTATCCACTTCTTCAGAAGGCCTCTCTAATTTAATTCTCAGCTAAACAGGAGAGCAGTTTCTATTCTTTCCTGACCTCAGAGATCCTGGGGTGAGCAAATCCCTGAGTCAATAACTGAGGTAATTCACCCCAATCTGGGATTGGTTCAGACCTGGTTCAGGGCTAAACATTAAAAAATACTTCCAGACAGCAAGCTTCCAAGTGGGATGGTCATACAACATACCTGATATACTTTGTTGCTAAATCAAGCAAGCTAAAGTCACTTTTATTTCTTTACTACTGCAATTACTCTTAAAGGTTCCAACACCCATCCTACAGGCCATGAAAAAGCAAGAACCCAGAGGTACTCAAGAGCAAAGGTAACCAGCTACTGATAGCCTCTGAATTCTAAACCAAAAATTCTCAAAATAAAAAGTAAATAGTTTATAAACTATTTAGCAGCTCAAGGATTAGCCACAGAATTATCCAAACAGTTATAACAAATTTATAAATCTATGAATAAAATCATAAGCCCCCCTTAAGCAATTTATAAAGCAGAAAAACAACATGTCAATTATTTGCTGTAAAAAATGTTTTCTACTTTAGCTTCTACTTAAGTAGCTGCAAAAATAAATAGCTTAACAGCCTGCAACCATGTTTGTTTGGCACAACTGCATTTAAATTTAACTCTTAACAACAAGAATTTATGATTTACTTTCACTTTCATTTCAGAAAAACAAAATAATACCCTTTTTTCCCTGTCTTTGCATTTATAAAGCAGAGGGCATGGACCTTACAGAGAACAGCCTACAACATGTAAATCTGGACTGAGGGAATTGCAGAAATGCCTCCGTTGTCCCAGGCTGATCACCGGGAATCAGTGAGAGTCAACTCAGGATTCAAAAATTCCTGCCTATCAAGATGTGACCTATTTCAAAGTTCAGCAAGGTTCAGATACAAATCTAAACTTTGTCTCAATTGTGAAAACATAGAGTAAAATACTAAACCCAAACTCATTTCACATCTGGTTAAATATAAGTTTTGGGCCCACCCATCAAAATGTTATTCTAGGAACATCTTGGGACAGATGTACAAAGCAGAGAAAATACTGCAGGATTCGGTATTCTGATGAACAGAAAAATTGGAAAATGGATAGGAAACAAGTGAGGAATTACATCGAGAAGTAGCTGAGCTTCACTTAAGAAAAAAAAGCTGATTTCAAAGAGAAAGATAATGGCAAAATGAAATATGTGAGGAAACCTGAGAGAAGCTTGATAACTTTCAACACTTTTGACGTGGTATTCTTATTGTGCAGATCAGCTCTAATACTTTTGCCACACAAACTGAACAATTCCAGCTACAAAAAGGAGTCCGTTAATTATACATGCATATTTGTATGTAAAATAGGTAAGAGTATGTAGTTCTGGAATTGCATAGCTGATCATATTTCTATGCTTTACATATGCAGTGGAAAATATGTGGACTGATTTTACTTAATCAAACAATTTAAAGTTTGAACTGCTTTCTCATTTAGCTAACAGCATATAATAACCATTAGAACGTGCCATAAAGTTATCATCCTATTTGCATGAATACCATACTAGAGGAAATGAAAGCATTCCAGATTTACACAGTCATTGAGAGGAAGATCAAGTCCACAGTGTATAAACATTAAAAAGACCCTAATTAGAATCAAGTTTTTTTGACAATTTTATTTCCAACTAATTAGCACTGATGTTTTAGTACTAGGACCTGACTGCACTGTATTCCACAATAATGATGATTCATATCTACATTCAAATAAATAATTCAGCAAAGAAAGATGCATAGAAGTGCTTTTGTTTATAGTGCCATCAAAATGAAATACTTGGGGGAAAAGAAATAAATGTTAATCGTCATCCACTTTTAACAGGTTGAGACTAGAGTAAGTGCTATTTACAGGGAATCAGCCGCCCTGCAGACTGGGAATAATTAGACACCAGAGCAGGTTCCTTGCAACCTGACATGTAAAGGCCAATTTCTGGTGTGTCCACACACTCCCACGTCTGCAACAGGAGAAACAGCTCTCTGTGAACAGCTGGGAGACTGCAGCTACAACTGTGTCCTTATGGGACATATTTGGGTGGTGGCCTTGCCCAAAACTCTCTTACAGGGAGAGAAGGTTCTTCTGGCAGTATGGAGACGAGCCCTGCCCTATATCCTGTGGGGGAACAGGATGATGCACTTGCACAATCCAGCACCCGAAACCAGAGTCAAGTGCCAGGACTGTGCTCCACCCTGGGGCTTCTGCCACACTCCCATGAAGGGAATATTGCTGCCAGAATACCCCACACCTGCTGTAAGACTGAAAAGGTACATGGAATTTGCAGGTAGAAACACAACAAAATGGAATCATTGCATTTGGAAACGGGTATTTTCATGTCCAGAATCTTCTGTACACACGCAAAACTGTAAAGGTTACATGTATAAGCCTTAAAATTTAATGCAGAATCTGTACATGAAACGGCCTGGAAGTACATTAACCACAGAGAGAAACACTTCACAGCCAAACCCCAGAAATATATTGACAGTAGGAAGCAGAGGATCATGAATCACTCTTGTGCACAAAAGAAATACTACGTCTAAGGTCATTTTAAGAAAGAAATGATCTTTAGGCATGGCTGCTATCAGAAATGGAACAGAGAATAAAACATCAGAATAGTGTAAGATTGCTATGAGGGAGGGGACAGACTATTCAAAATATGGAAGACCTCCTTTCATCTCTTTGCTTCACACACTGCCTAAGACTAGCTTAATCCTTCACATCATCATCTATAAAAGTATCAATCCTTTGGAGGCTCCTGTCCTTCCACAGCAGGTGCCCAGGCCATTCAAATGTATATTTATGGACATCCAAACCATGGGACTAAAATGGGATGGGTCATGGGGGGTTGCCCCATTTTGCAGCCACACTGTTGACATCAGGTGCACTGTGGATCAGAAGTTGCTCCAACCAGCAGCTTGCTGGTACTTACACATCCTGGGGAGCAGTGGGGCCTTACCAGTTACCAGTGGTCCTGTGGGCTAACAAAACCAGTTCAACGTGTAACCAGCAGCAGCTGCAAAATGGAACCATTATTTTTTCACCCCAAATTTCTATCACTGTGTATAAACCATCTCAATGAGTACAAATAATTGTAATGGCCTATTTTGCTCCTCTATAAGTAGCAGCGCACTGACTTCAGCTAGAATAACAATCCAATATGGGAATACCTTGGAGGTGATGTTTCTCTTCCCTTGGCCCAGTCCTGCTTTGGGCCAGATTCCCAGCTGGTGTAGTCTAGAGAACTTCACAGGACTAAAAGAATGATACTGTCTTATGGAATCTAAGGGTCTCTGCTCTGTTAAGTATGAGGAGGAGGAAAAAGAAAATTTATTAGTGCAGTTACTTTAAAAGGCCAATTACAATTTTATTAGAGGAAAAGCTCCAGCAGTTTTAGTTATTTACAATTTAACAACCATGCTATGAATTTAATTGATATAAACTTTTTGCCCCCCCCCCAATAATTAACATTATAAACAATAAAAATAAATTGAGTGTGGATCAAGACAGTTTGGAGTAGACTTGGTGGTATTTTCCATTTAGTGAGGCCTTTATTTTTACCACTTTAATGACCTGCACTTAGACATTCTGCTTCCTTTTACCATATGTCACTTTTATTCTGCCCTTCTGGATACACATGTGGAAAAGAGCAGGCCTGATGTATATTGGAAAAGTTAAGTCATTCAATTAATTAATGCCTTTGTTTTTGCATCACTAACAATCATGAAGTGGGAAATAAAAAATGGATTCTAAACAAATAATAAAGAATCAACAGCATTAATTAGACCTTTAATAGTGAGTGACAGTAATAACACCAGAGACTGAATTCCATTTTAACCATGGTAGATAAAAGCTGATGCAATAGACTTGTGGTTTTGGTTCACTAGTAGAGATTCATGTCCCTCACCTGTAATCTCACCTGAGGATAGTAAAGTCCCTGCTGAAGTCTCAGACAAAGTACCAGATTTGCATGCAGTGACTGATTCTGTTGGATTAAAGCAATTCAGCTCCTTCCTTATTCCCAGAGAGCTGACATGAGTAGCCAGAGTCTGATTTCAAACCAGTTTAAAACATCAGTAACATTTCAGTAGTATAATTCAATCTCAAATTATGCCTTCACTTACACTCATAGCCAGCCAAGGTGAAAAATCAGGCCAAAAAGACAATTCCAGAAGCAAGGTTGCTATTGCCTGGAGACAGAAAGGCACATACCTCCCACATATCCGTGCTCCACAGAGAGATTGGTTTCATCCATTCACCCAGAACAAACAAACCCACAAATAGAAGAAATGAAGCATTCTGCTTCAGGCTTGGATCCCCAGCATAGTTGAGCTAAGGTGCATCCCCTCTGCCATGGGTCTATTAGGAAGCAGCTCCTATTGCCTCAAGGGAAGAGGGAAAGTGGGGATAGGACAGCTCCACCACACCCACACCTACCTGCTGCACCAGCAGGACAGGCAGGACCAGGGCGCAGCAGGACTGGAGCCAAGACATGAATAGGTTCTGCTCTATCCAGCTATAACTACTGCTCCTCCCACCCTGACTTATTTCTGTAGCTGTTACCCCAAGCTGCTAGCCCAGCCTTGTGTTTTGGTAACTCCATCGTGGACTGGGAGGGAAGTGAAGGCATCTCAGCCCTGTGGCTGCAGTTCCTCCCCAAGCACAGCCCTTCCCCAAGCTTCCCCTGGCAGTGCTGCACAAAGCAGTTTAATGCCTGAAGGGAAGAAGAGCTTGCAATCCCCAGCTCTGAGCGAAGGCACATTTAGTTTGAGCAGGCTTCAAATGCTGCACAGCTCCATCCTTTTTTTGCAAGGTCTAGTCATTCAGTCATTAAAACTGACTGGGCCTGGCTGCTGGATTCTGCTCACTTGCATTTTACAAAGCAGCCATGGCAGCTCCTCATTTGCTCCTCTGTGCAAATGTTAGCAATTACAGCTCTCACAGACATGAAATGTAGGTATGCAGGCTTAATTAGAGCTAAAAAGATTTAAAGACAAATATTTTCCTTAGAGAAAACCCATCTGAAACCATACTTCAGAAACTTGCTTGGACAGGTTCTTTATGCTAAAAAGAGTTATCCACACTGCACTGTGCTGGAAATCTTTATGGAGAATAAAAGAATCAAGAGCTCAGAGCAAGCTTTAATTCCAAATGCACCACTGATGTCTATATTCCTGTGATCCCTTGACAGATTTCTTTAACCAGCCAGCTGGGATTGCAGCCAGGACAGCAACATTTAGGTCCAGACTAGAGAAAAAGCTATTTGCACATTCAGCCCCCTGCTGTAGATCAGCAGCATTAATAGTTATTGTTATGTTATATATAACAGTGAATTAGAGCTCAAACATTAACGAGCTTTTAGCAGATGCATTCATTAGAGCCTACTGCAGTGAGTCTGAAACCAAGCAAACTGCTGTCACCTGTCTCCTGAGAGCTGCCTGTTACAGTTCTATACAGCCAGTCTACTGTCATTTCAAGTAATGAGAGATATTTTTGAACACCTTTGATCAGGCTTTTTTCACTTTTTGCAGAAATAGCTGAAAATAAGGAGTGTCTAGGTGCCATGTCATCCTTTCCTCTCACCTATCACTTGCACTGACTAATTTCAGAGAAGAAAATTCCTTGGCTGATGGCAGAAATCCTGTCACTTCCTCAAAGCTGATGGCACAATCCAAGATTACGTGCTTGAAAATTTGGCTCGGTAAGGATTTACCTACCATACCAAAATGTGATCCTGGATAGCAATTTGCCTCCTCTAGCTAAATTAAAAATCCAAAATCAAATTTGTTTAAAACACTAAAGCAGAAAATTTATTTTCTTGAACAGACCCCATGTGGAAACTTCAGAAATCTGAATCTTCATAAGCAGATTAACTTTGGCATCTCCCACCATGAGACAGGAATATTTGAATCTAAAAATAGTATGCTAAAGCTGTTTTAAGTTGGATAATTCAGCCAGAGGTGGCTTTCATTTCATCTAGCTCTACCTAATTTGCTACAGTTAAAACCTATTTGAGACATGCTGAGCAAAACAGACAAGCAAAGCATCCCCTTGTCCACAGTTTAAAACTAAACTTTAAATCTTGCAAGTCACTGCACACATACTGTCCTATATTTAAAAGGTCACATTTGACCAAGCTATAATTAATCATACATCCTCACAATTTAATCAATCGGCAGAGATATTATACTGGTAGCTTTCTGTAGCAACATGCAAATCTTTTTGCCCTAGTTCAGCTTCTTTCCAACGAAGCAAGTCAGTTTACAGCAGAAATGTGAAAAGCTAATGCTCATCTGTTAGAGGAGACAAACACAGGAGATTCCTCTTCCTTTTGTTTTCCTACTTAAAGATCAAGGAGAATGTTCTTAGGTATGGGGAGGCTGATGTTTAATTATCCAACAGCTATGGAGAGATAACAATCTCTTTGAAGTGCTTTAACTCTGTGCCACTTTCTCAAGTGAAAAAGGAAGGAAGATACTTATCACTTTGAACGATGCTAGCTTAGATGGGGGGGAGGAGACAGAAGAAATGGGGAAGAAAGTCACACTAAGGAAAATATATATTCAGGTTGATTAATAAATGTAAACACATAATTAGATTAAATAGCAGGTTAGTTTCCTGACAGGTAGGTTGTCAGGAGAGAGAAAAGAAAGAAAGGAAGATCACAAAACCCAAACAAACAGGTGCTAAAATAGTGGAGCTATTTGGAGCTTGATTCTGTTTCTATTTGTGTGGGTGAGAATCTTTTCATCAGCTGGGCGCAGCAGGAGCAAACTATGGGTTTTCTGCAGTTCTTTGTGTCGGTGTCAATTAACCAATTCCTACTTTATTCAGCTTATGCTCAATTAAAATCTAGATTTTAGCCACAAAGTGATTCCTCATCGCTGTCCAGGATTAGGTCTGAAGTCCTTTCATGAGGGATTTCTTGTTTCAAGGAGGATATTCTGGTCAGGAGTAGGCAGGGATACCTTCCTGCTACCTGCAGCAAGATTCTATTTTCAGCTACCACAATGTTAGGAGTAATCAAGAGGAAAAACTCTGTAAGTGCCTTGAACTGATCAAATCTGGCAAAATAAAAAGGGATAGATTTTAGATTAATAACTTCTTGAACAGGGAAGGCAGAGTACAATGACAGAGTTTTTGTTTCCTCTAAAATCCTTTATAAATGTGTATTCTTAGTAGGTAGACTATGAACTTTAAAACAAATCTTCAGCAAAGAGAAAATCTATACCAAGAACACAAAGAAAAAAATGAAATTAATTCCATTCTCTGTTATTTACTGAGGGATCAGAAGTGTCCAGATGTGAATTTCTCTGTTCAGAAACTCATACTTTTTAGACATAAGGATGGCAGAATTTGGTAAAAAATACGTACTGATGACCTAAGCAATGAAAATGTTACCAATTAAATTATACAGTTGATTAGTACCCATTAAAGCAGAGGGAGAAGGGAAGTATGATAATTTAGCATAGTGTGTGAGAAGACATATAAACTGGTGCCCTTTTTGGGGGCTCCAGATCTGATAACATAATCTTCTGCTATTGCTTACAGAATTTTGGCCCTCTCCGTGACACATATATTTATTTAATCTTACATACTAGAAGATATACATGTAAGCCTATACATACTTTAAAATGAAATGTTACTTAACTTTAAATAAGCTTTTTTATATAAATAATATATAATTTCCATATGCCATACGACACACATGGTTTGACTATCATAGTAATAACTTCCCCTTATCTCTGTGTACTTGCAACTACTCCCTAGAGACCAATAAAAGGACATATGGCATAATGGCATCTCTTCAACTGCTATCATTTTTACTGGTACATATTAAAGTATTGAAGGTGAACTGAGGGCTTGTCAAAGACAAGCCCTTTAATAAAGACATTTGCTTTTTTCTTTCAGACAAAATCAGTACTACAAAAGAGGGTACCTTTTTCGTGGTGGTCTATATAATTTTGCAGTGAGGGTGCAGCTTTTGGAAGCACTTAGTTCTGACAGGAAAACTGGCTTAAGAAATTCTACCTCCCCTTTTCTTCTTTCATAGCTCGAAAGCCCTTCACAGTTGGGCTCATGTTACAGTTTGGGTTAAAAACAACCCTTCTATTTGGAGGCACAACAGAAATTTCTTCTCGCTAAACATAGACATACAAGTGTGCTCTGTTCCTACCTTGGAAGGTTTACTTTTGGAGCTATCTCATCCCATTCCAGCAGGACAACTGGTTACCTCCTATTTGAAAAACACAGCTTTATTTCTGTGGCTCAGAGACAGGCAAAGCTTATGAAAGCATGTAACAGGCAGTGAAAATTGAATCCAGAATTAGAGCTTCAGTTAAATTTTTCCAAATTTTTGAGAGCTGTCTGGATCCAGGGAGTTATGACTCTAGGCCAAACATCAAGGTTCAGTGCCTAAACTCACATATGGAATATGCTTTTAATTTAGAAACTGGGCCAACATCCAATGATGGCAGCGAGGACACTCATTTCTAGTCTCCTTCCCAGTGAAGAACCAGTGGGTGTAAGTGAGGGAACTATTTGTGCTACAACAATTGTTGTCTGATGCAACGATGGTAAGAGGTCACCATCTTGTGTCTGATACCAAGTAGGGATTCTCATCCCAAAATTACAGCTTTACTTGATAGCTTTTCAGCTATCAAGTTTCCAGCTTTCAGCCTAGCAGGTCAGAGGCATCCAGACCCCCTGAACAAATCATCCAGACTCTCCTCTCAACATCACAAATCCACACAGAAACAGGCACTGCCTGAGGATTGCAGCTTGAACATCACACATCTCATGGGAATCCTCTAACTTAATTCTAGCATCCAAACACAAGCTCAAATAGTCAGCGCCTCATATTTCCTCAGGAGCTGCACTCAATATCCAGGCCTTCAGAAATGCCATTCGACTGTGAAGCATGAGGTTGGTTTAATCTTCCTCAGAGCTTCTGGATAGTGCAGTTGTACAAATATCAGACAACATTATTATTTATTGCTTTCCAAACAGGAATAATTAGGATGTGTGTGAGTGTTTTTCTCATCAAGATGCACATTAGTAATTCTGGGACTCCATCATGTGTACCTATGTGTATACACAAAAAGCAGAGTTGGCTTATCACTCCAGATGTCTGGTGCAAAAGACATCTCACCCCAACAGTAACCAAAAACCTGGGGCATTAAACATGCAGATGTAAGTAGCAGTTTTAAACCATATTCTACTGCCCCTCCAAATAAACCAGCTCAGTATCACTTTGAATAACACTAGAATTAACAAGCTGTCAACCCAAGCTACTGTTGCCACAAAATTTACATCTCCACAGCTGCTTAAGGAGTACCTTATTAACTCTTTTCATAACTCATCGTCTCTCTCTAATCAAAACTGAAAACTTGATTCCTGTTGTTCCCCTGGAGGTAATGGAATTATATGGCTTCTGAACTTTAGTCTGTCTCAGAATCTGCAATTAAGGAATGCTACCTCCATTTTATATTTAGAGATTTTTCCATTATTAAAAAAGTATGACAAGATATAAAGGAAGAAAATCAGTCTGAGACACCTAAAATGATCAACGACCTCTGATCCAGCAGCTGTTAGCTTAAGATGATGAAGAATGGAACCAAGCAGCCTTACTCATGAAGTGCAGAGGATCCACCCCAGTGCTCCCACTGAGGCTGAGGGAAGTGTCTGCAGGCAGGACACTCCAACGCTGCTGCCTCCAGCATCCCTCACAAACCTCCGTGGTCCCATCATGGGCACTACCACAATGAGACACGGTCACTTCTGCCAGGAGTTCATAGTCTCAAGATAAGAAGCAGGCAAAGCAAGGGGGGAAGCAAAGGAAGACAGGTTTAGTGACTTTCTTCAGGTTTCATTTTCTAACAACAGCAGAGAGAAAAGAAAACCCTTCTCTCCAAAGCCCTTCTTTGGTTACTCTTTGTCCTCTAAAGTGCTGCGTATGGCAGGGGAGTTCAAATGAGTCTCTCCAACCTTCTTCCTCTGGACAAAAGGATACCCTCTTTAAGCTCTTGTCTGACTTATGAGGAGCTGAGAATTTATTTACATCAGCTCAAGCCCTCTTATTGGATTCTCTTGAAACATACATATAATTTCCTGTAGTTCTTTTTTACTCTTACCATCTCCTACTCCTCATCCTTTCTCCCTTCCACAATATCCACCTCTCTTGGAAATCAGATGAATTGCAATTTTCACAAAAAGGAAAGCAGCAAAGAAGCACATGCAAAAATTCTGTTGCAGGGGGAAAACAAAACAGCAAGCAAACAAAAAACACAAACAAGCAAATAGGAGGAAGAAAATACATACAGTTAGGCATAAAAACATTTCCCAAGAAAATCCATGCAGAACCAGACAACACTTGGTGTTTGGAGTTACATTTTTAAGCCAACTGAACCACATCTATGTGGCCTTCTGCTTGAAGATGTAAACAGCTCCAGCCCCAACAATGCTTTTGTGTTAAAATCAGCACTAGCAAAGCATGACATAAATATTTTTTGTCTCACACAGGAAAGGATTCTGTTTGCTTTGGGAACTATTCAGTGTTATCTACTACCCTCCAACTTAAAAGTTTTGTATAGTATGAAAATAAAACCAAACACCACGCTCACACACAAAGAATAACAAGCACAAAACAACTCACAGGTACTCTATAGGCTGAAATTTGTTTGCACAAATTATTCAGTGAGCACTTATGAATAATGAATGCATTGTGGAAGCCACGACTAGCTGACTAGCTTATGAATTATTTATTAACTGAAATATGGGCTGAATTTGTCAGATAACCTTATTTTCCACAAATCATTCAACCATCTCCTACATTAAATGGTACCAACTGGTCTCCAAATAGCCCTACCTGCAAAACATAATCTTTGTTTTCTGTGGCATGAGCAGAGCTTTTTAAATCAAATTTCTGGAGACCTTCCATAATATTGTCTGTCAAAGCTTTGCTCAAAAAACAAGTAATTATCCAGAACCAATACTAATGCCATCCTATATTTTAATAACCAAAGGCTATAATGTGACAGCTTGGCTCCTATCCTATCAATCCCAAGTCTGAAAAGAGAGCATGGGTGGAAATTACCTACCACATAATAGTTTAGGAATAGTCCTGCCAATCACAGTGCCTTTAAAAGGAGTCATTATTTTTGAGTTGTCTGGGAGAGAGAGAATAACTAAAACACCCCAGTAAGTGAATGAACATGACCAGAAATTTAAAATATTTAATTTTGAAGTGTTTTAAAATGCTTGGAAAATTAATTCAAACTTGACATTTTATAACATAACCTCTTTTCCTGAAGATGTTACTCTATAGCCTGTTTAACCAAGGACTCTAAAAGTAATTTATCAGTATATAAAAATCTTCCTCATGGCAGGTAGTATTGGTGCACAGAAATTGTCCTGCTGGGCTGGACCTGAAGTCTAGCCAGCCTGCTCTCTTTGATGGCACCCAAACTTCACAGAAGCTTGCAAAAAAACTGCAGTATGCAGCCAAATCTCCATCATGCTCACAAACATCAGAAGAGCAAGCTGCTGCTCTTGACCCAGTTCCTCCTTGGTGCCAGAGGCACATGGAGGCGTTATCACTGCGTCCCTCCAGATCCCAGGCACTGCTTATCTCTGTGCCTTTCACTGCTGTCACGAGGCAGAAGGAAACTCCGTGCCCCCTTTTACCGAGCATCCCAGAGTCAGATGAAACTTGGCTGAGCGTGAATGAGGGAGCAACCCCTCAAAAAGCACAGTGACTTTAGAAGTAAGCTCTCGAAGGCGCAGCCAGCAGCGGGCTGAGCACAGCACTGCTGTCAGCTGCCGCCTGGGGCCCGCTGCAGCGTGCGATGGATGCCCCGATGCGCTGAGCGCTCCCCGGGATGCAGGCGGGGCTCAGCCGTCGCACGCGATGTCAGCAGCGCCGGGGCTGCTCCTCCGCAGCCTGTCACACCTTCGCAGCCTGTCACACCTTCAAAGGACGGCGACGGGAAGCAGCTGCCGCCTGCATCAGCCAAAGAAACCACTCAGGTGGGATTTCGTCCCCCTTGGGCTGGAAGAGCTCCTCATGGTAGAAAGCCGCTAATGATCGCGCAGTGCCGCGCTGAGCAAGGCACTGATTGTGCTGCATTTGTTGCTTGCTTAGGCAATTGTAAGGAAGGATTGCTGCAGCGGTGCCAGCAGACCTGCGGCGCTCGTGACCTTTTGTTTTGCTTGCTGCAGTCTCTGGCAGCTTCGGCGGCGTGGTGGCTCATGGCAAGCAGCAACCACTGAACTATTTATTCGGGGTACAAATGAATAATGAACACGAGCTGAATCAGGACCCCCTAAATCAGCATTCTTACCCTAATAACATCAAAATGCAACAGGCTACTCACAAATAAACCATGCAGAGATGAAAAAAAATAACATTTTCCCTGTGGTTTATTGCAAATTCAGCTCAGGAATAAGTTCACCCCAAATGTTATTCCAGTAAGTAAAGGAAGTTGAACTAGATTTATGTTAGCCTTTACTGCTTCAGAACAAATTGTGAGCTTGGGAAAAGTGGGAGAATACACTGATTAAAGATCTATTTATTAATAGATCCAGTTGGAATCTATTTCTAGTTTCTCATCTGGGCAAATACAATGAAATCAAAGTGGAAGAAAATTTACCATCTTCTGCATTGGTGCTTCATTCTCTTTTTCTTTATAACTACTATGCTGATTCAGCAAGTATTCTACCATGGCTGAGATGTGGTTATTGCAATAGGATGTGTTATCAGCATGGCCAGGAAATGGTTCGCTTGAGGCAATTGGAATTGACATACAAGCCTTCGTTACAATTACAAAATTGGGAGGGTTTTTGACCACACAGGCTTGTCTTCCAGTGTGGATATAGTGTGACCTGACCACAGACTCATCACACATTCCCATCAAAAATCAACCAAAAAAAAAAAAAGAAAAAAATCAAAAGCATCAGTCTCCAAGGAAGAGGGTAAAGACTAAAGTGTCTTAACAGTTTCCTCCATGAATAGGCATAAAGGCCCTAAAAGAATAGCAACACAGCTGTTACAAGAAGTGGAAATCCCATCTTATGAAAAATAGTCACAGACTGTGCCTTGTTGAAAAGACTTCTCCCCTTCTGATGCTTTGAGGCACTTGATAAATAAAAAATAAAATAAATTTTTTTAAAAAAATTTAGAGACTGAGAACTCTGCTCCCAAAATTACTTCCTTAGGCTGAAAATTAAATATTTAATCATGTATGCAATGAGATTCTAAAACTGCAGTGGGAGAAAACTGGCTAATTTTAGGATTAGGCTAAATTTGCTCCTGGATGCTTCACCAAATTATGAGAGACATTTTTTCTAAGAAATGCACAGTGGCATATCCTGTTCCCCTTCTGTTTTTAGGTGAGTGGGCTCAGAGTGGGCTCTGAGGGCATCCTGTAAAAGCTTTATCCACCACAGTCTCAAAACGCTCAGATTAGGATGTTCCACTGTTTCCTATGCACACACAGAGAGAAAGATGAAAAGGACTGGGAAAAGTTATTTGCATCTCTTTCAGCAGAAAGTATTGCAGAGACAAATGAGGACACAGCAGTGAAAGCAACTACAAAGCTTTAGGTGAGGCAATCAGAGAGTATGAATCATCTGAGGAACTTTGCCGCTGCTTGTCAAACAAATTATTCATCAAATTACATCTGCTGGTCTTTGACTGATTCTAATAAATATCCCAAGCTTTAAAAGCACAATAGAAAACCAGCAAGATTAGATATCTTTGTATCATGTGGTCTCATAAACACAGTGAAGAAACTGAAAATTCTTGCAAATTGAAGATGCCACTGCAGAGGCAAAGAATCAATTTTGATTAAACAACCTGAAATTTGTTTTAGTTCAAACTAAAAATAGATCAATGCTTTGACTTCACAAAGGAGAGAAAAACAGCAGGCAATGCATTTCTTTCTCAAGCTGTCATTTAATTTTCACCCTTCTAAACAAGTTCCACTCACCTCAGCTATCTTAAGGCTACTGCAGACTTTTGAACCAAAAGCTTTGGCAGCTCTACACCATATGGACACTGCATCCCCTTGCAAATTCTAAGTTACTTACAGCCATACAGTAAATATTCAGGCAGCCCTGCTCATCCAGGCACCTTCTGCTACAACTTTAAACAGTAGTTGGTCATATTGGTAGAGACATTTACACTGGGGAATTGTGCAAAATTTAATCTGAAAATGGCTGAATCTGAGCCCCATCTGCTCATGGACACAGCTGTGGTTTGCAAAGCCAAAGATCCCCAGTTTGACAAACCAAAAGGTGACCATTGTGTGCTGTGAAACCTTACACTCACCAGGACTGCAACGCTCAATACACACATAAAACTGCCAACACATCAATCAGTTCATCTAAACTCTGTAGGCTGCAAGTCTCCTGAAGCACTGGGATTGTCCAAAACCAGTCTGTCTAGGAAAGGCTACTTCAGCAAACAAGCACCTCAATTTTCTTCCTGTGTATATCTGCTCTCCTGCATTGATCTACATGACTAAAAAATGGGAAAAATAAGTCAGGTATGCAAATAATAACAGTAATATTAACAGTCCTGGACTTAGGAACCAAGGCAAAGAACTGAAAATTAAATGTTTTAAATGAAACAAGGCTCAATTTGCTCTTTCAATGAAATTAAAAGCCCTCTCTTAATACACAGCATAGCACTATAACTTGCTAAAGAAAGATTAATCTTAGATCTTCTTAGAGATCTTACACCTCTTTTTCTTTGTTTGTTTTTTTTTTTCCCCTGAGAATTGAAAGAACGTTTCCATATGCTACAGAGGACACAGGAGAAATGGTTTCCAGTTCCCAAACCAAGAAATGGAAAGGGTGAATTGTAGGACTGCAAATTGCTGTCAACACACAATTACAACTGACCACCCAGTTCCTTTTGTTTTGGCAGAAAACAACTGAGAATTCCTATTCCACTGCTGCCTCTCTCTGTTCTCCTATTTCTGCTTCACTGCCTCTGGTTGTGGAGAGTATCTTCCAGCAGGTTGACAAGCCCTACGGAACAACAGGCACCTTAAACCACTGATGGCTCATAAAGCACATTGAAATAAACATGGATCGACTGCTTTGGCCATCAGATGATCTCAGTCTGTGAGGTGTCTCCTTACTCAGGTCCCCTTTTACTGCCCTGAGACTGCTCCTTATGCACTTCACTGAAAGCCCACACAGGCACATTTTCTTGCTGTCACAAGCACAGAAGCCACAGCAAACCCACAGGACAGAACATACATCCAAAGGATCTGGAGATTACAGCCTTACAGGGATAACAGACATGGGTGAGAGTTTTAAGCAAACAGGCTGAAAGTTTCTGGTAAGTTGGTTGGTTTGGTTGGGTCTTGGTTTTTTTTCCCATCCCACTACTACATTTTACCATATTTAATCTGGAATCTCACCTTATGTGAGAAGATGATGAAAGATGTTGCTGAAAGCCAGGCCTGTGCCACTTTTGATAGTGAGCTTATCCACTGAATCCATATTCAGTGGTCACATTTGAAGTTTTTAACATGTAGATGTTTCAACATGATGTGCGACCTTTAATTTCAGTATTTTGAAATTACATATCAAAAGAAAAAATTTGTACTTTGCCTTTTAAATTCATTTCACAGGAAAAAAACAAACAAAACCAAACAACTCTAATTTTGGTTTTAGTTGGAAAGTAAATTCAAAAAACGCAGAATTTCCTACAAAACAGAATTTTAGAAGTCTACATAATGCTTTTTCAATTCCCCACAATTATTTTGTAGGAGAAAACCATAACTCTGAAGTTGAGAAAAAAATTTCTCATGGCATACATAGTTATTACCTAATGATCTGTAGAGCAAAAAGGCACAAAGACAATAGATGCTGGGTTATTATTTGCTGTATTTGGAGATATTAGATCAGGAGAATTCCAAACACTTGTAATATTTTTACTTTTGCATGATTTATCTTATGTGTTTCTTTGCCTTGCTTTGATCTCATCTTCTTCAGACCGCTATTCTTGAGCTCTGTTCAGTAAACAGGGAAAAATGTGGGGATCTCTACCTGCAGATTTCAAAGCAGGCAGCTTCTAACTCTCAGCATGCTCTTGCCAGGCTGCTCAGATTAGAAATGGAAAAAGCAACATTGTGCAATATTTCTGCTAGAATGCACACAGGCCTAATATGCTCTTTAGGCGTTATAAGAAAGCAGGAGATAGACTTAGAGAACTTCTTAGGGGAGGTAATTTTTTTGAACAAACAAGAAACTAAGACAGGAAGAGAAAAATTACTCCAGCCTTCTCAAATTTTTCCTTATATTTCATCCTCTATCAACAGGAGGAAAGCAAATGGTCTCCATTTGATAATATGGGTGTACCAGTTCCTAGTTTAAAAAAAGCAGATCTGAATTTCCTTTCCTTTTACATGGCAGCTCCAATGTTTCAAAGGCTAACATGTTTTTATATGTTACTTTATTTAGTAAAGATCATTGCACAACCAGTATACAAGCACTACTGCAAGTAGTCAGAGCTGTGTTCCAACCACCAAAACACCCCCTCTGACTCTTGTACCAAGTATATTCACTTAGTTTAAATAGAACCTAGTAGCCTCCAACAGACACCTGAACTCATGTGCAATGCTTGCTCCAAACAGAGTTAATAAGGATTGAAAGAAAGCTCCTGTGCTTGTATTTTTATTTGTACAAATGCTTTTCCTCAGGAGCTGCAGGCCCATGCCAGGTGGCAGCAGCTCTCTTCTGGAACACAGGACAAAGCTTGGCTATGAACTGGGAAAAGCAGCTCTGCCTTGTGCCCCGGGTTCATGCTGCAATGGGATTTGCAGCTGCCAGAGGACCCCAGCTGTAGAGCTTTCCACCCAGGCCACCTCCTGGACCACTGTCCCCTAGCCTCTGCAGTCCCTTGCCTCCCTTCTGTCTGGCTCAGGGGGCGGGAGGCACCACAGCACTATTTATATGCACACCAGCCCCTGCATCAGCAGTAAACCCAAGTACTGAGCAACTGTTGGCTGCTCTGCCCCATAAAACGTATCCAGGACAATGACTGCCAGGGACAGAGGGCACCGAGGCTTGAGCTCAGGTGAACACCTCTGCTGGTCACATGGAATTTGACCTCACACCCTAGAAACCCTCGAAGCAGGTTACCTAACCTCTGTGAAATCAAACAGACACAATCAAGTACCAAAAAAGCACAACAAATGTGTCAAGCATGCTAAATGCCAGCAGGCATACTGACAGATTTTTCCACCAAAAGCAGAAGCATTGTATTCTGTCTTAATGCAAGAGATCATGGTATAAACCAGCGTATGGAATGATAACAAATTTCCTAAAAAATGATTCAAAAAAATAATGGCAAAGTATTGTTTATTTTCACACAGAGGCTGAACCATTTAATCATGGAATTGATCTTGCAGTTGGAGGTTTAGTGAGGCTGAACAGCGGGAGATGTGCTGGAAAAAACAATACTTGCTATGCATTACCTGAGGAACTGGACTACTGTAGTTAGCACATATATGTCTAAACTAACTGTTAATACACTCTGAACAATTTTTTACATTTCATTAATTAATAAAAATACAAAAAGCCATATAATTCATTAAAACAAACCCTAAGGTCTCTTTTGCAAGTAGGCATCAACTAAAATCACTAAACAGCATCACCTTGTGTCAAAAACATCACTAGAGTGTGCATTCCAGTCATTTACAAGGCACTTTATGATAGAAGGTCTACAATAAATATGCAGTTCTGATGGCCTTGCCATTGAAGACTGATAAAAGCTTTTTCCATCCCCTTATTTACATGAAATGGACAAAAAAAGGTTAGAAATAACCAACCTCCCTTTCTATTTTTCTGTCACTCCATTTCACTTGCTTTCAAAGAACACCCCAAATTCTGAAAAATTAAAGGAAAAAAATATAGAAAAAAGTTATGAGATTCTCTAAAAAGACAGGGAGGGGGGTGGAATTTACTGATTCAGTTATTTTCCATCTTAACAATTGGGCATCCAGAAGCTGAAATATATAAAGGAATACAATTTATCTTACCCTATTTTTCCTGACTATGCATTTAGTGTGAAGTAGAACAAAAGTTGTGACACAAAAACAAACCAGGAAGTTTGCAGCAAACCCTTCATGGCATGGCATCTCCTTACATGAAGGACCTCTGCAGCAGCACACGGCACTTGGGGTGTCGGTGCGGTCACAGGAGATGGCGCAGGGACGGACTGCGCTGGCAGCGCCTCATCCCCTTCTCTTTAGGCGGTCCCTTGGTGTCACACGGGGGAGCCAACTGCAGGGACCCCACGGAGAGAAGCAGCAACCACCAGAAGCCCCTGCTGAGCTCCCATGGCCTGAGACAGCCTTCCAGAGCAGTCAGAAGGTGTCAGGAGGAAAACTGTGACTTAATCCTGTAGCTACCCAATACAGGCTTCTGCTGCTGAATTGCCACCCCTGGAAGTTGAAAGAATGCCCTGTGACACAGGCCAGCGTGCCTGCAGCCCTGCTGCTTCTGATGCAGACTTTAAAAGATGGATTTCATCAGAGCTAAACCAAGACTACTTTTGCAGCCACAAGGATCAGAGAATGAGCCAGAGTGGCGCTGAGGGGCTGATGCAGTCTCCCTAAAAGTCCTGTGCTTCCCCAAAGAGCTGGCTCAGAAGGTAGAGGCTACCAGCCGCTACAAAGAAGGGTTTGCCAGAAAAAGTTGTTCTGGGACAATTTTTCTGGGAAGTGACCTGCAGTTTGGCTCTGTTAAAGCTTGGTAAAAACATCTACATTCATACATCCCAATGAATTTCAGCAAACAGGAAGATTCACAGCTCTTGCTGGGGTGAGGTGCAGAGGCCAAAGACCCCACTCCAGGACAACGTGTCCCAACCTTCCCAGAGCAACATCCCACAAAACAGTAATGCACCTGTATGGACATACTTCAGCACTGCATTATCAGAGACACTGATTGAACACAGACTTAGATTTGAGCTCACTATTAAGCTGGTGAGAACTGCTCATTCATTTAGTATTGTGGGGAGGTCTTCAATTCTACAACTAGGGTTTCACATTGGCTAAAAATGAATATTTATTTCCATTAAAGAAAGAGCAATGGAAGAAGTTACCATTCTGAAAACAGGGGTGAAAAACCTCTGCTTCTCTCTGTTTACTGCCCATATTTAATTTACCAGATGCATGCCTTTAAAACCAAGAAATTCAATAGCTTAGGATGGCATAAATTTTATATTGCCTACAAAATAGCCATGGTGACATCAAGAAATGAAAACTTCATTGTGGCACAAACTACGTTTGCACCCAAAGTTAATTGCAGTGTTTATCTCAAAGTGCAAAGCAACACAAAACATCTTAGAAAAAGAGACATGAAAAGAGTCACAAGCTGGTCAACCTTACATTAACGTCAGCATACATTAATAATGGCATCATAACACAGGAACACTGAGCACTGCTACTTTTAAAGAATATATCATTTTCAAGCAAGTACAACTGTTAATTCTCTTACTAGAAAAACTGCATATTTCTATACATTTCATTTTTTCAGTTGTTTGGGTTTTTTTTGTATTATTAGTTAAAATGCATATAATGTAGATTTGGAGAGTGAGAGGGAAATGAAAATAACCAATATTAGACATTTAGGAAGAAACCAGAGGTCAAAGCTCCTGTGTCACTTCCAAATGCCCTTAAAACTGCATTTGACAAGAAAATGCATTCAGCTTATTTTGTGCACAGCTTAGAATTCAGAGCAGCCCACAGCTCTCCCCCTTCCAAGTGTTTGGGAATGGTAAACAAATTGGCAGATAATTACATTCCGTCTCTTAGCAACCCTAAATGTCTTGCAATGAAGTTATTGGGATTTTTTTCTGATGTGTACTGGTAATGACATTATTTCCCCAGATTTTAGACCCTGTTGGACAAGCCCACTTGGTACAGAACCTCCTGGATCATCATTCAGTTTAATGGCAGCAAAGATCAGCTAGTGAAAACTACCATCTTGTTTGTAAATCTCTTGGGAAGACAATTCACAATAAATATATACTGAGGAAAAACAAATGACTAAGTAGGAAGAGGCTAGTCAAAATATTTTGTCACCAGCCTAAATAGCCTTTTCCACTGCCATAACTGCAACCAAAAAATACAGAAACCTGTGGTTTAAACACAAACCTTTAGACAGCAAAGTTCATTAGTTAACTGAATTAATGAAATTTGAAATTTTAGAATAGAAGAGAGATTTGGGCCAGTTCCTCAGGAAAAGAATTGATTGTGGTAATTTCTGAAAATGCAATCCCACTTGTAGGCATGATGGAATTCTAAAGAGCCTGTTCATGAAAGGGGAAATATTGCTGCCACTCCTCCCCTTCTGCAGACACAGCACAACACAGCAGCAGCAGACTGCTGGGAGCAGTTGTCAAAATCTTCACTACATTTTAGTGGAGTGGAGAAGGCCTTTGTTCAGTGCCTTCCCCGAACAGACATAATCTCTAAGTTTCCTTTCCCTCATAATAATATATCAGAACAGGTATTGATAACCAATAAAATATGCTGAAAAATTACTACCATCGTAAAATACAATAAAAACAGTAACCTAGAATACCTTGTTCTGCCAAGAGAGTTTTTATTACACATTCCCTTACATGTCTCCTCATTTAAAGGCTGATTTTGTATTAGAATCTGTGTACAATCTCTGGCAGATATGATGGATACACACTTTGTCACTGTGTCCTCAATAACACACATAATATTTCTTCTCTGTTTAGTGGTCGATTTAGGTACAAGTAGGTTTTTGAACTAATTCCCAAAGATCTATGGTTCCCTTACCATAGATCTTCCCCAAAATGGTAACCAAATAATAAACTCATTTGAAACAGAAGGAACAAGCAGTCTCTCACTGAATGGTGTTAATTATCAGTATTTGCACCTTGACTGATTACTTGGGAAATGAAGATGAAAATCTGACAGCCTGGAACTGGACACTGAAAATAGATTTTCCTCAAGTGCAAAAGCAACACCATAAATCACAAAAATTAACTTCAGCACATGGACTTAAGTGTTGGTTTCTCTATAATGCTTGATAAATTACATCTGCATAGCAGACAGGAGCCTAAATAACTTCAAGGGGTTTTGGCAATAACTAATTAAGACAAATTTCACAGTGTTTTGTTGCTGTGCAGTGTTCTCCATTTTAGTCAGGCACCTGGTGGTGTAGCTGGGCTCACACAAAGTTGTTGACACAAAAACCTCAGGTTCCAACTAGATGAGAAAGAAAAACCACCTTGCTTCAGTCAGGCATCTGACATCGGAGAGGCAAAGAGAAGGGGAAAGTGATTCCTTTCTATTGTTTTAGTAAAGATCAGTTTTTCAGGAGCTCCTTTCCAAGTACAAACTGTGCCAGTGGGCGGCAGAGCTGACACCAACAGCAGCCTATGCCCTGTAGCAAAGGGATCAGGGCAGCCCTGCATGGCTGCTGCTCCCTTCGTGCACATTAAGGTGCAGGCAGACACTTGCTTAGCTCCAGCCCCACCTCTTAACTTCTCCTTGCACACCACCACTCATCCCTGTGAGGCTGCAGCCCCCCAGACGTCCTAATCAAATGCCACACATAACTCCTTTTAAACAAGCTAAGTTAGGAAAAACTTGTATCAGTTTACATTTTGCTGGGTAAGGAGCTGGAGATCATTGTCATTGTCATCATCAGGTCTAAGAGGAAGTATGGAAAGAAGCAAAGGTGTTTTTGGAATGCTTCATTGATAACAGAATGGACCAGGGTTGGTTTTGGTTTTTTTGCTCTGTCCTCATTTACTCTTCTGAAATCTAGTAGAATCTAGGAGGTGAGAGCAAAAAAGGTTTGCAGAAAAACAATATATTCAGCATAGTTCACTCAACTGCACAGAGCTCTTTAATATCTAATTTAAAAAGTCATAATTAAAAACCCCATTACTTTATCTTCACACATAGCTTTTTTTTCAAATGAAAGACAGAGAGAAGGAAAAAAAGCTATGAGCAAAGCCTTTTCAACCTTCACCCATTTTTTAAAATGCTCGAAACAGTATCTAAGAGGAGAAGAAGCAACGCAGGCGAGACAGGGCAGGTGAAAGCACTGATGCTGAAAGCCAGTTTCCCTTTAAGGAGCTGCTGGGGCTGGAGCAGTCACATGGCCACTGGCGTGTGTGGTTCTGTGCTCAATAAGCCATGAAGCTCTTTGGCTGAGCCAGCGTGTGTCGTGTGAGCCAGGGGTTGCCATGGCAAGCACATATGCGGCTCCCGATCCGCTTCAGCACCGAGGCAGCGCAATTCAGATTAGCAACGCACGAATATGATTTCCTAGGGAAAAAAAGCTGCACTCTGCTTTGCCTAACAGTTTGGATGTAAAGCTGAAACAATTAAAATTATCTCTGAAATTATAAACTGCTGAAAAACCTTTTAATCTCAGAACAATAGCCATGTAAGAAACACTAGCAGTTCAATCTTTGATAGCGGCTGCATTTTGGCATCAACTGCAGTACATGAATTTCAGAATATTTTTCCATTTAAATACCAAGAATATTGAATTTCTTCTTCAGCTCTTTAGTCACGTACAACTGGAAGGGAGAAGAATGGGAGATGGCTGTTCCAGTGAAATAAAATTCATGTCAAACCAACACTAAAATTCACTCATTACATTTCTTAATGTGGCAGTCCACAGGCTGACATTCAATGCAGGAAATTTCTGTGAAAGGTGTTCCTCACACTGAGGTAGAATTTTTACATCCGAGTCCTAACATCTGGTACCAAAATTAAGCAGCTTGCTAATACAGCAGGCTAATGAAGATCTGCATCATATGGGCTGCCATTCCTGCCTTGGTGATGGAATGCAGCTGGAGCTACTTGCTGCAAAGGCAGGTTTATTGAGGGGATTCTGTTTCTGTAGGGGCAGCCATAGGACTGTTTTACCAGATTGAGGTCAATTCCAGCAAGGCACGTTGTTCTTGCACTTTCAGGAATCTCTCTATGATGCCAGGATCTAACATAAAATGTTCAGAGACCTCTGGCATACCATGGCCTTCAGTATTTAATACACATAGAGGGGATATTCCTGTGTGCTACTGCTTTCAGAGAAAAGATATTCACGTCCTGAAAAAATCTCAGATAGACACTCTACACAATAATTTATAAGGAGCCTAACCATAAAAAGTGACTGCTCAAGCCTCTGAGCAATTATTTAAAAAGACCTCAAAGTAATTGAAATTTTTATTAAAAGTCAGTCTTTTGTCTCCATGTTTGTAGAAGTGCCTGAAAAGGGATAACTTGTATTGAAAAAGACAATTGATTCTCTCAGTATTTCCTTCCCATCAGAAAACCAAATAAAAATTCAATTTTAGTTAAAGCCAAAGAGATTCACCATACCCCTACATACACCTCCTAACTCTGCCCATCACTTGTAAGGGGCTGCTCTCAAACCTTACAGCACCATTCAGCCTGTAATTGGTACCAGCTCAGGGCATGTGGAAGTGCAGAGCTCTCTCAGCACAGAAAGATCATGATGTCTTTGCTCTTTCCCCTCATTAGAAGATACTCTGTTGGGGCTTCATGGGTTAACCTTATGCTTTTTACTGCACCCCTACATATCTCACTTCCAGCACAGACTATAGGTTTTTCTCCAATAGCAATAAAAGGGAAAATCTCCATTGCAAATCACTTGCTGATTTAAAGGAATCAGAATACTAAAGCACAAAGAGATGCTCCAGGATTTCCTCTCCATTAGAGTGAGCAGCATTTAGCATTGATTGCTATTCTTTTTAATCAGATGTCCAAAAAATTGAAGACCTACACCACTACTGATCCAGCCAAGATGCTTCTCCCACAACAAAATTGCATAACAGATTATATGAATTTTTACTGAAATTACCTTGAATCTCTCTGCCTACACAAGATGAATATCAAAATCAAATCACTAAAATATTGGATGTAGTCTCAGGGTGAAAATAACTGATTTTGTTGTGCTACTGAGTTTTGTTAATGACAAAATTGTGGATATCTCACTCAAATTGATCTCATCACCAAAAATTAGAAAAATGAGATCACCAGTAAGGCTCCTACTAATGTGATTTTGATGTTAGCAGACTACGTTTTTAATTAGCCTCTCTTGGTTTACTTATTCAGACATGCTCATTGTGCATGTCTGCAGGATTGTCTCATGTCAGAGTCACAAAACTGAGCATACAATAAATAACTTCTCATACTCCTCAATACCCCTCTTTCAGCCCTGAGCATTCTGCAAACAGCAGGAATTTGCTACCCCATAGCTGCACACAGAGAAGCAAAACAAACTTTGTGTTTAATTATTGAAGGTTATTCTCTAGATGGGCCACATTTTTAAACAATCTCTTTTTGCAGTACTAAAGGACTCAGCAGTTTCCTTTTGTCTTTAAAGATTCAATTAAAAGTATGTTTCTGAAATTAAATTACAGCATGAAATTAGCTAAGGGTATGAAATACGGCATTTGCCCTGGCATTCAGGGGAAGGCTGTTCAAAGCAATTCACTTAATGGCTCCAACATGTGATCTCAACTTAATAACTAAAGTGCCCTCAGCTCACAGAGGATCTACTGGTGAGATATGCCCTGTATAATCCACCAAAAAGAGAAATGGATTAAACCCAGGTAAATCTTATTAATTTATGGAAAACTCTGCAGTTGCTCTCATTTTTCATCTTTTAAAATGTTACCATTTTGTCAGGAAACACACTTGTCGGCAGGAATATTTCTGTGGGTTTTAGCTGGCTTTGGTCTTCTCAATCTTGACACATTCCAGAAGCATCTGCCAGAGTCCATTGGAAGTGTTTGCTCCTCTGTAGCTTTCAGAGAGAGCTGCTGGATGTAATTCATCACAACCACTGGGGACACACTTCAGTTTATTCTGTGCTGCACTAATATAGGGAAGGAAATGAGCAGTCCCCTAACTCCTCAGCTGCCCCTTTAGTCACCTGTTGGGTACAATTTCAGCTCATGCTGTGAGCTGTCTTTGCTCTGTGTGCACTGGGTGAGTGTTTCAGAGGAATCTAATTTCCATTTGGGGTCCTTGGGTACTGTGCAATAAAAGGGAAATGAAAACCTATCCACTGACGCCCACCTTCAGTGGGACCAAAGCAGCTCCCTCTGCTCATTCCCAGGTTCCTGGCAGCTCACAGGGGGCTGCAGCCCCTGCCCCAGCCCAGCAGGGCTCTCCTGAGGGCTCTACTCCTCGTGAAGGAAACCCCATGCTCAGGACACACCACACAAAGGCCTTTTTTTAGTTGGTTGGTGTTATGAGGGCTTTTTGTGGTGTGAGTTTTGTGTATTTTTTTATTTGTATATATATATTTTTAACTGACTTTGCTTAGGATTACAACTTAAATTAAAGTAGAAAGCCAGAAGGAAACATAAAAGCATTCTCAAATTAACTATAAAACCCACAGCTAATAATGTCTCCGCAATCCATTTCTTCTCTAATCTCTCCTTGCTCCTATTTCAATCCAATCACACAAAAACCTAATCAGTGCACATACATATTCCTCTTTTCATACAAATTTTAGCCACTGATGCATCATAACTTGACAACACAACGCCCTTCACCTGATGCTTCTGTTACAGAAGTGGTGTGACATCCTTTTTTTCCGGGGGCATACCCAAGAGCAGACTCTCTACTTCAGGCTAAGAAAATAAACATTCCAATTACATAATCAAGTACTATACTATGTTTCCCTGTGAAAGAATAGAAATAAATAAATAAACAGAAGTACACATAGCCTGTCAGGAGGGTGCTGAGGAGAGCATGCAAAGGGCACAGATGCCTGCCAGCTGGATGGGGCTTAAAGCAATCTTTATTAATATTAAATCCAGCCAAATACAGCTGTGATTCATGGCCCTGAAAAGAGCAATGAACTGAGCTATTTTGCTCAAAGGAAACATTTGTTTTTCTTCAACTTTATGAACAGTTATTGTTAAATGATAGATTTTCCTGAAGGTACAGAAAGATTCACTCTTACCACTTTAATGCTGGCACAAAGCATCCGTTCTGCTGCTTTCTCAGACTGGGGCTGTGTGTTCCCTGTGTCTAGGACCATGGCTAGCTGCAATTGTGCTACAATGGGTTGTGAAATTTCTTTCTACATGTTTTTTGTACAAGTATCTGTCCTCCAGGTTGCAACACGGGCTCTAAGTTTGGGTCCAGGCAATTACAAAATTTGTCAGGGGTCAATGAACTTTAGCACGGAGCACTCTTTGCTTACTGGAAAACTTGAGCCAGAACAGATCAATGCTTTTAATTTGCATATGAATTGTGCTGTATTACTGAATGCATGTCTCTATTGATCAACTCCATCCTAAAAGAGTTATAAAAACTTTGTTTGGGCATGCTTGAGAACAGTCTTCCTTATTTTTTATCCAGTCTTCGTAACAACTGTTTTAATTAAATGCTACTCTACTCTTTGCAATTTTGTAACATACTTGAAGACATTTTCCAAAAAAAAGCAAACCTTTGATTGCAAATAATGGCACCACCAGAACTCTACAGCATCATGCAAAATATCTCTATTTCCACAGCTCTGCGTGCATGTCTCTTTCTGAGAGGGCTTTTGGGTTAGAAGAAATGCAGGATAATTTTAACTACATCCTGTAGTTCAAGAGTAATCAAAAGATAGTGAAAGAAGAGACTGGAAATAGAAGTGGAGTGGGAACAAATGGCTAGAAACTGTCCATTAAGACCCAGGCAGCCCCCAGCATCTCAGCAGCAGTGTGCCAAGGACTGTGTCCCCGAGGTACAACAACCTCCAGGATGACTCAGTGTCCAGGCAGCTCCAGCCTGGAGCTTGGATGGGAGCACACGCCCAGGTGGAACTGGAGCCAGGCCAGCTCACTCACTTACACAGGTGGTCAGGCAGTCCTGTGAGTACCAACAACTCTGAGACACTTCCACTGGGTTGTAACAAGAATAGGGGTCTGGAACCCCTTTAGAAGCCTTCTGGGCTCTCTATGACCCCACACTCCTAAAGTGCTTTTAAATAGAGCAAATGAATCCTGAGAGAAAAAAACGCACCCACCTACACAGTGGATCAGTACAGGTCTGAGCAATTTGTGGAACAATGAAGGGGAGCAGACCATGTAAACTCCCTCAGAAGAAGTAAAAGTTGTAGGCAGAAGCCCTAAAAGGGAAGAGTTTTTGAAAAAAACATAAAGACTTAGATAGCAAACTCATAATGATTTTTGCTTTATCTCCTTGGTCTTTTGGATTGTGAGGCTGGATATCAGCCTCTATGGTAAATTTCAAATGACATTAACACATGACTGTTCTAAAATAAAACCTCTCAGAATAACAAGAACAGCAATATAAAATAGTTTGCATTGTGTCTGTTGTTTATTTTGTGTGGCAATAATACAGGCAGCCATATGGATATGAGCATTTGGAAGGGAGGATTTGTTGGCTAGATCATCACATCTGTTTACTTATAAAAGCAACAAAAATACATTTGGAGGTCACTGACTGCACAACCATTTTACTTACTCTTGATGAAAAAAAACTATCAATGCTACTCTTTCTACATTGAACCAATTCCAAAAGACACCCCAGGATATTTTAATGAAAAAAAAAGGTTTTGAAATCATAGAAAAATTAGTTTCTACCACACCTCATCAGCCACTTCCACTGTAACAGTGGAATCAGAGCAATAACTTAATCTAGGATGAAATGAGCATGCAACATGTCCAGGAGGAAGATAAAGAAAACAACAGTGCCCCAGTTAATCTTCCTCATAGCACAAACATTTTGATCAAAGGAGCACGTACCACTGACCTCATATCCAAAAATCACATTCAGCAAGTGAACTCAGATTTGAATTAAAAATAAAAACAAACAAACAAAAACAAATAAACCCAAACAAACAAAAAAATCCCCAAAAACCAAAAAACCTCCATGACTTACATCAACACACCAAGCCAAAAACAATGGGTCAACAAGTCTGTAATGTATAATATCTCAATAATGTGTTTACAGGTATTTCAGCTGAGGCTCTCACCCATAATATTTAATGCACTTCCTTCACCATTTTTTTTGCAGTCAGACTATAAGCATACTGTAATCTAGCAAGCATAATTATTCCTGCAAATTTAGAAATGCACAGTTTACTACGCAGAATTTTAACTACAGACAGATGTTCAGAAAAAAAAAGAAATGGTACTTCATTCATTCTTTCACCTAAAGTATTGTTCTGATTTTAAGACACAATTACAAAAATTAAGTTAATAATGAAATTATTTTAGTTTCTTTTTTGTTCTGGTAAAAATATTTTGGTAGAAACTCTTCAACATGTCCATATAGTCTAAGATTACACACATTTTCTCAGCTGAACAGAGCTTTTGGCACTGAATAATCCCGTGCATATAAATTTTTTATATCTTCTTGCTGTCACCCACGCTTGATAACACAACTTTTAGCTGAAGGACAATTAATTTACATCTTGTTCACGAGGGAAACTAAGGATAGGAATGACAGAAAACTACAGAAAGATAATACCTGAATTCAATTACTTCCATGACCATTTAAAAAAAGAAAAAAAAAGGCAAGAGAAAAATGTGATCTTACTTTTGCTGATGGGTTAGTCTTCAGTACTTGGTTTGCCAAAGAAAGGAGAGGTTATGTTGACAGCTGTTCATTACAATTCCTTCTTTACTACAAGAGCTTAACTCTGCCACTGGCTGGCTGGCCCATTTCTGCTAGCTTTAGCACACAACAGTGCTCCTAAAAGCTCCTCCTCTTGACAGCATCTGTCTGGATACAAGCACAAGCAAGGCTTTCCATAGAGCCATTTAGGTCCTGGGAACAAGCTACAAGTAAGGGAAACCATTAGAAGTAAATATTTTGATGACTAAGTCCGGGATTTGGCAGGCAGAAATTCATGCCCACTGACACCACGAGCTTTACAGTAGAGTAGTCACATCTTCACAGTGCTACAAGTGAAAATGATGGCTTCCCTGAGAGAAACAGTAACTCGAATAATGCATAAAAAATAGAAGCTGGACCTTTGAAAGCATGCACTCCTTAAAAGTTTAACTCTGATTAATGCAACTTGTCTGAGCCTTCAGAGGAGGAGGGTTCATGTTTGTTTCCTACCAAGCTTTTATATTTGTGCAATCAAAAAAGGAAAACACTGGTGAAGGATCCACATAAAACAATAATAAAATATCTAAATATGTGCATTTCAGTTATGGATGAGTCAGAAAGCAATTGCTAATTCTAACAGATGCCCTATATAAACTCCAAATACTCACCTTTTTCCTGGCACCCACAATAGCTGAGGCAAATCTACCTTCTGTTCCCAGAAATGCTGCCTACAGCTGATATTGCATCATGGCAAATGTACATTTCATGGTATTGCTAGTGAAAATGATACTGCTCCATAACTTTATTTGCAATTTAGAGGCTCTGTGGGCAATATGCCAGTCCCTTCTCTTAATCTGGACACAGCTCCCTGAATAGATAATGATCATGCAATGAGACTAGATGAATAAAAGATGGAAGAAAAATCACCTATACATTAGCTCCTATATACATATGTATTTATTGTTTTACTCTCAGCTACTAATCAGCACATTAACCTTATTTTCTCCGCATGAGCGCTAAGTACCATACTAAAATTAGGTCAGAAATTCAGATCAGATCAGCTGACTCAGCCC
Organism: Promerops cafer; assembly: GCA_013398275.1. Lineage (NCBI taxonomy): Eukaryota > Metazoa > Chordata > Aves > Passeriformes > Nectariniidae > Promerops > Promerops cafer. Next base: position 1,543,199 of record VZSE01011877.1, read on the forward strand.
AGCAAGATTAGACAAAGACTAGTTGCTTTTATTTTTCCCAATCCAATACGCTGTATTTATCTCCTGCAATGTACAATGGATCCATACATTTTTCCCCATAATTAACCTATCAGAACCAGACACCATGAGACAGCAATCACACTGAAGGTACATCAGTGCTACTGAAGAAACACAGCACAATGTATCCTTTGGAAAACAAAATGCAAAATCAAACGTTTTTCTTTTTAGGTCATTTTTCAGATCTTGTTTCCAAACTGCTCAGACTAATGCATTTCAATGAACTTAAGTCATTCAGCATAGTTATGAGATGATTTAGGTAAACAACAGCTGCTTCTAAATAATGTTGTGTGTGAATACCACCGCTCAATTAATATTACTCATTATTATGTTTTTAATATATACAAACAGCCTTCTTCTAACAGAGGCCATCTGAACACTAAAATTGAATAGCTTCTAAATAATTCAATAATTGGACTAGCAGGTAATTCTCCGTAGGTGCCAAAGACTTTTGGCTGCTTTATTTTGATTCTCGCATGCAAAAGAGCAGTATTTGTGGGAACCCCTCTCCTCCTCAAAAATCTACCTGCAGTTAATCACAGGGGATGACTCCCTTGTTGCTAAGGAGATTGTTTTCAGCTACTGGGAGTCTCCAGACTGGTGGCAGTTACCACTGCACATGTGCACCACTTGCTATCTAGGCCACGCTCTCAGGAATTAGGGATAATATAAATACTCACCAAGATAAGGTAAAGACAAAGAATATAGTACAGAACAAAGAAGAAATCAATGATCCTACTTTACCTTTCCTGACTGCTGCATTTCAACAGACAACATGGTCTTGGATGAATCTCTGGAGGTTACTAGAGGGAGCCAACTCAATTTCAATCAGCCTAAGTGACTTCAGACATCATGGTTCCCTTAGTCAAATCAAGTATTTTCCCTTGGTCTGCCATTGCTTTCAGTTTTCCAACCAAAGATTGATCTTGTGTATCTTTTTTTACCTCTCCAAGTTTACATGGGAGAAAGCAAAAAAGTGTTTTTCAAGATTTCCTGGGGTGTTTTCCTACTTTGTTTCCTCAGGTAGATATTGTTCCCCACCTCAGTGTTATTGAGATAAGCCAAGTAGGGAGGGATCAGAGATTATCACTACAAACAATTTCCCACAGAAGAGCACGGTGGAAATGTTGGTATCTCCAAACCATATACTAATACATGCTGTACCTCTAATAAGCCCACTGTGTTGCTGGTCCTCTACCTCCTATCTTCTGGCTCTGTGACTGAGGATAAAAGACTCTGTTCTCATTGATCTCAGTTGAGTGTGGGCAAGAATTTCATGGTTTGGTTCAGCCCTAAATCATCTGTACTTAGCCAGAGCTCTTCATCAAATCGCTTTGCCAGGATCAATGAACAAAACCACACAAACCAACCACATTGTAGGAAATACTGTCACTACTATTCAAATGAGGTAGAGAAGCTTGGCTAGAGGACTATAAAGAACCAGGTAGGTCCACAAGTTACTCGCTCATGTCCCAAAAACCTACTCATAACAAAATTTGTTCTGGTACTTAGCAACCTTTATGGTCTCACATATAAAAGCACATGCAAGCAGGTTAGCCAGAGTACAGCCTAATTAGCTGTATTCACCTTAATTTCACATTATTCTTATCACTCCAATGAATTTACTGACAATCCAAATAGTTCCACTTCCTGGAATATAAAGCAGCCATATTTTTGCTTTAAATTCCTTCATCTCCCTCCTCTCTCAAACTGTGTGTGCTGCTCTTTTCCTTTTAATGTTCCATCAAAATTATCAGACTACCGAGGCGTTGCTCGAATGTTCACAGCACAGCATGTCCGTTATACCTGGGTGTACAGTACCCAAGACATTGCATAAAATTTAATCACTTAAACTGAAATACAGAAGATTCATGCTGGGGGAAAAAATTCAAAGGACCTCCTATCAGTTTATGCTCAAGCCATCCTTTCACATATAAAAGTTAAGGATTTGGATGGAGGATTTACCTGTATTACAGAATTTTACCTTCACCTCAAGAAAAACCAGTTTTTTGTATCAGCAAATGTGTGTGTAATAAATATTTATATCTATTCCATTCAACCTTCTTTTCCTCTCCAAGAGGCTGCAGAGATTTCATTGATATCCATTGGCACAAGAGGCCAGGTCATGCAAGTGCTCCTCTCATTAACTGTCAATTAAAATCAATGGAATTGTTCAAGAAGAGCTGTTATAGGGTTCTGCCCATCAGGGGCTTGATCCATTTTCCTATAAGTGATTGCAATATTGTTACTGACTTCAGAGATCGCAGAATTAAAAGGAAAATGTAAATAATAGATACTTCTTTTAAAAAAAAACCTCAGGCACCAGTTAGAAAGCTTTGAAAATTTACCAGATTTAAAAGCTCAGCTCAAGAAGAGTCTATTTTGGCCTGTGAGACTGTCCCTGTCTTGCTTACACACAAATACATTTTTGCACAACGTACAAACTGTTCATCTAAAAGCACTTAGAGGATGACAACCCATTTGTCACTAGATCTACATCTCCTAATCCAAACCCTAAAACTTTTTGTTACAAATCACACCTGCTCAAGATGCCACACGTGTTCAAACTATGTCTACACAATGTAAACCACATGAGTTAGAAGCCTGACAGAGGCCAATGGTCTGCACTGCTTTTGCCAGCAAGCTGCTTAGAAATCAACTGCTCATATTTACCATATCTGAATCCTTTGCTTTACATTACTCTGCCAAACCACTCATCTTTTTATCAAAATATTTACCGTTTTATTGCTTCTTCTTGTTTTCGGCGTTTTTCACTCTTTTCTTTCAAGTAAGCCAGGTTTGTTTCATTCCTCATGCGATCATTCTCTCGAGCAATGTCTGATGCATTCTGTATAACCAAGCCATCATAGGCCTTCATCCCCATATCTTCAATATACTGGAGAAAAGCGCCCAAAGTGACCTCCTCCTGATTAGAACTCATCATCTTGCAGGAGATAATGAACAAAGGAAAGCAACGTTTCCTGCAGGTTGAAAAACACATAATACCTTAATCAGTAGGAAAATAGCTTATGGTTTATGACAGCAAGATTGTGTCAGTTGTAATTAACATCTCTGTAAGAGACAATTTTTCAGACTTTCCCATTTAAAGGATAATAAAATAATTCAGAACACAGAACAACATTACTTGAGACAAGAGGAGACAAAAACAAGAGTCTCTTCTTCCAGGCAACGCAGATCCAAAAAATTACACTGTTTAAATCCCAAAAACATTTCCTCCCACCCCTTCCCATTTCCTAGTATCCATCAGTTGCATAAACACCGAATCTCAGTTTGAATTGAACTGAGAAAACTCCCATCACAGGACAACAGGTCCCTTTCACAGTTTAGATGAGGCTGCCACAGAGCAGATTACCAGAAAAAATTCCTATTCTGACTACCAGACAAAGTTCCTAATATCTGCAGGGTATTCTAAAGTTCAGGCGAAAAGTATTGTTCCATTTTTTGAAACAAAAAACTTAAAAGCTTTCTTCAGGCTCATAATTTAGAAAGAAATATTGTGAAATATTTTCCTGTATTTTTTATTAATGTGATATGAGCCCATAAGCCCTGGTCATTCCTTGCCCAACATCTTGTTTGCTTCAATCTCCAAGAATGGACAAGAATTCCCAGCTGAGCTGGGACCTTCAGAACAGGCCCTTGAAGTCTCCAAGAATCTGTATTCCAGAGGTATGACAGACACTGGGGTTTACAGCACCTCCAGCTAAGCACCTTGGAGCAGACACACTTAGACCCCTGGGTCATTCCTGGGTCTGTGGCAGGCAGCCTAAAAACTCTACAGGAAGGCCCCAAAGGTTTTCCATTCATCAACAGAACTCCTGGGAACCGCAAGAGCTCTGGTATATAGACACATCAGTAAATACTACAGGAGACTAAAGGCAAGAATTTCAAGAGAGGCTGTCTCTAAAGTCTGTGCTGGATAGGACTGGATTAGCTACTTATTAAATGCGTAATACAGAGGTTTAAATAAACAGGACTGTTCCATCTTGTTTTAAATACTGATTATTGTAAGGTCCAGAAGCATTACAAGCTTGAGTGGCATTACCTGCACACAGCCGCGTGAGGGGCCCTCATCCCACAGCCAGGGAGTTGGTGCAGGAGTCACTGAGTGACTTGCTGGCAGACCTGGCAGCTGAACTCAGCTCTCTAAGGCACATTTGCTCATTCACTGCTACAGCATTCCTCCCTTCCCTGAAGAAGGATGGCGTGGCTTCTCGGAATCAGCCGCAGAACATGCCAACACTACAGCTAGAAAGGATCTTATTGAATAGGCAATAAGAATCCTGTCTGCACACAGACTTTAGGGGCAGGGTTCCTGTGGAGTCAGCAACAAAAATCTTTCCCCTATTTCCTAGTACAATGTTATATTTCTAGCATTTATTACATAGCTGGAGAAGTAAAATTCTGATCTAGGCTGCACTGGTTAGAAATAAATAAGTAAACTTAAATGCTCTTAAGGATTCCAGAAATCCACTCTGGGCCTTCAGATCTGGGCCCTGACTCTGAAAATGCAAGGGATGAAATGAATAGAGAAATACACTTCTGCCCTTGAATGTTTTTCCCCCATTTTGATTGGGGAGGAACTTTTGAAGTGACAATGGCAACAAGCAGCTAGTTTCAGGCACTAAATACCTTAAAAGCACACTGATAATTTCCCCTTTTTCTCTTGTTTCTGCATATCAAAATTATTTCTGTACAATTATAACACAACTGTTAAAATCATGAAGACTCAGAGGATGCAAAGGGTCTTCCCCTATTACCTCTCCTGCCTTCCAAGAACAATCTTTTCTATCAACTGAGCCTGAACATGAGCATAAGGCTGATGTTGAGGGTCACTGAAGTGATCTTTAAGCATTTTCAAGCATGGGTATAAGCATCTCTTACTAATCCCTGCAGGGTAAAACCAGTGAAGGAGGTCTTAGTGCAGCCCAATGTGCCTGCATGCCATTTCACACAGCTCTGACACCGGAGCTGGCTAGAACTCTGATGGGCTGGAATATGCATTCAGCCATTCTATATGTTCACCATAAGTAGCACACTGTCTGCACAGGAGGATGCTCGAAAGCTGACGATGAGCTGAGCAGACCCCATGAATGTTATGATTATTCAGCAGACATCATTTTAGACTAATTCCTAATCTTGGTGATTAAAAAAAGTAAGGCCAGGTATCAAAGCCCCTTCCTGAGTCTCTCTCTACAGCATGAAGGCTACAAGATTAAAACCAATGCTAACAGCACAGACTGCTCTACCTCCCCTTTCTCTGAACTCCTCTGCTTTTTGATGGTTAAAGTCTGGGCCATTTCCCCAGTAGATGGCTATTTTATTGGGCGTTCCATTTTGGACTTCTAGCAAAACCTTGTTTCTGCATATGTTGAATTAATTTCAAATAAATCTGCACAACAGAGACATCTCACCCTAGTGACCTAAATGGTAGTATAGTCATTGATTTTTTCAGTGACCAGGGTTTACTCCTGAAATATAATAGGAAATTTTATACTGAAGATAACTTCAACAAGGTTTCAATAAATGCAGTTCTCATCCATTTTTCCCCAAGACACATGATATGCGTTACACTGTCTTTTGTGACTATATTGCATTTCTTCCCCTCATTTTTTCCTTTCTTTTTGGAGGTCAGAAATGAGCTGACAATAAGGATATGCTGAATCTCCTTGTATTATGATGTTTATTTTTTAAACAGGAGGATGAAGTCAGTCCAGTTGCAAAAATAATTAATAAAAAGCCCTTATTCTGCTTCATGAACTGAGGAGAGGCTTTGTGTTCTGGTTTGCTACTTTTTTTTATTACTAAACTCATGCAAAAACAAACTATTTACTAAATAGATCAAGATCTATTCTTTTTCCTAACAGGGGCCCAGTCCCACAGCAGTACTGAGCAACTCTAGCTACTGAACTCCTCCTGTGACTGTTGATCCTTGTATGCCTGTGACACCAAATTCAGTTTGGGGTACTCCTGGGGGTAGCTGGGGACACACATATTTCAGAAGCTTGAACCTGCTCTTATGGCATTAACGCCAAAAAGCCTCTGTGTAAGAATTTTCTGATTCAAACCCCTTGTACCTCCCATGTATGTAGTATTTTACAGTCCCACTACATTTACTAATAGTGTACAGTTGTGCATGCTATACTTAAACAGGGATTAGAAATGCAAACAGCATTAATTAAGTACTGTAAAAAAACAGTGCAAAAAGCCTAATTAATTACTGTAAATATTTTTACAGTCTTAGTATTCCTTGGGCAGCACACCAGGACCAATTTTACTTACAGGTATTAATGCCACTTCAGAGATTATATTACCTTAATAAATGTGCTCAATAGCTACTGCAATCAACACATATGGCCCCTGGAGTCCCATGCAGTGCCTGCCTGTCCCCCTCCTTGGAAAATGGCTGGACAGCACTGATCAACTTTTGAGCAAAGGTTCTGATGACTGGTAAACTCAGGCAGTGAGCAATTCCTAACAATTTGCCAGGGCAGATACAGGCACAAGCAAGGGTTCTGCTTAAATACATTCATATTTGATTAAAACTGTTCAAATGCAAATTGCTAAATAAGTCATGTAAGCTGAGGGCCCACAACCCTGGTATCCCTAAACATGCACACCGTAGTCAGGGATTTTGTTAGCCAGTAACAAGGTCTATACACAGGAACCTATATATTTGTAATCAACTTGCTTTCAGTGCATTTTGTTTTCTGAGATCAAGCAGTCCTGGAAAATTCTAACTGACAGCTGTACCACTTGAGAAATTCTTTAGACACTCCTTCCTTTTCCCCTCCTCATTGTGAGGGAACAAAAGGAGACAACGGGGCAGAGGAAAAGCCTTGGAGTTTAGCTATTGAAGCCAACATACTGAAAAGTCAACAAAAATTGTTTGGAGGAACTTGGTTCTGAGTGTTCACTGAACATGAACATCTTTGAAAATTCATCTGAGCACAAGGACACAAAGGAGTTCTCCATCATGTGCACTTTGCTTCTTAAAGACTAACACTCTGTGAAACCTCACGGAGAACAAGCCACAGTCACACCCATCTTTCCCACTGGCACCAGCCCCTTCAGGTACCCCCAGATCAGAGGGACCCTGGCAGAGGAGCACAGAGTGGCTTGCATTGGCACAGCTAGTGCATTCAGCTGTCAGCATGGCAGGAGTAATGCAAGAAAGATTTTCTTTTTTTCCTTCCCTGCCAATGCATCTGGTTTACTGGCAAGGGCAAGTAGTCCCCTTCCTGGTTTGTCTAAAAATATTTGCATAACTAAATTCAAGATCATTGTATTGATTCAGAGACAATTTCTGTGAGAGCAGAGTGCATTGTGTTTCACAGGACGGTTGCATACCTTACTTCTAATCTAACCCTTTGCTCTGATTCCACATATGCAGCATTTTTGATCATACCACAAACCACCTCCTTTTCATATGATCAGTGTGCAAAATATTGATTTCAGAATATGAGTAATCGACTGAATATCACAGTATTCAAGCAGTGCTACGTGTGAAGATTCAGACACACCATTCTCTCATTCACATCAGGATCCCCAAAATATCAGTTGCTTTTCAGCTTGCTTGACAGCCATAAGCTGCAGCTGTGCTGCATTGAAAATTGGCAATGCTGACATTAAACTGAAGGAGCTTTTTGAAGTAATGACAAAGGCACTGATTGCCTTCTTCCAAACCAGAGGGATTTTTTTTTTTTTTTAATTTTAACATAGGAGAAGAGATCATAGAAAAACGAGTGTGGGGTTGCCCAAAGTCCTGAGTCGAATCTCAAATTTATAAAGGCCTACTACACACCTCTCCAGTACTGCCTGATTCCCTCCCAAACACTGCCTCCTCTCTTTGCAAGAACATCTGCTTTCTTATTACCTTTTAACTCCCTCCACTAAATTCATTATATCAGAAGGATTCTGCACAAACAGGGATGATAACCAGCCATTCAACCCTCAAGTCTGAGCTGCTGTATTCTAGTTTCTTGCAAGAATAAAAGCAGACCAGCGTATCCAATTTTCACAAACTGCTGACCACAGCAGCACTAATAAGGACCTAATGGTATTGGGTTTAAAAAAAAATACTTTCACTGCAATCAAGAATAAATTTGCTGAGGGAAAATATACTAGAGTCTACTTGGCAGAACTCTGTTGCCTGTCATAACTGTACCTTATATCAAGTAATATTTGAAATACCCAAACAGGTGAATGTGATAAGACAAATCGCTAAGACATGCCTTTTAGAGTTGCATTCCCTGCTCATTCTTAACAATAAAATGGCATTTCTCTTTACACATACAGTGATGCTGGAAATTATAATGTCAAAGAAGAAAGACCTTCTAAATCAGCTGCAACTTTCCTGCTACATATCATTTGACAACTATATATGCAGATATTTAAAGAAGAACAACCAAAGAATCACTACTGTCATTTGGAAGCAAAAAATATACTTTATATTCTGTCTGGGATTACAGATTATATACATGGTGCTCATTATATTGCACAGCATGAGCTCTAGCACCTGGGTGAAATCACTAAAGCTAAGTAGTGCTGAGCCCTTCACTTAAAGAGGTTAAAAGTGTCTCCTTCAGTAGACTGAAATTGCTACGGCAAGTGTTTAAAGGAATAGTCGATTTCTACAGATGTCCTACCCTTTATAGGGGAAAGCTGTGCTCCCGATAGTTTTAAGAACTAAAAATACCCTGGGCCTTGAATTTTGGCCCCCTTGCAGGTGCCTTTTGAAAAGGAAAAAGGTCTCTGCTAACAATGACTCCTCTATGACTCCAGAATGTAAAAAGCTGTTGTTTACTTTTCAATACAGCAACACTTTTATCACTTTTATTCCCAGAGGAAAATAAGGCTTCCTCCTAACCATGTGGAAGCTGGACAATTACAAACCCAGATTCAGAATGGCCAGCACTTAAGTGCAATTATGACTTTTTATCATCCCATTATTATGCAGACGACTTATAAACAAAAACAAGAAATAAAACCACACAGCAAGCAGACATATACACACATTCTCTATGCAAATAGGAGTGCATTTGGACTCAGAAGAAATCACAAGCTTCTTGCTGATGGACTTATTTTTCTCCTTCTCTTTAAGAAAATGAAATGGAGATTTCACTACCACCAGCATCATGTTAAAATGCTGTAAAATATTAATGATGCAGTGGGTCTGATAAGTGACTATCCTAGATGTTAGAAATTATTTCAATTAATTTATCAGAAGATATAAAAATTGTTTTAATTACTTAACAGTGCTTTTTACAAACAAAAAAATCAGCTGCCCAATGTCTTTATTACAAGCACAATCAACATGTAAAGTACACAAAACCAGTCAAATAGACTTCAGCTTTTAGTTTGGCAATGGCTTGATTAATACCTTCTAAAAATACATGCAACCTCATCACTATACATTCTGACAACTCATTATTTCATTTTGTAATATTATTGTTTTCATTCTAATTAGCATCATATTTTATTAGCATGCTCATATGATGTATTAAAGTAAGTACGTACCAAAATTCAAGTCCACGGGGACCGCTAAGTGCAATAATCAAAGGTGACTTTTGCCTGTAAAAGCCCTTTCCTGTGGTTATCTCAGTGCAGTCGGAAGGGATATTTCAGCACCATAAGAAACAGATTTTCAGTTAGGCTCAGTTTTTTCTTCAGTTAAAGTGCATTAAATCTTGTTGGCAGAACTGCCCAGATTGTAGAATTCGACATCACTATAAGTCAATGTGTTATGTTACAGATCTTCTTAACATACAATTAAAATGGCATGGAAAGTTTGGCTTTAAAAAAATGAAGTGGAAAGAAAAGACAGGTGCGTGCTTCTTTAAATCCACATTCAGAGAGGAGAGGGTACTGATAATGGGAGGGTATAAACAACACCCTGCGTTGAGGTCCAGCAGAGAAGAAACTGGATGATTTTTACCCACTTTACAACACAGACGATTACAGCACCATCATATGCACTAACACAGAGATTTCTAAGGTGCCTCATTTGAATATGTTCTGTGGAGACAAAAAGAAAGGAATATAAGGAACAGCAAATATCCTATCCAAATGGCTTCTTGCAGCAGGAAAGATGCTTGCTCGCTCATTGCCACTTACAGAAGGTCTGAAACAGTCTGGCTCGTGGCATCGTCTCTGTCTCTCCCCCGTGACTACAGGCAGGCTTGCTCTCTCCAGCTGCCCGGGTCCGTGGATGCTGCTGTTGATTAATCAGGGATTCTCAAACAAAGAGCAAGCCTACCTTCGGGTGCCAGCAGGACTGTGGGGCTCCTCTCCCGCTGCAATCCGGCTGCAACCAGCATCCTAGCACCTCGGACAGCTCCGCCGCGCCGGGCCCATGGACACGCGGCACGCCGGAGCAGGGGCGCGCCGGGAGCCGGCGCGGCAGCGGCGTCGCTCCTGGCTCCGAGGCTCGGGCGCCGGCACAGCCTCCTAGCTAGGCAACAGTCTCGCCCTTATCGCCACTGCACTGAAGTCTGATTAGCAAATAATCCAGTGGGGAGGAGGGGAGGGGGAATCTGCATGAGCAGCGCTGTACATCACATGGAGTCTATAGGTAGGAAAGAATATGAAACAACGCCCTCTGCCCCTCCTTCTCCCTTCCCCAAAAAAAGAGAAATTGTTCTTCCACGGAGAATGTGTAAGTTAACCTTTAGCCCATATTATGGCTCAAGGAAATGAGTAGCCACTTAGAAGCAACACCTAAGCCTCAGTTTGATACCTCATATTGATGTATCCTTTGCACACACCCTCACTGAAAAGCAGTGCAAGGCACACAATTACTGCTGACGCAGATGAGAATGCTGCTTCGGGAAGGAGGGGAGGAGCTTCTCAGCCCATCAAAACAACCTCCCACCACCTGCTCCCATTGCACGAGAACAAAACTACGCAGCTCGGACAGACTGAGCGTGATATTTATGCCTTTTCCCTTATATTGACATGCACACTCTGGAAAGAAGCATTCTGTTTGAAAAGCATTCAGGGTGAAACTACACAGTTTTATGCTCATCCAAAATTTGTGTAATGGTTTGGAAGAAAACATTTCCTTTCTTCTGAACCGGATCAATCTGTGTTATAGCTCCTCCTTGCAGAGTAGTGCAGTTTTGCTTTCTCTCCCCCAAACCTGCAGCCTGGACACAAAGCAAAAGCATTCACTCCCTGCGCCAAAGCCAGGGAAAGGAGCGACAGCTCAATGTGCACAGATTGCATTACCCCATTGTCAAATGACATTTCGTTGTTTCTTAAGTTACAGGCATATTTTTCTCTAGCAAAAATCTTGATTCTGATGTTACAATAACAGTTGAATTTATTCCTAAATCTAATAACAGAAATTATGGTCGTTGAATGAAATCCTTTCAAAGTAATGCATGATCACATGAAAAGCTGTGCTGGTACACAAATAAGACCTCACCTTCAGAGCACAGGAGAAATTCTTGCAGATTTACTACCCCACAACTGGAATATCAATATTACCCCACGTTCAACAGCACTCAAGATAGCCAACTAGACACATTGAAAAACACAGTGACCACCTTCATGCATTAGAAACAGTCTGAAAAAAGCCTGATGCTAAAACTCTCATATTCACTGATAATTCATTTCATGCTCACTGTAATAGTGCACATCCCAACACACCTCTTGCAACCCCATGAAACAGGGCAGTGAATTTTCCTCATGACAACTCCAAGGGACCATTTCAAAAGGATGTTTTAAGAAGGGTTACAAAGCCAGAAGAACAGGGTTTCAAGATATGGAGGACTTTTCTTTGTGTTAAGGAAAAAGATCTGGAAGAGAAGTACCTACAGTGTAGAACTGGAGGTGATCCTGTGAAGAGTTCCTTCCCTAGCCCAGAGGCTAGCCCCCAGCCCTGCTTCTGATTTTTTCCTTCCTTGAAGGATAGTTTAACAGCAGCTGTGGCCATATGGTAATTGAGAAACTTTTTAATTTTCATCAGCAGGAGATTCCTGTCACATAACAGCCTCTTATTCCCAATACTTTTCTAGAATTAAAGATCCTCTCTATCTCTGCCCTAAGTCATGCACTGAAAACAGAAATTGCACAAACTTCTTTCCAAGTTACTTTAATAAGGATATCACTGTAAAGTCATTACAATTTCTTAAGCAACTTGAAAAACTACTAATCTTAATCTCAAAGGGTGAAACACTTGCCTATGTCTTCACCACATGGTTCATCCTAGTAACTGAACTCCCTCAGATACAATCCTTTCCCTGACTAACTATGTTATTGCACCTTTTGGCAGTTTTCACATCTTCTCATTCTTGCACCAGGGTTCCTGGGAATCATGTGTCCATCAGCTGTGGAAGGAAATGTCCATTTTCCTTTCCAGTTGGATTGTGGGAAGGACACTGGAGTTACAGCCTCTGCAAGGCTGGCAGTTCCATTCCTGGTTATTGCACACAAAAGCTTCTAGTTTAGTTCACAATCCAGGAAAAAGCACTTACAGAATTGAACATGGCATTTCCTGCATCAATGACAGAAGGGCTGGATCAAAGTTCTGGAAACATGCTTTGTGTTGTTCATTGTTTTTTTCACAGGTTTCTACAGAACAGTGCTACTCACCTTTAAACATTTTTCATGACAACTCTAATGAACCCACAAATGGCTTTCACTCTTTGGTTATAAAAGAAACATAATCAGCACAAATATATGCACCTCCACAAATTAGTACCTGTGTTCTCATGCTGCAGAGGCCAACATCTGCCTTCCTGGCCTCCAAACAGCCAGCAGTGGAGAACCATGCATTCCTCACAGCAGCTGCCAATGCTTTCTCCCTATCTCCTTTGCTCCACATCCTTCCCAGAGTTTACAACCACTCAATTCCAGCAGATGTAATTACTTGCATTTGCTTTGAATTTCTGAAGAACATGTGCAAGGCTTACATACCAGAAAGATTAACCCATTTTATTTCTGTATGTGTATGTACACGCTCACACATATATAAAACAAATATACATACAGAGAGAGATGCGGCTTGACCTGTGGTTGACATTTGCAAACCAGGAAAAGAGAATAAGAAAAATGTGCTGTGGAACTGTTAATTGGCAACTACTCTAAATAGTTGTGGGATACGCCAGTCTCTGCCTGGCCATGCTGGCAGTGGGCTGGAGCACAGAGTATGTAATGAGGAGACAGCAAACCTCTGCAGGAAGCTTCTTTGTCCAGGGCATGACAAGTCCTTTCAGCTTCAGTGACAGGTTGAGGATTTGCAAGGCCTGAAGACTGCAGGCAGCAGAGACAAAGAGCTTTCAAGAGGAAGAGAATACTCATTTAAGATGCTAACAGACCACTTAGTGACTGAGAAAGACAGTCTGCCTGTCCCTGAAGTAAGGGAAGCTTGAGGACAAGTGGATTAGAGTCAGTGCCAGTGACCCAGGCTCTGCTTGGCTGGTGTATGGAGGAGGAAGGCTCTCCAAGAAAAGCAAATGCCACATTTCTAGGTCTGAACCTGGTAACACCTGAGTTGATACAGAAACTGTTATGTAATTATTTACATTTATGAGGGTCAAAAAGAACAAGTTTCTTATCTTGAACGCACCACCCCCCCGGGGCACCTGAAGTTTCTCCAGAGAAGGCGGTTCCATGGCAGATTTCTATATCTAACCAACAGACCATAGATGAAGAATTTTAGGAATGGACACTCCACAAGTTCTAAAAAATCTGAAATAAAAATCAGAAACTGAGGACCTAAACCTAGAAATTCCTGACACCTAACCTAGGGAACCATGATTGAAATATACATCCCTGTACCCAAACCCTACATCCCAGTGAATGGAAATAGAGAAGCTATTGAACAAGACCTGTCCATGCAGCAATCAAATGAGCTAGGGCTCCTATCAGTCAGGTTTTGCTGAGACAAAAGGCTGACCAAGCCAGAATCAGCACAGCAGAAGCTAAGCATTGCCAGTTTACCCACACTTACAAATACAACGCCATCAAGATGCTGGCTTTACAAATTCTTTGCTTAGCTAAGCTAACTTATCTTAGATTAATCTTTCTCCTTTACAATGGTTTTATTTTTTCTCCTTTAAAATCCCTCCTTAGCTTCAATTGCTTTTCCCTATCTCCCGTGTGCTTGGTCCTGACTCTTAGGTTTTATTGCTGCCAGTCTGCAGTGGCTCTATCCACTTCATGCACCTTGAAGTACAGATCCCTTGCCTGATCCCGGGCCCCATCTCTTAACCCAGGCCTTGCTACTATCCTTGGCTTTTCCAGCAGTGACCTTTAGCTTTTCTTGCTTCCAACACCGGGTTCTAATCTTTTCTTGCTTCCAGCATTGGATTCTAATTAGTCCCAACTATTAAGTGTCTTCATTTCCCAATAAAACCACAGTTTCCTCACAGCTACTATCTTGTCCATGTATGAGGCAAGTGAAATTTTCAGTGACAGTCTTGCCTATGCTTCATTCTCAGTTTAGCAATCACTGTGATAGGCCTTTAGCACCAATTGAAAAAAAGCTGCTTAGATTTTTATTTGGATTTACACCTGAGTTAATAAATATTTTTGAATGGAAGTGAGTTAATTTGAGGAAAATGTATAGAAAACAAACTACATCCAAACCCAAGCACAGTGCTTACTGTAATTTTGACCTTAAACAACCATCTCCTTTGTTTGTTCATCCTCTCAGTACCCACCTGCCATCACGCCAAGCAAAGGGAGAACTTAAAGATTTATTTGCAATTAATTTTCAACCTGACATGCTGAAATACTAAGTTGAGCCTTCAAGGCTGCTTTTCCCAAATTATTTCATTCCATGCCCCAGATAAGCTTTAACAGTCATACTTTTCCCCCTCAAGCATTCTTATAAACCCTTGAAGTTCTGCAGTTGCTCCCTCTCCCATCCTTTTGCCCCTCTCTCACTCCTCACACACACACTGCTGCCATGACAAATGAAACTACTCACATGATGAGAGTAAAGGAAGCTCTCAGTGCTCCATCTTGGCATTTGTTTCAGCTATTTCACCTCCCTCTGCAGCATTCTTTCACTTCCCTGGAGCACACTGGCTGTATCCCTCCCAGCAACAGACTATCCACCACCATCATGCACATTTTTCTCATCAGAGTTCTGAGGAGGATTCTTCCAAAGGTAAAACAGTAGAGGGGTCCCTACTCATGTAAAAAGCCAATTAAAGTTAAATGCTTAACTGCCATCTGTGCCTTTAAGAAAAATCTCTTAATTTTCCCCAGTGATCAGTTTTTTTCACATGGGACCAATTTTGCTGTTATTGCTTAGGCAAAATTCCCATTGAAGTCCACAGGGAACTTTGCCTGAATACAAAATACGGAGCAAAACCTTGTGCTTATTTGCATAGACCACAAATCACAAAGATCACATCCTGATGCAAGTGATTTATCCTACATGACAGCTAGTACAACTAGGCTATTTTTAACCATGATTTTTTGTAAAATATTTCATGATCTTTACCATTCAAAAAAGAGTCAATTGATTCTTTTTTCTTAAACTGGATTAGATGGAAAGATTCTGGCTGCTTTCCAAACCCCTTAATTACTAAATGGTACATTTTCCACAGAAATGTTAAGCTCTAAGTAGTTCTTCTGGAGCCAGTTAGCTCCTAGCTAAAATCAATTAAAGCTGGTAAAGATACATTCTATGGTCAGGTCCCAAATACAGACATCTGTATTTATAGCACAGTGGTGCTGATAAAATCCCCCAACACAGATGCAGTGGCACTGGCAAAACTGTGCTTTCACAGTTCAGCTCACACAGGGGGCAGTAGGTGGGTTTATTACTCCAGGATAATCCCAGCTGTGTCAGTAGCGTTGCACTCACACGATGCTCTATTTCTGCTCTGGTAGCCTCAGTTTTCTAGCCCCAAAGAAGCACTCTTTGTCCTTTGGAGTACAAAGGCCAGGCAGTTTAAGCTTGTTTGTCACCTCCCCACCCTGCTGCTCATTCCCACTTGTGAGGGCTTGCAGGGAACTGGGTCATGGAAATGATCCAGAACAGAAATAATCTTGGGTGAGAATAAGGCAGAATCCAAAAAAACAAAGAGGATGGTGTTCCTTTCAACCAAATCACTTCCTTGCGCTACACAATGCAGAGGGCACTTCACAGCGTGAGAATGGTACCCCTGCCAAGGTGATCCGTGACTTGTACTGGAGTGAAAATTCCCCACGCTACGAACACTGCTTCGCTGGGAATGAGTCCAGTGCCCGGGCAGCACACATGCCAGTGCTGGTGCACTGGGACTCAGCTGCTGAAGATTCCATGAACAAAGAGAACCCCAGAGGCAGTCAGGGAGCTGACAGGCAGTGCTCCCTGTCCCAGGAACTCCACAACTCTGGCAAGTACCTGCAACCACCCAGCTGCCTTAAGGCGGAAAAGGGTATGTACACAGCACACAGATGTGACCCTGCATGTAAGTTGCAAAGTGCTTTACTTGACAATCTCCAGGCATTCCAAATTTGTGTAAGCCAGCACTGCAGCTTAAAAACCAGAACCAAGAGTGCAGCTCTGCTGCCCTCCCACCCTCAGCTCTTCCCTTCGGCCTTATTCTGGCACAAACGTCACTTGGCCGTGTGGTGAAGCAGATTGGGAAGCTGATCAAGCTGAGAACTAGCCTGGGATTTTGGCAGCATGTGGATGTTGTTATTTGTGAGAGGACCACCCTGCCTATGCAATCAGTGGGCAGCAGAGACCCAGTGCAGCCCAGCAGATGGAAGGCAGGCCAGTTGGGTCTCATTCAGGAACATCCAACTTCTTGCTTTCATCCAAGCTGGTGAGAGACTCAGCTGTGAACAAGGAGCTCTGGTGAGCCCCACAGCATCTCTGAACTCTGAAACAAGTGTGCCTGGAATCCCACAGAGCACAAAATCTGTAAAAACAACTGATGATGAAGTCTAGAGCAAGAGGTCTTGGAGTGAGAGATGAGAAATTCTCCAGGAATTGGAAGTCTCCTATCTGCACATATTAATATAATCTGCAATTTTTTTCCCAGTACTACAGAAAAAGCAGTCCCATAAATCCATTAGGAAATGGGCAAAGATGGGGAAAACCAGCTTTATTCACTTTCACAAAAAAAAGGCATCTGGACCACTAAATAAAAGCCCAGTAAACATTTGAAGACTCAAAGAAGAAATTGCAGTTTGTACTTTAGGACTGACAAATAGGCAAATTCCTCTATTAAAACCTAGCTGTGCCATATACATTAGGATGGTATTTATGAGTAAATTGCTACGGTTGGTTAAATTCTTTAAGGCATTAAATTTGACAAGAAACTAGAAGATGCTATTTGTTCAATGGAATATACTGAATACCTATAAGCCACACAACTATATAATGTATTTTTAAATGTGTTTTCTTTCAGTACTTAATGAAAGCCCACATGAAAGGTTTCTTGCTGCATACTTTAGAACAAGACATGAGGGCAAGTGAAATATGAATGAAAAAGCTGTTAGACCTCTAGAGAAAACACGCACAGCTCAGTAAACACTGGGAGAAAACAGAATTGAGGAGAACGGATTAAAAAAAAAAGAGAATTAGAGAACACTGGGAAGATGACCGAGTCAAAAAAGAGATGGCCACAGCAGAAGAGACAGAGGGCATTCATATGTGTTTGTTTCTTTGTTTGCTTTTCCTAATGAGACAAAGATGTCTCATTAACTCCTGAGATGAAGAAAATGCCCTCGAAGAGGCTGTCAGGCAGGAAGGCTTCATACAGGGGGCTGTAAGTGGCGAGGAAGGCTGGGTACCTCACCCTGCTCACATCACCCAAACCAGCGAGTCGCACTTGGAGGGGCAGCAGCAGTGTAAGGGGCTGGGTAGGCTCAGAGCTTCCTGATGGTGGGTGGGGAGATGCTCAGGCCCTGCAGCCCAATCCAAGCACAGAGAGCTGCAGGCAGGTGATGGAGACTGGCTGTCATGCAGGCGGAAGGAATTGCTGGCAGTTTGCCCTGGTGGCTTGTGGCCAGGCTCTTCCAGCCCTCGTTAGCTGTTCCTGACCTAAACCCTGCACAATGATCCAAGCTTAACCAGCACCAGGGGAAGACCTTACTGTCAGAACAAGCTGGTAACAAGGTGAGAGGTAACAGGGCAGCCTGTTGACACCAGCTGACCAGTTCCTCTGGTCATGGACCAAACAAGATCCTATGAGGGCAAGAGGGAGCAAAAGCCCAATTTCTTCCCATCAGCTTAGGGAGATAAGCCTCATTTTAGGTGTCTTAGTGACTGGGCATGGGCTCTGTTAACAGTAGCTACTCTCTTACATTCAGAAAGTCCTATCTCCATGGAGAAAAGGGTTGAGGTTTGCAACATGTAAGTCACAGTAAACACTGACCAATGTGAGCTATATTTTTCATGCTCATATATAAAAAAAAATTTAAAAATAAAATTCTCCTAATTACTAAGGAAACAGTAATTTCCTGCAGGCTTTCCCTTAATAAATTCTTAGAAAAATCAGTTTTTCTCCTCAGCCATAGCTGGATAATCATCATATGTCAGTTAATATATTTCTGGTTTTCCCTCCTGCATATTTTCTTGGAGAAAATATTATGATCCTTCATATTCTCTCAGTATCAAAACCATTCCTATCACTGGATGAGCTCAAATTGCCACCACTCAGGAAGAAAGGAATGCAAATGAGGAATACCAATTAACCCCTTTACAATTAAAAATATCTCTCTCTATTATATCACCCATTAGTGATACTCTAGTTAATGGTCTGTCGACATTTCCATTAGACCTTTTCCCCCTGCTCCCACACAGAACTAAATCCTGGCTAATCACCTTGAATGTACCTCTATGGATTTACACAATACATAGACACAGCTCCAGTGAGGCAAAATATAGATTTCTCTGTTATCTTGAGCCATTGGATTCTCCAAAGTACCTTTTTTCTAATGTATCATGCTAAATACTCTGTATTCCAAATAACACTGAATAATTTTGCAGGATTTCTTTTCCAGTGTTACAAACGCTTCACGTACAAAAAGCTCAAAGTAATTGCAAAGACCTGTCCTAAATATACACCATGAAAATTGTGGACTGAAGCTCAGTTCACAGCAGACTACTTGTGCCCAATATACTTCACAATATACCATGCCTTTTTTACACTAGATGTGAGACAGTGTGTTACATTTGGTGCCACACACTGTAATACCTAGAAATGACAGGGTGAATTAAGGACAAAGCTCCAGCCTTAATAGCTTAAGATCCCCTGGTATCCTTATGGTCAAACCACATTCTCCACACTTCTATAATGTACTTTTGTGTGTGTGTCAAATTAATTACAAATGTATCATTCATATATGTTGCATTCTTTAGTCCTTTCAACTCTCAAAATACACTGAAGCATTTCACAGTGTGCTCCCGATCAACCATATTCAGTTCAAGAGCTGGCACACTGGGGAGAATAAGAACTCTGTGCCTGGTAGGCAGATGGAAGAAGGGAGAGATATACAGCGTGAATCCAAAGCTAGAGTTTAACCCTTGTTTTCACATGAGATTTCTCAGCAAATTTAAGATGGTATTGTTTGGTGTCTATATGCATCTTGGCACTATTTTGAGTCATGAGCTTGCACACAGCAATTTAGCACTGCCAGATTTTCCTGGCTTGTTTTTAATCCCCAAATAGAGGATACATAGCTCTGATGAAAACTAATTAAATACCTCTTGTACACAGACTACCCTTCAGAAACAAAACCTGCACTCTTGCTCACCACAGTTAAGTGTTTAATACAGTGTGACTGGTTTTGTTTGGAATTACTGTTTGCAAACTCTAATTAGACTAAATGAAAATGACTCATATTTTATATATTACAGCTGATAAAATACCGGTTGGAAAAACTGTGTGTATAAGCATGCAAACCAATGCCACCACGCACACGTGCCAGAAATACTGCTCCCTGGCAGCCAGGGAGAGATGTCCTTCATTTTAGAGACTATTTGATTTTATAATACCGTGGATTCATGAGGCTACTTAAGATCAGACCATTTGTACATATGTATACCAATTTTGTTCAATCAATATTTTAAAAATCCATTACTTGCAACATATATTGAACACTGAATTGTTTATCATCTAAACTGGACCAAGTATTTGCTAAACTAATCTCATCCAGAAAACAAAAAGCAAACATGCAGTGGAAGTTGCAGTTCACATCTTCCAATGTAAAACTCCTGTTAAACAATGCTCTCAGATTCCTGGAAAATGGGCCTGGCACTGCTAAAGGCCAAGCACAGAATTTTATCTTTCTGTGAAAAAATTACCTGTCTGTAGAAGAGCCCTGAAACCAACTTTTTTGCCTGGTCATACTGATAAGAAAAATGAATACTTTTTTTGATAAATACTGAGCATTACACATAATATCAAGAAAAATGTGCTCCACATTGGTGCAGGGTAAATGAAAGAAATAAACAGGAATAACCTTGACTGCCTTAAGTTTTTATGTTTAAGGGCCAACTACTCTGTCATTTCTGTAAATATCTAGAAGTAAAAACCTACCAGGCAACTAAAACACAGGCTGGGGAAGATGGAGAGATGAGCAGAAGAAAATAAAAAAGGAACATACTTATCTGGTCACCATCATGCACAGAGCCAGCAATAAACTCTGAAGGTGATTGAGACTTTTCCCCCCCCATCAGTGTCATTTTATTTTCTGTGAGAGTGGATAAACAAACCACAGGTGGTATTAGGAATAAAAGTTTGATGCAAGTGCTGTTACCTACCCTGGTATGAAGAGACTGCAGCTCCACCTTACTGGTGAGAACGAGTCCAAGGAAAAGTGAATGTTAAGGGGGCACCAACCAGAACCAATGAGAAATTGCATGTGAGAAAATTCTTCAGTGGCAAACAGCCTCACTCTTTCTTTCTAAACTTAATAAAAAAAAAAAAAAGAGAGAAGACGTCAACATTTCCAGAAAGAGTGCAATAGCAGGCAGAAAATGAAATACAGGCTTAACTCAGTTTCCCCACCTTTCTTGATATTAAACTTATAAAAGGAAAGAGGAAATTAAGCCTCTGCCCTGAAGGGGAGAGGAGAGGGCTGAGAAAGCATAATTGGGAGTATTTGTTGACTTGAAAAAGAACAGACCCCATAGCAAAAGAGATCCTGTCAACTAAAGACAGTAATGAGACATTTTAAAGAATACATATTAACTTTAAATAGTTATCCTTTCTGGATTAATCTCTGAGAAAGAGGATCAAAAGGAAACATTTGGAGTAAACTTGTGGCTTGCCTGAACTTATTTCAAGTTTCTAAGATCTAAAATAGAACCTTTTTTGAAAGCCAGACAGTCACCACAATTAAAGAAATTACAAATCAGCTCATTTCCCCAAAATGTTTTGGCTTCCATGAATCAACATTTTCTGATTGAAAAAGCATTTAATTAAAATCACAACCAGATCCAAGTTAAATGAGGCATAGGAAGTCAGGAATATCTCTTGAGCATGAGATGTCTAGGTCTTGTCCGAGGGACATCTTTCACTATCAATAAAGCCAATTACTGTGGAGCAGTGGGTAGAAGCTAAAGGCATTTCTGAGCTTTTTATTCTCAGGTGCCATTAAACATTGCAGCTCAAAAATTAGCCAGTGATATTCAGCATTCAAAAATTAAATTAAACATTCAAAATACCCTCAAATCAGAAGGTATTGCATGCCTCTACCTACAGATCAGTTCTGATTCAACCTTCAGACAACTCTTTTCTGAAGGGAAATTTCCTCCTAACTTGCACATTTTGCAGGAATGTAATGATAATGCTTTTCCCTTCATTATCAGGAGAATTCCATATTACTACAATTTCAAGGCTTTTGGGTGGCAAAAGCTTGAACAAAAGCTTTTTCTGCCAATAACAAAAAAAAAAAGGGAGGAAGAGGAGAAAGCAGCAAATTTCTTCTACTCTAACCCAAGAATGGCAACAATGGCATATCTCCTAAAAACATTCCATTACATAGGTGTCCTATATTCCAGTTACTCAAACTGTAACATGCAGTCACAATAGGCTATGCAAACAAAGTGGCAGCAGGCACTATATTTGCCTTTGTCTGAGTATCTTTGCCCTACCCAAGCTGACCTTAGCACTGAGCAGACCTAATGCCTCTGTATTTCTCTCACTGCATCCCTGTCCGCTGTGACTCACACAAACTTGCCCCTTCAGCACACCACACAGAAATATTCAATAGAATTTGTATTCCTACTCTCCAGATTGTTAAAAGCAACGTTCAGTAAATAGCACAAAATCAACCATGGTTCATATTCACAGTATTGGCAATTCTCAGCAAATTTCAGTGACAAAAGGGAGAGAGATCCATATAAAAGAAGAGAAAGAGGTCCAATGGGTTCCATAGCTCCAACATGTTTTTTGCATGTGGAAAAATACCCAATAACAAAGCTTCAATTAAAGTCTTCAGATCACTGCAATTTCATGCTCATTTTTCACTGAGCTTTGCATTTTATATTTGTCACAAACCTGCATTATCCATGAACACAGAATTGTCCCAGGCTAATATCTGGGAAGAAATAAAAAGAAGGCAGCTTATGATGTTGTGTCAGCTCTACTCACGCACAGTTCAAAATGGACATATCCAAGAAAAAAAAGCACACTATGAATCTCCTCTTTTCTTTATCCACACACTTCTCTGAGCTGAAGTACATTAGCAATCTCAGATAGCTAATTCTTAATCTTTAGCAAAAAAGGCCTTGAAGTTTTTCATTTCCATAATTTAAACAAATCTGAAGACTCTTCTCTGGTAGGATTTTTTTTCCCCTTAATCATTCCTATGACTCATAAATAGGATACAAAACTGTAAAAGGTGATGTGAACTCTTTGCCAGAATAGGCACTCCAGGATGAAGTGGCATTACTTCTTGTCTTGTGCTTCTCATTATTCATCTGTTTCATGCCTCTTCATTGCCAAGATAGTCTAACATTTCTGGTTCATATTTCACTGAGGTTTAATTGCAAATAGCTTCAAGTAGGAAGAAAGGCAATAAGGACAGACATGGGCTAAGGGATTTTGGCTTAAAGAGTAAATGTTGTCACTGGACAACTTAAAACAAATTAACTGGGAGGGTAACACAAAGGATTGAAAACAGACCTGACTGTAGGGATACATGGAACAGACAGACTTTCACACTAAATAAGATAGAGTCACTGAATAAATTTCCATCTGCTAAAGTGGAAGGGTTTTGCAAATATAAATGGGAATGTAAGAGGGTTCCTCAACAATGGTCTCAACAAATGAAGGAAGGAACACAGTAGAAAACTCTACATCTGGATTAAACTTGAGCAGTGGGAATTACCTGGAAGTTCCATTATGGATTCATACAGAAATTCTAACAGCCAACTCAAGAAAGCCCCTTCTTTTCTACCACTGGTCAGTATGATGCACTCAAATACTACTCCTGGCCTCTTAAAAAGCAGTGCATGGGATGAGATCCAGACAGTGGTTGAGGTGAAGTTACTGCCATGCTCTGCCTCATAAGCACAGGAAGCCATCTGCAGTCTAACAGGACTGGCCCAAATCAGCTCATATGAATCTTGATAGCACTGGCTCACTGAAGAGCACAGAAATCCCTTCCCTGATATGGATTTCCCAGTAAGCTTGCATCTCTCTGAACAATAATGTACAACTTGGACATCCATTATAACCTATTATACTCCCTTACAGGCATACAGACTTATGAAAATCATCCTGCAGGCATCCTGATAGGGATGTGACATGTCACTTTGCTCTCCAGCACAAAGCAGAGTTTTCTATTATGTGCAAAATCCTGGGAGCCATATCTCAAGAGATTTTTGTTTCTGATCAGCCTCACCACCTTTCCCAGGTCTCAGAAAGACCCAATCACTGCCTTAACTGCATATTCCATAAGGAGCAGCACTGTGCGTATTGGAAGACAACTCTGTATGTGACCCTCCACTGCTGATCTTCCAGGAAACCTCCCGAGTTTCTCCTTCATGTACACAATACAGCAAAATCTCAGGAACAGTGTGACATTCCTAGCAATGACCAATTTCCTGGAGATTTCTCATCCTTGCTGTGGAACAGATTACCGAGTCTTAGAAGAAAAGGAAAGTGAGGAGGGGACTCTGTCTGCTGGACCCAGGTTTTGGTCAGGTTTCTTGTGAAAGGCTGTGTGGGAAGAACACGATCAAGGAAACTCTGACATCAAAAAAGATGAGGCTGTTGGACAAGGTGCTACACCTTGTGCAGAGTACAAACATTCACAATGAAGGATAGAATGATCACTGCTAACATTAGGACTACAGCAATTCCTATGGGAGTTGATCTTCTCTGAGTTTGTCTCACCAGGCAGCTGCTTTTAGTGGATTCAAGAAAGGCCCTCCAGAACTGCAACTTAGCTGTGGGACAAAATTACCCCAAATCACTATCTTCACCCAAAGGGTTTTAGATTCCTTGGACAAATAAGATTTTATTATTTGGAGTAGGGTTGCTCAGAGGGCACCTAGTCTAATTATCTGTGGAACTTCAAGTGTATGCAGCATAGTTTCCCTAACCTCTGATAACATCTGCAATGACAGCTTTGTTTAAGTTATCTTTTGTTGTCTCAGCAGCAGAACCCAGTATTTTCCATTTCATTTTTATACATTCAAGAATTGTACATGGCTTCTGCAGCTGCAGTTTTTGAATATCCAGAATAGATCAAAATGTTTGGTGGCTGAATTAATTTACAAATATTAAACACTATCAATATTTGAACAGTCAAAATATTTTGCATCTATTCATCTATAATTCTGCTATTCATTAATATTTCAAACATTACTTAGGTTTTCTGTAGGTCAGATGTGTAACTTTGTACTAAGTTTCTGTCAGTCAGGTGCCAGATACAAACTTAGACTGAACTCTTTATTCATTTATTGGGCAAGAAGCATCTGTGACTACAGAACAGTGCTGTAAATCTCTGCTGGCTATTGCTGCTGTGTCAGACACCTTGTTTAAGTTAAGAACTAAGAGCAAGTGAAAACTCTGTGCTTATTTAAAAGTTATTTCAAAATTGAACTATTTTAAATAACCTTTTATCTACTTGAAGCATAAATCTAAAGCTGTTAGATGGGCCTATTTCTTTCCTAATATTTTCTCAGAGTGGTGACTCATCCCTGTTCTGAAGAACAGGAATCAGATCTCTCATGTCTTCACACAGATTTAGAAATTTTACAATAAACCTTAATCCGTTTTTCACTCTCCAAATCTTCCTTCAGAGCATCTGGCATTGCTGTAATATATAACTGCTCCAAAAATATAGTGCTGTAGGCAGCAACTTTGACAGTGAAGACCTGATGGAACACCACCAGTCCAGCCCCCACCACGTCTCATTTCTGCTCATGCCTTCTTTGCTTCCTACAGCAATGAGAGTAAGGTAGGTAGAGCTGCACCCACCCACAGGCTTCCCTAGATACACAGGGACTTGCCAAAATGGTATTTTCAGTCTCACATGTCACAAAAGCTCATAGCACTCCTGGGCAAATGGGCCAAAAGATCAAGGTTGTAAAAAAGCCTGAAAGAGACTTCACAGGGAGACACACAACAGTAATCCATGGCAATTTTAATTTACTCCATGGAGTGTTCTTACCACCTTTTGAGTCTCAAATACCAGCAGTTTGGTTCTTCAAATTCAATTATTAGTCTTCAAGAGAAGAAGGAGTGACAAGTTTCTGACAGTAGCAAAGTAAATCTGAAAGCAAGTCCAGGCTAGGAACACACAAAAAAACAGCTCAACTTCATCTCCAAATTGAGACAGAGACAGGAAAAAAAAGAAATAGGCCTGACTGGAGTGAACTGTAACCTCTTCAGCTTTCTCACATACCTGAGAGAAACCCAAACATACCCATTTCCATCAAGGGTCTTTTGAACCAAGATGGTAGAAAGAAAACAGCAGGTTCCATTTAGGCACTATCCACATTACTGGATACCTGACGGACACATTTTCCAAAGCTGCATTATCAGTGGCAATAATTGATGCTACCCTAGTCTTCAATCACTGCCTTCATATATGTGTCCTGACTATTAAAACTAGAGAGTACAGGAAATATTAAAAGGAAATTTTTCCACCAGAGCAGGAGGGTGTCAATGCAGTAACAATACAATGGTTGCTCTTTTATGTATCAGATGAAAAACGCTGAACACCTGCAGGGAATTTCTTAGATTGCTCCAGGAGTTGACTGGGCTTCTGTAGAAGAACTGGGTTTTCATATGTCTCCACCATACTTTTCAGTTGTTGGTGGTATCTGCTTATCTACACACAAGCTTTCCTGAACTGTTGCTCATTTTTCACAACAGGGTTCCAGGCAACAAGGACATCATCACTACGGACAAAGTTTAAAGATTTTCAGTATCAGCAAAATTTCATACAACAGCAGTGTTATCAGGAAAAGCTGAGACGTGTTCAAAAGGTTGCTAATAATATCCCTGCCCATGGGCAGAACTTCAAAAAAAGCAAACAAACCTGCCAGACTTCAGGTTAGGACATCTGGCAAAAACCTGACCTTGTATCTTTGATTTGGGGCTAGAACCAAAAAAGCACTAAAACTTCCTTAACCACATTTTTGCTCAGCTTTGATCTAATGAAAAATATGCAAATCAAGTTCAAATTTATCAGTGCAAAAGCAATAGAGAAGAAAGTCTGGCTAACAAACAAAGGACTACAGCTAAGTGTATTTAAGACACATATGTATAGCTGAATATTTTATTTTTATTTCAAATGCCAATATTCAGCCATCTGGCTTTCCTTGAGGCTTTTCATTTGTGGCTTTTTTTTTTTTCAATAGCCAATTTTAAATACCAAGGCATTAAAAATATAAAAGAAAAGAAAACCAAGTTCTTTAGTGTGAACCACTGCAGGCTACCAATCACCACTCCATTGTTAAACCTACATGAAACATAATATCAAAAAAGTTTCTATTTTCTAAACCAGTCCTTTATTATCTAAAATATTCATTCCCTCTATATCCTACTACATGCTAGTCTTAATGGCCATATGGCCGGTCATTTATAATTAACAGCTTTTATCTAAATAAACACAGTGCTTTGAATATTTAAAAGATTTGTTCATTAAGAACCCTCAACAAAAGGTGAAAAAGGCTCCTTC
The DNA here is from genome assembly GCA_013398275.1 of Promerops cafer. Taxonomy (NCBI): domain Eukaryota; kingdom Metazoa; phylum Chordata; class Aves; order Passeriformes; family Nectariniidae; genus Promerops; species Promerops cafer. The sequence goes on from VZSE01011877.1 coordinate 1,570,376, forward strand.
CACAAAAAAGAAGAGAAGAATATAAACTCCATGAGGTGCCTGCAGGCAGGAAGCAGCATGTCAAGTGTGGTATTGACCATTTCCACTGAACAAGCACCACATGCCTGCACAGAAACTTCAGTGTGAAGCAGATGAAAGACCAGATGAACTAAAAGGAGTTCCGGGGGACAAAAAACCCACATATACACAGCTTGTATAGCACAGAGGGTCTGAGAGCTTGAATTAGCCTTGGAGACACCTGCACCAGAACTTTCCTTTACAGCACAGCCCTGCAACACCTCAGTTTTTATCTGACTTTACAATCTAACCATGTGCTTTCTGTTTTTGCTATAAAAATTGTGAAAGGCAAAGAACTACGTCAATTCCTCCAATCTTCTCATCCTGGCTGTTTCCAGTGGGACAGTGCATGTTATCACTACATCATCAGAGCAGGGGCTCTCAGTTTTTTCTGTCCATACTGCCACAATGTTTTGTGCTGCACTAACAACCAAATTCTTCTTAGACTTCCACATCCACTCATTATTTCCTTTCCTTGTTTATATAAATTACCATGGCTTGTTATTTGTCAGGATTAATATCTGTGAATTTAATGGAACTGCATTTCTCAAAATCACCCACACTGTCAACAGCTCTAATTTGTTTATGTCAAATTAGTTTCCCCCCCTCCCCATTTACCCTTCTGTTTCATACCATTTATATTAGCTTGTCAGCTGGGATTTTATTTATTTATTTGCTTTGGAAGGTTTGCTTCTGTGAAACCCTGATGGCAGAAGAACCACACAGCTCAAAGGACAAGTACTAAGATATAAATGCTTTCAAAACCAAACTATACTTCCAAATTCTGGTGAAGTGCAAAAGAAGTTCTAGACAGTTTTTGGCATTTTCTAGAATAACAGATACGAGACTGTTTGGGATTTTTTTTTTCAGGTTTTGTCCTTTTTAAAAATTATTGTTATTTAGATATTTTTAGCTCTGCAGATTGCCCTTTCTGACCACTTTACAAGCCAACACCTTAGAAAATGAATAAGAAACATGAAGTGAAAATGTAGACACATATTTAATGAATGCTTTCAAACACCAACACTGTAATAACAGAGAAGTCTCACAAGGCACCTGATTTCTCACAGCAATTTAAGCACTAGGACTACACCTTTTCTCTCAAAAAGGTACCATGTGAGAGAAGAAAGAAAACAGAAATATTCTTTCAGTAGATACTTCCATACAGAGCTTTGCAATGAGGTTACCACTAAGATATTAAAGCATGTATAAATTTTAATATGTACTGAGAAGAAATTAAAAACACTGGTGTGGTATTACATACAGTGCCTGCATGGTGCTGCAGAAACCCAAAGTCACAGTTGACCTTGATTGTTTAGAAAGGACTGAAGTAATCTGCAACATATCAAGACAAAACTCACTGCACAAAAAACTAGATGAATACTCAAAAAGGATTTCTTTTTGTTCATTTAACATGAGTTTCTGCAAATATCTAAGGCTTTGATGATTTAGAAGTGATTGAGATGCAAGGGAAGAACAGTATTTTGCTCATCTGGATCCACGATCCTTAAAAACCAAGTCATTGACCCAGAAGGTGTTCTGGTGGTTGTGCAGTGTTCAGTATTTCCAAGGGAAAAATCCATCCAAGTCAAGCCATGCTTTTGAAGGGGCTCGGTCCATCACACCTCCTCCTACTCCACGGAGCAGCAGAAGCTGCAGCACTCCTGTGCTGTGGCCTTGCCCCATCTCCAGCCTGTACAAAAATGTGTTGGCAGCACTCTGTGACAAAGGCACAGAGCATCTGGGCTCTGCAGGCAGCCACAAGAACCTGCTCTCTCCTCTCCACCCATTTTTGTGCTGCACCAGTTCAATCAAGCAGTAAGCTACTTCTGTCAGGGCTCTTAGCAGCAGCCTCGCACACCACCTCATTTGCTGGCCAATCTGCTTTTTAGACCTTTAACAATAGCTCAGCATTGTGAATGCTCAACACATCATTTATAGCTATTGTGGTGTTTCTGATTTCCATTTTATTTTGAGTGCTAACTTTTTCCAGTTGTGGCATGATTTACATGCTGGCAAAGCCTGAAAAAAATTATTAATAGGAAGTATTTCTGGATGTTATGGCAGAGTTGTGTTAAAAAAGGGAACAGAAGTTCTATATTTCAGTTATTATGCTGAAAACAACAAACTTCCTTTATTTCTGTTTAAACATTTACTGGAATTTGCATATTTTTACTTTCTGTAAATTTTATCCTAAAAAAAACCCTTTGACTTCACAGCAACAATATTAGTGCAACTACTGTGTTAAAAACACCAAAAGAAGTTGCTATTTTAGGAGTTCATAGATCTCTTTTCAGCTTGAAAAAAAAATAAAAATGCCTTGGGCTAAATTTAGCTCTCAAGATTTCAGCATTTATGTAGGGGAAGGGACTTTGAAATTCTGGAATAGCCAGAGTCAGTGTCCTTACTTTCCAGATTATAGCAGGACAGGGTTTATGCTCATATTTGCTAAGTTGAAAAATCCTGCCATAACTATAACAACAAATATGTAGGATCAACATGCACTAATTTTACAAACAATTTCAAACTAATTAAAGCTCTGAATTAGAAATATTCCAAGTACCTCAACAAGAGTTTCAATCATCATTACTCTCCTTGCAGCACACTGAGATGGGACTGATCCCATCTGCTCAGACAATGAAGCCAGAAATCAAAGTTGAAATAATGCAAAATCTGAACTGTTTTCTGCTTGTGTCAAGGGTCCAAACTTTGGGACAAAACCCTGAGTGGTTCTTGATCTTAAAGTCTTCTTTAATAAAGCTATAGCTAAGATTTGAAAACCTGCATGAACAATGCAGCTAGACATTGATATCATCACTTTAAAAGATTCCATATGCTACATGATTCACTGAAAATAAACCTAGAAAAGCTGTGTCACCCACTGCCCTGCTCCAAGTCAAGAGAGATGCATAATCCAACCCACACAGGTGCTATTAACCTATCAATAAAGGCTTCCAGTGATGGAAAACAGACCATCTTCTTGTGAAACCTTTTCCAGCCTGAAAATGCAGCTAACAACCCCTTACTCTGCTCTCAGTGGGAGATGGAGAATATCAGTTCACCTTTCTGTTCACAACAAACTTTCACACATTCTAAATTAATAATCTGAAATTCTCCTCATAGCTTGTGTTATCTAAGAGAACAAGGATAAAGCAGAGCTACAGGTTTTGTCTATATCTTCCTCAAAACATGGCCCCTAAAAGAGAAGCTCCAGGACTGTAATAATGTCTTACATGGGATGAGTCTATTCATTCACCTAAGAGCAATTTCATTGCTTTTTTCCAAGCAGCAGCATGGTACTGAAGTTTTTATCTTCAGTTTGTGGTCTTCTAGCAAGTATTTTCAGCATTACTGCTGCCTACCCACTTTTTCCTCATTTTATATTTGATGATTAATCTGCCTTTTCCTCCTTACACACAGCATCACCTGGGTGAATTTGGGTGAATCTGGAGGATGTGTCATCATTACTCACTGGTTCCCTTTAAGTGCTATGTGGGAAATTGCCATTCTTGTAAGTAGGTCTTTTATACAAATAGCCTACCTTCTGTCAGAAGGCAGTGCTCCAGACAACAAGTTAACAGCAAGAATAGCTGTTGCCACAGTATCTTTACTACTAATTCACTTTAGCCTTAGTAATGACTTTTCCTTTGTTATCACTGTTCGATTAATATTAAGCACCAATTAAGCCTCAGTTCTTCACCAACAGAACCCTGAGCAGATGGTGAGGACACATTACAGTGATAAGGCCAGAGCTGGCAGTTCTAAGACTACAAACCATATCCTGAGATAATCACTAAAGAGGAAATACTGCATTCATTTTCTATCACTTCTGTTCATCAGAGGGACATAACCCTGTGTGTACACTGTTCAAATTGAGGCAAAAGCCCTTGGGAGTCAATCTATTATATTTGTGTATACAACAAGACTAGTTAAGGCAACAAACTAGCATCCATGCAGAAGCCTCAAACATAGCAAGGACTTTTATTTTTCCACTGGGCAAGACCCAGAAGCATTATACAAGATTTACAAGAGAATAAACTTGCCTCATTCACACTGCCTTGATACTAGCTTGATATTGCTGCAGTGGAGTCCTGAAGACCATGAACTGCAAGGGGGTGAAACTAACAGCCCAAACATGAGAGCTCAAACCTTGCACTGAAAACATTCCCCTTTCAACCCAAGAAAGGTCTTTCAAGACAGAAATTCAAAAGTGACTGGAAATGATGCTGCACTCAGATCTGCCAGTTACAGACCTTGGCTGACTTTAACCAAGAAAAGACACCAGCCACTTTTGGCCAAAGGCCCAAAGCAGTGCAGCTTCCTCCTCTTCCCCTCCCTCACCAAATACAGAAGAATAAATCACTGCTCTGGAGTTGGATTTTGATCTCAAGAAAATTAACGGTGACATAGCTGTTGAAATTTGACAGCTTCATAGTACCTTTTAAAAAAGACATCAGGAAGTATCTCCAGCATATTCAAATCACGGAATGGGATTTAAAGCTCTCTGAACAGAATAGGCAAGAATGCCTTTCACACTTGACTGTAGCTACTGAGTTTTACAGATTTGGAAAGACCCAGTATATTACATTTCCCATGATGTTGTTAGCTTACATGGAGTCAAAATAGGACCATAAAACAGGATGATCTGGCTCCTCATAGCAGAGAAAAGACAGTGGAAGTAGAAAATATTTTTTTGTTGCCTGTAATATGTCACTTCAATTGGCAGTGACCAAGTGAAGGTATTTAGCACAGCTGGCAGACAACATTTCTGTCCAAGAGCCCATTCTGGCTACATATCCCTGTACCTGCAGTTAAGACTGCTTCTTAATTGTGTATGCCATTGTTTTTTTCACAAGAACATGTTATATACCCAAGTTCATTTCTATTCTCACAAACACCACCAGAAAAGCAGTATGGTTTTTGGTTATCTTGCTGCTCTGTGAACTTTTATAACTAGACTTACAATCATGGGTTAGATTCAAACACCCTCCACAGTTATCCCAGGAGCTTTACTGGTTTGTGGTGTAGGATCATTGAGAAGTAGCTTTTCAAATACTCTAACAATAAAAGAAATCTGGGCAGAACACTACTTTAAAATACTTGCTTTTAAACCAAAAATAATTTGCAAATAATAACAAGTTGTATAATTTGAAATACTATTTCTTCATTTAGCAGACAAAGCACTCATCAGACTGCACTGACCCTAACAAGATATCTACCCATTTCTTTCAGTAGAAAATTAAAAATAAATTATCAAGAGGTACTCTTTTTCAGAGTTCAAGTGTAGAATATGCTGTAGAATTATATAGTTGCACCAGGAATGGTTTAGAATTGATACTAGGAAAAATTTTTCATGGAAGGGGTTGTCAAGCATGAAACATCTAAGAGCTACATCTTGTTTCTAGCCAAGATCATTGCTTTCAGTAAATGTATGCAACATATTCCATTAGGCAATTGCGTGCCCATCAGTATACAATCTAACACAGGGCCCCTTGAAAACATCGTATTTGATAACCATCATAAGGATTGATTAAACTGCCTCAGATAAGAGTATCTGCTTCTATCAGGTTAGTTAGTTATGCTAACAGCATGTGGCAGTACTTACCAAGCAGTTGAATTTGTGAAAAGTTCTACAGAAATTTTGAGGACATAATAGATATTTCATTTTGACTTGAGATTAGCACACTTCAACTGCTGAAAAGCACAGATGTATAAATACATTAAAGCTAACAATTTCTAGCTCCCCTTTCTATTTAAAACTTGCTCAATTAAGGCATTGATATTTCCACAAATTACTGCAAAGTGACCTAGAGGTTGCTCTGAACCTCACAGATGAAAGACTTTACTGGAAATTCTTTTCAGCAGCTGTTTTCCAAGTTCATTTTGTTTTAAAATCTTTTAAAAATACTTTTTTTTTATCATTATTGCTAAGTGAAACTTCTTTAGTTGGCCAGAATGGGAAAACATCTTGCTATCTCACAATGAGTCAGTTCCTGAAAGCTGATTAGCTTCTACTTCATAATGGCTCTAAGCATTCAGTTATAAGCAGTGACTCCCAAGTAATCATGCTGGACACTTACAATGAAGCAAAATTTACTTTAAAGCAAACAATTGCAAATGCAGCATGCTTTGGATCTCCTGATGTCAGTTTAAGTATTATTGCCTATTAGGAACAACAGCAGCACAGCTGAAGCGGTTAATAGAAATGAGCACAAGTCACAGTTTTAATTGCAGCCTCAGAGCCATGTTCATTAGAGATGAACACATTCCCTCCACATTGCAAGAAGAATGCCTGCATACATGATTCCAAAAGCACTGCACATCTGCTCAGAATACAACTCCTGTCTTCCCACACCTACTGGATGTCTCTGAGGACAAGAACTCTTCTCTAAACTTACCAGCTGTATAATATAGAATAGTGAACACCTTAAAAAAATACACTTTGATATGTCCTTAAACAAGGCTTTAGAACAAGATGTAATTTTAAAGAATGTACACAGATACATGGAAATATACTGACTTGATATTCTTGCTATCTATCTCCCATTGTAAGAAATTGTATTTCCAGTGATAGATTTAAGAAAATTACACCTGTCAAGCAAACACTGTCTCAAACTCTTAATACTATCCCTTGGAAATACAAGAAGACATGACATGATGTTATTTCCTGCACTGGTAGAGGTCAGCTATTGCACAGGAATAATTTACATCTCTGGAGGAAAAGCAGTGCTTGTAGAGCTCCTAACACCACCCTGCTAATGCCAGTTCACACAGCCCTCAAGGATACAACATCTTGTAGTTTTCCTTAGAAGTCCCAAAGCAGAGTTTGGGAACAGCAGCTGGGAACAGAGAGGTTAACTGGGCAGCAAAACCCCAGGGAAGGCTATATAAGCTTGAAAAGGATTCAGTAAATAATCAGTGAGTGAAGTAGGAAGTGAGGATTTGGCTGTTTTAAAACTAACTGTATCAGTCCATGGCATCTGTCTAACAAGGAAAAGGTTAAAAATGCAGATCTGGAATGCTACACTTCTTACTGTGAGCTGCTAGGTGTCCACAAATTCCAACCTTCCAGCCACTGAAATTTAGGGAGGATCACTCACAAAGGATGCAGGGAAAAGAACATTCTCTTCAACTGAGAAGAGATTAAACTCTGAAGATGCCAACCCACAGGCAGAAAAAAAGATTGTAAGTAGCACAGGGCAGAGAGATTCACTCCAACCCTCCAGACTTTAAAAAGCCAGAATGAAACTCCAGTGTCCAAGAGATTCTTGAGTTTCATTTCACCATTTATCACCACTTGACAGGAATAAATTGTCTCAAACAATCAGGGAGCTACAAGACAGTCCAACATGAAACAGGTACATGGATTGAGAGGAAGTATTATACAAAGAAAAAAAAAAGAATTGCAAGGATTTTTAATAAATACACATAGTCAAAGAATCATTGAAGTTGGGAAAGACCCATAAGATCATCAAATACAATCATTAACCTGGCACTACCAAGCCCACAACTGAAGCATGTCCCCAGGTGCCACACCTACATGTGTTTTAAACACTTCCAGGATGGTGTTTCCAATACTTGACAACCCCTTCCATGAAAAATTTTTCCTAGTATCAGTCCTAAACCATCTCTGGTGCAACTATATAATTCTACAGCATATTCTACACTTGAACTCTGAAAGAGTTCCTCTTGATGATTTATTTTTAATTTTCTACTGAAAGAAATGGGTAGATATCTTGTTAGGGTCAGTGCAGTCTGATGAATCCATATATTAACAATTACAGTACATTGCATTAGCATGTCAACCACATAAAGTATACTTTAAGGTTAATAGAGTATGGTTTGTCATTTATTAATTAGACAATATGTTGAATATTTTTATTGCTCCAGAATGAACTCTACTCTTCTCATTTGAAACTCTATACAAATATGAAAAGAATATAAAAACTGCAGAAGAAATATGCAACATATCCTGAAATTAAATTTGGCTGCACTACCAAAATATTTCAGTGACATGCAATTTACTGGAGACAACAACTGCCAATTTCACCTAGTGAAAATAATTCTCTTCCTGTTCCTGCATCAGCTGACAGCTGTATTGGCTTCTCAGCACCTACCTATGTCTTGCCTTTGGCTCCAACCTCATCAGCCTTTAAATGGTGGTCTCTGAGGAAACAAGGATGTTTTTAATTCTGAGCTCCAGATCTTCATCTATAGTTATCTATAATGCATCTCAACTTGAACTGCTGAACAAGGGAATTATGCCAACAGTAATGTCACCACTGCAGCTGAGACAGCCACAGTACACAGAACAACACCATAGCCCTTCAGAAGGCTTCAAGCATCTGGCCCCTTTGTTCTTCTGCACAACCTTTTGTACCCTTCATCTTACATGCCTTACACCTGTGTGCCCCCTGTGCCTTTCTGCCATTGGTCATTACACCTGCACCCCTTGTCTCATGGCCTTCAACACCGCTCACCTGTCCTGCACAGCTGCAGCTCATTAGGGATGAGGCTGGGTCCAGCCCCACTCCCAGTTACAACAAACTGTGTACCAACATGTCACCATGCACAAAACACCAGAAATAGCCTTCAGCCCAACAGCCAAACCTTTGCTCCCTTTGCCTGTCTGAGTTCCAACAGCACACACACACACCAAAAAAAAAGGGAGAAAGCTGAATGCTGGCTACCAAGACCCTACTTGAAACTTCTTTCTTAGCTGGGAAAAGAAAAAAAGGAGAAAAGACAAAAAAAGTTTTAAAACCCACCTTAAACTAATATGGTGATTTTTCTTTCCATGGCTCATACCTTGAGAGCACTAATGTATAGATACTCTGTAATTACATGTAATATTCTGGAAAGCCATGGAACAATCCTGCCAACCACTCTCTTTTTCTCCTGATGTTTTTCCAATAACTAACAGTGTCCAGTTTATTCATACATTATGTTTTTGTAGTTTTTTAGGCATAATTAGAATTGATTCAAGAGCAACAAGAAATGAGAAGATTCCTGGTGCTCAGGTCCAGAAAGTACATCATAGACATCACAGCTTACACAGCCACTGCTTGGAAACAGCCTCCTCTGGGAAGTCAGGCTTCCTTTTTTTTTCACTGCAAAACTTCAGTCTCACTCCCACACAAAGCCTGCCCACCTCCTGCTAAGATATGAAGAAACCTAAGGATGTGGTCATAAGTACGAAGGTGACACAGATGAACCAACCACAGAAGAAACCTCTCATGTTCTCACCCTCTGCAGCTTTTCACCTTCTCTTCACACTCATTTTTGACGTAGCCTCCCAACCCTGAGGCTTTGGCCTCAACGTGAAGCATCAGACATTAAGTCTCTGACACAGCATGAAAAGCAGCAACAGAAATTTCCAAATAGTAAAGTCAGAGAAAAGGCAAGAAAAAGGAATTCACACAGTTAGAATCTGCTCTCCAAGACGCTCCTGCGTCAGCTTCCAGAGGGAGCTCTGCGTCTAGAGAGATGAGGCGGCTGGGCCCCCTGCTGCTCCCCAAATAGCTCATCGAGGCATTTCCCTCCTGCTCCCATTGAAATGTAATGCACTAATGCATGCTCGCCAGCATGGCACTCTCCAGATGGCACAAGTCTGCTCTAACTTTTTGTATTGGAAAGAAAATTTCCTGATTAAACCTGCATGACCTACAGTGTGGTGTCTTACTGTAGTCTGGATTTCTGCTCCCTTTCCATCAAGGTTTTTCAGCCAGTAACCTCTGCTGTGGTTTTTTTTTAAATAAAATGTAATAACACATAGCAGCACAGTCTTTGAAAAATACTGGAACGAAGGGTAGGGCGTCAGGAGGAGAAAAACCAGACTGTAGGAATGGTGTTTACAATGGGTAATTCACAGATCTGAGGTAAGGGACACAGCATGATGTTCACAACTACTGAAAAAGGAGCAATCTTTTCACTAAGCACCTCCATGAAGGCCTCAGCTCAGTATGATAAATACAGGATTAGAAGCAGTTTGTTTAAATGCTTAGCCGAATTAGAGCATATGAAAAGCTATCTTGGATCCTTCCCAGGCCAGTCACCATTAGGGATGTTGTTGTAGTGCAAGAGTTTGTGCTTTTAAGAGGCTGGGGATACATGTTCCCTTACAGAGACCTTTGCGTAAGGAAATTAATTCCAAACCAGGAGATGTGAGAGTCGTGGTCTTCTATTATGTTATTTCCAAGAATGTCAAACCCCTAATTCTAGTCCAAACTCATATTAAGGCTTGATTATTTGGCTTCAGTCACATGATGAAAGAAATTCTCTTTGTAGTCAATACTAACAAATTGCAAATCCCACAGTTAAACCAGCAGAAGTGCTCATTCTCAACAGCTCCTGATGCCTTATGCCAGGGTCCCCTGCTGTAAGCCACTGCTGTCCCTCAGATGCAAGACTCTGGGCAGCCCACATGTCCTGGTTTCCATCACACACCTCAGCCTCCACCTCCCACCCACTCCAGGTCTGCTGCTTGCTCCTCACGGGACATACTGAACGGCAGAGGGAATAGCAAAATGCTCTGGGGAAAAGGTAGCAGGCAGAGCAGCACACAACAAAAAAGATGATAATATGATAATGTTGACACTAGAAAGGTTGTACTTGCATAAAATGCTTTCTTGTGAAAGTGGGTGGAGTCTCTTCCAATACAAAAATAAATTATAGTGTCTAAACTGACTCTGATCCTAAAAGCTACCAAAAACCAGTCCAAAATGGGTTAGAGTCCAGGCTGGCAAAAGCACATCCTTGTAAGGCAGCAGCTGTTCTGACACTCATAAACCCATCCTGGCACTGCTGCTATTCCATTGCTCTGGGAGCTGAGATTTTTATAATTGCAAGCCTCTTCCCCTTCCCTTCCATAAAAATACCACTTTTCTAAATGTAAGACACATCGAATGTTACAGAGTAAATTGTGAGGCACACAGACAGCCCACCACCACTGGCAAACACTGGCCAGAGGACACCACCCACCCGGCCGTGTCCCTTCAGTCCCAAGTGTGTGCCAGGGATGTGGCCCCAGGTGTTTGCCATGTGGGGTCCTTCCAGGTGGATCCTGCCTGAGGAGCAGCCCGATAAAAAGCCGCTGCCTTCTAGAGGAGAACAGCTGTATATGTGTTGAGCTCTGTCTCAGCCTGGATGGCCCTGTTCCTGCCTGGAGCCTGGGCTGGGAGAGGTTTTGGCTGGCTGCAGTATGGGGCACAGATGATGAGGTGGCCGCTGTCCTTTGTGGCCCTGTAAGGGTTGTCTGTTTGCAAGCAGGGCCACATCCAGCGTGAGCTCTCACCGAGAAGTAGATAGCACATGGAGGAATTGGGGAGACAAGGTTTTTGGAGCCATTGTGAATCATATTAAACTAAGCAGCCTGAAAGAAACGTGGAAGCTTTGGGGTATGTAAACCATTCCTGCCAGTTCACTGTCCTTACCTCTGTGGAATGGATGAGGAACAGGGTGGAAACACAGGATCTGGAAGTACAGGTGCTTCGCAGTGCAGAGCAGGCCCTGGGAAACAAGGAAAGCGATTGATAGAAGACACGTGAAAAACTGGGATTGCTGCAGCCGATTTGTGAGGCGTGTGTTTGTGTGGGCCCATCAGCCTCGGTCAGGCCGCACAAAGGTGCCATGGTGCCAGTGAGGCACTGGCACAGGCCATGCCCTGCTCTGGGGGGCGGCTGGGGCTGTTGTGGGGCACCCCGCCCCAAGGCCTGGAGCCGTGTGGCGCTTCTGCAGCGCGAGTCGGCTGCCCCGTGTGCTGCCGCTGGGGGATGCCCTGGCAGGGCCTGCCATACCGCGACCCGGCCTCACCCCACGTTTATGGCACCACAGCTGAGCTGCGTGGCTGTGGGCTGTAACACCAGTCGGCTGCTGCTGTTAGAGGCACTCCAAGCCTTCCTCTGGCTCCAAGGAGGGGGCAATGAACAGGTGGCAAACGTCCCAAGAGGGAATGCAAAGAACAATTTGCTTGTGACAGCCCTCACTCGCTGCTGAAAATTGAGTTGCTTAATGAGTGTTATTCCGCTAAGGGTTTTTTTCTGCTTCATTTCTTGGGACCATTTGAGGATAATCATTGACAAAAGAATGTGGGTTAGGGCTGTGCAATTGTTTTCATGGTTCCCTCTGCCTGGTATTACAATAACTGCTCTTTTATGTATTTTTATACTTTTTTTGGTGGCATAATGGATGATTCTGACCTCCTTTTTTTGAGAACCCTACTAGCCTCTGGCTTCTCCACAGAGGTTAAAATGGAGAAGATTAGCCTTGTTCTCTGCTTCAGAGGTAACGCTGTTTTCCTGTAAGCAGCTGTGGGCTGGACTGCAGAGTCAGTATTTCAATGAGTTTAAAAATGCAGAAGCTTCAATAAGTGCAGCTGAAAGGTTTGGTAGCCATGAAAGAAAGGGAACAGGGTTTTTACTGAGTTGTGCTTTCTCAAGAAAACTGAAAATATGGAGCTCAAGTGTAAGTACAAAATGTAGGGGGGTTATGGCTTTGGAGCATGTATTAATAAGAAATTGTAGCAGAAATTATTAAGTATAAATAACAAATAGCATAACAGGAAGCCCAAGAACAGTGTTTTCAATGTGATAAGAAAAAATAAAACCAACCCCACACCCCCACCATTTTTATGGACAAGAGGAATTACTGCTGATCCAAAGGGGTTTGAGCAGCCTAAGATGCAATGGTCAAGACTCTCTCTTAGGGTTAAAGGCAAGTTTGGACAAGTTGACTTCCTTTCTGTTGATAAAGTGGGAGTTTCTGTTGATAAAGTGGGAGTTATGAAGAGTATAAATTTACTATTCCTCTAATGGCCACAGCAATAGGCTTGTCAAAGCATTTGATACATAGTAAGTTCCCTGAAGAGTCTGGATATTCATGTAGTCAGTAACTTTCTTTTGCAAGTATATAAATGCATAACACTTATGTGGAATGTCTTCAGTTGTTATTTATATAGGAAGGCCTCTTAGAGAACACATGATGAAAAAGAACACCCTCATGCTCCATACAGACAGGATAAATTATTTTATTAGACTTGTAATTCATTCTCTTAAACTGTAACTTTACCTTTGTTAAAAGACAAAACTATCATGGGCATCTCAGTCTGCAAAATCTCTTCCTCTGCATCCTATTCAATGCTCTTGCTGTAAGGCAGGTTCTTGGAAAAAACTCTTTTGTGAAAGGGTCTTAAGGTTGGGTAATTTATCTCAGAGAAGTGTGAAACTGCAGTAGAACACTTTAATGAGACATTTTGGCTCATGTCTGTCCATGCTGTTTAAAAATTGGCTGATCAGGTTTTATGACTTGTGGGGACATATTGCTGTCTGTCTTGTAAGAACATTCTTTGTAATTATTTCTTTTTAAAATGAATATAACACTTTAAATATGACAGGTTTATAGCTACAAACAGTGGGATTTTCAAGTCACTAAGGGAAATATGGAACCCAGAAATGGATGAAGCAGGTCTGATTTTAGGGTTAGAGGGGACTGAGAGCAAAAATTGTGTTTTCTTCAGAGTATTTCAGATTTTTTTCAATATCCACTTCTTTTTCTATGCAACAAAACCAGAAACTGATAAACACTGTTTTCAATGTTGTGGTTTCAAAAAGTCTGCTTAGCCAAGACCTCTTTTGACTTTTAGGTGCATAAAAGATTGACCTCTTTGTGATTCATAATGAGTCAGGCTGTTAAGGGTCTTAAAGATCTAGAACAAGTCTCCAAAAGGCTGACATATGTGAAGATTTTTCTCTTTCACGACAGCATTCTGAACAGCATGGCTTGAAAAGAGCAGTGTGTTCTGACCTGCTCTAGTCTGTAACAGCTTAATCATATTTACCCTCTCTGTTCTTTTCTTAAAATTGACAATGATAATTTTCATTCCTTTCCTGTCTTTGGCCTTTTTGTTGTCTGTTGGCCTCCTTGCAGCAGGAGCACTGCTTGTGCATAGTGCATCTTTGTTTTACTACAGGCCTGGTCAAAGACTTTCAGGAAATCATTTGGTGCCTCTAGCTCTGTTTCCTGTTCTGCAAAAGGGTGAAAGTGCTATTGCATTGTAAAACTTGTGCAATCTACTTGTGAGAAGCCAGTACTACTAAATGCCTTTTGATTTCTAAAAAACCATCATTGTGATACCACCAATCTGCTTGGTGTAATGCAGGTCACTAGTTACTTGTATGGGTAAACACGGTGTTGATTTGAGCTCCTGTGGATTCATGTAATATTGTATTTTTTCTCAATATATATAATTGTAATTTATATCTTATGTATCTTAAAAGAAACTGAGACACTTTATTCTTTTTTGTCACATAGGGAGAATTAGTAGCTGCAGCTGTTTGTTGTTATGACCTGACAATGCATTAAAAACGCTCTTTTTTGTGATTGAGGGCATAAGAAATTATTAGATTTTTTCCCCATAAAAGGAATTGAAGTCCATTTTAAAAGTGATTCTTTTTCTTTGTGCTTCATGCATGAGTTCTGGACTTTGAGGCTGGGGGCTTTTGTAATTTTGTTTCTTGAATGCAAAGAGCAGCAGACTTGGGGTGGTAAAGGTAGGAAAGCTCTCCTGAATGCCTAGGAAGAGCACTACTTTGCTAGTGTGTGATATGAGAGCTCTTCTCAGCCTAGTTCAGTAAGACTGAAATGACTGTATTTTAGCTGCCTCCCCAGAACCATATTTTTAGTGTTTTGTAAATTTTACCTGCTATTCCAAATGTGTTTGTTCTCATTCCACCAGTGCTATTTATGTTCAATTAAATTTTTTTCCATGGTGGTGTTTATTTTAAATAATTCGTTAAGGCAGTCTTGTTGCTCTTTAGCCTTCACTTGATCAAGATGCATATATTATATTTGTTGCACTTTATCTTTCTTCATTGGAATTGAGGTCTAATTTTCTACACAGGGAAATATCCATAATTTCAGTTGCTTGTCAGCATTCCTCTAGCACAGCATAAGCTTGCTGAGTTCTTTGAGAGACTAAGACTTTATGTTCAGCAGAGCTGAGCTGCATTATGCCTGTAGAGATCATTTTCTGGATGCTTAATAAATTTATTTTATTTGGCAAGTTTTAGTTCCTGTTGTGTGTCATGTTCCACTCAAAGGGAATTAACCCTTCACTCATTTCTGTTGTTAATTCTAGGAAAGCTTTCTCTGTCTGACTGTTGTGTTGGGGGAGCGGTGGCTGTGATGATGTGACATTGTCAGTCTTGTCAGATCTGGGTCATGTAGAGCAGGGTTTCTGTGCTTGCCTGGTGGTAGTTAGTGGGTTTTGCCTGTGCAGCCCAAAATCATGGCTGCCTTTGCTTGTGTGAATATTCCTGCATTCCTGATTAACTTACAGCCTGTGTCTGTACTCAGCCCTTGTTCAATCTTATTATGAGTAAATACTCCGAATCCTTGTCCCACTCGTATACTGACAGGCAGATTTTCAAGTGGAATAGTCATTTTTTGTCCCAGGGATTCCAAACATGATATTTTTTTGCACAAACATAACATTTATGTTTGTGTTCCATGTAAATTTTGCATTCCCTTTTCTCCCCTACTTCCTTTACTGCTGAATGATTTTCAGCTCTTGTGTGCTCTCCAAGTACAACATCTAGAAATTCTTTAGAAGTGCCTCAGAGGCTGAAAAAAGAACAATGAGCTATTTACATATCTGTATTTTTCCCTGTAGATATTCTCTAAGCAGTGGACTCAAGACAAAGCAGTAAGTGTGGGAATGGACCATTCAGGCAGGCACTGACATGAAAGGCAGAAATAACTGGGGGAGGAGGAAGTGCCCCACCACCCACTTTTTGCTGTAATATACCTGTTATGTGACAAATGTTTGTCAAAGATTGCATCTCTTCCATGGTGAATACCAACCTTATTTTTTAAAGTCATATCTTCTATATATATTTTTTGACTTTTGGGTTTGGTGTCTATTTTGGTTTTGTGCAATAGGATTTTTTCAAAGTAGGCATTAACAATTTACCTGTCAAGCAAACAGTTAAGCTTGCAAAAAGACTTGGGCACAATAGCTCTGCTGCATTGTCCTCTCTGAGTATCATCTTCTATTCTTCTTAGGATATTTAGGATCTTTTGAAGTTAGCGATTTTGGAAAAGCTGCCCAGGTTGCAGAGCTGAAGGAACTGTATATTTCATAGAATTTTTTAGTTCATTTATTTTCACTGCTCTGGTCTTTTCAGTAACTGGAGCATAAAGAATCATACTCTACCTTAATGCATCAGAGGGAATACTTTTAATTTATCTTCAGTTTGTCGAAAGGCAGCAATAAAAAATTGAAAGCCATTACTTTTTCTGGGGAATAAATCCTCACAAAATATTGCGAAGAAATCATTTGGAGTTCAGCTAGTCAAAATATTCTTGAATGAAGGCAGAACACCCTTCACCAAGAAACTTATTTCTGGTTAAGGAATGTGTATTGCCTTTTTTCTTGTATTTTTTAATATTCTTAACCGGCTTGTACTCAGAAGTCCTAATGATCCCAAAATCTGTTTGGAGACAACTGTGAATGAAATGTCATACTCATGCTGTAGTAGCAGCAAAATGTGATCAATAAACTTTTTCCTCTAGCTAGTACTGAGTAATCCATAATTGTAAGTCATTTTTTAAGTTGCACTTTCTTCCTTTCAGATAGCAAAAAACCAAATGAGCAGCAATTGTTGAATCATTAAGTGATTTTTAGAGATATTTAAATTTCAGGACAGAGATATGTTTTAATGAAAAGATCCTGGGACTTTCAAACTATTTAAATCTTTGTCCCATGATAGTAGGGTACATATATGTGTCGTGATTACTGTTGAAGAAGTGCTTGTCTCCAAGCATGAGTTTTTCAGAAGCCACGGCAAGAAAAGACAAGAAAGCCTTCCCCAGTTTTAGTATATCACAGCAATCCCCAGCACAGCAAATATTCATGCTGCAAGGATTTGGGATGTACTTTTCCTTGAATTTCACTGTGCCCTGTTTAGGCTTTAGAGCATTTTCAGATATGTTCCTGGTGAATGGCAACTCCTGTCCAGCTGGAACTGATCCACTGGAAGGTTCCAAATTTTGCATAACCAGTTACAATGCAAAACTGCCCTTACAGACAAGTTTTGCATAATTTTGTACATTTGAACATCCCTGGAATTATGGAATTCACCACCAAACCTACAGTTTGGAAAATGGCACTGGTTTGATGGCTCACTCATCTCCAGGAAGCAGGAGTTAGTTGCCTATAAACCTTTGCAGACTGTTTGGGCAGCAGAAAACTGCCTGCATCCCTCTCAATTGTCTGCCTGGGGAATTAAGATGAGTTAAGATGTGTTTCCAGCAAGTTTTTCCTTTGAAATCCCATTATGGCCATTAAG
This sequence comes from Promerops cafer, assembly GCA_013398275.1. Taxonomy (NCBI): domain Eukaryota; kingdom Metazoa; phylum Chordata; class Aves; order Passeriformes; family Nectariniidae; genus Promerops; species Promerops cafer. The sequence continues at coordinate 1,587,778 of VZSE01011877.1, forward strand.
AAGGTTGGGATTTAATCGTTAAACAGGGTATTGTCATTATGGTGTTTCTGAAGCACAGCAGTGTGTGCTTGTCAAGCAGTCGTGATCCATCCTCATGAAGAAGAATTTTGGGGACAATGATTAATGATGTGTTAGGGCGAAATTGGACAGAAAGATTAAGTGTTTATAAAATAACTGAACAGTGACAAAGGAAAGCCTCTGACTGTTGATTAAAGGTATTTGCAAATTCAGGGGAGTATGAAAGAGAATTAGTTGTTTAGGATACCAAGATACTTTACTATGTGTTGGGAAGAGGACTGTGGAAATGGAATCAGCCTTCTATGAAGCCTTATGCAGAGACAAATATTTTTCTCTTGGTGTGTATTCTTCGTGTGTCAGCAGAAATGCTGTAGTTCATTAGGGAAACTTTTATCTTTCCTCATTTTTCATCTAAAATAAGCCATTTTGCAGTTTGATCCTTGTGCATCTAGGATATAACACTTTGTGTTTCTGCCTTCTCAGGTGGAAACAGCAACAGAATAGATTCCGCAGCAATGTATTATCATGATGTTTATCACACTACCATAATTTTCCATAGGTGAGAGGAAGGGTAACATACAGGCTTTGATATATTTTAAAAAACAGAATCTGTGCAGAGATGCCCATGCACAGAGAAATGGAGCAATTCTGCTGTGAGTTCTGTAAAGTTCTGTGATATCTGAGTCAGTCATACAGTGATTGAGTGATGGATAGTTCAACAAAATCCTGAAATTTACAGGAAAAGCAGACCAAAATTGGTCACTCTGGAACAATTGTAATTTAAATATTCACAGTTTTGAATTTTTCCTCTCATTCAAGGCAAAACATTTATGATTGACAAAAAGGGAAATATCCCTTCATTGTCTGCATTACTACTGTCCCAGCAGAAGGTTTATGTGTCTTTTGGGCCTTTCTGCAAATTGGTGTTTGAGCAGTTAAAACTCAAAGCAGTAACTGGCAAAATCTGATTCATCTGCTCTAGTTTTTTTCCTGTTTACAATTTTGCAAGGCAGCCAGAGAGTTTCATGCAGCACTGCATATAACTGCAGAGCTCCCTGATTACATCCCTTGTTACATTCTCCCAAGGGTGATGGAAATCAGAAAAGGGAGGGATAGAGCTCTCTGCTTGTTCCAAGAGGTGGAATCAGTGCACTTGGTGAAAAGCAGGGATGGGAACACGATCTCTCCTCTGTCAAACTGGAACTCAAGAAAAACAAAGAACAGCTTTAAGAGAGGATAGAGGTGGTTTCTTTCATTTCTTAGTGTGAAGGTGTCCAGATAAAAACATATGTTTCCTGACTTCCCCACCATCTGTTGTAACCTTTATGTGTACTTCTTGTGTCTGTAGGGAATAGAAGTGCTAACTTCCAATCTAGGTAGCTAGCAGCTCTGCATATGGTGTCAAACTGACACCTTTCGACTTGAAACCTGGTTAGAGGAAATGAGGAGCCTTGGTGACAAATGTTCCACCCTATTATAAGGGAAATGCTTTTGTTTTCATGGCTGGGAAGTTTTCCAGGCCTTCACCATGAGCTTTTGGCAGGGCAGGTAATGAGTAATTACTTACTGATTTTCTTCAGTAAACTACTGAGCTCATAAAAAAATAATATGGTTTTGAGGATTTGAAGAAGGTGCACTTCAGTGTAACTGTTGGGACATCAGAGTCTGTGGTACAATAGTGATCCTGAAAGATATGAAACCAGGAAATAAATTTCCTGGATTAGCAAAACTGACATACATGTGAAAGTTCTTTCAGGCCAGAACATGATAGCATTTTGCATTGCCTTCAAGTCATGTTTAGATCCAGTGACCACTGATAAGCTCTGAAGAGCTGATGCTTTGGAAACTAAAGGATTGTAGGGGGAAATAGGTGAATTATGAGGTACTCAAACCTAACTGAGTGGTTAGAGTGTTTATGTCATTTTAAATGGTTCAAAGTCTGATCTAGTTCTGTTATTTTAAAGGTTGAACACAAATTTTTCCAGCTGCCTTGATGCATCAAGACATACAGCAGGACTTGAAGATGTGTTTGGCTCTTTTGGAACCTAGGAAATTTCTTTATTAATCATGAAGGATTGATTGCTTTGCATGGAACATCAGACATAACGGGTAGCAAGTCCAACCTGGCTTTGCCTCCACCCCCTTTAATAATCGGATTATTTGATTCCTTTAAAAAAATGAGAAAGCCTGGGTGCAGTTTATCAATAGTTCTTACAAAATGAAATTCTCTTTTTCATTACTCTGAGAAATTATGACATTTGCCTTTATTTTCATAGCTGTACTGCTTGAATACTAAACATATACGCTCAAAATCATTTTTATGTACTTTATAGAAATAAATCACTTGTAAATGAAATGATAACTATATCAATCTCCTATGACAACTGAGTCATTTGCAGCTGTTCAAAATGAGAATTGACACTAAAAGCCAAGGATGATTTAAGGGAAATGACAAAACACTTCTGCAGTAGTAAAGTACTGTGTATTTTAAGATGTGGGTAACCTAGACAAGGGCTTAGCTGCACAATTTTGATATAACATGAGGAACTTAAAGGCATGTTTACAAAGTCAGTACCTGAGAGAAGTTATTTTGTATCTTGAACTCAACCAACCCTCTTTTTTGTACTTCTTATAAATATTCATGCTTTGTATGAGTATGAAATATCCATAATCCATATTGAAATTTATGAACTCAAGAGAAGAACAGATGAGTCTGAAAATGGAGCTTGAGCCCAGGACTGCCAGTTTGGTGCCTACAATGCTGGTCACAATAGTGGGAAGGGAGGATTCAGATCAGGTAATCTCCGAGTTCTCAGTTGGTGGATTCTTCTCCTCAGTGCGCTTAGCTTCCAGATAACACCTTCTTGGTAATCTTGAAAAATGGGGAATAAAACACATCCTTTTGTTCTATAGGCAAGCAGTGAGTTTGGGTTGCTTTCTTTTGTATTTTTGTGGACGTTTACTTTTGCAACTGGTCATCTGTTTATCAGGTGAATTCAGGTGTTTCTTTGGGTTCCTCACACTTAAGTTCTCTTATCAGATATCAAATCTTGTGTTCTTTTATCAGATTGGCTGTGTCATTTCCTCTGAGGTGTGCTCAGGCTTCAAGAGGGAGTCCAGTGCCTCTGATAGGGAAGAATTGGAGGAAAGAAAAGCTGCCTTTGCAATCTTTGTGTACTAAAAGCAGCACAGTTGTTGTTGGGTTGCTTGGATACTGTACACAGAAAATGCAGTTGTACCTGAGCAGCTCATCTATCTTTGCTTGTTGGAACTTGGCAGTGCCTAAAGGATTCAATTCTTTTTTGTACAAGTGTAAATTCAGGGTAACTCCTCTGAGGACAGGGCTGTTAGCCACTAAGAGAATCAAGACAAAGATGCCCTGCTGCATTCACAGGTCCTCTCTCTCCTTGTGGAGCTCCTCCATCCTCTGTAACCTACTTGTCTGTAATCTCAGGGCCTGACTTTATCTCAGAGCAAAGTACTTTGCAGTTTTGAACTCAGTCCTGGTTTTTTATTTCTTCTCAAGTTTGTAACTTGTTTGTGCACTGCTTACAGAGAAAGCTCTGACCTTGAGAAACAAGAGAGAGGAGGGGCAGCAGGATAAGGAATCAAGGAACAAAGAGCCTTTGAGATGATATGAACCAGAGCAAACTCTTCAACCTAATCACTACAGCAAGAGATTTGAGCATGGGGTACCAAGGAAAGCTGAAGAAAGGTTTGGTTTCTCAGGAGGCTGCTTTGTAACTCACAAGAGATTGAAGTTATAGTTAAAATCCAGTGGTTTAGTCTGAAAACAGCAAAGTCAAGTGAATATCTTCATTGTATTTCCCTGCAGTTTAGAGTGAGAATGCTTAACCTACAGCCTGTGGGCCAAAGTTGGCCACCAGCCCAATTAATCTTGCGGAACATTTGCCACTATTTTCCCCACAGGTTTTTAGATGTGAACATGAAATTGTTCCAGGAAGTCATTCCTGCTGCCTTCTTTTTTGAGTCTTTCTTGACCCTTCCCTTGCTTGACTCCAAAAACTCCTGACATGACATGACCACTGACCCACAGTTCTTGGAGACTTTTCCAGGCTTGGGCCTTGGAAAGAATGCATTTCTGAACTAAAACTTTACTTTTTCTTGCTTTATTTTTGATGTAGGTGATAGCATTTTGACAAGTTACCTGGACTATTGAAATTGCTCTTTGTTATGTAAAGATTATGCCCACCTATGGCATTTGTTTAAATTCCATTTTATTTCTGGTTACAATGTTTATGCCAGCCCAATTAAATGCTATTTTCCTGCTGGAATGTTGCATCATTGGAGCCAAATAATTAGATTGGCTGATGACCTGTGACATACAGTTTGTTTGGTTTTGCATTTGTAGCTTGCTTTTGGGATGCAAAACTTTATTCCAGATATGTCAACAGATGAAAACTTAAGTGCAGTCAGTCACAACTCCTGCATGTATGTGGGAGATGGTGGGAATGAGTCCTGAGGGTCTGCAGTCTTTCATGGGTAGGGCTTTGAAAAATCTTGAGCTGCTATTTTCTGTTTGATTTTACCTTTGCAAAAACAGCTGGTGTTTCTTTCTTCCCACATTTCTATTCTTTTCCCTTCAAAATTAAACACTAATATTTTATTAAATGAAATCTAATTACTCTGGCTGAATGCATACCCTTTATTTTATTGAAAAGAAGAAAAAACTATGAAAGAAAAGTAATTATGTGAGTAATGTAATTATGTGCCTTGGGAGTGGTGCTGCTTCTTTCAAAGCCTTGGTGCTCTTCCTATTTTATTTTTTTTTTCTCTAATTCCTCCTTCTGTCTCAGCTGGACTTGAGTCAAGACTGAAGGTACAGGGAAAGGTCTGAGCAGATTCTGGAGCTGGTTTCTCAAGGTGCACAATAACCAATCTTCCTGCAGTCCCAAGGAGGAAGCCTGAAGAGCTCACGTGCACTGCAACGAAGCTGTACTGCAAAGCAGATGCTCTGGCCCATCTGCTGTGTTTTTCTAGTGGCACAACACATTTGGCACGGGCTACCTTGCACCATGTGAAAGGCTCTCTCCTGTCCAGCCTGGAGTGAGCCAGCTGCAATGCAGGGAGGGGATCATCGATCTTGTGCCACCTGCTGCTGCCTGTGCTCACCATGTGAGGGGAGGTGGGTCAGCCCCTGTCCTCACAGGAGATTTGCTAAGGGCCAAACATTGATTCTTCTTTCTACCTTCTGCTTTCTCCATTAGCTGACACCTGGCTCGTGCTATCCCAGGCCCAGGCTTTGTGTACCAGCTGCAAGCTCCAGAAGTGCCAGGCGGGTTCTGTGCATGGGCTCCTGTCTTGTTTGATTTGTTAAAGGAATGTCTGAATGAAAGCAGGCTTCTCCTAACCTAATGTGTGACCACATCCATTCTGAGGAGTGCTTGCTGACAATTTTGACAGCATTTATTACTTCTTTTTCCATCTTAATATATAATATTATAAAATCCTGGTTTTCACTGCTTACATTCCTTTCAGACTGGGAGAAAGGGACCTCTGGTTTCAGTGAGGCATTTTCCAGCAGAAAGACATGGGTAGTGGGGTATCCGACCTGGTAGGAACTTCAGTCTGAGAGAAATATGGACATCAGTTTCAGTATACAAGTTTAGTATATACTTTTATTTTTAAATCAATTCAAAAATTTATTTTTATGCATTTTTCTTTCATAAAAATGAATGTGGCATATATAGGGTTATCTGCTGTTTTTTTCAGTAGCACTAAGATGATAAAAGCTGATAACTTGGCTTATGTAGGAATACTGTTCAGCAAGGGATTATTCATATTTGATACTGGCACCAAGGTACCAGTGTCAGGATTTTTGCCTGTTTTAAAAAGTGTTCTCATTCTAACAGGGATGTGATACTGTGCTGGAAGGCTCTGTCTTAACCATTGAAATTGGTGAATCGTTTCACTGTTTTTTAAGAGGATTCAGATGAGATCCTATCTTTACTGGTTTCAGGTGCAATACCTTAACACAGGGGAAGGAGAAATCACTTTCCAGTCCATTGCTTTGTGCCTTAGAATTGAGAATGCATCAAAGAAAATGTCTAAGCTTACAGTGCATGATGACCAGTCCTATACAGCTACATCATTTATGTAGTCTTTATATAATGTAGTGTAACTAGGAAAGTCAAATATATACAAGAGAATTTTTTTTCTAATACCTTTAATTTCATTTTTTAATTTCTTATTTGTCTTCATTACAAATAAACAATATGAAGTTGTTATTTTTATTATTAAGGACTTTTAAAAGGAGACATAGCAATGCTGATTTTAGTTTTATTTTACCTAACATTATTTTTAGAAACTAAATAATCTTTAACCAAACTTTCACTCGAGTAGGTAAGTGGTCACTTCAGATAAAGCAAAGAAATCAGCTAGTAAAAGGAATGGAAGTGGATTACTTTGGGAATTTTTTCCTTAAAGTACCATTTTAAAAAATTACATACTCAAAAGCTTTCTAAGAATCATTAAATATTTAAAGTTAGTTCATTAGGAGTAAAAAAAAAATATAAGAATAATTTAGCTCTTTAAGTCCTTTAATCTCCTCTGATGTGAAGCTGAGTGTTTAATCATAGAATCCCTTGGATGCTTGCTGCTGATGCACCTGCCAGATTTCTTTACCAGTGTAGAAAGCACAGTAAATAAGTCTAATTTTTCTTTTTAGGTTCTAGGGAAAAAGCTAAACTAGAAGAGAGGAATAGAGTAAATAGAGGACTGGCTGGGAGGGCCAGCTCCACAAGGAATGTAAAGTCTTGTAAAACAGAGGTCTTGAAGGTGTCAGGAACGGATAACCCACCAGTATGGATTGTGCTCAGGGTGGGCAAATGGGGGTCAAACACTGGCTGGTATTTTGGCGTGAAAGCCCTAAAGGGTGCAAGGATCTGTTGTAGGAAAGCTGTAATTTCAGAGGTCTGCTGATGTGTAATCCTTACGAATGCACAGCTCCCAGCAGCTTCAGCACGTCCCACACGCCTGGCAGTCACAAGCTGCGTGGCTGCAGTGGTGCAGAAGTGCCCTCACCATGTCTGGGTGTGCCTTCCACGTCTTCGCTTGCTCTGTGTTTGAGGCTTGCAGCTCGTCCTCGCAGCAGGACCTGCTTTGTGCTGAACTGCACCAGCGTGGTGATTAACTCATTTACTCCAGAGTGTCACAGTGGATAGTTTTCCAATTAAGAACTGACTGTTAAACAGTAAGTTAAATTGCTGCTCTGACCTTGCTGTGAAAAGCCACAGGGGTAGCCCTGACACAGCTTTGTGTGTCAGGATTTGTCTCTTCACAGTGAAAGGTATCAACACAAGTCTGTCAGAAGGGTGGAACCAGGACCCAGCTATACAGAATCCCTTTGCCTTTTCTCCTGAAAGGCTCTTAGTTTGTCCCCAACATGCTGGGGAAAGTAAAAAGCAAATTTACAAGACAAGTGAAACAATTCCTTCCCTAGATACTGGTTTTCTCCTTGTCTCCTCTCTAGCAGAGACAGCTGAACTGACTGTGTGTGTATCTGCTTTCAAGCCTTCCCAGAAGTACAGCTATGTATATTATGAAGCTTTCTCTATTTCCCCACATGAGGGTAGGGGTTTTTGCTTGGTTTTTATTTCCCGTGCTAGGTTTTGGTTTTTTTTTCATCAGAAATACCTCTTCTATTTTTGGATAAGGTTTTTTAAATATATAGCTGCATGATATGTAAAATATAGTCAAATCATAATGACAGCTAAGAAAAAAACTATCCTAGGTTTTTGCTAGGTACTGAGGATAAAATCACAGTGGAGTGAGCCTTCAAGTGAAAGCTGACATAAAAGGGAGGCAAGGTAAGGAGCTGCAATAAGCAAACATAGTATTCAATGCAGAAAATTTTCATTTGGAAATTTTTCAAAATTCAAATGTTTCACTTAGGGAAGATTTCTGTCTATGTTCCTCCAGCAGTGTCATAGGGCAGTGGCTAGAAAGATATATACTGTTTGTGGAGAAATTGTTTTAATCATTCTTCCAGCCAGACAGCCTGACTTCTGTAGAGATTTCCAGGAATCCTGACTACAATTGCCTTTCAGTGGATAACACTTTCAAGCAGGTCCTTGGAGCAGTCATTTCACAATGAATCCTGTCAAGCCTGATACACACACCTGGTTTTCCTGAAGCAGAAGCGTACAGTCATGTGTGTTTAAACTTTGCTGCTCAGAACACCTTGATATGTGTGGTACAGGATGGGGGAAGGGCAATAAACAGCAGCAAAAAAGGAAGAAAACAAGCCTAAAACTGCTTTGACTACACAAACTGCAGGAGAAAAGCTGGCATATGAAAATATTTCCCCATTACTGCTTGCTGAAGTAAACAGAGCAGTGGTGACAGAAACCGTATAGATTTGTGTTCTTTCCTCATTATATGCTCCTCTTTCTGACGAGAACATCCTCAAACTGCATAGTAGGCAAAACCCCTGTTGTGTGCCAGGCACTTGGAGCTGCTAATGAATGCTGATATGGGAGAAGTGCTCCAGTAATTTTTTCATGTAAATGGGATCGACAGTAGGTCAGAGACAAACATGAAAAGGCAGGCAGACATTTAGAGAGAATAATTTAGTGAGATAATTTGTATAATATTTTATTCCTTTCATACACTAAAAGAAAAGCCTCTGAAAAATAAAAATGAGAGAGGAAACTGCAACAGTCTGTCTGGGGAAGCTACAAGGCTCTGTATAAGAAGGTGACATTTGAATCAATTAGATAACCATCACATGAGATAGCCAGGCTTTCAGCTGAGTTTCAGTGGACAAGAGCACTGCTTTGTCTGCCCCTTTCCTTCCCCTGCCCTCCAAGCTAATATGTGAAAGAGAGGAAAATAAGGTTTGGGGCATGTCACTCTCACTCAAGCTTGCCACAGGAAGGTGATGTGAATTGTGTACTATGAGCGCTGTCTTAAGTCAATAACTACTCAGATCCTCATCTGGTACAGATTACTTAACCCCAGGGAGGTCATCATAACATCACTGAGAGTGTGCAGCTTTGTCCTGTCTAATGTTCACTGATGGGTAGAACAGGTTTTTAACTTCTGGTTTGTCATTCACTAGATGATTTCTGAGATCACCTTCTGCACTGTAGCTTTGTTCCCCAGTGTGCAGCTACTGCAGGTGCTTGCTCTAAAGCAACCCAAAGGGTCAGTCCCAAAGGAAGGGTGTAGTTGGGTAAATCAGTTTTAAAGCAAGTTTTCCTTCTTCACTAATATAATTTATACTAAAAAAAACAAGAAAAAAATTTAAAAAAGAACAGTCGTTGTTTTTTCTAAGAATTTGCTTTCTTAGCCCAATAGAGAAAGAAATACCATTGCAATATTATTTTAACATTTTGCAATGTTTTGTTTTGTATGTGTAATTGTACCTTTTTTTCCCTAAACAAAACCTGTGTGCTTTAAGCATGGCACAAAGTAGCTAACGGTTAGTATTTAATGCTTCAAAATATACAAGTCTCCTTGAAAATGGGAAGGTGACTAATTCTCTGATTGTGTTGGTACAAAATTCAAAGTTATTCTGATTAGATTTTTTAAATGATCAGAATAATTGCCTTTATACTTAATGTCTAAGTTCTGCATCAATATGCAGGTGAACTAAGTGCATAACTCCCTGATGCTTTGAAATGATTGCAGCCCTTAATGTTTAAGAGCCTGTTTCTGAGAGATACTGAGTGCCTTCGCTTTTGTTGAAGTGTGTGTTCAAACAGCTTGGGGATTCTCAAGGAACTGCCTTGGAATCTCACTGAACCAGAACCTGAAAACATTCCGAATAAGCCACAGAAGAAAGCAGTCAGGATATGACCCGTGTGAGCCCTGCAGGGGCCAGTTTGTTACGGATTCTATGAAATAAGCGCCTGGACAGAAAGCGGAAATCAAATCAATCTGTGAACATTTGATTTCAAATTCTAGTGCCCCTGAGGAACGCAGCATTCCTCCCAGGAGAATGTTCTTTCTTCCCTTCTTCACAAACTTCCTCTCTCACTAAATGTTCCCTTTTTATCCTCATCCTGCCTCAGTTTCTACGGAGACAGCCCTGAGGGACAGGTCAGTCCCTTGGGATCACAGAGACTTCACTCCAAACCCTTGTTTGGCCTGGTTGCACTGATGCTTTAACCCTGGGTTGCCAAAATGCAAGATGAAGGGCTGAGATCCCGAGGCTGTTTCAGCTATCCAGTGGATGTGGTGTTGAGTTTCCTGGTGGATAAAAATGAGCCTTCACTGAGTATGGAGCTAAATCTCAGTGTCCCATCTTGATCTGCATCTGGAGCTGCTCTTTCTCTGGGTTGATGTTTATTTGTGTAAAGTAGTAGAGTCCTGCCAGAAGAGAGAATAAGCCATGCAAGAGTCGTTAATAGGATGAGTGGATAATTACTGTGATATGCAAAACAAGTCTAGTTTTCCAGTCAGATTCAGCCAGAGCAATGTGGGTTAATTAGAAACTGCATAATGCTCTAGCGGTTAGATGTACTGGTGGTCCTGGATTTAATATTCTATTAGGGCTAAGGAGCTATTTCCCCTAAAAATTTTATTAAAATCAATACCTTCATGAAATGCTTTTGCTTCAACTCATCAGCTTTTTCTCATGGGAAAAAATCCTTTGTCAGACCATTGACCATTAGTTCTGCTCATCAAGCTGAATTTGTAAGGCTTGTTCAGGGTTTGGAGCTTAATGAAGGTGATGGCTGGGTTGCTTAGGTTTTCACAGGACCAGCAGATTTTTTTTTTTTTCCTTATACTTGATGGTTCTGATGCTGAAACCGTCAGGGTGCTGTAGTAAATCAATGCTTTCTTTTCATTTTGTGCAACTCATGATTCCTTTCTCCTTATCCAAATAAAAAGCCCTAGGTGTTTTTATAGTTTCCCTCATGACCAGTTAAAGTGGCATTCACAATGGGGTGTGAATGCCATTCTCTTCTCTTATCTGTATCAGTAAAACCCCTTTGTTATGCTGCTATAAATGTCTGCAGGCTGAATAGCTGCCTTGACCACACAGTTAAAGGCTGAGTCTGAGTGTCTGCTGCATCTCCAAATGAATTGAAATTTGGAGAACATTTCTGGTAAAAAATCCATATATATATTTGCTATTTGTGTTGTGTTTACTTTTGACTGCTTCTGAAGCCAGGACTTTGACCTAGAGGACCTGAGGCAGTTTTACATTTTGATATTCTGGGGGTGACCATGTCAGGCAGTTCTCAGGAGCAAGGTCCAGGAAGTCAGCTGTGGGATGGACATGGATTGAAAAGCTGAAAACAGAAACTCCCAATGCTTATGGAGACCTAACTACTGCAGACTCTCCTTTGTAGCATGAGCAGAATTACCAAGCCATGTATTTTTTTACAGTTCCTCAGTGCACATGCTGGAGAAGACCTAAAATCAGCTGTCTGTATTACAGTGTCACCTACTGAGTGTCTTAAAAGACCCTGTAAAACCAAAACATCCCAGGTTATAAAAGGGCACAGCTTTAGTGATATCAAGAGATTTCTAGTGATTTATGAGGGCTGCAATCTGGTACTCCCTTAAAAAAAAAGTGGGAAAAAATTCCTCTATGGCAGATAGCAGCTTGTTCTGTCCTCTCATGAATTACACAGTGTGCAAGACAGAGGAAACACTTAGATATTGTTGAAATTACAATTGTTATAATTGAGTGGGGTATGGTGCTAACAGAAGCCTAATTTTATAGAATCTTTTTCTAATCTTGGAGTATAGATTAATGCAAAAGAAAAACAAAACATACCAGAAACCCACAAACATCTTTAGCTATTTGCCATTATCAAAAGTAGCTTTTTCAAAGAGCATTAAAGGTCTTAAACAGAAATCTAAAATTGTTGTTCCTGAATTAAGGAGTTTGGTGTTGGTGGGTTTTTTCATAAAAAAGCTGAAGAAGCATGCACAGAAGTGAATAAGAAACCACTCATAAATAACTGAGTTCTATCTGTTAATAATGAATGAGAGCTGAAACTAGGTTGTATCTGTGTTATGCAGATGGGATGTTTTAGCCATTTTTATTAAAAGTCAAAACGTGTGAATTACAAATATATGCAGAGACAATCTCACAAAGGATATTAAAAATCCTTGTGAATGTTTCTGGCGTAAGAGAACTTTTAAAAAACCATGCTTTCTCCCTGAGTTATAATGACAGTTGAATTCTAAAGTAATGGATATCTGAGTGAATGATCTGGTATTGCATTCAGAGAAAGCGAATAGGAGAATAAGAGGTGAATAGGAGAGGGTGATTATTTACTATTTCTCACAAAATTGAAGACAAAGTAATGAAAAATGGTACGACTCAGTATCAGATTTAACTGCTCAAGGAAAGTGCTTCTTATGCACACCAGGTAATTAAATCTTGGAGCTTGTCACCGTAGTAGGGACAAGATATAATGAGTTTAAAAGAAAAAAATAAATTAGCAGTTGGTAGCCTTCAGTCATGACGGTGCAGAGCAGAAATCTCCTTTCCAGAGGATGGAAAACCTCCCGAAAGAGGAAAAGACCACACTTTGATTGTACTGGGTTCTTATGCTCTGTTTGTAGTCTACACCTGGCAGCTCTTGGAGGCAGGATGTTGAATTTGAAGAACCTTCAGTCATATAATCCATAAGCACTTCTTTAAAGTATCCTGGAGACCTGGATATGAGAGAAAATTTTTCAGTCTCTGCTTAAGAATGATCCTGTATTTGTCTGTACAATGTGTGTGGAGATAGAGCATTTCCATGGGTATGTGCAGAGCCTATAGAAAGGGAGAAAGGTATTTCACTGCTTGCACCTCATGCAGTCCCTGAGGGCAGCTGGGCTGTGTCTCAGCTTTGTGATGGGAGCAGAAAAAGTGGTGGTTCTTCTGTACACCTGTATTTTCTGCTGCAGAAATCCCGTGTGCATAAGCAGAGTTGGTGGTGGTGCCCTATTATTTTCCAAATATTCAGAGGACAAGAATGCCCTCTCTGCAGTGTGAGACCGCCTGGCCACATGTCCAGGAGCCAGGACTATTAAACTACTGTGAAGTGCTTCTCCTTAATGTTGTTTTAATCTCGCTGTACAGCAGTGGCAGCTTGGCACAGGGGGAAGACAAAGGCTGGCTCTGTTTGTGACTGCTGCTCCCTCGCTGAATGAATTTGAGTAACTCAGCTTGGCACTTCCAATTTTTTTCCTTGCTTTTCCTGCTTTGGCAATTCAGGGTAAGCAAGATTTGTCAATTCCCTGTCTAGAAGACACAAGCTTGCATTAAGAAGGCTCTTTTCTTTTTAACTTTCAACACAATTCACTAGCTTGGACTTGGTACAATGGCCAGTGTGCCGGGTGACCCGTGTTCAATAACTTCCATCTGAAAAACACCACCTGGGTGTGCACTTACACGGGAGACTCTTCAGGACAGGGTCACTTTTTCCTCTACATTTTTGTGCAGTAACTCATGTCTGTATCCTGCATGCACTGCTATTTATGTGTAATAAATAATAAAAATTAAGAATAATAGATATTTTTAAAGGGAAAACCAGTGTCTCGTCTTACCATCCAGGTTTTTTATTCCCAGCCCAGTCAGCAGCTGTACTGCAATACACTAACTTGATCATCTTCTTTCTATTGGGCTTTGTGAAATCTTTACTAAATTTCCTTTCCAAGAATTAGACTAATTGCAAATGTAGAGCTCTCTGTGGAATTGTAATCTATTTAATCTTCACAGCTAATGCAAAAGATAGCAATGCTATATATGCTATTTTTAGGCACATGGCCTGAAGTTCTATAAATTTTTAGAAATGTTATCAAACAGCAGTGGAATTTTACTAGTGACACTAGTGGGTATGTTCATTTCCCAGCATATTTGTAGGACTCAGTCTGACAACTACTCAAAGTGTCTGGCTTCAGCAGCCATTTAATTTTTGTCCTGTATTACCCTGGCTCTTCCTGATTTTGAGGATGGTTTCAGGGATTTCAGTCTCTGGATTATCTTTTCTACTTCAGTGGGAAACCTATCATTTTGCCCACTTTACTAATGGAAAATATTTAGCTGAGATGTTTACATTGTGAGCTGGAGCCCAAAGCAGAGCCCTCTACTCGCTGTTATTGCTAACCTTGTGATCACGTTGTTGTGTGTGGCTGTAAGGTGGGGGATCCCCATCTTTCCTGACACTGATTTCATGCCTAGTCTAGGGTTACACGTGTCCCTGGTCTGCAGCAGAACACAGTAGTGTTATGCTTTGCTCTTTCTTGCTGGTTTTGGGGAGCACAACTGTGGACCTCCCTACACGTGATTGTGGGTGAATTTAAACTCCAATAGTGGCCCACAGGTTAGGGAAACAACCACATTGCAATGAGGGAGATATTTTTGTAATTAATTGTAGTGCTTTGTCAGTCTTTTAAGGGCCAGAAGCAGTTCTGGCCTTTAAAATCCTAAGCCTTGAAGGTTTGAGGGATTTATTGTTTAAACTGAACCCAGGTGTAAAACTGAATATGCAAATGAAAGCCCTCGATCTTTACAACCTTGGAGTTTTAATATGAGACTACAAATTTTCATTTTAAGCTGTTTTTTGATTTGCTGTTTCCTAGGAATAGCAGAAATTGCAGCATTTTCTAGGGGTTAGAAAGGAAAACTTCTGTAGTGATTTTTTTTAAAGAGGAATGTCTTTACTGCACTCTTAACTGATCTGAGAGGGTCAGCCTGCTACCAGCATGACTTTTTAACGTTCCTCTTGTTTGAATGAAAGTAGTTTTTAAATTGTGCTTGTGCTTTAAAGCACCAAAACAATGTTCTTATCAATGCTATGCAAACCAAGACCCAGGGTAGTTGTGGCTTACAGAGTATGGTATCTTTGCTGACAGAAATGGATAGGAAGATGACCATTAACTTTCTCCAGGACAGACTTGATTTTGTGTCCTTTATGTATATAGATATGTTATGATGGACCATTAAGGATTTGAAGAAAATGTGTAGTTGTTCCTCTTAGGCTGTCACTGAAAACAATGAGGACTATGGTTTATTGTTGCTTATTTTAAATTTTTTTATCTCAATATCTTCAAATATAGTAACTTTTTCTTGTCTGAAAGTTGAATCCATAATTATCTTTCCTAATGAAATATGACAAAATTACCAGGAGAGTTTATATTTTCAAAATTTGTGGCTCATGTAGAATCTCCTTTGAAGAGCTGTTGCATACACCACCAGGATATACATGGTTTATGCACCTCTCACACTTCTCCTGGCTTCCTAAGGCTAGGAAATAACTTTTGTGATGCAAGGTATTATAGCCTCTCATGTTATGCCATGCTGTCAGTGACTATGATAGCTGCTGCCCACTGTCATTGGCAGCACGGTAAATTGTGCCCATGGTGGATGATTGTTATTAGTGCATGAATGTGCACACCCACATTTATTCAGATGCTTTTCACATGCCCATGGATGTATACGCACAGAGAGAAACCACAGAGTTTATCACCATGAAGAGTTTCTTAACATGTGACAAACAAGTGAGGTTATTATTGCTATAAATCTGTACGATTAATATTTATTGCTATAAAGTTACATTAACTATGTTTTTGTTATAAATCTTCTTGTGATTTTTTTCAAGTGCTTCCATTGTGTGTTTTAAAAGACAATAATGTAATCTTCACACTATACTAAATTTTCCCAGGGTATTTCTTCAGAAAAAAGCTGTTATTAGAAGACTTTTATGGTGTTAATTTCTTTTCTGCCTCAAAAAACCCCTGCCACTTAAGACAGCAATCAAGAACTTCAAACTGTAATTCATGAGTCATGTTCAAATCCTATTAGTTCCCCTAATGTAACTGATTTACTGATTTGAAGTTTCTCACATTTTCCATTTAATTATATGAGATACTAGAAAGTTTTGTTGTGGAAAAGCCAATAACTTCAGGCTACATTCAGTGAAATGACTGTTGCATACTGTTGCATAATCCCATAGATCTGAATTAATCCCAGCTATGGCAAATGAAATGGGAGGGTATAGTTTGATAATTTTGAATATAACAATTAGCAAAACTTGTAGAAATTCTTTTGAGGTGATAAGGATTTGGTTGAAACCACTTTGGTAAGAATGAACACTTAAAATTGAGATATGATTACAGAATATTTCCTCAGATATCTTAATGCTCTCTTTTTCCATGTGCAAGACAATAATGTCCTGCTCTTGTGTCACCATAACAAAACTTCTATATTCTGAGATAATCCTCTAAAGCAATAATGCTGTAAAGCTATAAAAGAAGATCTTGCCCCATGTCCCAGTTTACTGACATTTCACCTGTCCCATTAGAGGTCAGGATTTTCAAGTGGGTCACACAATCAAAGCAAAGCAAAATCAGAAGCATTTTCAAAAATGTTTGTGTAACTTGTTTGTTACAGGTTTGAGAGTGGCAATGAGCAGATGGAAGCAGAGAAATGCTCAAGGTGGCTTTTCAATTGGATATTGACAAATTGGGACCACACCCCCATGGCATTGTGATGGTCACCAAGTGAGCTGAGGCTGGTGCTGTTAAGGCTCATGGTAAAAGCAATGGCAAATACCTTTGTTGTGTTTTGTTTGAGTCTGATTGGACAAACATTGGAGACTTTCCCCCTGGATCTCTTTATGTATTTCTGTGCAAAATGCAGCTGCATTGCTGATGTCAGCGGATTTGAGCTCAGTTGTTTTATTTACTGGATGGTAAAAAAAAATCCTGCCATATACGGTAACTTCTATAACATTATTTAAGCTAGATATGTCATGAACATATGATGACAACAGGAAGAAACAAAGCCAAAGGAGCCGTGTGTAAATGCAACACATGGAATACAAAAATGCTAGTATTTTGAGAGTCACAGCTGGGTTAAAGTGAAAGGAAATGCCCTTCATCCTTTTGGGCTTCAATATATTTGAACATAGAGGGATACATATTTTCTGTTGCTAGATTATGCACAGTCTTCTATAAGCATTTTTGCACCACTCCATCATTTTGATGATGAACATGTGTGCATGTGACTTCATTCTGTGCTGTATTGTTTGCTGGTAGAAAATGTCAGATTGATTAATGGCTCTTTTTAACAAAAAGGAATATTACAGCTATTCTGACTGTCTTCTTTAAATGACTGCCTAACATATTTTGCCCCATTATCCAGCTTATTATTATTTTTTTATAGGCACAGCATGTCTTTTAAAAATACTTACAGATCTCAAGAGATGGGAAGCAACAGTGCATCCTTGGATAAGAGATCCATAAGTTTAGCTTACCTCACTGTCCTTCTTTGAAATGGCTTTTCACTTTATTGGCCTTACCTTTGTTAGATCAAATGACAAACATGGCAGAGTTTGGCTGGGTTTTTCAGTTTTAAAACACTTTCAGTAAAAACAATTCGAATTCCAAAAATTTCCAAATGGAAAGTAAGAAAAATTAAAAGTCGAAAACTCTTCTTCAATGGATGTTTGTTTAACCCAATAGAGAATTACTACAATTCCCAAATTTTCCATAATTTGTTTTGATTTCCTGCTTCATTATATGGCAATATTCACGTTAGCTGTTAGATATCCAGTAACTCAGT
Organism: Promerops cafer; assembly: GCA_013398275.1. Classification (NCBI taxonomy): domain Eukaryota; kingdom Metazoa; phylum Chordata; class Aves; order Passeriformes; family Nectariniidae; genus Promerops; species Promerops cafer. Next base: position 1,605,338 of record VZSE01011877.1, read on the forward strand.
GAAAATGAGATATTCATGTTTCTCTGGTGACATCTGATTTGTGCTTGGGACCATAAAAATATCTCTTATGAGGGCATAGATGGATCAGACATATGGCATTGGTAAAAAATCACAGCCAGGGTTGCCAGAGATTTTTTTTTTTCCTATGTTCCACAGAAAAAGCTGCTTTCCTCAAACAATGGGTGTGGAACCATATGAAATTAGGAAATACATAAATCTCTGTATTTTGTGTTTCTGTTTTGAAGCATTGGTTCTGCCTAGAGTTATTCCTAAGCAATCTTAGCTTTCTCCCTTCTGCTGATTTACTAGGTTTGTGCATTGTGTCAAATATCCTGATCCCACTGAAGATTTTTCCTTTTATTTAATGACATTTTCATGGGTAGACCCAAAGAAGTTTATTGTAATTATTAGTGCAAAGTATATGCGTGGCCAGAATCAGGGAATCCAAGTCATGGTAACTGACCAGGAGCAAGCAATCATTCCCTTCTGGTCAATACAACTCCTGCAGGGATTGACCGTTTGCTCAAGCTCTGAACTGGGGCACTTGTGGGTTGGAATAGAACTGTGGTTAAGTTCCTTGATGGCAAAAGTGATCACCTCTAAAAGCTAGGATGACTTCTGCCAGTCTGTATTATCAAACAAGTATTTGGGGAAGGAAAAAAGCTTTGGCTGCTTTGAAAATTCACAAAGCAAAAATGTCAAAACAGCAAGGCTGAAGTGCACTTTAATGAAAGTGAATAATACAAAACTTATTTCTGTAGACAGGCTTTTCAGCTGAATAGTCTCTTCAGTCTACTGTGTTTCATTTTGTTAGCTTATCACTGACATTTTAACCAATCCTTCCCAGGGTCCATCTGGTGGTCCATCTGTCTTCAGCATCTACAGTTCACTGTGTGACAAATGACGTATACACTATTAAAGAATAACAATTAGCTACAACATTAAATACAAAGGTTACACAAATTGCATACTTCTGTTAACAAACAGTGTCACACTAAGGCATGAAGAATTTAGCAAGTCAGACAGTAAAAGTATACTTTATATCACAGAGCAAAACATATTTAGGTCAAATGATTTGCTGTGATTTTTTTTTTTCTACCCCTCGGGTCTTCTGAATAACAGATGTTGGCTGTACAGTGTTTTGATTATGCAGAACCTTTTTAATGCAGTAATGTTCACTATAAAGGTCAGATTTGCATGCAAAGCAAAATAGTCAAATTATTCATCAACCAAACATTTGTCATTTACCATGCATTACTTCACGATAATCACCTTGAAGCAGGGAAATTATAGGACTCTCCTCATTTAAAAAAGCATAGCAAATTTCCAGTACACCTGCAGCATGAACTTAACACTGGTTCTACCTGCTCTGGTTCAAAATAATGCCTCCCCTGATACAGGGAGGTTGTGTATGGACTGTGTCAAATTACCTGAGCCCAAAGGAGGAAAGAGTTAACAACTGAGTTGTTAACTGGGTTCATTTGACTCCTGAATCTTTCTGCAGAGTATGACTATATACCTATGCACAGAGAGGAAGTCTGCAGTATTGCATGTTTCTCCAAGTGATGGAGAAATTGCCCAGGCTTCCAGCAAAAGATAGTGCTACAAGAATGGTGACATAATGTTAAAAAAGAAAACTGGTGAAAGTGGCAGGGCAACCTTTGAACACTACAGTGACCTTGTTTCAGCATGGTTCACTAGTTCAGCAAGTCTCTTCCAGTCATTTCATGCCAAAAAGTGGCATCCATCCAAATGCCTTGCATGCTAATGTTGTATTCTGGTAGGTGCAGCCTTCCCACCTGTTAGCTCCCTTTAAAGAACCTTGAATGCTTAATGAGTACTTCTGACCTGGTGAAATGTGGCTGGACTTTGCAAGTATAGCCACACTGTAATAGATCTTGGGAAGCAGGTTGAGAGAACAAATCAAATCCATACTCTTGCAGAGTTTGGGGTGTTTTTATCATATTTTTAAGACTTTTTTTTTTAAATAAGTCAGGACCTCACAATGATTGGAAAAGAAAAGTGGTCTCGGAATTCAAGATTATCTTTTCTCTCCTGAGTCCATTAATTCTGGCCCCTTTCTTTTCTGGAGACACAAAGGCTCAGCCAATACCCCCTTTGTTTCTTTCTTCCCCTCTCCTGTCGCTCACATCATTGCCATCTTCTTTGTTAAACTTCATCTGGGTGCATGAGCTGATGACAGGTCAAAAGAGTGCATGGAGCTACTTATATTTAAGTACTCACTTCTCTGTTCTTAAAATTATTTCCTGATGGGAAAGAAGGGTGCATCCCACCCTAAATCCTAGGCAGAAAAGGGTATTAACCTGAGCTTTCAGAGATTAAATTGCTGATGTTGTTATTAAGAAGAAATATATTTAAAGCCCCTACTCCTTTCTGATTTGTCCTATGCTCTGTAAGAGGGACTGTTTGTGCCCTGCTAAATGCATGAACAGTAGTAGACAGTAACTCATATTTGTCAGTGGAACTGTGTATTACCAGTGTATCACACAGTTTTTTTGCCCTTTCAGGGCTTGGCAAACTACCTTGGAATATGTGGCTATTGCTTCACCCAGACTGTTGGGGTGAATGTGTTCTAAGGGAGGCACAGATATGACCCTACAGAGATACAGAGCACATACAAGATTTCAGGGGTGTGTTGAGAAGGACAGAATTTAGGAAGAATGTGGAGGAGGATTACAATTAATACATTTAGTCCATGTCAGTGGTACCAGCCCCTGCTGTGTTGGACCCTCAACTTGGTGACTGTTCACCTGCAGACCAGAGCTCTGGGTAGGAGTCAAGTAAGGAAGGAAGTCCTTGGCTCTGCCAGGGGATGGATGGTCAGTTTGAAGGGCAGAAATTAGCTGTGAGATGAGCTACAATTTTGTGTGTGGAGTGACAAGGTTTTTATTGATAATGGGGGGAAGTGGATGAGCAGAAGGGTGAAAAAATTTCCTAGTGATGCAAAGTTAATCAAATGTAGGGATTGAGGGAACCTTAAAGAATGCTAATGGCTCTGCCAGGGAGATAGTGATTGAAAATCAGCACTGATAGACACAAAACTACATGAATTATTGACAAATTTCACACTGTTTTCATGGCAAAAGCTTACCAAAACCTCTTTTTATGCTGCAAAATGTCTGACAATGGCAATACTTGTTGTTCATGGGGTACAGGTGATGAGGAGCATGTGCTCCATAGTAAATGCTGTTAAGACTTTTGCCAAAAGACAGCTCTCCCAGTAGTGAACTTCATTATTTTCAAATTTTTCCATTCTCTTTCCTGTCCTACAGGGTTGGAGGAAAGTAAAATTGACACTCTCCTTCAGAGATGATCTCACCTGGTGCGTGAAATGATCTTAGATGCTTTCTGCATCTTAAAATGTGGAAGCACTCTTGAATTCTTCAGGAAGAAAGACCTTCTCCAAAGGCAAGGTAAAGAAGTAATATATTCCTCCAGAATGTGTCCAAAACATCATAATTATGTTTAATAATTCTTAATAATAATTATATTATAGTTACAATATAGTTATTTTAAATTCCACATTGAAATACTAAAAGAACAGGTGCAGTTTTTAGGATTTACCAAAGCCACATATTTCTATCCAAAAATGGTAAAGTTGATTGCTAGTTCAAGCAAAACTCTTAAAAGCTTCATACTTTTAAGCATGTAGTGAATTACATGGCTGTACAAGTACTAGAGAAATTCTTATTTATTTGGTTTTTACAGTCGATAGTTGACATAGCATTTGTTTTCCCTTTGTTGATTTTTTTTTAACAACCTAATGCAGAGTGCCTAAATGTTGCACTTAATTTATTTTTCTGCTTGAATGGCGAATGCCAATTTGTCTGGAGGCAACAATTTCGCTTACTATCAGCTAGTATTCCTCTCTCAGCAACAAAGGCAGAATATTTTTGAAAGAAAATATGTAGTAACATTAAGAAAAATTACCACCCTTAGAAAAGAAGTTTTAGAATAAAACTTGAAAGTGTCAAAATTGCTGTAATAGCTTCTGTATCTATTTGAGAAAATTATGATCGGACCTTAAATTTATGAATGAGATTTTGCTGTTCTTTCAGAACAGAGAGGGCATCCTCTAGCATTGTTTTCAGTCTTCAGTACTAAAAGGAAAACAAATTAATACTTCATAAGGGTGCTGTTGGTGAGGAATATAGCTCAAGTGCAGAATGGCCACGTTGGCTGTGCTGGTCAGCCCGATGGCCTTCGTGTGGTTCAGTGAGCACAAGAAACAAGCGTCACTGTGACTACACATCAACCCTCTCCATTGCCACGCAAAATCCACATCAACTCTGCTTGCTGTGTCTGGGCTGGGAATTCAGGTGCTGTGGGGTCATGAAACTGCACTGCATGGTCTGAGGGCAAGGCTGGAGCAGAGCAGCTTCAGCTGCCCCTCCCCAGCCCCACTGCTTCAGGTAGTGCTGGACTGTAAAAAGATGTTCAGAATTTGCATCAAATTCCCATAAGTCTAAGTTACCCAAGCCTGCTTCAAAACTAGCCATTGCAGAGCTGACAGGCTTTTTTCCACTTTATGAATGCCCTTGATAAGAAGGTTAGGCTGTATGATTAGGTTTTGTTTTTTCTTTGTTGCCTGTAAAGGTGCCCAACTGTAATCTTAGAGAATAAAATCTTCTTTTCAGTCACAAAGCAGATAACTGCCTGTGAAGTGACAGTGCAGGTCTCAGTTCTGACCTGTAAGGAGATGAAGGAATATGAAAGACTGTAACATTTTCAGTTCATACTTATTCAGACCTGATTGGCATCCAAGACATTAAGTGCATCTGGCAATGATGTCACGTTACAGACAACCTGCCCTTCCTGAGATAGACTGAAATTTCTTTGTGTGTTTTTGCTGCTGACAGAACATCTCTGGGATATCCTGAAAGTTTTAAATTTGCACTTGTATTTTATTTGATCATAGACTTCTTTTTTCCCCATGGAAAGAATAAGATTTATTTCATAAAAAGTATGATTTTGGAGCTATTTTTTTAATAGCTTGAAATGCATGTCTGTAAGGTCGAATGCTTCAAATTAATAATGTCAGAATATAAGGTTACAGAACTTCCAACACAACTGTATTTTCTAAGGAGGAAAATAGAAGCACTTTTGGTTTTGCTATTTTTGCTAAGATTATTACTTAGAAAACTCTTCAGAAGTTAGGGGTGTTCACAGGATCAGTGTTCTGGTGCTGAGTAGAGAGGTAAGCCCAGACTCATGTTAAAGAAGTAACTGTTGCTAAATTGCTGATCAGAGATAGATCCAAACTGACAAAATAAAGACAAAATGCTATGGGCTGTGAGGTTGCATGGTATTGTCCACTGAATTGTAAGCTGGGCAACAGAGTAACAATTTTCCTTCCAATTCCTAGTCATTCCTATTTCAATGCTGCTCCATCCTGATGACACTTGTTCCTCTAATTTAGGAAGATGCTGATTTCCCTTAAAGGTGTAAACAGGTTGTGTACTGTTGTAGACACAGTGTGGCCAATATTTCCCTATATTTTATGTGGCCCTGTGGTTCAGGTTTTCTTACTAAAACTCAGATGTTTGATGCAGATTCAACAGTTCATTTTCACAGAGCTTGTTGCCACAGAAGAGTTTCTTTTAGGCAAGTCTTTTATGCTGTAATCAGGTAGAAATATTGACTGTCTCTGTGGTTGCAGCAAAGGCCTTGGGTAACAAGCAGCCATGGAACATGAAATATATTTAACAATCCTATTTAAACAAAAAAGATCTCTCAGTGAAGGACTCTGTATCATAGGGGTATACCAATCTAGATACAAGCATTACTGTTTAAACAGTCCTGAAAACAGTTCATTTATTCTATTCCTAAATACTTCCAGTCATTTGAAAGCTTTTTCCTTGCCGTCAGTTGATCTTGTCACTTAGCCAATTTCAGGGTGCTCAAGACAGTATTTTCCTGGATCAGCTTTGACAACATGTCCAAGGAATTTTTCAAAGTAACAATACTAAATAAATAGTGTGGGGATTGGACATTCTTTCACGCTCAGCTCTATCTGCATCTCCTTTCTAATCACATCAAAAGGTTGTCTAGGTGTCTTGCTTTGTAATATTGCCAATAGTAAGCCTGGGACTCCAGAAGTGGACATGAAGCTCCTACTAGGATGTGCATGGCATGGCATTGGCAGAGCTGACTGACTGCAGTGCACAGTGATTCATGAACAAGGCTGCCAGGTCACATTGTTTCCTGCAAGTGTTCAGGACTAGCCTGGTACTTGAGGAAGTGCTCAGAAACCCTTCAAGTTCATAAGCAGGAAAGCCATCTTACTTCTTTTTCCTTGCCTGCATTCTGTCTTTGACCTTACAACAGCATTGATTTGCTCCTTTTCTTAGTAAAAACAGCTAGAGGATCTGACCTCAGTTTCCCAGGATTCTGTGTTTGTCAGCGGGGCACTACCATCAGTATAAGAGGGAAAAGCTGTGTTTCTCTATCTGTTTGCTTCAAGCTCAGTAGCCAGGCTCCATTGCAACAAGGGCACTGGTCTCTGCTGTGTATTTGTGTACAGGGTAACAGTGGGGTCCCCATCGAGGGCTGGAGCTCTTAGATGTTATTGTAAGAGAAATAATGTGAGAAATAATAGCTGTGCTGGCAGGGAGGAAAATCAGAGCTTGGCGGGGAATCTTCCCTCAGCCCAGGTCCCTTTTTGAATGTGCAGGTAAGCTAGCTGTGCAAATTAGCTTGTCCAGCTTCTGGTACACAGGGAACAAAACAGATTTAGCCAGGTTTTGCCTATGAATGTACCTGTGTGATGGGATGTTTCCTGTGGCCTTCATGAACTCTGACTAAGGCTGCTATCTGTGTGGCACAGTCACATTTGGAAGTAAATTCAGAACAAATTTGAGCTGTAATGGCTTTACAAATCTGTCCTGATAATGTTAAGAGTGATGGGGTATTGAGAATGCCATCCTTGGTGAATTGTATGTAGAACAGAGAATGCTGCACATTTGAGAAAAAAGCTTGAATAGAAAAATATTCTGTTGAAAGACTAATATGCCAGCAGCAGTCTCTGTTTAAAGGCAGAGCAAATAGACACCCCAGACCTCATAGATGCTTTGAGATTTTCTGTCCTAGCAGAAGGGAAGGGTGTTTGAAGAGCACAGACTCTACATAGAGACTTCTCAAAGAAATGGTCTCCTATTGCCTTGTCCTTGCAGAGTAGATAGCCAGAAGATCATCTTTTCATGACTTTACACACTTGCTTGTATGATGAAAGATCTGGAAGTGTTGAGATTTCCATGTACAAAGAGAAAAACAAAAATACTTCTCCATCAAAGTGAAACTTAATTTCCTAGAAACAGATATTATCATCTAGGGGGAGTAGAATAGAAGTGTCTAAAACCAATTGTGCAGCCCCACTTTGTCCCTCAGAGCTTTGGCTGTTTGTCTGGTGGGCTAAGAAGAAGCTCAGAGTTCAACAGATTTTGATGAGACTGATTCAGCCCCAGCTTCTAAGGCCCTGGCACTTCTCAGCCTGTGAGAAGCTGAACTAGCAAGAAATCAAGGTTTGAAGAGTCTACAAATTACACTGCTCCTCAAAACTTTTCAGTTTTGACAAACCTCCATTTTTCAAAAGAAGAATGTTCCATCAGAAATCTCACAAGTATGCTTTGGGGAAGGGGAGGAGGGAAAAGAAGTTTACTCTTTTCCCTCTGCCTTCAAAAGCAACAGGCCAGAAAGATGTTCTCATTATATGAGCAGGGACTGAGTCAAGGGGAATTGGATCAAGACAATTAGTTTAAAAGGGAGTGGTGGAGGTTGTCAGTGGGCTGAACTCTACAGATGTGATTTGTCTCTTCCATGTGGCTGCCTCTTTCTGGGTTGAGATGGAAAGGTCTCTGGAGCATAGGGCTCTTCTGTGAATGTCCAGCCCTCAGTAGTACAGAGCCCTGTGTTGACAGTGGCTCAGGGAAGGCTCTGCCAGCACCCAGCTGAGCCCCTCCAAGAGCCTGGAGGAATCCTAGTGGAAGTGGGCTTAGGATGAAAACTACCAGTTACAATCCTGGTTGTGGTGGTAGATTTATTCGCTGCATGAAAATTTGTGCAATACATTTGGATGCAAGGATTTTTTAAAACTGCATGGAAATTGTTTTCTTTAATTGAGTGATTTAGAGGCCCAGTGGTTTGCAAGTTATAATTATAACCCATGCAATGTAATGCAAAGGGCTCTAACTAAAATTCAGCAAGCCAGTGTTGCTGTTGACAAGTTGACACAAATAGGAGAGCATATGGCCATCATCTGGTCCAGCTGCTTGGAGAGAGCAGGCCAGTGTCACCCAAGTCAAAAAGAACCAGCAACTTCACGAGGCAACTCTCTAAACAAGGTACATATTCAGAATTCTTGACATGTGCTGAAGCAGAAATTGAATGTGGAATGTTATCATACTTTCTTTTCTGTGTGATTTAACTTTCTATAATAATAACCACAGAATTTGTACAATAAATACAAAATTATCAATGGAATTGAAGCCAGCAACAGACAGTATGATTCATAGCAAAATACTGACACTACTAAATGCTTACTTGAAGTTTTGGCAGGGTTTTGTGATACAGGACAAATGCTCTGTCTCTTATACAATTTTGCAAATATCACAGTTAGCTTTATTTTTCCATTTAGCTTAAATTTTCAGGAACTTTAGGTTATTATAACTGCATTATAACAAAGCAAATTATAAACTAGGCACAGAACTAATCTTAATCTGCAAAAGCATATGGTTAATATGGGGTTCAGGCATAGTGGGTGTGAAAGAAAAATGAATTTCAGCCAGCATGTGTTTATCAAGCATTGTCATTGCCAGCTATTTGAAATTCATTTTTTGCCATTTGGAAATGTTAACATTGTAATGCTTATGTTTTTCCAGACACAAAGAGCAAACAGACACTTTCTATGCGAATTAGGTTTCTTTGATTAAGAGAAAAACAAACCAAACAAAATGTCCCCTTGAAAGAATGCCCTGGTGTGGTTTTCTTCTGACAGTCTGCACTGCAGTTTGCTGTGCTCCACAAATAAAGGTCATCTAGAAATGGAAAGGAGAAGTGCACAAGAAAATTATTTTTCCCACTGTGTTTCTGCCTGTCATTGTGCCCTGAAGAACAACAGGCAAAATGCAGAGTGGCTGAGCATCAGTGGTTCTTTCTCCCACTAGTTCAGAGGATTAAGCCCAGGATATGCAGCCTGCAGTCTGTTTGCCATGAGGGAATTCTCAAAGGACAGCCCTGAGAAGGGATTAGCAGGCAGGGAGAGCCACAGAAGGTGCCATGCAGTGACTTTGGGGCAGTGAGGTGGCTGATTGGGGGGACTTGTAAATTCAGTGGTGCTCGGGGGGATGGCTCCAAGAGGGACAGGGGCTCACCTGGCAGTGGTGGGAGGTGCCAGGCAAGCCTGTGCCTCTCCCAAGGGCAACTTCATCTTATCTGGGAAAAAATAAAGTGAGTTTTGTAGCATGTTGTTTTTGTAACACTGACACAGAATTATTTTATAATAAAAATAGAATATATTTTAATATTCTCTTTATATCTTATTTTTTAAGATTATTTGTTGCAAAAACCTCACAAGGGTAGTCTGGCAGAAGAGGAATTCTGCATATTTGCATAACAAAAACCCATAATTTTCATATTTCAGCTGAAAATGTGATACACCTAATTCCTCTTATCACATATCAAATTAATATTTCGTTCCTCTAAATACTGTTTATATTGAAGCTTTTTCTGTAAAGCGCATAATATAATTTTAATTATTATGCAAATTATTAATAGAAACTGCTGGGCTTTGTGCCTTGTTTTTAAATCACAGTTCTTTAAGCTTCAAATTGCAGCCACTAGGGTCCCTTTTGTTTCATGAAGATGAGCAACAGGGTGCGATTTCCAGTGCTGATGGTATTTTTTGGGATATGGGTCAAACCCAAGGGGAAGTTGAGTCAGCTGGGAGAGAACAGAGGTAGGTGGGTGGGAGGGCAGTTGCCATGGGGATGGAAGCCCCTCGCAGGGTACTGCAGGGTGAAACAAGTCTCTCCTTTGGTTAGGAAGGCAGACTGGAAGGAGCTGCCCCCCAGACTGAACCAGCAGCACTGCAGCATTCATCTGTGTCTGAAATACTAAGACCCACTTACCTTCTTTTCTAATAAAGAGATGAAATTGTTGAGTATCTGGATGGCAACTTAGCCAAAAGCAGAAATGCAAGGTGTAGGGGAGTGTCTGCTGTGTGTCCTTTAGTGGCACTTCAAATATTCCTCCTCCCACTTAACAAATTCCCATTCCCTTACGCATGAGTTTCTGGTTGCTCCCCCCACCCCCAAAATAGAAAAAGCAGTGAAAGCAAAACAAAGAGGTCTGTGGAAAAAGTTCACTGGCTTATGTCTGCTTGGTTTTATTTTTAGATCTGTAAAGTATTTCTCAACTTTCTGCCTTGTGTCATCATCAAGCTTCCCTCTTGTGCCCCAGCTTTAACTCCTGTTACTAGAATTGAGATAGGAGTATTAGAAAGAATTTGGGTGGCAATGCTGTATGTGTGATGCTGTATTTCAGAAGTCTAAGGGAGTCAGAGATCTTGCAAATACATCTCCTATTAGTCTTACAAAACTATTCTAGTGTGCCAGGCAGATTAATGCTAATACTTTTGCAGTGAGAAGAGTAAACCTCTGAGACCACATATTCAGCTTCTGTCTGCAGGTTCTTATTATGTCTTGCCTTATGTCAACTCCAAGGCTTTCACCAGGTCTGCACTGAAGTAATAAGAAAACTGGAGAGGATCCTGGAGGTGAGGAAGTTACTGGGAGTTACAGTCCCAGTCATCGCAGGCTCCTGTCACTGCTTCCTAGGAGCTCAGCAAGGGAGTGGGTCTGCTGTGCCTGTAGGGAGGTTGTTACTCACAAAAAGTCATTCCTTTGGTTAAAAACCTTCTGTTGACATCCAATTTTCAGTTTATTCAGGGGAAGCTCACGCTGCTTTATTCTTGAGCCAGCATCTTCTATTTTCACACAAAGAGATCTTTTCCCTTCCTGGCATTTATCCCTGTGATGTATTTATAGACACTAATGGGCTTCTATCCATTCTCTGCTTTCATTTGTTAGCAGAAGTAAGTCAGGCTTCACCAGTCCCCTTCATTTGAGCAAAATGATAGCCAATACTGTAGTCAAAGCTGTTTAATATTGTGTATTCTTCCGTCAAGCATTACCTGCTTTTAATAAAGTGGATAATGTCTCTGTTACTTTCACAGGTGTTACTGTGGCAGCTTGTTGTCATCTTACATTCAGCTTGCATGTCCATGTATCTCTCAGTCACTTTTACACTGAAGAACTCCTATTTTATATCATGAATTGTGGGTTTGTTGATTTTTTTTTTTTAAATAGGCCATTAAGACCTGATGTTTTATGACATCAAATTCATTCTGTTTCTATTACTCTGTTTCTGTCTAGCCTTCCAATCTTCTGCTGCTGCTGGTACAGCCTACATTATCTTCTATTAATCCATTTCCCTTGCTCTCTTACAATTAGTTTTTCAGTCCTCACCTTCTTCATCTCAGCTAATGGACTCTCATGTGCTGCTTTCTTGGACTCCAGCTGGTCTAGATTCTTTTGGGTTAGAGAACCAGTTATCAAAGAAACTTAGATGAATCCAAACTAATCTGATATAGCCTGTCATTTCTTCTCCAATCCACTCAGAAGTTGGGGCTGGAAATAACAATTCTGCCTGTTTCATTTTCTCAATGCTATATGTTTATTTGAGGTTTATTTCCATACAACTCCTGGTCATTTCTGTACCCTTCACTTTAGCCAATCTGTTTTGATTCCTATATTCTTTTCCATTTAGGCCAGGCTCTATTTTCTTTTCTGTCTAGTGAGTGATATCTGGGGTATTTTTATTAACTAAATACCAAACTGTTCTTGTGGCAAATGGGGTGCCTACACAGTTCAGTTTTTTGCTATGACTTCCAGAACTGTTCTAGAATCTGAAACAGCTTTTTTGAGCCTATTTTTCATTACCTTTTTAGAAGGAAGAAGGAGACACCAGCAGCGTAAAAAGCGAAATTTAAAGAAAGGCTGCAATGTTCTCCATATCAATCTTTGTAATCATGGCCACAGCAAGTTTTACAGCATGACTAAAGTAAGGAAATATCTTAGTGAGACCCTCACAAACAGAACTTTGTATGGAATAACTTTATCATGAGTGTCTGGAGAAATGTGTTTCACCAGGAATGAATTTGATCCAATGACTTTGAATCTCTAAAATATTAAATGCAAATGTCTATCTGTTAGATCTTATCTAAAATGTTTATTATAGACTGTTTTTGATTCACTACTGTTGGCTCAGAAAAGAGTTCAATAGGTGTTACAGAACAACCATTCATATTCTTACCTTGACAGTCATTGCAGTTCTTATTTAAAATTCCTGTTTTCATGAGCTTGTCATTTGGCTCTAAAACGTTCCAAACTGAAGCTTGGCATAAGAGTGTAGCTACAGATTGCATTTATTCAATTAATCTGGGGTCTGAGCGGGGCGGTTGGTGGTTTGTTTTAGTTTTGTTTTGTTGGGTTTTTTTAATTTCAGAATTGCTATATAATTTAAAGAAGAGGTTTGAGGATTTTTGTCACTAATATGAACTAATGCTAATGAGTATATAAAGTGTCAAAGGCATTTCCACAGCCAGCAGGTTTGCTGCGTTGTTACATTTTCAAGACATAATTCATGCACTGCTGCCACAAAATACGGGACCAAGATATTCTGGGCCTGTTTCTGTATGATGTTAAGCTAACTTTGCATGGGTTTTGTGACAAAAAGCTGTTGTGAAGTTGATGGTCACAGGAAGCTGATTGAAGCTGCTCAAGAGCCTTCAGCTGGCAGGGACAGCAAGGATGTTTGCACACCAGCTTCTTAGCTCTAACAATGTGGCTGGGATCAGGGCTTGTACTGCTAAAATTGCATTTCTGTAAACATTTGCAGCCACAAGCCACTATCGGCCTCTCAGTCTAGTTGCACCACTGCTGATAAGAAATTTAAAATCTGGCAGTCTGCAGAAAATGATTAAAATTGTTAATAATTTACCTTTTATATTCTTTCTTTCTTGTCCATATTTCACATTATGTTCTGTAACGGAATAAGATTGGAAACAATATGTAGAGTATGGAATTTTTTTTACAAATACAAAACACTAGATCATAGATGTGTAAGTTTAAAAACAAAAACAAAACAAACAACAACAAAAAATCACCAAAACCTTATTCCTGATGAAATCGTCCTTTCTTAGCACATACTTTATTCGAGGCATGGTATCAACAAAATATGGTTGTCATGGAATGCCCCAGCCAGGACCCCCAGCTCAGGGGCTGACAGGGTCTGTTCAGCAGTGTGTGCACAGCTCCTGTGGCATCTGTGATGAGCAGCACTTGAGCTGTTTACAAACCAAGCACAGCGCAGGGACAGCTGCCTGTCTCCTTCTCTCTTTTGTCCTTGGGTTAGAGCAGTATTAGAGCAAAGGAGACATTGTTTTTGTCTGTAACCCTAGAGATAATTACAAATCTAAACTATAAATGTTAATGGTTCACATATTCAAGGAATTATTTATGAATATGGATTAGCCCAGCCAGTGAATATTAACAATGATAAATCTCTTGTGTTCTTCAGCATTATCAACAGGTATTCCAAAATTCATTGCAGTTCTAACCTTGATTTATACAGAATCTGCAATATGCACAAAAGTCACTCTAACAAATCATGGGCAAAACAAGGAAGTAAATTAAGTTTAGCAATTAATGTATTCAAGCATAGTAACAAGGTCATCTGAAAGTAATAGGCTTTAGCAAGTAGAGTTGCCCAGTTTAGAATTTGGTAGCTCTGGGCTACCAACTTTTTGGAGCAAGTTAGCAATGATGAACATATTCTGAGGCTTTAGTGGCTACAAACTGTCCAGCAATGCAGGTTTCCAATGCCATGGAAGCACAGGTACCTCACTACAGTGACACACAGTACTCAGGTGGGAACTTGGCCTGCCCCTCGGTCAGACTTTGCTCAGCTTTGTGTGACTGGTGGTCTTTGAGGGCACGCTCTGTGTGCTGACCTGTGTGACCAAATCCAACCCACACAATGCAACAGAGCCCTGGGCTGCAAGAGAGTCACCCCTTGCTTTAGCAGGGTAACTTTTACTTGTACTGCTCTTAGAGCCCTGCCACTCAAACACAGACCCACTTCTCTTACAAGTTCTGACAAGATCACAGCTGGAGACAGTATGGCTGTAGGCATTATGCATTTTCATGCACTCCGAGTGCTCTTTCAGGATAAAAGCGATTAAAAATTTTGACATATTGAGGAAAAAAATGAGGAAGTCACATGGACTGCAACTTTAAAATACAAAACAAAAAATGAGGAAGTCATCTGGACTACAATTTAAAAATACAAAATATTAAAAAATATTAATAGTGAGTGTAGAACATTTTGCACCTTGAGCCTTTGAAACAATTTTATTAAGTATAGTAATAGAGCTTCTGTTTGAAGTGTCACAATTATTGTATATTTTTGCCAAATTTCTTCAATTTCAGAACTATCAAAAGTGTCTTCTCAGATTGATTCATATATTGCAAAACAGAAGATACTTAAAGGTGAGGAGATAGACTGTATTTGTTACAATAATGATTAATTCTATCGCTAGTATTTTATTTTAATATCTTCCAAGTATAAACACATGCTTAAATCGAAATAAAGGGCATGTCAGGATAAAGAGACATGTAAAAAGTATAATGCACAACAAGAACAACAGAACACGTAAATGGAGCTGCAGAATACATTACATTTTCCAGAGTCACAGCTGATTTGTATGGTTATGTTGGTAAGAGAGACCATGTGCTCATATTGATCTCAAAAACAGAAATGAAAGGAAACATAAGGCAAAGATATGTAAAGGGACCAGATACAAGTCAGGTTGGGTTTGCATGCCATTTATCATGTCTGCACAGACCTAGTGAGGCATTCCAAGACATTCTGGGCACAAGTAAATAAATCCATTTAGCACTAAACTGCAGAGACATTCCAACTCTGGTCTCAGGACTTGGCTCTGGGTTTCCTGAAGTACATCCTATTTCTTTAGCATAGACATGCCTTAAAATGATTTCTTGGCTAGGTCTTCCATTAGCTGTGAGCAGCAAGGGGTTGGGGGAAAGGAGGTTTAGCAGTGTTACATTACATGGAGCAGGTAGTGGTTACAGTGGTATTACACAAAACACAGAAGTTTGGGAGGGTAAGGGTTACAGCTAGGGAAGACAAAATAGGTTATTTTGCTTTAAAATCAGAGGAAGAAGAAATTTCTTACCATGTTGATATTTCAAGGTTGAGATGGGAATTGTGGTTACTGCACATTAAGCATAATGTTATGTGTAGGGTTGGGACTAGAAGACTCTCTAAATTGGTATATTACAAATTTCTGTGTAAGAACAAATGAGGCCATCAATTAGAGACAACTGGCAAAATTCAGCTAATTAGAATTTATGATGGTAGAGAAGACACTTTGTGCTACTAACAAGTATCAGACTACCTGGTGTTAAATACAGGCTGTATATTTAATTGAGGTCCAGCATTTTGACTCAATACTTTCTCCTTGGTGCAGGGTTACAAGTCTGTGTTCCTGTAACTTCAGCTGATTTGTTCTTTTACTGTCTCATGTCCTGCTCAGTATGTGATAGTTCAGTAATACTGTTAAAGGGATAGGTGGGCTTGCAAGCATTTGTTCTCCAGTTCTGAGCACACCCTGTGATGAGAACAGACAGTCCACACTTCTCTCTCTGGTAAGTTTTCATGTGGAGCTGTTATAAATAGGGAAATTTCCTAAGAGCTGTTCCAAATGTCTTGACCTCTCTTTTTTCTTGCCAGAAGATACTGATGGTAAAACTTGTTCCTTCAGAGCAATGCTTTAAAAATCCAACTCTACAGGAAATGGAACTTTGAGCCAAATTCTGAATGTTCCCGAATGCTTGGGTACTCCTGCCTCAGTCTGTTCTCTGGTACCAGCCCAGTGACTCAGTGCTCTTCTGAGAAATTCTTGCCTGTTTGTTACATTCCTTCCATTCAGATAATTTATGTTTGGGCTCCCTGGTTTTACAGGGAGATACAGCTTTCTTTTCTGCCCTGGGAGGATTGCTGACCAGTATGCAAGGAACACAGCGATGGGGCAGGTGATTTTTTTTTCAGAAGTCTCTTTACTGCTGTCACTACTGTCTCTACATTCTCTCTGCTCTGAGGCTGATAGAAAGAACCAGTGATGAAAGCCTAAGTACTGGAAAAACACTTGGAATGCTTCAGAGGAAAGTCAAGGCCTTATCCCTGACATTAAAAATCTAGAAACTCTCTTCCAGTTATTGGCATTAGAGAGCTGATGATAATTTTGTAAGTAGAGCAAAGTCAAAAAATCTGGAAAAGTAATCAGCTACAATAGTGTATGTGCTCTTTCCAGAAAAACAAATGTATGCTAGCTGCAGCCAAGGACTTTAAGGTACCTTTGTGGAAAATAATTTTCCAAAGGCTTAATTTTTTTCTCCTTTATTACACCCCTGTAGCTCTCAATTGAAATCTTAGAGCATTTGCTCTAGCAAGTGCTTTTTTCTTGTATGTGTGCAAAGGCAAATGAAAATTGTATCAGTGATAGCCAAAATATCTGAATTATAAATAGAAGATACTTGTTACCTGCAACTCTGATGGCTACAGGATCTTGTACTCTGTGTCTTGAGTAAAGGCTGAATGAAATATTCACTGATGTGGTTGCAGGTCTAAGTCCCTCTTAATGTTTCCTCCACTTTGGTTCCTGATCTATTTGTGAGGGATATGTTGATGTTAATCCTGACTGGTCTCATGCAAGCTCTGTTCCCCTGCAGTCAGAACATGCATCCACTGGCAGTCCCCTGCTTGGGGGGACTGACTTCCTCAACTGACTTGAGGAAACACTGACAGAAAAAGCAGCTTTGGTTTAACTTTGTCAAACTTTATTGAATCTCCTCCAAACCCATTTTTAAAACCATCTTAATAATTAATTTCATTAGTAGAGGCAAACTTGATAAAAGAACTTTCCCCAAACTAATTGCCCTGTAAATGACTTCTAGAAATTTTGTTTAGGTATTTTATCTGAAACTACTCTCATTAACATAAACAAAGTATTGTCCATCTGTCAAAGGTCACAAAACCCTCAGACTGTGCAGGTTGAAGCCTCAGACCCTTCTGGAAAAATTTCCAATGTCAAACTTACTGGATTTGTACACTGAAGTGGTAGAGACAAGAATTTTGATACAGAAATCATAACACTTCCTATCTGCCTCTCATCCAGCAAGGTTGCCATAAGCAGAGGAAGTTCTAGATTGTCTTTAAAAGTCCATGTGTATTATTTGGGAAAGGTTTTGGTGCCAAAACTATTCTGAGTGGAAGTTGTCTGAATCCTTCTAAATGACTGAAGAAATTGTAGTGAATTTTTCAATTTTAATGTTCTTAGTTTTACCTGTTTTTTCTAACTTTAAAATGATTGGTGACATATACTGGTACATGAAGGGAAGGAAAAATGTGAGAAAAGGAAAACTAAGGTATAACTGAATTGGTGTCTGACCAGATTAAAACCCAACATTAAAAATTAAATGTTGAAGAAATTTAATCATAAATTTTAAAATTTACATGGCATTTTTCTTACGTTAAAGTTATTTTTCATTATTAAGTTAAACAATGTAGCATCACCATTACTGTCTTCCTAGAAATAAAGCACTGCAGTCTTTTACTTTGGTGCTGGAGGCTAATCCTCCTGCAGCCAGGGACTATAAAGAAACGGAAACAGTGAAATGTGGTTTCCAAGTGAACTGGCTGCTTTCCAGCTGTATTAAGCTGAAGTGAAGACTGTGTAGGACACCACTGAGTCTCTCAACAAGAGAATTCTAATGGAGTCTGAGATTGTGAGATTTCTGTTCAGGCAGAGCAGAGCAACTTTTCAAAGGTTGTCAAGGATGAAACTTAATTGAGTGCTGCAAGAGACCAGGAAATAATCATTCAAACTGCCTGACAACTAAATCCTAGAAATATAAAGGCATTAAAGGCCAGATGTCATGCATATACTCGTAAAGCATTGAGAAAATTTGTATGGGGTCTAGACCAAGAAGAAAATCTGGATATTGTAACATTTTCTGCCTGCATGGTTCTAGTGATCTTGGATGTGAATTACTCTCGAGTAAGAGCCAGAAAAGTGAAACCAAAAAACTTAAATCCCCAAATGTCACAAGACAGCTAAAAAGGACCATGCTTGGACATACAAAAAACAATGAGAACCTACTGTGAGTTTCCAGAGAGACTTTTATACCATGGCAGTAAGTACCAGGTAAACAAATTAATTATGCTGGCACTGCAAGATTTAATGCACAGAATTACAGGACACTGCTACCATTTTTACAGAAGCAGATAAAGTTTACATCTTGTCATTATAAACATATGCTAGTTTTTTCTTACAAAGAAAAAATAAGAATTGAATGAAAAAAGCAAGAACACAAGACTTGTTTCCCAATATCAGATGGGATTTTCTCATCTGTGAAAAATTTAAGAATCAAATTCTTTTTTCCTCACTTACTGCTCCAGCTGATTTCCTCCCACATGTCATCAAATCTATTTATGGATTTCATTAGCCCAGCGTCTCTTTCTTTAACAATGTCAGACTCTTTTCTGAGCTAAATAAAAACAAATGAATATTAATGCTTTCTTCTTTTGTTTGGCTCTTCTAATACAGAGCAACAGCAGATGCAAATTTGTTCACTGTGATCATATTCCTTTGGATGGTAAAGGGCAACATTTTTTCATAGACGTTAATAATAGTAATTTCAAATCACAGATTAGGTAAGTTGTGTTTCTTGGTGTACGTGTGGAACAGTTCTATGTCTGCAAATATAAGATGATCCTAAACAAAAGCTCTTAACATAGTATGCACAAAATTGTGATTCTTCTATACACCAGATGTTAAATCTGCAAGGAATCCTGTTGATAGATAACTGGATGACATCCTAGCTCTTTTCCTATGCAAGAAACAAAAAGAAAATCTTCAGATAACACTATGTCATGCAATTCCTTAAGGCTTTCTTTTTTTCAAAGCAATATGCAAAATATTGCAATGCATCACAGACATAATTTTGCCTTAGTTAAGGCAGGAAAAAAATCTATCAAACAAGTCAATCACTCCAAGCAGGAAAAGCGTCTTACAGTTGTATTCTGTGTTCTTCAATAATTTTTAATTCATTTTATTTACAAATGAAAGGGCCCCTTTGTTAATTTATGTAGAATTTTTGTTATAATACGGTTTCAAATATGAAGATAGGTTTTATCATTTGTCCTTTTGCAACAAGAGAAGTGGAAAAAAGTTGCTGTGCTCTGAGATATTATTTTATCCAGCCTTCCCAGTAGATCTAAACCTGAGTTAGTAGGTCATTTAAAGCACTGGGGAGGAGTGAAAGACAAAGGAGAAAGGAGCAGGATGTAACTCAATCGTGGAAAACAGGGATCTGTTAAACTCTGTGGTTCATTCTTTTTCATATTTTGATCAAAAGAGAAAAACATTGCTCGACAGAATTGCCCTCCACCTCTCCCCAGCCCCATCCTTGAGGACATGCTTGTGTGTTCTATTTTCATCTGATTTACACCATACCCCTTTGGAGTCCTCTGCTTCTGCCATCTCCTCTTCCATTCTGCCACAGCAATTGCTGTCTGCTGTGACCGGGTATTTCATGCCCGTGCTTCCAGCTTAGCATGACTGTTCACAGCCTGATTTATTCTTTAATGTTTGTCTACCCCAAAGTAATGTTTCTTCAGGAAATTAACTTGATGGTGGGAAAATTCTGCCCACAGGTGTAGAAAGCTTATGTGAGGCTCAGTTGTCAGTAATTAACAGTGGTGTAATTTTGGAAAGGTTATACTGAAGACTTTTCTGTCTAGCATTGCTTTAAGTATCAGGTAGCATTTGTCATAAGTTTATGCTCCAAGTCAGTATGCACTTCAGTTAAATTTGTATTTCACTTTGGTTTAGGCTTAATTAGGGGCAGCATTAAGCTATAAATATCCATTAACTTGGTAAACAATTAGAGCATTTCAACATTTTTTGTTGTCTAATGCTCAACATTTAGTACACAGCTCTAACAGCAGATCAGAACATGGGAGCATTTATTAATCCGTTCCAGCGTGAAGTGCAGAGGCTTAATTCAAGGTCTGCACAGATCTACTGCAGGTTTTGGTTTGTGCTGTGGGCTTTTTCTGTCTCACATTACATAATTGCTGAATTTAGATTGAATGACAATTTATTCTGTCATCACTAAGTATATGAAGATAGCTAAAAGAAGAGTTTGACTTGTATTTGTCAAACTCTTATATTTGTTCTTGAATTCAGCCTGGAGTTTATACTACTGGCTCAAAATAAGAGATTTTTTTCTTTTTAAATAACCACATTTATGGGCTCCACAAAGTGCTTATTGAGTGACATATTTGGCAGGTTTTAGATTAGTTTTGTTCAGGAAAGCTGAACATTATTTTACACTATTAGATTACTTTAAAAGCATCCTTCCAAGAGAATATGTAGCAAGTTCATTCAGTTAGCCTGATTAAAAACACTTGCAGATGTCATTTAAAACTTGTACATAAAAGCCATTTCTTTTTTTACCATTTCTGTAGCTGGAACTTTCCTTCTCTTCTCTGTATGTGTGCACATCTCTGCACACTGGAAAACTGAAGGTCTCTGAGTGGACTGTGATTTCCCAGCTGGGCTGGAGTCAGAGCTGACACCTCACTCCAGGTCAGCAGCCTGTTGAGGTGTGCTGGGGTCAGAGCAGCAGCCTGGGGGTGTCTGATGCTGCCCCAGAGAGCTCAGTTTCCCAGCTCACAGCCTCGGCTGTGGTTGCTGCTGCCTGATCCCTGCTGCCTTCTCTGGGGGTCCTCTCCTGTGGTGGCTGTGACCATGAGCATTGAGATGCCATGTCCTGTAGCTCCTGCTGAAGTCAGATTTGATTTCAAAAATATCTGTGTGTAAAAATGATAATAGCAGACAATCAGCTATAGCTACGTCACCAAGATAACTACAATCAAACAAGCCATAAATATTTTACTTATTTAAAGTAAGAAAAGAATTCTTTCCACCCCATGAGAAACCAGAACAATTCTTCATCCTTATTAACATGCATATTAGCAATGAGATCACAGAGAAAATGGGAAACTGGCCCTTACTACAGAATATGCTTTATCAAAAAATAACTTGCCTTTAATCTGGGATACAGCAATCTGCACCCAAATGTATAATCCCTTCCTCTTCGTTTAGAGGGAGTTAAGCCTAGCCTTAGATATGGACCACACATCAATTTTATTTTTTATTGACTTAGGATAACACATGGTTGCAGCACTCTTTCTCTCATATTCTTCAATCCTTTCTGTTTCTGCCTGCTCATTTGGAAGTGGCGAGTTCCACCAAAGATATATCACTGTATTGCAGGGACAAATTAACTTTCCTCTCATATAATTTAAGATACAGTAAATCATTCATTGTACTCAGAGAATTTATGCTTTTTTCCTTTATATTTGATTGAAGACTCAGATCTGAGAAGAAATTTCAAGAACCTTTGTGTAAATACTAATTAAGAATCCAGGTTATTCAGCTATCAGGGTCTTGCCAGAGCTCTGGTTTGCAGCAGACAGGAATCTCAGTGTTAGAATTCTTCTTCTAAGATTTGAAAATGGTAGAGGCTTCTCCAGCACACCTAATTTCTGGAAGAGTATAGCACTTCTACATTTGTGAGTCTAAAATTAGAAGCAGTAGATTTCAGGGAGATATGTAAATTACTGATCCTGGGAGCTTTCCACCTTTTCAGATTACCTGAGTGTTCAAATCCAGAATGAATAATCAACATAGTCACCATTTCTGAAAATTTAAGTTGTGCTGTACATAAGTAGTTTTAAGAATAATTTTTAATTTTTTGTACTTTTACTCCCAGGGGTTGTTAATTGTACTGTCAGATTTTAAAAAGAAATAAATCAGCTTAGCATAAAATAGTCATCTTTCTCCCTGAAATATCTCTGAGTGCACTGCTGTCCTGCATTCTAATTCTAAAATGAAAATGTTAAAAAGGGAAAAGAACACTGGGTAGACACATTTCATTAAATGTCCAATAATATTCATAGCTGGAGCTGTAGTGGTTCATCCCTGATCTTTCAATAGAGACACTGGTCTCCCAATAATTATAATTGCTTGTTAAACTAACCTGATAGTGCAGTGCTAGCCTATAAAGAGTTGTTTAAACTAGAGATTCAGGTAGCTCTTTCTAATTCTAGGCACCTGTTTTGTTAAGGCTAATTGAATTACAGAGGTTATTCCACTGTCCTCTAAGAGGAAGAGTTTATCAGTTACACAAAATCTTGCAAAACAGTAATGCAGCAATGTCTCTAGCTGAACTGCCATTTTAGTAATTTGCAACAAATTTCTTTAAGTTTAAGAACTGATATCATGTGATAAACAACAAAAAATGCTTAAAATATGAGTCTTAGAATTGGTTTGGAATATTCCCTATTATCTCTGTGAAAGCTTTTCAGACTACGCTGCCATACAGTCATTCATTTTATTTCCTAAATGTTTTTAGTACTCCTTCTCCCCATTAATTTCAAAAGAGTTCAACAAATTCAATTTTCCAATAACTTGGGCTGACCTGAATCTGTATAGTTCAGTAAATTCATCATTTTCTTAAAGAACTTCTTCAACCCACAATTCAAGATGAAGCACTGACTCTCATGTATAGGCTGAATGAAAACCTATAGCCATACTTGTACTGAATTATAGCTAAAAGTTCAAAACTGACTTGTTCAAAAAAGACAGAGGCTGCACTAAGTCAAATGAAGGGTAAACTTTTCAACAGCTCAAAGTCATTTATCTGAAAAGCTCCACAAAGGCCTTACTTTTGTGTATGAGCACCTCCCATACCTGAAGAATAAGGGAAAACAGGAATTTGTTCAGAAGCTGGTGTTGCCACATGGAATGGTGAAATGAGCATCCTGTTTGAGGGAGGGTGTGGTTTGCAGGTGGCAAAGAGGAACTGGAGATCTGCCAGTGTGAGTACCAGTATGGCATTCAAGTTAACTCCATCAGCCACCCAGCCAACTCAAAGTAACACATGCTGCATACAAATAAATATCTTATGGCTTTTCAGTCTGTGGTGGGAAGGGCCAAAGGTGCAATTTTTAAAAGTATTTTTTGGTTTTGAGATTATTTAATTAACAAGATTCAGTGTAAAGGCACAGCATGAACAAAAGAAAAAAAAAATCAGAATCCCAGCAGTGTCAGAAGTTAAAGTTTGGGTTGGATGGAGGTGAAGTGGCTCATCAACTTTTGTCATGAGGAGATTCAGGATAATGGAAATGTCAGCAGAGGACCCTGGAATGTTTAGATGCATCTTCTGCCTGTCTTCTGACAGCTGGCAACAGAGTAGTAGTGAAATGCAGGTAAAGGTTAAAATAGCTTGTCAGTAAGATGCTGTCTCTATGAAGGTGTCTTGGTTTGCATTGTTTCTAATCATTTCTTATTTCAATGCACAGCAGCCAGCAGATTACATAAAATTCCTAAAATAAGATTAAAAATGATGTAATTTTAGTCTGCTATTATATCTGTCAGCTTCACTTGGTGATGTCAGTAGAGGAGACAGAAGGAGATTTATGTCTAGAGGGGTTTGATTGTGTTTGTCAGTGAGTCTTTTCCCTTTTTGGATTTTAATTGCCTGATTACAATGTGTTGTCTAGTATAAATATTAACTAGGTACTTGGAAAGGTTTAAATATTTGCCAGAAGTGTTATCAATGGGGTCTAGCATCACAAATGAGTGGTTTAGGTCGCTTAAAGCATCATCATCAAAGCTATTAGCAAAAGCGGGTTTAATATAAATTTGTGAAAATGTAACTTAACGAAGTTTGACAGCACAATTCACTCTATTACTGCATAGATGAAGCATGCAAAGGAAATTCAGATTAGAATGTGTTTAGACTGATGTGCAGAGACAGGGAACACAACAGGGTAAGGATGCAGAGGGGTAGGGACACAAAGGTTGAGGATGCAATCAGGTGAGAGAGACCCTCGCATTGGGTCATGAGGTTCAGAATAGCCCCCCTTGCGTTCTGTGTTCCTGATGGAGCCTAAGTGAGGCTGAGCCCAAACTTAGCCTCCAACTTGGTCAATGGTTTACATCAAAAGCATTTAACAGCCCTTAATCGATGACTGATTCAATAGGTTTTACTATAAGCACAGCAGTAACTCTAGATCTGAGATGGCAACATTCATACTACGCTTGCTATGGAGTATTTCAGTCAACGCACACCTGCACGCACACCAGCACAGGGATGTATATGTGCACATGTACAGATGTACAGAGGTACCTGCCAAAATTCCCCTCACGCTCAGTGGAACACTTTGGATGCCTTTGCATTTCTCAGCAGACAAGGGGTGAGCCTCGATCATGGGGGTCACAGCTCAGGCCCTTCGGCAGATTTCGGGGTGGCCCTCGAGTACTGCAAAGGTGGCGGCCGGCGAGCTGAGCTGTCCCACTCAGGCAGATGCTGCCACAGCCCCCTGTGACCCCAGAGAGCCCCAAGGGCCCCACTTAGCACCACTGCTTATGAGGTTGAAGGATGATTTGCGTTAGTCACCAGTCAATGTCCATCCAGCCAGTAATAATCCAATACAGTAATTTTTGGAATTTTTCAAAATTCCAGTAACAATAGTATTGTTCTCCTTGGACTAGGATTCAGGCAAGTAATGTTCCAAGGCTGCCCAGGGATGACTGATCATCTCTGGTCCCCTTCCTTGGTCAAGCAACAGAAGTCCCTGCTGCAGACACTGTTTCTGATAAGCTCAAGGGGAGTTTAACTGCCATGGGGCCATTAGCCAAGGCGAAGGCCTAAGGAGGATTCCTGAGATCATAAAGCAGCCTGAAGGAGGAGGATGGGGGAATGCACCACCACACCCAGTTAGACTAGAAAGGGCACAAAACAAGTATTCAAGATGTAATCACAAGTCTTCTATACCAATCTCTCTAATTATACATTTTCAAGCTTTCATAGCTGCAATGTATAATCCAGGTGCACCAGGCAATGTACAGGAAATTAAAGTAGAATCTTATTGTTGGAAGGAATATGTCAATGTACATTGTAAATGGCAGATAGAAAAAGCAAGGGAACGATAGTAGGAACATATCAGTCCTTCTGCAGGACATCATCTGATAGCTGTTAATCAGAGAAGGAAACCCTGGTCTGGATTCTTCGGCAGCCTAAATTGAATTGTCTAGACTGGGGTGAACAGAACGGATTTATATCTACTGAGATCTTGCCCCACAAGTTTGAAAACTCAATACAATTTTATAACATGTCAGAGAGCCTTAACTTTATTTTCTGAAAGAATATTCTACCAGCTGGATCTGCAGAAAATTAAGCTTTTCCAAGGTCTTCAGCAGTTTGTTAAAAATGTGAAGAGCTTACAGTGACTGTACCTTTAGAGGTAAAATGCAGTGTGACTGTCTAGCACCTAGCCATGGTCTGTAGCTGTGGAAATATATTTTTGTAGAAAATTTTACCAAAATTCAAGAAACAGAAACATCTTTGCTTTAGTTACATGGGGGGAACGTGAATCTTCCAGATCAGGAACCATAACGTGTACAGCACAGGAAGAGCACTCAAAATTCAGGCAAGCAGGTTATGAGAGGGGAATAGAAATTCCAGGGTAATGTGATCATAAAGCTCAGGACACAGGTCATGGTTGCAGCACTCCAGACTTAAATATCTTTGGGCAATGTGTTCAGAAATTATCCATTATATATAATTAAATAAAACTTTTTTCCCCAACTAATAGCAATTCTACACAGCTCTCTAGGCCTTTCTCTTCAGGAAGTATCCTGGAGGAAGGAGACTATACAGAAGCTAAAGCTTTATACTGGTCAGCTTTGGAAGGGTTTAGTATTAAATTCTTACCAGCCTTATTTTCCACAGACCTTCCTAATGGCAGTAAAAGGAGTCCAGCAGCTGCAGAAGAGTTGACTGTTCCAGAACACATGCCCTATGTTTTTCTAGTAACTTTAATACACTGAGGCATGTCAGTCCAGGTAGAAAACTCAGCTTTCTGAAATAAGCCTATTTAGGTCAATGTGTCAAAAAAATTAAATTATTTTCAGTTGCATTTATTTTTGTTGAAGACCTGTTACATATGAAAAAAATTCAGATTATTGAAATTGAGGTGTGCATTTATTTGAATCTGAGGTTCTATTGGAATGGATTTTTTTTTTACTTGTTAAAAACCAAAAATATGAATGCTGAAAACTATTTTAATTCCACTGTTTGGCTGAGGAAAAACACAGCTGTATGGAAATTTAGTGTGGTGGTTCCCACAGCGACTGTAGTCCCACCATAGAACACACAACAATATTCTTAATTTCTTCTAAAACTGAAAATCTACCATTGTCTGAAAAAAAAAAAAATCTGAGTAATTTCACTTGCATAGTGAGAGATATATTTTCAAAGAAACAGCACTATTGAATTTTGAGCTTCAGTAGCCTTTCATTTCTCATCTGAAATTTCTCATTAAGATAGGATTTTTATTTCTATAGAACATGACAACAATTCCTTTTACAGGCACTTATTTTTTGTAGTATTTCAAATGTGAAGATCAAAGTGATTAATGGATTCCATTTCACTGTAGAAGTACTAAGAGAATACTTCCTTCGATGACTTCTGTAATCAGGTTTAATTAAAGTAGTTTTTTGCACTTCAGAAAATGAGATTCAGATATTTATTTGAATGTAACTATAGTCATTTAATTAAATCATTAGCAATCACAGAGATGACATTATTAGTTCAAGCTCACTTAGCTTGTATTTTAGCTTGAGGCAAAGCCATGGGCTGAAATCAAGACAGGCAAGTAATTTTTTTCCATTTCATTAACATAAAACCTTGTGAATGTAGTGTATTATTATTGTAGTCTGAGTTAGAGCATGCTCTATCAGATTTCACCAAGACTGGAATCCAATGCACTGGGCCTTAGAGCTTCCTGAAACAGAGAGCTCCTGGCAGGCACCACTTGCAGTTTAAGTAGACAATAGAAATCAAGTATATAAAGGAGAACAGGCAGCTGCAGCTCCCAGACCTGGTCACAGCATAGCTTCAGATGATCAGGTATTAAGCAGGAGCTGATGTGCCCTCCACCAATTCCTCAGGAGTTGGGAACCCTCCCTCCTAATAGCAAATCAACAGGTTTACAGCCATTTGTTTTTCCTCTGCCTGTATTTTGTTAAATTCGAAGACTTGGCGTTATTACTAATGGGAAAAACTTGAGAGTGAGCATCTGTTAGTATAAAATTGTTGCTTTGTCATCTTCCCTTTATTCTGTGTCCTTATGCCACTGAAATATTCACTGGATTCTTCTGGTATTTCCCTTGGTTTTGGTGCAACGAGACATAAAAACCTGGAGGTGAATTGGATGCAAATGTTACTTCTAATGAGGAAGAGAAACCTTATTTGCATTAAATGAGCATAAGAGGAAAGAAGAAAAAGATCTTTTAGTGAAAGACACTCTAGAGAGACAAAATTGTCTCCAGTAGGGCTTTTCAGGACTATTGTACAGAGACTGTTTCCTCACAGTGTCTCAGTTCAGCGCCCCAACCCCAACCAAGGCCACGTGCTCCTGCTGGGCAGTCAAAATCTACCAAACAAATGGTTATTAGGGTATAGAAGAGCTCCTAGAGGAGATGCAATTTGTGTATTGCCACAGTCCAGTCCTAATTAGTGTTACAAAATGTGCTGTCTTTGAGGTGGGCAAGCAGACAAAGACATCTGAGACACAGGGATGGGAGCCAGAAGCCAAATTGCAAAGTATTAGTAGGCTAGTGTGGGAATTATACTAAGAGGGTTTTCCTAAAAGCTGGAAAGACCCCTAGGGAGAAGTGGGATACTTGACTGTGGAGGTCTTGGACATGAGTGTAATATACTGACAGTTTCAGTTCTCTCATTTGCAATTTATGAATAGATGAAAAGAGCAACTAAAAACAAAATAAAAGTGCATTTGCCTTTTTCAGTCTTCATTAGCATTCTTTTCTTGAACAGATGGGCCCTCACTAGATATTCTTATGTTAAGTTTTGTTCTGTTCTGGGCAATATTATGTTATTTGAATTATTTAATAAACTCAAATTTATAGAGACAGTATCTGAATTATCATGAATGAAAGGCTTAGAGCTTGGAGAAAAACATCTTCATCCTGTGAGCTTAAAAATCATCTGAAATTTATGTCGTTTTTGAAACCAAGGACAACTCTGGAAAAATCTTCACTGTGGTTTACAGACCACATCTGTTTTGAGATCATCACCCCTATTTCCTTATCAGTTTAAAATTCAAGTCATGTTTTCAAGGTGGTTGCTGAGATTTACAGACATGGAATGTGTCTGTAAATTCTACACCATCTTTACTGTCTTCAGGTGCATTACTGCTGCTTTTTATATTTTGCTGTTTGATTGATCTGTAAGAAGGAAGAAAACTAAAGGATTGAGATAAATCAGCAGTAAATTTAAACTCTTTTTTTTCTATTGTGTTTTCTTTTGCTTGGTCTGATTGTAGCTATTCACATTTACATGACATGATGAAAAATTGTTTATTTTGTCATACCAGGTCTAACTTTTAAATAAACAGTTAGAAATCTGAAAAATTCTGGGAAATCAAAACCACATTTTTTAAATTTGGCAAATATTTTCTTTAAGAAAAGGAAATGGAAATGCTAAAATATTAGCCTTAATGTTTCATTCTGGAACTGATTTTAAAAAGCTGATAAAAAGATTTGATTTTAACATTTGAGATGTCACTTGAATGTGTGATTTCAGTAATATCAGTAGGTACATAAGGCTCTAAATTTATAAATAAGACATCTCATTTTGAGTCAAATTAACTGTTTAACTACCTTTTCTTTTTTATTGGAATCCAAAGTAATGTTGACACCTAAAATGTTTAACATTGAATCAAATTTCTTTCACAGTTTTTTTTCTTTCAGCTGTCAAGGCAAAAAATAATTTTCTCTCAGAGAGCAGGGAGATGTAATAACCATAGACTTCCTGCTGTTGTCAAGGCAGGATGAGAAATAAAAAATGTGCCTGTACCTGAGTAAGAATCTATCTGGGGTTGAAAGACTTCAGCATCATCTTTTGCTTTGTTTTGCTTAAAGGCATTTCTGATGTATTTCAGTGTTCCAGAGTCCAAACAGTGTAATGTAATATTTAAATCCCTGTTCTACTTCTCTTCAAGCTTGATTTGAAATATGTATGTTTATGGAGGCCTTAGGCCTGCAAGAGGAAAACAACAGCAGGGAATCCAAGGTGTCCCTTGGCCATCCAAAGATTGTGTCTTTGGGATCTTTGAACTGTCTGGCTCTTGAGGGAGAGCACCTCACCCCGGGGGAGCTCAGTGTGCAGTGATTTAGATTACACTGATCCTGCCTGGGACAGAGAAGGGATTTGGTGCCAGACAAAGGAGCATCTGTTGATCTTTTTGAACCTGGAGAGAGCCTGCTGCAATAAGTTCTAGTTCAGCATTCTGTAAATGCACACAAAGCTGCATATACATGGAAGGAGTGTCGCTCAAATCACTGCCGATTTTTTCTTTTTTCTCTCACACAAAGCAATTCTGCTCACAGGAGTGCAGGCAAAGGGAAGAGAGCCCTTGGTTTGGCTCAGGAAACTTGAACTCCAGCCACAGAAACTTGTCCCATGTAAGGCAAAGCTCTTCTGTGTCTCAGGCTGTGCTTCACCCGTTCTGAAAGCAGCTACAGTGATAGTACAGTGCTCTGCAGAGCGCTTGGCACATTTCAGCAGTGGCATCCTAAGGCAGGTATTGCTATTACTGGGAGCAAACTGCCAGGGCAAATGGAGTGAACTGCTGGAACTCCAAATGATTCCGGGAGCTAAGAGTGGAGTGTGGTTCACTGGTTTTCACTCCCTTCTTCCTACCGGGTATTTTAATGCCAAATATCTGACTTATGTTTGTGGAACCTCCCTTCTGACCTCCACTGCTGCAGATCTGACTCTCCTCTTCCCCTTTCTGCCTGCCAACATGCAGGATTTCCTCTGGAGCTGCTGCCCTGTGTCTCTGAGAGGCCTGTGGCCAGCATGGGCCTCCAGACAAAGCTGTCTTCTTCTAACATTGATTTCATGTATTTATAAACATCAATGAATGCAAGTTTCACAAGGATCTGTGTAGGTACTGAGGAGCCTTTGAGGAATTACCATTGCCTCTACTGGCCACAAATTTGTTCTCAGCATGATGCTATGGGAAGGTTGTTTCAATTCTGGATGAAGGGTCTTTTCTCCTGGAAATCTGGTATTGGCTGCCAATAAATAAGACAGAAATCAGGAATTCCCAGACTGTTTCTACCATATTACAAATCTGGCCTCTTCAGCTGTATTCTTGGCATTCTTCCTTACCATAAAAAGTGTGAGAACATCTTGTCATACTCACTATACCAGGACTTTGAGAAACATACTGACATATTCATCAAGGGAAACAATGTAACTTGAAAATATGAACTTCTTGAACAAAGCATTTATTTTTGAAAGAGATGGAATAAAGTTTTTTTCATCTCTTATAGTCAGTTTATTAATATTTTTATTTTTTGCCCTTTGTAATGAAAGGGAGTGGGTTTTCTTAGCTTTACATTGTATTCAAATTACCCTGTGGACTGGGGACAATTTTATTCTCAGTTTGAAATGTTGCGTATGGAGAATTCACAATGAAATAATGTTAATAAGTGTTTAATAATAGCTTTGTTAAAGAATTATATAAAATAAAAGAGAGGCTAGCTGATCCTTCTCTGTCTACCTTAAGTCCAGAAAAATAATTCAGATACTGCTATGGTAACCAAAACTGAGTATTGTACCAAGACTAAATTTATACTGCTCCTCTTGTTTCTTTACCTTTTTTGTGGCTATTGAGTTTGCATTGAGAACGTAAATCTTTCAGATGAGGACCTCAGAGCCAGGCTAACCTCTTGGTTAAAAAAAAGAAATTAAATTCTGTCAAAATTTTTCATGGAAGTGAAACTGACTCCTTTAATATGTTTTTTTGAAATGAGTTTTTCTGCCTTGGTTTTCCTGCTCCCAACACTCTCTTTCTTTATAGTCCTCTTTGGCTCAGTGAATATTTAATTATCTACCCAAAATGAAACAGTTCCAGCAGGAGAGAGGCAGACTCTGTAAAGTCTACTGTTAATATTATAGTTTCCTTTTACAAAAATACAATGAACTTGAAATTCTGGTAACCAGATGTGCTTGACCATGACTCACAAAGGTCTGATATTTCCCTCTTGAATGCATTTTCTCTCCCTGCAAGCTTTCACCACTAAAAACCTTCCACAGAGGAGAGCAGTTTTTGCTCCTGTTTCTATATGGAAATGAACCATTTAATCTGACCTTGAACTTAAACGCTTTATGCTGCCAAGTACTGCACCACAGATACAAGAGCCTCTACATGGTAAGGGAAATTGTGTGAATTCACGTTCAGGGTGCTGACACAAATAGAAAGGGATATGAACCTTTCTTTCCTATGATGGGCCCCACTAGGATATTATTTCAAGGTGAAAATTCTAGTTTTGGAGAGTTTGTATTTTCCAGGGGGAAAACACTCAATCAGAAACAGAAATTACACATTAGTTTTCGTAGCAGTTAGCATAGAAGGCCTAATGAAAGTATTTTCTGGGTTTAAAGGAGAGTGGTTAGCTATTTCCCTCAAGATATAGTTACTTGCTAGGTTACTCTTGTGGGTGGAAACTTTTCCTTACTGGTGCTTTCCAGGCAACCACTATTCTAAACCTTCTTGGACAAGAGTATATACCTTTTGCTATAGAAGCTAATGAAGCTTCCAGAAAAGTATGTTATTTTGGAGGGATTTTATATTCTCTACTCTGGCTGTCCAGGCTCTTTTCCAGCTCTTGTTATGCACAATTGAAATAACTCCAAGTTGAGGAAAGTAATACATCTCCTACTGTCTAAATGTAGCTGCCTTACTCAAAGGGTTTGCTCCCCATGTTCCCCATGTTGCCTCAGTATTTAATAAGCACAGAGTGTCCCCTGGCCAGTGCTGTTCTCTGCCAAATCCATAACTAGAAAACAGAAGGTATTAACTTCAGATTCTGAACTTCCTTACACAAGGATCCAACTTGAGCAACTGAGGTTGGTCTGTGCAAATAGGCTGCAGTTATGGGCCTCCTGTTACTCCACAGAACAGCCCCCATTCAGTCCCAGAACATGCAGGAGGAGAATGCACCAGCCTCCTGACCATTTTGGTGGCCCTCCACAGAGTTCACTTCATCTCATCAGTGTCTTCGGTTTGCTGTGCTGGCGCCCCAAACAGGCAGCAGCTGCAGGTATCAAGTGCAGCTCACCATGGTGTGTGTGCCCTCCGTGCTACAGCACAAATGTGCACTAATATTGTCATTTGGGCATCGGGAGCTGAGGCCTGGATCTGGCAGCTGCTCCCTGGGATGGCTGGAAGAAGGGCAGCCACCAGCTCTGCCCTCTCTCCTTTGGTGTGCTCTGGTCCCAGGCTCTGTCAGGAGAAGACAATACTGGCAGTGGGCAGCTATAATTCATCTGCTCCTTAGAGGAACTTGAACCTTTCTGTATTTGCCCTGCTTTCAGGCAAGTGTCAGTGCTGTAACACTGCTGTGTAAATTCTTGAATAACACAGTACATGGCTTCTCTGGACACCATTTGTTTATTAGGACAGGGGATGCACCATGGTTACCATAAATTATGTTAGCCAGAGTCTCCACAGTTTGACAGTACAGAAGCATGAATCACGAAACACTAAGTCTTAAATATTTTCTCTGCAACTGGAATAGCTGGCTACTGGCTTCATTGGTAGCACAACAGCACAGGAATGGTAGGTTTAGTGTAGGATATGAGGCAGACAAAGAAGAAATTGTGCAAAGGAAGATGCTGTTGTCAGTACCAGCACAGTTATGTTTATTTTTTCAGGTAGCCTGCTGGCTAGCTAAAAATAGAAAGAGGTAGTTTTATCACCTGAAATTTCTTTGTGTAGAGAAGCATCCTTTGACCAGTTGCACAGTGCCATTTCTGGCAATGGCATTGCTTTCAGTTTGCAAGAAATCTCTGTTACTCATTGAAGTGTGATACTTTGGAAAGGGAGTAACTCGAGACCTTTAGAGGAAGGTTAACATTCTCTGAGTATTCCTGTTGTGGAATACAAATGAAGGTTTACAGCTGGTCATTCAGTAAAGCTTATTAGAGTGAGCTTCATTAGCTCTTTTGTATGATTTTGCTAAAGGCTAAGCAGCATTCTTTATGTCTTTGTTACTTTTTGCGCATGCTTGTACATAGGCTAAATATAGGAACCTAGAGAGATGGAATTGGTTACAGAAGACACAGCTGTGGAGTTATTATTTACAATCAAATTAGAGAAAAAGAACAATTGAAGGGAACAGAAACCCCACTAATAACTGCTGGGAGCCTTGATTGAAGCACTCTTTTTCTTATATCCAAATGTATCGTCGAGAGACAAACAATTCTGTATGGTGGTTTTATTATTGGAGTACTAGATTGTGTTGTTTTTTCTTTGCCAAAATTTACTTTTTGTACAACTACTGTATCATATTAATCTGTTGTTTTCTTATTTTCTTTCTCCCATAGAATTTCTGGGTTTCACTGTAGTGTTCTATGGAGAAAAGCATCTAAAGGCAGCATTGCCCTTCCTGAATCCAAACCAAACTGCAGAGCTGGTACCACAGAAATGAAACTTCCCTTTCCCAAATCAGTGATGCCAATCCATCATGTCACTGGCTGATGACAAAGCTCCAAGGCTGACATTGGCATCCTAAGAAAACACAAGTTCTGGCTGTATGGTAATTTAAAGCCCACCTTCTTAAGGTTCAAGTCTGTTCAGCAAAATTCTCCCACGTATCTCCCAAGACATCGCTGTGTTGGCTTCAGTCACATTATGTGACAGCAGTGTCCTGTGGTGCTCCTGCCCTTTTAACACCCTCGTCCCAGGTTGTACTTAACACTCTGCTGCAACCTACTGATGCTCCGAGGAACTACAGATTGGGCAATCCCTCCTCAGCTCCACCCAAGCAGAAGGTTTTAAGTAATTTAAACAGTCCGTTTTCAGCACTCGTGGCATCATTGTTTGGAGGGGAATGCTCTTCTATTTTGGCGTTTCTATATTGCAAAGTTTCCTGCAATGCAAACTTAAAATGAATTGCTGGTTCTGAAAATGGCTGTCAAGCTTGATGAGCACAGCAGGATGAAGAGATTGTAGAGTCACTAATATGAGGAATTGTTTCCTTCTCACTGTTACATTCTTTCTATAACTTCAGTAATTTGTCTGAATTTATGCAGAACGATTAATGAAATCAGCTTTGATAAACTTAGCAAGCACCCACTTGCTGTGCAGGAGCAACTTGCTCTATTAAGCTACTGAGAATGATAGCACGTATAGAAGGTAGCAGAGTTTTTCTCTAAGGTGCCTCAAATGAAGGTGCTGGGATTTTTCCTTGTTCTAGCATGACAATTACTATGTGACCTGTTAGTGTTTTGTCTTCATAAGCTGTGCAGACATAATCTGGAATTCTTGAAGGCACATAGTGGCTGCTTAGTCTTGTTAATTTTTGTAGAAATGGGGAGTCCAGCACTGAGCTGGCATGAGAGACAAGAAGATAATTGCTCTAGTTGTACAGCTGAAATGTTGGTTGCTTAAGAATATGCTGGTGTTAGGATAAGACTAACAAGCCGGATGTCTGGCCAGGATCTACCACAGATGCCTCTACAAAGATGATAGGTAGGTGAGGAAATATCCAAATTCAACTTTCAAATTGTATTATCTGCACAGATAGATGGTGATGGGAGATAGAG
This sequence comes from Promerops cafer, assembly GCA_013398275.1. NCBI lineage: Eukaryota > Metazoa > Chordata > Aves > Passeriformes > Nectariniidae > Promerops > Promerops cafer. The sequence continues at coordinate 1,640,275 of VZSE01011877.1, forward strand.
CTTATGATTATAATAAAAATGTGTAGAAAGAAGAATGGCTAAATAAGTGGAAAATGTAACTATGGACACCACAGTAGCTGTACTTCATGGTGTGCTTTAGAATGACCAGAGCAGCAGTGCCTTGTGTCTTTCTTTGCAAACTGTCTGCACATGGCACCTGACTGGAGTCCCTCCTGAGCCCAGGCTCTCCCAGGCAGAGAGAGAAGCAGCTGATGAGGGCAGGTCTGGAGCAGTGGCTGTTAACAGGTTGTGGCATGTGGATTATGGCCGTGCTCAGAAAGACCTTGGGACCACACCTGGCTCAGTGGGAGAGGCAGAGTCTGGCAGGAAGCAGTGACTCACAGACAGCGTTTCTGCAAATCTCATGGAATGCCAGTCTGCCCCACCAAGCTGGTCACCTCCTTGCTGGTGGAGGGTGATCACATGTTCTGAGGAGCAGCCAAGAACACCAGTTACTGTTCAAAATTAAATCAGTATTAGTCAAAGAACCAGGGGAGGCTTGCAGTCTCCCAGAAAGCTGTCCTAGTGTACTTTTTAGGATTTTTAGCATTTAAAACAGTTCCCAAATTACACACTATAAAAATTATTTCAGAGTATGTCATGATTTCTATTCCAGTGTATTTGAAGAGGAGCTGAGGGAAAAAAAAACTTGCATTAAAAAACCTGGAAAGAAAAGTGTTGCTCTCATGTTCTGACTTCACCAGCCTACTGAGCCACCTTCAGGTTCAAGCCTCAGACCTCAAGAGGGAGCTCATAAGTACTCTGCTGGCTTACTTTGTCCTTCACATTTGAACTAAAAATATTTCTCATTTGAGGGCCACACATCACTAACCTTAATTGTACTTCTTTTCCCCATGTCTAATTTTCACATGTTAAATCCACCACAGTGCTATTGAGTAACGCCTGCCATTGTGTGAAGAGCTTTGGAATAGCAGAGCCTGATCTGGAGCTGATTTATGTTCCTACACACTCAGAATTAGTCAGAGAATGAGAACATTCTTCTGTAGTTCTTAGACATCAGAAAAGAAACAAGGGAGAAGTGTTTTGAGGTTTAGTCTGAAAGGACAGTGCAGCAGACAGAGGACACAGGCACTTCCTTCCAGTGATCCTTACCTGCACTCCTTTTCCCTGACTCTTGGGTGTGTCAGAGATGAGGGTGCTCAGCATTTCACACAGTCCCACCTCACCAGCTCAAGAGCTAGTGCTGGCACCCTGTGACTTCCCAGTCACCTGGCATGGATCAGACCTTGCTGCCAGCCCAGCAGTGATTTCCTAGGGAGAGCCTGATATGATAGATTTGCTGGTAATGGGTGTTTGGCTCAGCCCACACACTGACCCCTCTCAAGATACATCACACAACCTTATTCCATTTCTGAAGACTGCCTTCAAGGAGCTAAAGCCAGCAGCCTGTACCTGAGGGGTTGTACTAAGAAGCCTGTCTGGCATTGTGTTAAGTGTAGAAAGTAGATAAATTGTACAGAAGCATAGAGGAAGAGGTTCAGGGACCATGTGCTCCAAGGGGAGAGCCCATGTAACTATAGCTGCAGAATTGCTGTGGGTCTGGAAGGCAGCCAAGGGGTGGCAGGACATGCTTGGATTGTCCTGTTCTCCCCACATTACTTCCATGCCCTTCCACCTGCTTCTGTCTGAGTCTGAGCTGTTCTCTGCTAGTTTTGGTCCCAATAACCAAACCAGAGCAAATGAGTTATTTCCCTAGTTGGACCTCCAGGTGTCTGTTCTGCACAGAATGGTCTGAGGGATTAAAAGATCCTGAAGGAAAACAATCTGGGAGCAGAAGTTCATTAGACTGTGGATTGCTTAGGTAAGGACACCTAGGAGAGGGAGCTATGGAATACTCTATTAGTTCTGGGGAGTGGGAACCTCTCCATGATATTCTCTAAAGGAAAGATGATGCTTTAATTTAACACTGGCAGAAGAAGATGGATTATCTGAATACTTGGAGGAAATTGTGTGAGGAGATGAGTTAAGAGCTATTAATCAACAAGGACTGCTAAATTGAAACAAATGCAATCCAATATACTTCAGACTGTCCTGGGCACCAGAACACTTACACAGATTGGGATCACAAGAAAATAATTTATGCTGGGGAAGTTTCAACCCAGGAGGAAATTATAAGCATATGTTTTCAGGCAGCTGTAACCTAGAGCATAGTGGAATATGATTCTTAGTAATTAATATTGCAAAAGCAAGGACACCAGCATCTGAAGTGCTACCTATAGTATATTAGCAAATTACTCTTAGTAATAGGAGTACTCCTAGATAACAGAGGAGTTTCAGCCTTATGCTGGCAAATTAGTTATTGGATCAGAGAGAGTGTCCTGCTGATTAGACAAAGTGGCTGAGTAGAAATAGAATAGACAATGCATTATATAGATGGAAAATACATTAGAAGAATGTTAAACATATGGAAAGCATTTAAGACTCTGAAGGGGAAAAGTGGCTGGATCAAATCTGAAGTAAGAAATGTACTCTGTGAGACACAGGGGTTTTGAAGCTAAAGAGAAACCGTAAAGATCGTGGTTTATGCTTTTGTTCTTCCTTTCTTCACTTCCTTATAAAATGCCTACTCTTATGGGAAGCCACAGGTCACAGCCAGGCACAGAGCAGTGCCAGCCCACAGTTGCAGTGTCTCTTCCTTCCCATTTCCGAAGCCCTAGGAGTTCTCTTTCCCTCCCTGTGCCACCCTGCCCCCAGCTCCACTTTCCCAGGCAGTGTGATTTGCACAATTATGCAGTACTTTGACTTCTACTGAAGAGCTGAGAGAGCGATAAAATTTAAGTTTGGAAGTAAGTAGAACTTTAAGTCTGTGATAGAAAAGAATGCCTACAAATGGTTCATGGGAGGCAAAAGGTCCTCGAAATGCAGAGCTTGTGGGTAGACTGTTGGTAATGGCTTACACCTGCATTAAGAACGTGCAGAAAACCTGGCACAGAAGATGATGTAGGCATTTTTATAGGCCACTGACTCTAGATGGGTGTTCCAATGTTTGCCTTTCTGAAAAAGCAGTTGTGATACTGCAGACCATTATTTCTTTTCCATTTTATCTCTTGAAAATGGCATGTCAAGTAGTTTAAAGTCTCTGTCTCTTTGGGAGCTGATCTGAGCTGGTGGGCTTTCCTGGAGAGTCTCCTAACCATCGGCTGTGGCTGAACACTGCAGCAATTTAAAATTGGATTTGCCACCCAGCATGAAGCCAGGTGGAATTTGGGTGATTCAGGTGCAAAGTTGTGATCCTGCAAACCTCACCAAATTGCTGCCACAGCATCTGAGCAACACAGTCTGGTAATGGGTCTGATAAAAAGTATCTCAGAGCACATGGAGTGCATAGGAGGAGGCTCAGTTGTGGCTGTTTGTTTCAATAAACATTTCTTAAGCAAAAGGTGTTCAGGAATTCCCTGCTCTAAATTTTCCTCTTTAATCCATTTTGGTATTTTGAATTGGTATTGGTTGTGTAGAAAATTGTGGATTGGAACAGTTTTTCCCTTTTTTCAGAGACTTCAAACCCATGTTTCCCATTCCTTCGGCGATAGTGTCAGCAGCCGGAGCTGCTCAGTGTCTGGCTGAAGCAATCCCTTTGTACAAAACCAGTTCAGCTCTCTGGAAATACACAACAGGCATCTAAAAGAATGAACATATCCTTGCATTTTGGCATTATGCAAGAATGCTGAAATATTGTATGTCAACTACTTTTTTAACTGGATTTCCGATCTAGTTCAAAGTAATTCACTATTGTTTTTGCAATAAAAATCCATGCCAGGGCTGAAACCTCAAACATAGTTTCCTGCCTTCAAGTTTTCCCTTAGTACCTGAAAGTACTGTATTCTGATATTGACCATTTTTTAAAGAAATTTCCTGCTTCCATTTTTGTATAAATCTATGTTAAGAGGAGATGCCCCAGTGAAGAATAAGATGCATTTTTAACCTTGTTAATATTATTTTTTCACTTAAATACTGGTGTTTCTGTTGCATGAGTGTGCATGTGACATTTGTGTTTACATCTGTGTAGTTTCAGAACTTCAGAGAAAGTTTGAAAACAGATGAAAAGCTGAGAAGGAAATTTGTTATATCCATAGGTTGGGCAACAAGTTTAAATGTGATAATAAAAAATACAGAGGGTTAAATGTAGACTAAATGTAGTCAGTTATAATTGTAAGCAAGCAAAGACTGGGAGGAAGGTGGCTACTGCACTAATATCTGGTATTTCATATAAAACTAGACATGTCACAGTATGACCAGGAAGATGATATCAACAGGACTAATTTAGCCAACAATATGCTGAGTTGAATGAGAAATAAAGAATTGCAGAACATTCTAAATTCTAACCCATCTGACTTTGTCCTTCTGATTTTAAACAGAAGAGTTGTAAAGTTTCAAATGTATGATACTTCTATTTGAAAAGCTTTCACTGGGAAAACTCTTAAACTTTTATTTATTTATATACTAAATTTATTTTATTTGTGCACTACTTTAATCTCCAATGTTCTTCTTGCCTGCAGGACAGCTCGAGTGTTGCTGTCCTATATACACACAAAGACAATGTGTGTGGGAGGGAGTTGTATTTTTATACTGACTTAAAATCCCTGATCTCCCAGAAGTTACATACAGGAATAGCTAAATGTTGCATCACTGGAACATTCTAGATAATTCTTTTAGTGGCATAACACATGTATAAACACTGATCTCTACCTCTGCGCACTGGGTGCAGCATTCTGACACAGTAATAGTGCAGGTAAATAAAATCATGTGGTAGAAAATATATGGGAAACAGACCTCATTCTCTTGGTGGTGCAGTGCAGGATCTCATACCTGCATTATAAATTTTGTATTTGATATCATTACATCATAATTCTGAATTTTCTGTTAATAGAAGTTGTCTTACTCCAGGCCTTTTGGTGTCCTATTGCACTCATCTCCCAACATGGAGATAGTTTTGGTTTTATACATCTTGGAAATATTCAACCAGCATATTAAGTCCCACTGTTTTCCAGACACAGAAATATAAAATCTCTAGAAATCCAAATAACTGTGGACTTAAAGCATTGTTATGATCAATGCTTTAGCTCTTGAGTGACTGGGCTGTGCTATTCCTACTCCTGGACAAATATCTTGCTAGCTACAAACTGGAAAAAAGTGCATGCAGTGCTCTCAGTAGGTGACATCCTTAATATTCCTTGTAAATTAGAAAGACTTTTACCTTAACAATAACAAACTTGTGTTGTTTGTTCCTTGATTCTATTCCTTAAAAGAGTTCTACAGAAATTGTTTTGTATGTTGCTGTATCTCCTTATTTAACTACTTGGGATAGGTACATCACTGATTAGTTGTTTCTGACTGTTTTAGTGCTTTGAACCTTTACCTAACTCTCTTCTCCCCACCAGGCCTCTGATTCCATTCTGGATCTTTACCCTGTATTTTCACTCAGCAAATGACAAAAGGCAGCACAGCATAAAAAATGTCACTGACTATGGGATTTAATACCATTCAAAGTTGAAATATCTGGCTGCTACTTCATTAAAAATTCAAAATTCAGACTTTGACTGTGCTAGTCTCCTGCTTCTGTCTAAACTTGTACCAGTGTCCCAAGTCATCCCATCTTAGCTTCTTGAAATCCTTTACAATGTCTCAGTTTAGTAACTATTAAGTACCAGTGTACAAAAGTAATGCTTAGCCCCTTTTGGGATTCACAGTCTGCATCTTTCTGACTTACTCATCTGCAGAGCACAGTCTGATACTTTCCAGGTCTGCCTGACAGATTGGGTCAGGGATCTTGTGGAGAACATCCCACAGCAGCAAAGAGAAATAGCAGGCACGCCTTATCCAGCAGCTCCATGGCTAGGGCACGCTGAAATGCTGGAAATCCCAGATCAGCTTTCTATTTAGGTGAGTTAATCTGAATCTCTCTCTCCCAGGATAAAGCCCTAATAAACGTCTATGGGGTTGAGGTATTCAGCCTTCAGACCATAGTGTCTGCAGTGCAGAGGACATCACAGACACTCTATAGCACCTTTCCAGTTTTCCTGAGGATTTTTCAGTCCCTTATTACTGTGTGACTGTGTGTCTGTCTCTTAAAAGCAGCAGGGTGCTGGAGTTACACTTGGACATGGTCACAGGCTGGTCAGAGCACATGGGAAAGCTGGGAGTAAATGGTCTCACATCTCTCTATTTCCCTAAAAAGCTGGAACACTGTTGCCTTTTAGGTGCGCACAGCAATCAAATAAGGATTGAGACAGAGAGGGCATGAAAAAGGAGAGGTACTGGCAATTACCCAGAAGAGGAGAGGCATATAAATCTGTGGGGGGATTTGCATCTTGTTTATTCTCTGTGCACTCTGTAGCCTAAATTGCCTGAGCAATAGATATGTCAAAACATTTGCATTCAGGCAGTAAAATTTTCTTCTTTGACAGACCAGCTGACCTTCCAGAGCAGGGTTGTGCTATATCAGATACGTGGCACACTGAGAACACATTCTCACATGACATTCTCATAAACAGACTAAGGCAGCAGAATCTAGATGAAATCATCATTAGCTGAGTACATGACCAGCTGAAAACTGTCCAAAGGTCAGGTGTCAATTGGTTTGCTAAAACAGAAGGAAATTTCAAGAGAAAGCTGTCCTCAGCTTAATTGTAATATATCTCTTTGCTACTGTCATACGAGTAGAACAAAGACGGTCTATTAACATTTGTAGATGATGCTGTGCAGGGAAGAGTTGCAGTACTTTGATGTAGAAAACCAGAATATTCAGACATTTGATAAATGGTCTGAAATTCACCACTTAACATTCAGTCCAGGTCCACAACATTGCATTTCAGAGAAATTGGGTACTCAAACATGAAACAGAAGAGCAACTAGCCAAGCAGAAGAAAGATGCAGGAGTGTCTGACACTTCAATGGGAGTACCAAGATGGTGATGTTACTGTGAGGGCAGATCTCTCAGTGACGAGAAAAACTAGAGAGTTTAGTCCAGGAAGAAAAGAAGGCGAAGGGTATGTGGAAGAAAGAGACATAACACCAAGCTTTGGAGATATCCTTGGCCCTGCCTCCAAAAAAAGATGTAAACTCTTAAGACCTTACATGTCTTTTCTACATAAAGGCTTCCTTACCTAATCTGAGGCAAGTTGCAGTAAAAAGAGAGAATGTAAAATGGAATAAATAATGACAAGTGAACTGGGCTTTTAGAATTAATGGATGAATAATATTCTTTCTTGTTTAATCATCTAATTGTAACTTTCACTATAGGTGGGAAACCATTTACAGGTACAGATCTCCCACCTGTGACTAATCAGCTGGCAGAAACTCAAGTGTGACCCCCCCAAGTGAAATCTGGGTAGGGATAGAGCTTTAAAGAGGGACTTCACACTGTGCATCTAGGGGGAGGGAATGACTGTAATATCCCCATTTTTGTTTATGGCATGTGTTATGTCTGATTTGCATGCATCATTCCACTTCTGTGTAAATATAAGGTGATGAAAAGGTGGACCTAGAAATTTTAAATTGTTGGGGTCCACATAAAACAACATTTAAGGACACAGTGAGGGATTCCCTGCACGTTAAACTGGGAATTCAGGGAACTATAATTATTAATGTGCCATTAGTAATAAATAAATATTAAATAGTCATAAAAGCAATTCTGATGTTAGCCCCTGATGTTTTTGTTATTATCCCTCAAAGGAGCTATTAAGTATTACAGATCTTCTGGCTGAGCAGGGAAGAAATGTCTTATTCCAAAGCTGAAGAGATGGCCTTAAGGAAGATGAAGCAGCTCAGAAAACAGAGCAGTAGTCTAATTGTGATGGGCCCAGAGCTGCAGCCAAAGTCACCTGGACAGGTGATCATGTAGGCACATGCTGATGCTAGAGACTGATTTTTAGGTCTTGATATCTGGCTACTGAGCCCACTGCTCTAGGAGAAATATATACATAGTAAATGCCTTTGTGAATCTGCAGTATCAAGGCCCAGGCAATGCACTAATGCAGCCTGTAAAACTTGTATTTCCTGGTGATTTCAGTTATCTTTTACGTGTGACACATTTCAAGTTGCATCTTTTTTCAGCTTTCTGAATGTTGTTTTAAGAACCATTGCTTATGAAAATTGCACCTGCTCTGAACTCTACCTGCTGCTTGTAGTGCCAAAGCATTTCCAGTTTCCCTGTCCCACCAACTCTCCAAATGTGGGTAGAAGAATTTCTGTTTGCTTGTCTCTGATCCACCCATGCGTCATTCCCTGTAGTTTATTGCCTTATAAACTAATGAGAGACAGTGGGTCTGTAGTGGAACCCCATTTGGGCCCGGATGCTATAGGGACCTGTCACATAACTGTAGCAGTAAGTAAGTTTAAAAAAACAGGTGGTTTACTGTCATGGCACGTTGAAGGCAAAAGGTGGGCCAGAAATTTTCTACATGAGTGTTTCCACTGTAGGATGTAACAGGGAGGGAAGGCCTTCTTTTAAACTTCATTTTCTGCACCTGGGGAGATGAGCGGCTCTGTCTTCCACTGCACGGATGGTAAAGTAAAAGGTATCATATAGAAAAAGGGAGGTGGTAATTACTGTAAAAATCTTCCCTTACATGTAATATGTGCATCTTTTCCCTCTGCCACATTAATTAATCTATGGAAGTTGAACGAGAATACATGTGTACACTTCAGGAGAGAGTTTTTCCCTCATGTTAAAGATGCACTTTAGCAGTAAGTTAGTTTGAATCCTCTTGCTTATGCAGGGGAGAATGTCAGGGTCCAGTAAAATTAGTGGATTTAGTCCCATGAACTTTAATGAGATTTGGTCAGTCTCAATAACATGATGTATTGTTACTATCAAGTAAAAGCCAGAATCTGATAACAGCTTCAGAGTACAGTTGCAGGCCAGTTTTTAACACTCTTCTCTAGTTACATTAAGTATATAGAGTTACCCTAAGCAGAGTAACTTATTATTCCATCTTGTTGAATGTGTTTAATTATGAGTTCAGAAAGAGGAGAGACGTCTTGGCACCTGTCTTTGTTACAGACAGAAGGGCAGAATTATTTTACATTGACTGATGCTGGCAAATGTTCTTGTTCAGATTTTCAGTTGGTCTCCATGGGTAGCTCTCTCCATGGGATGTTATGTAGCTCTGGTGCCCATATGTGCTCTCATATAATAACAAATCACTTTCTAATAATTTATTAGTATTTTTGTACTCTGTTACTGTATTAGAACTTCTATTTACAGATTTTGTGATACACTCCAAAGATTCAAGAAATCCATCAGAAAGAAGACATTTGATTCTCCAGTGTAGAATATGCTCATACAACCTGCTGCTTTTATTTACATCCTATGAGTTACAATCTGAGCTTGACCTGAAATTGTCCTTGATGCTGGATACATGAAAAGTATTTTTGTTTAAAATATAATTATTTTTAATTTATTAAGTGTCTAAATTTAAATTAAAAGTAAACCTATTGCCATTCCAGTATTGCTGTTTGTAAATATCAACCGATTGCTCGAGGGCATACAAATTTTATGTGGTGCAAGCAAATTGGACCCAGTGGCAGCTCTTATAGTCACAGGAACTAGATTAAACTCTGGATTTTCATTTACATAAATAGGTTAGAATCAGCTGCTAAGCAAAGAGTTTATACTTCAGGGATGACATTTTCCCCTCTTTCTCCTGCCAATGCATCCATGTGAGCTGTTGAGGGCTTTTAGTATTCTACCTGTTTGTGACTGAATAGGACAGAGGGAAGATAATTTATCTCCTTTTTTTATTCCACAAGTTCCCTTGTAAGTGAAGAAGAAAGCAGCAAATTTTAGCAAAACTGAACCTCTAGAAAGTAAATTTCAGAATGCCTGTTTACATTTTTTTTCTGACAGATGTTTACGGTGTAGCAATTTGTTCAACCCTTCTGACTCAGAAGCGGGAGTGGGCCCAAGAGTCTTCTAACTTGGAAAATTCAGGTCTCTGGTTGTTTTATAGAGAGCCAGATTACATCAATCTGAGTGTTTTCCACAACTAAATCAGCTCTGGCAATAGTGTTCTTGCAGTGTCCAGACAAGATTTCAGAGGGGTTGTGGGAGACATCTTAAATCTTTCTTTTGGTGGCAAAGAGAGTGAGAAGATTAGGTCTCACCATGAGCGTTTGTTCATGAAGTGAAACCAAAAGTGATTTCAATCACTTTGTGTGAGAGGCAAGAGTAGAAATAGAGAACAAAACTTACCCAAAGCCACATGATGTGACCACATTTTCACTTTAAGGAGCAGGCTTTAAGAGCTAGCGTGTGAGTGTTTGTGGTAGGGACAAGATTGCCCAGGGCTGCTGCTGTGGCTCCTACTCACTTTTCCAGCACAGCAGTAGAATAAGAGCCTAGGAGGAAGCAGAGGAAAGGCTCTGCTTTTCCTGTGACTTTTGAGGACAATTCCCCCCCCTGTGCACGCAGGGTGGTGGGAGGAAGGCAATGATAAGGGCAGAGGCCACTCACTGATGTTCCTGGATGTATTTAGAGATGTGCAAGCTGGTGGATGCATTTCCTGAACAACCTCTTCCAGAGTTTGAGTGCTCTGACTAGGAACTCTGCCCACCGGCCTCCACAGAACTCCAGCGTCTACTCTTCTTTTTTTTTTTAATGCTCAAATGGAGCAAGAAAGAAAAAAAAGTTCTTTCCTCCCAAAGGAAAGTACTGAATCATGTCCAGTACATTTATCCTTTTCACTCCCATTTGGTCATGCAGAATTTCCAGTCTCCAGCAGCTGCTTCCCACTGTGGCAGCAGTACATTGCTATAGACGTGTTGCTGCATCCCAACAAACCAGAAAAGAAAGGGGCAGCAGTAGGTTCAGCCTTTACTTCCTCCTGCTTTAAACTGGACCTGTACTCTATTGGAACCTGTGTCTACCTTTATAAAAATGACTGAAATATATAATGGCGTTCTGCCTTATTTCTGTTGCCTGCTTTGTTCTTGGTTTTGGTTATGTCTTCCTTTTCCAAAGAGTTGACTGTTTGTGAATATGCAGTGCCCAACAGTTTTGGCAGAGTAAAGTCAGGTTGGCTGGCTTTGCTGTTTATTGTTTTATACCATAGATCTCATTGTCTATGTGCTCTGCATTTTCATGAAGGAAAAAAACATTTGTGCAACATCTGCTTTTAAAGAAGGAAAATATGACAAAGCATCCAGATTTCACACAACATTAAATTATGGTTGCATTCAATTCCCAAGCCAGTTCTTTTCCATTGGGAATTTTTACCTGCAAGATAGCAGGCCAAATGCATTTTAAAATTTAAATTTAGAGGTCACAAGATCCATCCTATTAATCATTTCAAGCAGTAGAAAAATCAAGCAGACTATGTGTTTAGCAAAGAAAAAAGAGGCTTCTGGAATGCAATCCCCAATGCCAAGTACACTTTGTATAGAGTATCATGGAAAAACAGCATTTAAAAATGGAAAGGTCAGGATCTTGACCTGGTTGACTTCCACAAATGGTAAAATATGCTTACTGTGAAAGAAGAGTATGTGCTATGGAGGTATGGGACATGAAAGTGAGAATTAAAAGCATGAAGACAATTAATCTTGCCTTTATTATCATCTGTAAGTACAGTGAAAAATGTGCAGGTGGAGCACTTACTAGAAGTTTCAAGCTGCTCTGAATATTCCTAAATTAAGACTGCGATCAGGAAGAATTACCTTAAGCTTCTGCTATTTTATATTTAAATTTTCTGCCAATTTCTTAAAGACGTGGTTCTAATGATGCACACTTGTCAAGTGCTACATGAAACAGCGAGTTTCTACTTTAAAAGGAAAAGGCTGCTTGAGCTGTAGTTTAATTTGTGTGATTATGTGCAGTTTCACCAATGCAAAACATGATAGAGATCTGTTTTTTTGTGACAATGGACCTCAGTCTATTTACAAGAGGGTTGGTGTCACAATTAAATCATGCATGACATTGCATCAGTCATACCAACTGGAGCCTCTCAGCAATGTATGTTTAATGTAATTGATAATGGAGTCATATTTTGAAATTGAGAACATATCAATCATCCAGTGATTAAGATAAACTTGAAATTGATTTGACGTGATTTTCCTTGCAGCTTCCGTGTTAGAATTTTATGAGAATTTCCAAAATGAATCTGATGACTCAGCAGAGAGGGGATGTGAAGAATAAGTCTTAGAAGGGCTGCAGTGCTCAGTGCTGCCATGCTTGAGGATTCATAACAGCTTTGCAGAGAAAAAGGTTTAAACACCAAACTTGTTATTTTCTGCACACTTAAGAAAAGCACTCTGTATTTAACGATGTCTGTAGTCCTGTGAGTGCCTGAGCACTTACAGGATGAGTGTCTCGTGAATCACTGAGTAATGCTTCTGCTCCATAAAGGTGCTTAAATCCATGTGTGAATCTTCTTCTTAGAGGCTAATACAGCTGTCACAAATTCAAGGGTTTGCATTTGCACAGCTGAAGTGAAAAGAACTTTTTTTTATGTTCCAGCTAGGTATTTATAATGCTGGTCTGAATGCAGTGTTTGAATGCTTTACAAACAGCATTGCTCTTGCACTTATACTGTAGTAAAAGGGGAAGTATTGAAACTGTTTATTGGGAGAATGATTAATATGAATTATACAGCTGACCAGCAAATGGAATACGATATTTAGATGGAAATTTTTTGTGAAACTCCAGCTCTGAATGAGACTAATAAACGGCTTAAAATTACCACTGTTAAATTCGTATTAATTATTTTTGTTCTTACAAATATTTACGTATAGCCATAAATAGCCTTGTTGCTCATTTGGACCATGTGAACTAAACATTTGAACCCCTTTATACTACACCCATGGTGAGGATATAGTTTTTCCCATTTTCTAGAGGAAAGTCAGATACAGAAGATAAATTCTGCAGAATAGGAATCAATGCAAGTGTCCAGATTATTGCCTTAACCACCTGAGTGCCCTCTCAGGTTTAAAACCATGCTAATAATGCCACATAAAAATTGGCAGTAAATTTTATGCCTATTCATGATGGAAAGACACATTACCCTAAAGAAACTGGCTTGGATGAATAAATGCTCCTTGTAGTATTAAATTTAAGGGTGTCGGGATGGGAGGGGAGCTTATCTCTGGAGTTCAAAGCATGAATGAATTCAGATCCACACGACATACTGGATTTTTTTGGTGGCTTATGTGATTGCATGCCCTGGTCAGAGATAATGTTACATATGTATACATCTTTGTTTTCATTTAAATTGTGTACTTGAATACTTTGGCCTTTAGTTGGTGGCCTTTAAATATAGAGGATTTTTTTTAAACCCTGCAGTGTTCTATTCTTCTCAACTTCTTACATTTAACTCTCTAGAAGGACCTGAATTCTGCCCTGGCCTTGTAATGAAATATGAGGTCAGATTTGGTATTCCGTAATTAAGGAAAGACATTCTGACCTTGCTGAACATGTAAAATAATGACACAGCCTGTCTTCTACAAGCAGTGCGTTTTCTAGTAAGAAGAATTTTTAAAAAGGATAAGGGCACTGTTTGCCCAGTGTTTGAGATTTACACAACTACTAACTTGATCCTGATTCATTAAAGACATACTTGTGTTAATTGATTAATAAAAACAGTTCCACTGAGACCCGTCAGTTGTAGCTCCTCAGTGGAGAGCCTACATCCTCACAAATCTAGCAGAAATAGTTAAATTTATATGCATTCACAGAGTAGCTCATAGCATGAAGCTTGAAATATTTAGAGCCACCCCATGACCCTCTGACTTGCCTTGTTAAAATACTCTACTGATGCCAATGATGCTTCTACTGAGGCAGCTACACCCAACCTGGTGCCTTAGAGAAAGGGTAGATGAAGGGCTGGAAACTTCTTTCTTTTAATATCCTTTATGCTATAAGCCTGTTTTTACAGAGTGTAACCTTTGCAGCAAAGTGGGCCTATATATGTCAGTATTAAAGACATGTGCAAGAGTATTACTTTTGCAGTTTTTAATTCGAGCGTTGAAGGAGATATTTTGTGTTTGCAGGTTTTCATTTCCTTCTGTTGCTATCTTGTGTTATGACACATTAAACTTCAAACAGGTCTATCACCTCGAATTCATTGAGTTCATCCACCGTGAGAGGAAGCAATGCAGATGCAGTGCAGGTGTCAGCTGTGGAGGGGGAAAGCTCTCCTCAGTGCTGTGGGGTGTGCTGTGCCTGGGCAGGCTGAACCATGTTCCAGAGCAACACAGTCATCCTGTGTAGGGCAGGTGCCTGCGAGCAGGTTGGACGTCATATTCTGCAGGTGGCAGAACAATTAAAGATTGTGCAATGCTGTCATTTGTAACAAATCAGATGGAGTGGGAACTACCTGGGAAGTGAATAGTGAAGACTAAAAAGTTTCTGAATTACTGGACCAATGTAAAAGGCACTTGCATTTAGAGTCATGTTAAAGGAGACAACCTTCTTGTGCTATTAGTAGTGATGGAGATTGCTAAATTCCATGCATCAAACATCTGCATCAGCATTTAGTGACAAAACTGTACTAGAAGCTAAGGAAGGTCTCATGGACAGGAAGATTCTTTGCATTGCACACAGGAAAAAGTTCAAAGCCCAAGAGAAAATGAAGCTACACTTTACAGTATGTTTTGGGGGTTTTGCAGCTCAGATGATAAAAAAATCACAGCAGTTAGTTTCACTTTGCAGTTAATGGGTGCTGATAATAAGACAGAAATGCATTTGTGGTCAGGAGCAGAAGAGGCAGGGGTGGGGGAAGGTGTTATCTCAATGAAAAAATGCTTTGTCTTGAATTTTGTGTGCACCAGCTTAAAGGTATAAGAAATACAATAACTTTTTCACTAATCAAATTAATGACCATTTCAGGGACAAAGAAAACTTAGGTAAAATGTTTAAATACTCACACTACTGAGTAACCTGTTGACATGAACTAGAATCCCCAGATAATAAAGCTGGATGTCTGTGTTAGAAAACTAATGCATATTGGGTAAGTTGTGCCAGTACAGATACATAACATGACAGATTCCTGTGATTTTCTTCAAAAGGCAGTTCTAGAAATGTTAGATTACCAAACATGCTAAAGAAGCAAACCTAAACAGTGCCACTATCTTTTGTTTTGCTCTAAGCCTGGGGGAAATGGCCCCTGGGGGAAAGGGAGCCAATTTTTGCTTTGATGCATTTGTGAGAAAGTGGAACTATTGTCTATTCAAGCTCACACACAGTTGAGAAAGAAAATAGTTTTCATGGTCTTGCTAAACAGAGACAAGACTCACATGGCCTTGCTATTTAATGCAATGCAAATTGAAGGGTTTGCTTCTGATTAGCAGTGGTATTGAAACAAAATTTTTCCACACATTCTTGAAATTTGAAAAAAAAGTCTTCCAGATCCAAAGCCAACTTTGAGTGTGAAACCCAGTCCAGTTACTGCCAGCCATTTTATGCTCTGCTGAATTGCTCTCCATCAGTGATGCTATATCATCCATCTCTCATGGGCAGCCTTACGTAGTTGTAGGAATAGGCTTCAAACTCATGTTTTAAGAATGTTTCTGTAAATCCAGATCTCCAGTCCTAGATCAATTGAATATCCAAAGTTACAACTCTGCTGTTGCTGCTATTTTACTAATGCTAAATACGTGTTTATCAAGGTAACAGTTTTTTAAAGGTGGAGAATTAACAGCATATAGCATATATACCTTTTTAGCAGAACCATACTACAGGGTACCCAAAATCAAATGGAAAGCCTGTTAGGGAGTGCAGTGGCCTTGTGTAACAACTGACTGAAATCTGAAAACCAAAGAACTTCTGAAATACAGAAGAACTGTGAAACAAACCCAAAGAATTACTCTTGCATAAGTTTTTTGGTTAACAATCACATGCATGTAAAATCCTGGACACTTGTGCTTTGCACTGTGTGAGACAATCTGAGAGACTCAGCTTGTCTTTGATAAAGGTCCTTTCCTAGACTATCACTGAATGTTTACTTGGAAGGATGATAATAAAAAATGTGTTATATTTAATCCTACTGCCTTTTTTTCGCTCATTATTTGAGTATTTGTGGATATTTCTTGCTTCTCTGCAGGCTTGAAAATGTTTGTGGTATAGAATCAGCTAGCTCTTTTACTTCTTGATGTCTGCTAGTAGATTTCAGCAGCCACATGCTCACTGACAAGTATCTGCATAGTCATTCAACCCCAGCTTGCCCATGTGCTGTTGTGAAGGGAGAAGTATTGTGGAGCACAGGCTGCTATTGCCTGACCACAGAGCTGGCCACATCTGAGCAGGAGCAACAGTACTGTGCCCAAAGGCAGGGATGGCTGGACATTTCTGGCCTGCTTTACGGTGATGATTTTCTTAAAACCATTTTTCAGAATGTACATGCAGATACTGAACGGAAGAAACCATTAATTTTCTTTGTCCTTTCTCACATATGCAATGTGTGTTTTCTTTGCTGTCTGCAATAAATTGCAGTCAAATTTATCCTAAATTACGTCCTTGTGTTGAGGCAGAATGCTTCCCTAGTCTCTGAGGCTACTTACTCTTCTTTTTTGTTTCTTTGCATCATCAGGCTGCATTCCTAAAATGAGCCTTATAGAGGTCGTTTGCAAAATGAATGGAGTCTCCTTTTTCATCTCACAGTAGCTTTTTGTGTCAAA
Source organism: Promerops cafer (assembly GCA_013398275.1). NCBI lineage: Eukaryota > Metazoa > Chordata > Aves > Passeriformes > Nectariniidae > Promerops > Promerops cafer. The sequence continues at coordinate 1,656,901 of VZSE01011877.1, forward strand.
TTTCTAAAGAAATCTTTTCCAATTCAGTAGTGTTTTCTTACTGAGCTTTAGCTTCAAACAAATGTCATCTCCAAGATATTGCAATGTAGCACCTGTTGCCTGGTAGAAATGGCTAGACTAGAGCACTTAATTGTTTTAAGCCAATGCTGGGGCACACTTCAAATAATTCACTTTATGGGGAAACATTTCCTTTGCAGAGCAATACTTAAACTCTTTTATCACTGCTGCCTTTGGTATATTCAGTAAGCTTGGAGGAGAGAACTGGGAGCCACGAGGAGGCTGCAGTGAATTCGTACCACACTGCAGCCTGCCGTGTCTTACAGCCAACCACCTCAAAATGCACACGGTGCTTCCCGGGGAGGACACAATCCAGGAGTTCTTGCAACACTTAATTCCCTAATGCAAAGTCTAACTAAATGTTAACTGACTCTGTTGGGTTTTGTGTTTTAGCACCTTTGCAGCCTCAGCTGTTGCTCTCACGTGTACAGCAGCGCTGCCCTTCAGGGATTACACCTGAAGCTCTTCGGGTTTTATTTCAATCTTTTCCTACCGGGATTGTCATGCACTCAGCTGTGTTATCTCTCATGGTTTCCTCCTCTCCCATGCCTACCAGTTTAACGGGAGAAGGAAACCTTTGAAATTACAGAGGAGAATGTAAGTTTTTTTGTGCAAAGAAATTAAGATACAGCTGTCACAGCAATCTTTTATTCTCCACATTGCAGCTTTAGTGTTAAGGCATAAAGCTGTATTCCTACTAACAGAAGGTAGGATCGCTCTGCTGGGGGCTGGGAGAGCTGTGACTATTGTGTAACTTCTGTGGGCTTAAATGGCTAAACTTAATTGTGGATCGGCTGAGTTTTCCATGGTGAAGAGAGAGGGATGCCATTCCAGCTGGCAGAAGGACTGGGAGACATCCAGCCTTGATCTGTGCAGGGTCTCCGTGCTGCTTGGAGGATGCTTTCTAAGCGCTCAGTGGACGGTGGTGATGACCAGAGAGTAGATTTCTCGTGAAACCTGGAGACCACTTCGGTTTCATCCCGTGAACCGGGGTTCCCACCTTAGCAAGTGGTTAATACCAAGAGCAGCTCTTCCTGTGCCAAACCCACCCGCAGCCTTGCCGGGAGAGCATCCTTTGGTGACCACACGCACGGAAAGCGGTGTGGCTGCGCTGGCGCGGCTCGGGCTCCCTCCCGGAGCCCCCGGGGCCCCCGTACCCCCCTCGGTGCGCAGCCGTCTCGCAGCAGCCGGGGCGGGCGCGGAGCCGTCCCCGCGGCGCCCCTCGGGCCGGCGCTGG